>BLKR01000109.1:0-750000 GCA_011170035.1 Teleogryllus occipitalis | reverse complement strand
TTCACGATTATTCATTTTGCATCTATGTGTTCTTGGTCTTTTGGTTCCTTGTCTTATAGCTTGCGGTGTTTTTTCTTTTCAATTCAGCAATTCCATTGTCAATTTTACAACTAACATACATATTTCATACTTGCTGATCTCAGTTAAAGTGACTACTGCAACATGAATGGATATGTTTCCTCAAATATTGTGGTAGTGCAGTAGTTACCAAAAGTGATACTTTATTTCCGTTTAATATTTTTTTAAATTTCATACTACACGGTTAGTTTCTCTTAGGTTATTGCAAACAATACTCAATTTCTAAAAATAAACAATTCAAACAATTAGTTTCACCTTTTTCGAAGTTCAACTCTGCAACATGCGATAAGCTAGATGAATCTTCTCTGAACGGTTCTACGTTTACGAACACAAAAAATGTACATGCGGGGTAAAGAGACAATATAGTAATGCTACAGTAAAAGGTGCCGATTATTCTTAAGAAAAAATATTTGTGGGTCTCTGATAGCGAAGAAGTAAATTTCTCTTGCTTTTGTATGTAGTGAATTACTTTCTCGAATACGTAGTGTAGTCAGATTCCACGTTTTGTGTGTCCTTGCGAAAAAGTGGTGTGCATCAATACATTCGTCTGCCTATCCGTCTCTGTAGACAATAATACGAGTAGAGACTAATACATTCACAGGTTTTTCGTGAAAATTATTAATCCAGTTTCCGCGATTGATCTAACGGTACTCAAGACCCTGAGTATTTGAAACATTTAATTTTTGGAGAGTACTTTACATGATGCCGCAACAAAATTCCCAATATTGTTTTCACGCAATTTTGAATGAAATCCGTGACCATTTGGAAAAAAATACGAAGACATAAAACGTTCTTCTCCAATAGTGCAAAGTTTGCTTAATAATATGGCTCGCATCCTGTTTTCATTCTTCGGAGAATTGAAAAAGTTGATTTTTTCTTTTCAGGCCTTTCATTGTGCAGCTAATGATTTGTTGTTAATGTATTATTTTCCAATGGTACTTTCTCTTTAAATTATTTAATGTGTACTTTTGCAAAACAGTAATTTTCGCATAATTGTTAGTTATATGATGACATCCCAATTTTTTCGAACCTTTTCTGCAAATTGGATAGTGAAACTAGAGATTTTTTGTAATGCCATATATTCCTTATTACAAGATCTTGAATAATTACTTGCTCATTTATTTCAAATAATCATTTGTTTTTAAGAAATTTTGAGTTAGATCTTTGTTTTTTTAAGCATCCGAAGCAGTTTTACTATAATAGGTGTACATAATATTATATTACTGTTGCCACTAATTTGATAAAGTATGTGCTGCTGTAGCACCACTAGATTTTGTTTAAGTATTCTAACTCAGTGTGTTCCTCCGCGTTTCGATAGTCCGATTAAAGTTTGTAAGGGATTGGCAGCTGGGAATGGGAGAACACTGCGTTGCCTCCCGCGAGAGGCTCGTGGATGCGGCTCTCCAGATACGACGTACTCGTGGTCCCTCGCAAGAGACAAACTGATCGCTCATTATAATAATTAGTATCCATCCATTAAAAATGCTATTGTAGAACTTACATTTTTTATATATTTTGTTGAACACTGTTATTCAATAGTAAATAAAAGATGTCCCGTATCAAATATTTATTATACATTTATATTTTATATATATATATATATATATATATATATATATATATATATATATATATATAAGATCTTTTTCGATCGCGTAGCGATCATCCTCAGAGCTTGCAGCTTCTAGTTGAAAAACGAAGTTCTGGGCGCAGAACTTTGTTTACCGCCCAGACGCTTCAAGCTCTGAGGATGATCGCTACGCGGTCAAAAAATATAAGTTCTAATATATATTTGATACTGGACATCTTTTATTGATTTAACTATTAGAAGGTATCTACCTCACCAGCGATCTTATTAAAAAACAGTGCTGTATAAATACCTATTCGCATTACTTTACGTATAACTAGTTGAATAAGGCGTCGTCGATGCTGTAAACTGCTTTTAAAAGTATTTTCATGTGTTGAAAATTTCTGAATGTCATGCATAGCTTTGTTCAAATATGTTCTCACAGTCTCTGCCATTGGACTCGCCAATGAATCGTAGTAGCTGATAATGTGTTATTCTCCCTTCCAAAATTCTCAACACCCTATGCCTTGTATGTTACCTCCATATGAAGTGGTAATATTCCAAATTGTGATCGCCGTAAAACAACTCTTACAGCTGTGGATGATGCGAATAGTTAGAATTTAGTACAGCTACATTTTGTACTCGTTTTTGCTAATATACGCAAAAATGCACATAAAAGATCTGTAAACTGTTCTTCAGAATTATTCTCTAAAAGATTATTCTCAATTAGTTCCCAAAAATTCTACGCAAAATCTTCTACAATTTCATTTGATTCTTCACCAGATTTTCTTACCACTTTCTTATTTTTGTCCTCTAATTTTTGAAAAGAGTAAAATTTCACAAACTCAGTCTAATTCTGTATTCACTTCTACTTCCGCAATTGCTGTATTCGTTTTGTAGGCGAATCTACATAAACATTAAATGCAACCGTTTTAAATGTTTGTTTGAATGAGGTGTTCAGTTTAATAAAAATAAAACATTCCTTTGAAAATCGACTTTTGCACGTTTGAGAACGTAAATGTAGAAGTCAGTAACGTAATGTAAGAACGTAAATGTTATTTCATGCTCGAACATTACTCACAGTTTGATTTTCTCCGTATGCAAGTAAAGTTCTTGAAAAGTAATTTGTGCCTACACAATACTGTTCGTAGATTTTTGCTAATTTATTTTTAGAAATGCGGTAATACGAATGAAAATGAAATGAAATCTGCCGCGCAATTCTTTTCTTTAACTTAAAGATGGCAACAATCAGTGTTGCCATCATCGTGAAAGAAAATTATGACGTCATGGAGCGAAAATCGGTTCTGAGTATAGGAATTTAACCAACGTCAATCAAATACGTAGGTGTATGTGTGTGGCGTTAGTTTAATTCCCGGTCTACACATGAAGATAGCAACGCAAAATCACGTTTTGGGAAATTTCTTAGAATCTTCTGGCCGAATCCGAAAAATTTTTATGAATTCCCCACCAGGAGACTAAGACGCGTCAAATGACACCTCATACGTATGGATTGGTGTACGGGTAGTGTTCTAACCGTGAATGACGGATCCGCTCACACGCGCACTCTGTTACTCAAATTCTTTATAGGGAATTACATAACGACGATAACCTATAGCAGCGACAGCAAAAAACAAACATCTGCGAAAGAAACGAACTAAACGTAATTAATACACATAACGAATCGCAGATAACTCGTCAGGATGATCCAATAACCTACAAGAAGAGAGTTGCGCGGGGCGACGGTCAAGTATCACAGATTCGCGCAGTAGACCAATCATATGTTCTCACGCGAAATCAAACTAGTGGTGCTTCAGCAGCGTATACTCGCATGCATTGGTGCGGTGTCAATAAAATACTAGTGTAACCCCCGAAGATTTCGCGCATTTTAACTAGATTGTATTTCCCCGCCAGCAAAGCCTTTTCCCATAGGAACCGCCTTATTGGTCCAACATATCCCTCGGCGAGTGTTTTCAACGCGCCAAAATATTTGCCCGGACTGGTATTTGAGCGCTCAGGTAAAACAAACATCGCTCTTTCCTTTATATCGCGCGCCAGGAAAGTCTCTCCACAGTGGCACCTTGCTGGTGAGAGTGTGTGCAACACAAATAATTTTGGTAGCACGAACTACAGCGTGAAAATGTAAATGGCGTTTTCACTACAATCATAATAGATGTTGGAAGTGTTGTCCCCTTCACTTGTTTCCCGGTGATCTGTTTGCTACCAACATAAATGCAGTTTTTAATAGGAGGCCCTGATTCGGCTTACTGCGGAGAGACTTTCATGGGATACTGTATTACTGATCAGAGATACTGCGGTTCCGACGAATTGCCAAAAGGAGCTGAACTTGCAATTTTCGAAATTCCAAAAGGTTTGATAAAAATCGGAGCTATGCTATATTTTTACGCGAAAATAGGAAAACACGATGGTAAAATTAGAGCAATTTTTGAGAAAACAGTGTTTACATTTTTTTGACACGCTTTCACTGTAAATTACGCGAAACAATATATATATATATATATATATATATATATATATATATATATATATATATATATGACCTTATTTAAAGATCTAATTTTAAAGAACAAATTTCATTAAGAAAAAGTCTTTATTTTCAGTAAAGAAATTGTAGGGGGAATACAAAAAATTATAACAGTTTGTGATTTTCGAAATTTCAAAAGTCCACTGAAAATTAGACCGGTGCTATTTTCGTCTTCGATAGAAACTTTGATCTATTTGAGAAGAAACTTTAAATTATCTACTTTCAATTTAATTGTATTCCCAAGTTTTTTACATATACCAAGAGGATGACAAACGGTAGTTAGTGCAGGTCTTCAGTACTTTTGTTTAAAACAGTCTTGCATACGCACGTTTCTTTATTATGGCTATTACCTTATCAATACTTACGGGCGAAAGAAAACAAATATCGTCCAAAGAAAGGACAGATTTTATTTATTTATTGTCAAAGTAATCACTTGACAGCCATGTGACTTAACAACTTCAAAGAAAATAGAGAATTTTTCAACTTCTATATTGGTGAAAATTCTATGTACGATTTAGGCACTAGTGTAGTTCAGACTGGCGAATGTCAAAGAGTTTGAAACAAACTATTTTTTCGGTATTACGGACCCCCAGAATGTATTTCCTTCAGAATGTAGACATCGATGCTTTTGCAGCATTACATAACTTCTCTATGTTTATAACTAATTTTCAATTCGCGCAGAAATTGAAATCTATGCAATCTATGAAATCTGGCCATGCAAGAGGTGTCATAGAGGTTTGTTAGATAGTATATAAGGTACTCCGAAACAAAAACGACAGTTCCAGTTTTGAATGACAAATGCAAATAGTTTGTGTTATTCCGCCCATTCCCTTACTGCACCAATTCTCATTCTCTGTGCGTAACTGTTTACAACACTCCCAGGAAGAGCCCTCCTGTCGTATTTCCTAATCACTTGTTGCATTAAGGATCAGCTTGATATTCTTGGTGTGGAAAGAATTGTTGTTCTACTACACTATGTTATTGTAGGAATCCTAAAGTTTTTGTTAAAATATTTAATTTACAGCAGTCATAAACGAGAATATTTTATTTCTTCTTGGAGAGGGTGCGTGGGTCTTTTTGCAAAACCAATTTGATTTAGTTTAGCAGCATTGTTACTGCTGCAGGTCACTAGTACAATCTAAAGGAGAAAGCAAAATTGAGGCTTTCGATTGGATGACGGAGCCCTCTTTCCTTCTCAGTAGCTGACAATCCCCTGGAAATTTTAACGTTCCTGTAAATAGGGCTGTGCTCGCAGTAAATAGTAACACGAATACAAGCACATAGTGACGTAGCTTGAAATAAAACATAGTCAAGAATGACAAGCAAACATTTTTGGGAGTGATAATTTCTAAGTTTAGTTATCTTAATAGCAATTATACTGCAAATACACTTAAGGATACTCAAGTTTAATGGCGAAATGTAGCATACTGAATCGCTCTCGTACAAGAAAAGCATGTATACTGTAGCTACTGAAGCTATGTGCTTTATTCCCGTAAGGTTACATAAAGTTTATTAAAAATGAGGTACACAATTCAATACAATTTTGATACTTTGTGCACCTATCATGTTTATTTCTGATCATTCATTCTTTTCTTCAGCTTCCTTGTAAGGAATAGCTCTTTCAGACAACAAAAGTTGTTCATAGAATGTTGATATTATTGTGGGAACTGTCGCAGAAGTGCCAGTAAATTAGAATGTTTTTACTACGTGTGCGGCAAGTGTCTGGAAGTATCATTGTGACAAATTTGAAGGTAAATAACCCGGTCTCGGACGTCCCTTTATGTTCACTACAACGTGCACTGATATTTCATGGTGATAAGTAGGGAGAGGATTTTTATTCCCTAAAAATCTTGAATTATGCTTTTAAAAATATGCAGTTAGGTCATAAAAAATCTAAAATATGCATTTTAATACAATATTTCATTTCCTTTATAAACCTAGTATGATAAAATTTAGGAGAAGCATACCTGGAATGAAAAGATACATTTTTGTGCAAATATAATATAATCAACTTACTTCGCGGGAGAAATAATTGAAGTAAATATGCACCTTAGTTAAGTACATTGTATGTCTGATTTTATTTTTTTTGTCTGATTTAAAAAATATATCAAGATATATCCTACGTTTGTACAAGTATTATATCATCTACAGAAAAGAAAAAAACTCGAACTGTGACAAGCTCTTTCTAATCAATGAACGCTCACAAGTAAAAAAATTCTATGAAAACATGAAACGCTTTAGAGAAAAGTCTCTATTTTAACGAAATTAGCAAAATATTCTTCTATAATTTCACGAATATGTACGAGCAGGAAAAATCGCCCAAATATACTTTAACATATTAATCTACATAGAATCCATCTCTGACCAAATGTCAAGAAACTTCACATTGCTATGCCCTGAAGAAATGAACAAAAATATGCAAAATCGTAGAAATCAGCTCCCCAGTGATAAGAATGGGAACGGTAAATGTATCTGAAGATATCCTGATTACAGATGATTCAGAAAATTGGAATTCTTTTTTGTTGGTCACTGCTTCTTGCCCACTACCAAGAGAACTTCAGTATCTTCGAAGTCTGACTGGTCCATTTGAGTAACGTGGATTTTTTCCTTTCTTTCTGCGTTAAATGTGTAATATTCTGAGTCGGCGAGTGTACAGTATGGGTCAATACCTCTGGCTACACCACAATTAAACACATAAGTCATTTAATTAAAATGTATTACGCATATCTCGGATGAATCCTCTTAATTAACAGGTAAATCCATAACAGTCCGCAAAATATTTCATCTCTTCTGTCTTCAATCTCGATGTGAGTTATCACTAGACCTCGGAATTTTAGGCACGAAAAGTAACGATTTAGGCACCTAAAATAGATGAGAAAATTATGAAATTAGGCACTATTAGGTGTGAAAAGTGACGTTTTAGACACGTAGAATATATTGCAAAATGATTAAATTAAGTATTTAAAAAAAAACATAAGACGTGAAAAGTTAGGTTTCTGACATCTAAAACGGATTTCACACTTCGACCTTCGCCCTTCAATTCGCCCTTCCGACAGTAGTCTGTTGTCTGACCTGTGACTTTCCTCGCTTGGATTGCGTAGAGGACGCGCCGCGGCGCTAAGCCTGAACTTGTCAACAGCGCAGCTGCAACGGGAATAAGTGCAATTTCCTAAGAAGTACTTGCTGACCGGAAACGAGCGTGAAACATCATCTTTCTATTGACTTGCAGAGCTGCTGATGTTCGGTGTGTTGGGTGAGAGATTTCGGTGCGTAGTCGATTGCATATTCGTCGATCAGTAAATATTTCGGAAAGGTATTTGCGTCTTGTTTATTTATTTATTTATTTTACGTCAAAAAAACAGTTAAAACTGCATATGACGTGCCATGGGGAAAAGTGAATTGTGTGCACATTTTCAAAATTCTGTGATCCCTACACTAAGTCATATACTACTTGAATTTTGAATTTTAAAACAAATCCCATGTAATAAGATATATTTTGAAGGATAAATAAGCAATACATTTTGGGCTCTTATCCATGTTGTCCTTCGGAATAATACTTCCTGCCGCGGAACATGGAAACGATCATTTGAATAACTGTATTTCCCACTGAATTCGAGAAGACGTGCACAGATAATGAAGTTACATGATATGACTTGATATGACTCATTTTAAAAATGACGCAGGGATTTGTCTTAACAGGGATTTGTCTTAAAATTCGAGGTCTAGTTATCACGTTAGTTTTCGCAACTCGTGAGAAACAATTTGTCTATTTTAAAAATTTATTTTTATGTTTTATGCTCCATCTTTTGAGAAATTATAGAACTGTCGGTATCCATTGGAAATTTTTCGTGGGGATTCTTGGCGCTGTAATTCACTTGTCAATTTCTTCAGTTATCAGTGCTTTCATATTCTTCTTTTTTACATATCAACCGAGGTAACTAAATCATCTGATTCTTCAGGAAAAATCTTTTCGTGACGCATATTAAACTTCTCCCCCATACGTCACAGTTTCACTGGTTTTTGACGATAAATTTGAAAATCCGAATTCTGAACGGTTGAGTCTGCTTCCACTTCATTGACAACTAAATCAGTGTATGGGGACGAAGTTTAGCAAGCAGTTTTGTCCTGGACGTGGTGTCAATTCTCATTTTTTTTAATGGAATGAATATGAAATAGAATACATATTGCTACTTAATTGTATGGCTTACGATACTGATACAGTTCACAGAGTGGGCAACCTAGGTGACCAACAGCGAATATCATCCAAGTTGTTGCAGATTCTGGGGGAATTAACATATTTCGTTTTCTTGTTTGGAACATTTTGTATTTGTTGTGATATTGACACAACTTTCTTTGAACAATATCTACGCTTCTTTCAAGTTGAATAGAAGCAACCGATTTCACTTTCTCGTGTACATACTGAGAAAAATGTTCTTAGCATGTACGTAATGCTGCGGGAAATTGATTTCGAGATTTCAAGAGAAATACACGTTTTGGTTTTACCGATCAGTGAATACAACACACATAATCAAAGAATTATGGATTATAATTAATGGATTTTTTCGAACCCACTAAATAATTGGTTGTTACTTATTTTAAGATGCGTCATTGTTACAATAACTTGGTCTTATTCCAAAGCTTATCACAAAGTGATTAAGTGTTTTGGTGGTTTTCGCCACGATGTCTGGGGAAATGCTTGAGGCAACGTGACAATACTTGAAGCACGATTTGATTACATGCGGAGTATTAAGCGTGGGCGAATTTCATTATTACGTGAGCGCAGTAACATTGTTTCTGTATTGATTGCGGTGCTCTTGTTCGTTGGTCCTCTAGATTGCCACCGGAAGATTTTTAGTTGGCAGGAAGTAAAAGCCCAATATGTGGGCTCTTTCGTTGTTTCCGATAAGCAAGGAAATGAGTACCAATTTTTCTAAAAATGACCTACAATGCACTTTAACTGGAGATGCTACAATAGCACATTCTTTCTCGCAATATTATAAAGTTGTTTTTGTGTAATATTATTCACAATTTCTGTCTTTCTTACACTTCAAATATCACTTTATCTCGAAGCGTAAACAATAGATTCTTTTTATTCAAAAGTTTAAATGAAAATATATTTCCGAACATATCTGATGCGTATTTTTTCCGTATAATATATAATAAATAATGAAAGCAGTATGCGAGAAAGTAATGACATTAAAAGTTAATTAACCTTCATACCATATGTGCAATTTACAATCAAGTTCTATACCCGGAGTCTTTTTGGACCCCAAGCTTTACTGACATTTGGAAGTGGTAAACACGAATGTCTACAGCAATATACCGAGTGTAAATAATTGTTTTTATATAAGCATACATATTATAAGTTATTTTCAATAACATAATAAATATAATTTATTCATATTAAATATTTCATATAGAGAATAAATAACCTGTACCGTACATAACCTCCATTGTTGATACATTATGTGTTAGAAATATTTATAATAGTGTGTGAAAGTTATTTCAAGATAAATCAGATGTTGACGGTGTCAGACATTTTTTGAAGTTTGCGACAAGTGACTATTTCAAATCAGAGAGGAAAAATAACAGGCTACACCTTAGGTCAAACCAGTCTCATAAAACAAAAAGAAAATTAATAAAATTTGGAAAATACGTGAAAATGGTGTGGTTCCTGCGTAATGAGTGCACGAAGGCATATCTAGAAGACTGAAATTATCTTGCAAATATTTAGGAAAATATTAACAAATTAATGGTGGGGTCCAAAAAGACTCCAGATATGGTATAATATGCGTACATTTTCTTGAGTCTCGAATTACCTACCCTCACTCCTTTACCAACATTAATTGAATTAAGAATAAATGATAGCAACGAGCGTTGTAGACGGAAATCTGATAACCAGAAATGTTCGCTCCCATGTAATAGAAACTTTTTTGTATCGACAAGAAGCTACACATTTGATATAATTTTCCATTTGTCAAAATAATCGAACCCCCATTCCTCTCGCAACTAGCGAAATGAGGGCTCAAGAAAACGTGCGCGGATAAGACGAGGGTTAATAAAACGATCCACCGGCGTTGGCGGCTTTCGCTAGAGCGCGTTGTTGCCAGAGCGGCGTGGAAAAGCAACAATGGACGATTTGCTTTACACACACATTTCACAACGCAGTAACGCTGATAGCTGTGGCAAGCAAATGCAAACAGTCCTAAAAATATATAACAGTGATTATTGTAAATCTTATAGTATTGTAATATTCTCCAAATTTGGTCTTTTAACACGAATAACGTTAAGGTGGCTTCACACATTCGTTATTCGGCGAACAGCGAGCAACCACTCGCCAAATCCCCCGAGTAGTGTGGATAAGTTACTTTCTATTTACCGAATGACGAACGTTCGGTGTTCGGCCTACTCACCGCGTGTCGGTCTTTTGGACACATCAAAGGAAGCGAACATTCGCCGAACACATCAGCTGTTCGAGATTGGGTGAGCGGTAGCTTTGTCCGAACTAGTAATGCCAAATGCTCCACACGTTTTCACGCCGAAGAAAATTCCACCAAATTCTCATTACATTTTGAAGAACAAACGCTAGTTTCCTTTGAAATCAGAATACATGTACATTGGTTAGGGTATGGATCCCAGAATTTAAGAAAACATTAACTGAATTTATTTTCTCCCCATAGTACGATGGCCGGTCAGAGAGTAATGCCCCACATTTTTTCTCCAGAAATATTTATTGGAAAATCCTGAAATTTGCACCCAATATTAATGCGTGGTTATTCTATTTGGTCTATTTTTTCACAAAACTTCAATTGACTTGTACAGCCTTGCGTCAGCGTGAAACAAGAGGCCTTGCTGGTTCCTAGTCTTTTCCTGGCGACGTAGCCATTTCTTCACTAAGCGGATCACTCTGGCGTCATCGTCAAATTTTCTTCCCGTGAATAGTGTTTTTTAGTGTCTCAAGAAAGGGAAATCGGAGAGGGCTAAATCCGGACTATATGGTGGATGGGGAAGCCCAGTCCTACCCATTTTCGCGCTTCTCTTATTGCGACACGTGCGTCGCGCGTATAGTGCACGAGTAAGCATTATACACCATTCTTCGGGGAACAAACTCGCGGGAAATGCTTATTTATGGTATTCAGTGTGTGTACGTAAGAATCGTTGGTTCTGCCTTTGATTTGATGGAACTGCCTTTGGGCATGACATCAACATGCATGACACCATCAATGTCCCAAAAGCAAGAAAGTAAAAAGATTGTAAATAATTTTAGAATTTTGTTTTGGTTAAAAATTTAGATCTCGAAACAGATGTTTTTTTAATTGAACTTTTTTATAAATGAAATTATGAATGAATTCAGAATAAAAATAAATTGTGTATGAAATGTTTTCGGTGGTTTTTTCGCAGCGCTATCTGGGGAAATGCTCGACAACCTACTTCGCAATACTGGGAGCACGTGCGTTTGTTTATATGCCGAGTAGTAAAGTATAAGTGGACAAATTTCAATATTGTGTGAGGCCAGAGAACGCGAACTGCAGAAGTGTTTGGTATATTGATTGTGGTGCTCTTATTCGTTGGTCCTCTCGATTGCCGCAGGGAGATTTTAGTTGTAAAGAAATACAAACCCAAATGACCAAAATAATGGATGAATTCGTAGCTAGCAATAAAGACGTTTCCACCATTGGGGCATGCGAGGCCCATTTGCAGCAGGTAAGTTACGTAGATAAACATCGATGTTGGGAATTCGTCGAAGACGTCGGGAACATTTTTTATTGTGAAACAAGTAGGCCACATAATTATTAAAATCGTAATATATATTTTGTATACATTCCACATTTCTAGTTTTGTAAATTATTGATTTTCTGTCTCTTATGATGTGTTGATTCCAATTATATTTTCTGGTTCTCTCTATAGAATTCGTTCTAATGCAGTGGCAAATTGCATCTAGTTGATACATTTAAAGCCACCTACCACCTACTTTTCTACCCATGCCCTCGTCTCTATTGCTGACTGGATTCCTGCTTTTTTCTCGTATTTGTTTGTTGAGAATTTCTGGAAATATATTTTTAATGCATGGTTTGCAATGTTAAGGGGAATGTGTAGTGTATTCTAGTGGAATGGAATGTGTATTCTAGTAATGTTAAAACTTCAAACTTCTAGTGCACTTTTCTCTAGAACAATGAAAGTTACATCTTTGATATTTTACAGCAGTTTTGTCTGATAATTTTTCAACATGGTAGACAATTATTTTTTGCATTAACATTTTTCATTTTAAAGTTATAATTTTTTTACCACATGTATATTTTTTTACTTTTTTGTTGTTGTTTTGATGGATTAATTTATATAAAAATGAGTCTTATATCAAGAACATATTGAATTGTGTATGACACAATTTTTTAGAAATGTTATCTTAAGAATTTTGTGGGATAAATGCACGAATGTCCACTGGAAATAAATTTGTGGCGAATGGCCTCCAAAGTAAACAGCAACACCCAACAACCACTACGAGAAGCTAGAAGCATCTTTCGATGTCGTATGTATCATCCTCTTCCCTTTCTTCTTTCCTGCGTCTTTGATAAGATTTTCCACTGCTTTATCAGCTTTTTCCACTTGAAATATAACTTTTAACTCAGAATTGAAAGAATATCTTTATAAACAGATGCGTGTTAATGTACGCCATGACAGGGGTCACAGCAAATTTAAATACCCGAGAAAAAGGCATTTAAATTTTGAGATATGGCTAAACGGTGACTACAGCCTTGTAGCTACACTTCCAAGGTACAAAAATTGAAGGGAAAAAAAATTCCTCTTTTTCTTCAAAATGCCACTACATACTCCCCTTAAATATGACTTTGTAGACTCCTAATTGTTTTTAATGTTTCTTGGGAATCAGTATTAGATTGCTTATCATCAGTTCCAGAAATATTTATTCGTTCTGCAATTTGGAGTTGAAAATTATTATATCTACCAGTCCTCGATTTAAAATTCTTGATCCCTCGTGAGTTAGGAGGGGGGGTCAGTTATTCAAATGCGATCTTCAATCTCAAAAATTGAATCTCCTGATTGGATAGCAGTGCCCCTCTCCTAACTTACCAGATTTAAATGAAAATATATGCCTATCGAACTACTAAGAAGTCCTTGCCATTTTCATTCATTCATTCATTCATTGACAGTGACATTATTTCTCTCGTAAATTGTTTGATAGTTATAGTGAGATATAGAGTGAAATCAAGGAGTAAGTCAGTTTTTGGTGTGTTAATGTAAAATGTGTATTTGTAAAATATTGTTGCTTCTTCCACTCTACCTGTCCTGTAGTATTTGTTTCTTTATTTTGTATTATTATTTCTTTATTTTAAGTTTTTTCTCTCAAGAAATAATATGAAAGTGTCTTTTTGAGTTGAACAATTTTTTTGTTAACATTTCTAATGTTAGTTTCAAAATAGAAATGAAATACTTTACTGTTTTGTTTCAGACAAGTAATCCAATTCCTACTGCAAGAACTGCTGGACAGCCAACATCTGTATCAAGAGTTGCAAATCAACCTGGTGGTAGTACATTAGCTGCAAATATTCAAAGCTCAAAGTCAGTGATATCTGTTCATGGTGCTATTCGAAGTAAAAGGGAATCGCCTCTTGATTTATCTGTAAAAACAGTTAGACAATCTGCTGACTCGACTAAGGATGATGTGGAATGTGGATACAGTGGTTCCAGTGTGTCTCCTTGTGGGGATGTGGCTGCAGTGGGCACTGTCATGCAGCCTCTAGGTAGTGAAGCCACAGGTGGAGCTTTACCGGCGGTGAAGCATTCACCTGTTGTTACTGGTCCACAAATGGAGAAAGCCGGGGGATTGCAAAATTCAGTGCGTGGTGTCCCGTTGCCCAAGACAGATTTTAATGTTAATGTAGGGACTCATCATACCAGCAGACCCATTCCTACCTCAAGTTACAGTGCTGAGAATCAGAGGTTGAGTATGTTGAAGCCAGGAGTGCAGCAACAAGCTCATCTTTCATTCCAGTCACCAGCAACCACTTTACCTCATTCGAATAACTTCAGGAAATCGACAGTAATGAACTACAACACGTGTGAGTCTCGGGAACAGACTAGAGACAATCCACAGTACAAATATGCAGCTGCTAAGGATATTTCTCCTTATAGTATGATACCTGGAGTTAGTAGTTATGAGAATTCTATTAAACAAAATAATTCATTAAACAGAAAAGCGGAATATGTTGCCATCTCTGCACCCACTGACATTAAACACGATGACATTTCTGCTGGACATAAGAGGGTTCACGAAGGAAGACCTAATTTTCCAGCCAAAATTCCACGCAAGGATACATGGCATCGGACTATTGACCAGCAAATAGAGCAGAAGTTGTCTGCATATACCAAACTTCAACATCAAGAGCAAGCCAAACAAACTCATGGAACCCACTCATATGGCAGTGATCTAATAGAAAGTTCAAAATTTCAGAACTATCAATCTCCTTCCTTAAATAGCAATTTCTCTGCTGTTCACCATGAAGATGCTTCAGCTTCTGTTCACCACAATGGCATTCCAAAAGGTTCAAAACAGCAGTATCTCCCTCAGCTAGAACTTAATGGAGACCAGCACACCATCCGAAAACTTTTGACGTCAAAGAGTGAACCTGTGGTGCCAAGCAGTGGCTACAGCAATGCTGGTTCTGACAACATGCTAAGTATTCTTCGCAACAGTCTAGAAATAAAAGAGGCTCGAATTTCCCAATTGCAGAACCAATTGCAACAAAATGCTCAGATGCAACATGTTCATACTCCTATTCCCACAAACAATGTTCGTTCATCAGCAGTAATGTCTCAGGTAAGAATACTTAAGCTACTGTATTTTGAAAATTGCTTTTTCTTCTTCCTCCTCCTCCTCTTCTTTCTCCTTTATCTCTCTCGTGTAAAGGGGAAGCCATGCCTTCCTTGATTTTGTGCCATTTACCTTCCCTTTCTGCTACTATTTTCATTGCTTCTGAACTTAAGAAAAGTAATAACCAACCTTTTAAGTAAAGTTAATCAGGTTACTGATTTTATTATAAGATTCAGGTGCTAAATTTTGAAGAGAAAAAAAAGTTTATTTTATTTTTAAATTGACATTCATTCTACATATTTTCTAAATCCTTGGATGTAAATTTTCTCCGTTAGTCTCTTTCCATTTAAAATAATGTATTATTATTGCATTAAGGGATATTTTTTGTTTAAAATGTCAACTCTACTTGAAATCTTGTAAAATGGTCTTTTAGGCAGAATTTAAAGGGGAATTTGTTGATAATATTCCATGATTAAATTACATGAATGTATCAATCTTAGAAAATTCACTGTTGTCATTGTGCCAAAATCAAGTAAGTGTGCAAGTGTGTGTATGTGTGCACACATATAATTATGTATGTTGGTGCATGCATAGTAAGTCTAAGGTTAATTTGTATTGCTTCATAAGTAGTTATTTAGACCAAAAATAATTATGAAAATATTTGCACTGACGATATCAGTGGAACGAGGAAAAGAAAAATGGTTATTCTTGTACATAGTGGGTAAAGGAGCATGTAACTGCAGTAATTGTACATCCTCTGCTCGCTTGATAGGCACAAAATTTCACCCAGTCATCATTTGTACTCTTATCCTATCCTCATTCCAGTCCTCACCTCTGCTCTCTTTTCTATCATCACTCCATCTCATTCCCATTCTTGCCCCCTGTTCTCATTGTACGTATCCTCATTTCTGTTATCACCCCATACTCAAATTTTTATCATACCTTCCTCAATCCTGTTATCACCCCGTCCTCATTCCTATTATCACTCCCTCCTTAAACCAGTTATCACCCCTTTGTCAAACCTGTTAACACTCCTTCCTCAACCTATTCTGTTTTACCCTTTCCTCGTTCCTGTCATCACTCCTCCTTCATTTCACTTATAACCTCTTGCCCTCATTTCTTTTATCACCCCTCATCCCCGCTTCCATTTTCACCCCTCATCCCCTTTTCCATTATCATCCCTTGCCTCATTTTGGTCATCACCTCTCATCCTTATTCCCATTATTGCCCCTTGTCATCAATCCCTTCCCTCATAATTGAGAATTGTAAATCGATTTTGCATTTAAGGGGATGTGGGGCAATTTGCCTCAACTAAAATACAAAATGTAACATTTGCAAGAATGTTTAATTGTCACAAAAAGTGCATTCATATGTTTTCAATTGATATTGTTTTTGTAGAATTTAAGAGATGTACAAAACACACAAGTTTGTACAAAAGTTCACATTTAAGATTTATTTTAAGAATTTATGCGATTATGTTGAACTTATGCGATCAGCAATGATTGTTTGCAAAACTTAATGTATTTTTCCTTTCCTTATTTTTCCTCAAATACCGAAATTGTATAATTCCATTTGAAGGGACAAAATATTTTCAATCACAAAAAATATTGTTTTATCTTGTTTTTTATCTTTTATGTATATTATTTTTTTATAATTGTGAATTTCTGACTGTCAATTTAAATGACTATTAGCAGTCTGAATTGATCTATGTATAAATTAAATCTTATATTCTTAATTTTTTTCTTTTAGGTCAACACATTACATGCTCGTCAGGGAATGCAATCAGTTGTTCATTCTGGAAGCATAGCACAATCTGGTCACAAATTGCATGTTCCCAAAGCAGTGGACTCTGTCCTTCTGGACCTAGATCCTTCATTAGAAAACAGTGCTTCTGGTATCGGATGTCAACAGATGCAACAAATGAATCAGACTCTGCACCATCAGCAACAACACAAGCACTTACAGCAGCAGTCTTTAGAACAACATATGCAACAACATCAATCACAACATCACAATCAGCCATCTCAAAAGCAACAGCAACAGCAGCTGGAACAACCTCAAAAGCAGCAGAGTCTTCCAGCAGAGACACATGTAAATTCTGGTAGTGCCCGGTCCGGAGATTTTGACAAAATTGCTGCTTACTTGGCAGCTCGTATACGTACCAAAGCTGAATTGAAACAAGTAAGTAATGTTGTTTAATAAGTTATTTACATGTTATGTGTGTAGACATTTTATGAGATAGTGTCTGTTTATTTGGTGATGGTAGGGGTTGTTTTGAGATGGTGCTTATGTGTAATTTGGATATAAGCAAGCCTCTGTTAAAATTTTAATAGGTTAGAAATTTGCAGCCTTATTCATATATTATGGTATGAAAAATAATTCTGTGTAATGAAGCTATTTAAAAGTATTAACATTTGTAGTAACAGTAATGATACTGTTTGTTTTTGGTGTATGAATATTATTATTATTATTATTATTATTATTATTATTATTATTATTATTATTATTATTTCAGGTGAGCCCTGATGTTGAGCAGCTGTCACCTTTCTCTCCTACAACAATAGTGCCACAAAGTGGTCCAATGGAACCTGCGACTGCATACACTCCTGCAGTAGGGCAAACTCCAACTACTGTGTTACAACCTATATCTTCTGGAGAACCTTTGGTTACTAATGGAAGTCCTCCAAAACTCACTCGGGAAAGAGGAATGCCTGTTCCGCCTCGTCGAAAGGTGTATATGCATCCGGAAGATGACTCCATGTCAAATACTGCAGCAAGTGCTACTTCTGTTGTTCCCGTTGGTAGTGATGGTGCCACTGTTTCTGTTGCTGGTGCCTCTGCTAGTGCAGCCATTGGTGCTACTGCAGGTGCTGCTATTGGTGCTACAGCTGGTGCTACTGTTGGTGCAGTTTCTGCGCTCCCTGTTATGACGCTGCAGGATGGCTTAGGGTTGAGAAGTTCTTCTGAAACTTCTGTTTTTGATTTCAAAGGTAGTGATTCGGAGGGAGAGATGCCAGTCCTAGAAAGACAGACTTTATATGAGATGAGAAGAGACAGGAAGCTTCTAACCAAAGTTCCGTCCCGATGCCCTGTGCCTTCAGAGGCAACATCTGCCACAGAACTTGAATCTACGTTGGAACCATCAGCAATTGTTGAGGATGCCAGGGATTCAAGAGATCTCTTTGTACAAGGTCCTGCCTCTCCTAGTGATGCTTTTTGGTCTTCAGCTTGTGATCAGTTCTTGGAACAACTTCAGGCTGGATCAGGAACTCAAAAACGTGGTCGTAAAAAGAAGGTAATCGGTGACTTAAATGCAGATAGTGTCAGTGAGAAGTTAGCTAAGGACGGTACCATAGGGAACTCTAAAACTGATGAAACAAGTATGAAAAATGATGAAGATAGTAAGATAGTGTCTAGTGCAACAAAAGCTCAAGAAAGTGATCAATGTGAGATTAAATTTGCTGAAACAAATGGTGATTTTCATTCAAAAGTAATTGTTGATACTAATATTGACAATAAATCTAAACAAGAGGAAGACCAGGAGGAATGTCAAAAAATAAAAATTAAGTTAGAAGAGAGTGAAGATATTCAAAGAAACAGGTTAAGTAACTTAAATAGATTCAGTAGTAAAGGAGAACTTAAACACTTGAAAGTATGCCGAAGTATTCTGAAAGAAGAAGAAGAAGAAGAAAGTGACTTATCTAAAAGTGTTCGGGAAAAGACTAAAGATAATGAATCCGATACTAAAATCAGTGATGAAGAACAGTCAAAGGAATCGGTGGATAATGTAGGAAAGGAAGATGTTAAGGCAACTAAAGACAGCAGCTGTGTTGTACCAATGGGCAGAAGGCGTAGATGGAAAAGGAGAAAACACTTTGGAAGAAGCAGTCAGCATGCAGAAAACAGCAATGAACTCATAAATAGAGAGGGGAAAAGAACTTTCCGAAATGATAACAAGAAAACTGTGGAAGACAGATGTACCAGGATGGGAGGGGGCAGAATGAAAAGAAAATTAAAATCTAGTCCTAGGTTAAATGAACTGAAACGTTTAGGGAAGTACAAAGTTCTTCGTCGTAAAGGTCGTAAAGATGACTCGGAAGATGATGTACCTCTAAGTAATAAGAGACTCTTGGTAAGAAAGGTTACAGGAAAAGAAGAACGTGATGTAGATGATGAAATGAGTTTGGCAGAAATGAAAGCGCGACTACGAAAAGGAAACCTTAAGAAAAGACCAATCTGCAGAAAAGTGTTGCGTCGTCGAGCAGATGATACAGGGTCCAGCTCTAGGAGTAGTAGCAGCACAAGTGAAAGTGGAGACAGTAGTAGTGATGGTGTGCCCCAAGAGAGTGTTGCTGCAAGAGTCCATCGTCGTAAAGGTCGTAATGTTGCCAAAACAGGAATGCGCCTCCGGCCACGGAATGCATCCTCTGTGCCCAGAAACAGGAAACTGTGTTCTCAGAATGGTGAAAATAATAAAAAAGACACAAGTTCTGCCTCGCAAAGTGAAAGCAAGCAGTTTGATGGGCCTTTCCATCCGGGATGGGAAGAGGAAGTGTACAAATTCAAACAGTCTTTGAGAATGCCTGCTCAGTTAATAAATATACCAAAGCCACCTCGTGCTCGACACATTTCTGCATCTCTTCCAGATCTTGATCCATCAGCAACATTGCTTGATACTGCTGGTTCCCAAAATAGTGCTTCCAGTCATCAACAATCTGCTTGCAATGACCAGAGTTCCAATTCGTTTGGTAGTCAATTGCCCTACAAGACTGATGATGGTACGGAATCGGAGGACACAAATTTATCGGTTGTATCAAGTAAAAACAGCTCAAATATTGACAATAATAACTCTGTACTGAATGCTTTTGGTCAAGTAGGGAGTAATAAATATTCCTCAAAAAGGATATTGCAAAAGAAAGGCAATAAAGGTTCTATCATTCCACGTTCTTCCAGCACAGATTTAGATACATCCACTCCTAGTGAAACTGGAGGATCTCAGCAAATAGGTAAACTGAAGAAAGCTGATCTATTGAAAAGTGAAGCAAAAGTCTCTCTCTCTAAAATAGAATTTGACAACCATGATTTATTGGCCAAAGACCGTATTAAAAGAAGAGGTGCCCGTGATGCTTCAAATGATCGCAGTAAACCACCAGTAGAGAATCTTGTGGTAAAGTCAAGGACCCGAACCCAGACACGTCTGTTGCAGCAAAGACCTACAATTCGTGCTGTATTTGGGGAGGATCGTCCTGCCTCAGCTCCACCTTCGTGTGCTGATACTTCAAATCTTCTTTCTGAAACTAAGCGGTCCACTAAAATGAAGAAGGTGATTCACCCTTCCGTTGGAGTTGTGACACGTGGCAGAGCTGGATTGCGTACAGCAGCAATGCTGAGAAGTAATAAGGCTGTGCTTAATTCAAAACGTCACCTTTTACATAGCAATAAATCTCGAAATATGAAATTGTTGCGTGCTATTGCTAATAAAAAGATTACGATGGATGGTGCCAATCATTTTTCATCTGAACAAATGGCAAGGCTACCTCAGGGACCTCACAATGCACACATAAATTCATCCAACACGACAAAAATTGGAAAGCGAATGAAAATTCGGACAGTAAGACGAAAATTTCGGTCTGGATTTGATTATATTCGTAAAAAGAAAAAGCAACAGAAGAAAGATACTGGGGATATTGAAGCAATGAAAGAGAGGAAGAAAGTAAGTCCTTACTTTGCATGTTTTTGTAAAATTTGTACATTTTTAAACCCAGTTTTTTACCTTTTTACCAGGCCTTAAATTGTATTTAAAAAAAAAAGGAAACTCTGAATTTACCATACTAGTCTTTCCATGTCAAATCAGTCAGAATTTCCCTGGGTATCTCTAAATTTACTTTTAAAGAATGTCTTAAGATATGTAGGAATAAAATTAAATTTTAATATAAAAAGAAAATCCATTTGGATGTTGAGTTCTAATATAAGTAACCATTTGTAATTATACATTTTGGAGAATAATTGAGTTTAATATTAATTGATTGAAAATATTAATAATTTATCATCTTTTAAATAGTAAAATGTAGTTAAGATCATTACATATTAGATTACGAATTTTACATTTTTGTTGTTGAGTTTTTGTAATGCTGTGCCTTAACTTGCGGAACATCAGTCCCTTAGTTTATATATTATAATAGTATCTGGGAGATATATGAAAATAGGAAGTTGTAAAATCAAGAAAACATTCAGATTTTTTTCCATTTTATAAATATTATTGTTAATTACATATTCTTCCTTGAAATCCCATAAAATGGAAAGTTTTGTCATTCTACAGAAGTAAAAGAATTTCATTTAATTATGTTATTAACAATGTTATCCTTGAATCAGTGTCAACATGAAGGATTTTGGTATAATCTTTGGCTGTCAGCTATCTCTCAACAAATGCCACAATGAGAAGTTAATTCATAGTAGCAATAAATCTGTTGGTTTTCTTGCGAGACTAAGCAGGAGGGTCAGGTATATTGCAGTACTAGAAGACTAGATGAGACTACTAAGTTGTCAATGTAGATTCTTAAAATATCTGGATTTCAAAGAATGACGGGTATACTGACTGAAAAGCATTGACAATGAGAACTTGTGACGAAGTTAAATTTTGCTAGTCTTGCTAGGAGGAGGAATTTTGCTACAATAATGTTATTTCTTAAAGTTGTAAGAAATATTATGGATTGTCCTTGAAAGTATCTCACTGTTGTGCCTTGTGATACTCTTCATTTAGATCATTTTACCACTGTGTCCACTGATAGATTCCTATATAACTCTAGACTGAATAAAATTTCTGCACTAGTCAACAATTTAACTTTGAATTATAAGGTGAAACTGATATTTTTGCCGACTCTTTTTTGCCTTTGTCGATCAAAGTATTAAAGTATGTAGTGTCTTTGGAGTAGATGGGCTTGTTTATGTGTTTATAATGTACCCACTGGCGATGTAATTTTGAAAATAAATAAATAAAGATTAATACATTAGTTATATTTGCTTTGGTTAAATAGTTGTTTCATTGTTCCAGTCAATTGTTTCAAGACCTAGCTCAGAATCAGTGCAAGATGTCCAGGCTGAAATTCGTGGCTGGGTCATAAATAAAGGTTTAGGAGAAACTTTGCTTCATCGAGCTGCTCGATTAGGCTATACCGTAAGTAGACCTATGCTTAAAAGCATTTATATCAATATCATACAAAATTTGTTTTGTTTGTAACTGTGAACCTTGTCTTAAAGTTTAGTTTACTACAGTCTTATTAATATTGTATTTTTCATGCCTTTCTATTAGTTTTCTTCAATTTTTTCGAGGTTCATGACATTTTCATAATGTTCTTGTAATAAGTTTTGCAGTGTTCTTTTCATTTTTTTATATATATTTAATCTTTCACAGCATCTCTCTAACATATAACGTTGAAGAAATTTAATTTCATGTTTTTCTGTTTTATTTAGGTGGCTTCAAACTTTTCAGGTCATGTGAGAATTTGACTTGTTTGTAACCTTTTTATGCTTTTGTGTTGCAGGATGTGGCTGCATATTGTTTGGAGAAAATGGATAGTGCACCTTCTCCTCAGGATAATGCAGGATATACTCCCTTGCATGAAGCTTGCTCACGTGGTCATCTGGATATTGCTAGACTCCTCCTCATGTATGGTGCTGATGTGAGTGCCAGCGCCTTGGGTGGAGTGCGGTATGTATCTAAAGATAAGTTACTGGGATTGTTGTGCACTTGGAAAACTGGAAAATCAAAGAAACTTGAAGTGTTGGAAACATTATTCAAGCTACATTTCAAATTGCATGCATGAATTACACTGTCAAAATAGTATCAGAAATCGTTTTCTCAAAATTCCTGCTTAGTTAGTGTTGGCAAAAGTAATTAGTTTTTGAATTGGCAGGACTATAAGCTAGTATGAAGACAATTTCCAAGGGCATCCGTGAATTAGTTTATTTTCAACAGTTATTATCTTGTGCGCCTGTTTGTTGTTCAGTTTTTGCTACGGACAAAAATATTGAGCAGACTTAGCCTCAAGTTGTTTCCAAAGGAATTTAGTGAGTGGAATCACTGAAAATGTTTATGGTGTACTGTAACCATTTTATCGAAAACTCTTGACATATTAATAAAGTATTCAAGGACAACCATAAAATGGTTGAAGGACTTGTCTCAGATTAACTATCAATGTCAGTCAAAGGAAGAAGACATTGACAAAATCAACTAATAGTGACAGAAAATAGTCATTTAATTTTGAGGGAGATAGTTCAGAGTATTACCTTGTCTTGTGAATTTGTTTGTGGCATTTTGGGTGATCTTTTTGGGCATGAAATACTTTACAGCACATCTCATTCTGAAAGACCTGAATTTTCTCTGAAAAGAGCACCTCTTCATTACTGAAGAGGTGCTTTGAAGGGCAAACATCAACTGAATGTTCATGCAAATGCAATGAATTACAACTAGTCAACAGGCTTTGCATACACAGAATATCATTGAAATTATGTCTTTGTTTTAATGCGTTTAAATCAAATTTAATTAGAAATGGTTTGTAATTATGAGAAAATCTGTGCACATGGTTACTGAATGAATTTGTGCTGCATCTTCGCTAACTTGGTCTTAGCTTCTCTTTTATACGAGATCCAATTCAAAAGTGGCATATTCCAAGATTGATCTGACTAAGGCATTACAGTAGTGGCAGCGTGTAAGCGACTCTGACAGTTCTGTCAACACGTACTGTGGTACGTCATGTGACCTGCTCTGAAGCAATTGGCTTGCGAGCATATGTTTACTTTCTTACAGCCAGGGTTGAGTGTTGCTGCTCATTTGACCCACACAAAATCACGGAGGCGATAAGGTTCATATTTCGCGAAAGTTATGAACATGATATCAAGATGTGTCATAGCCTGTCAGTAAGTGTTAATGTTTTGAGATTTAATTTATCTGTGATGTAGGTGGTGCCGTGTGCGTAGTCATGTGTGGCAATAGCGCACTCAACTGTCAGTCGCTTATATGCTGCTGGTACTGTAAATAATCTCACAATAATTGACATTCACTTGAAATCCTCAGCCATCCTTTGTATGTTACCCACACATGCATTGCATTAGCTACAATTGCATTGAAGTGCTTTTTGAAAGACAGGTTTTTATAAAAAATAACGCCAAGGTAGCAAATAACATTCACCTTCATCAGCAAAATACCATTGATAGTATACATTGGAAAGCATTGGATGCCTCCTTCTGGGAAAAATAATTGTTTAACATTTTTAAAATTGAGAACTATGCTGTTCACCTGGCACTAATTAAGAAGTTTATCAACATCCAGCTGTAAGCAAAGGATATTTTTTGGTAGAATAAACTATAGTTCAAATTCCCTGGAAATTTAATTTTCTAGGCATACATGTGTGATAGGAATGGAACATAGATTAGTGAAAGTATAAACTGGAAAAGTTTTGGCATTGGGAAGCATGAAATTTTGGATCATAAGAATTGCAAAAATTCAATTCTCTGTTTAGGTGGACACATAAATATTTTTTGTTTACAAATTTCCTTAATGAAGACAATATAGTTTAAAGTTGGCAAAGTTTGAAAGTTTCAATTTCAATGTTTTGACATTTGGATACTTCAGATCTATTTAAACTAGAGAGCAATTCTTAATTCATTGTCTTCATTGAAATAATAACTTGAAATAAAATCCATTTCAAACAAAATATATATATCACACAACAAAATATAAAATGAGATGAACCAAATCATAGAATGTTTTGAAAGTAATTCAGTGAAGTTTCCTTGCTGCAGTCACTTTCATTGAAAAGCTTTTCGTGTCAAATACAGCTAATACATATAATAAAGTGATACTAGAAAATGTGAATAAAAAAATACAAATCGTTTCTTTAATACGTTTGTTCTTAATTACTTAAATTGAGAATATGTATGACAATTAAACAAAATCATTTCTCAATTTTCAAATGATCTTGAAGAATCAGAAAATTATATTTTGGATATCATCTGTCGGGAAGTCAATAGTCAAAATTAATGCAAATAAAAAATTTCACAGGAAGAAGAAACAAAGGTGTACTTGAATAATCCAGGCACAGGTCCACAGGGAGGGAAATGAGGGAAATTCCTCCCCCTTCCCGTGCCAGTAACTATTCATTTCTATTAATTTTAACTTGTGACGAACACTGTCAATAAAATTTATTTTTGGATAATCATGAAAACAAATCGAATCTCTAACGAATGGCATTGTATCAAGTGAAATGTAACGTGAAAATGAATGCTGTGATTTTGTTACATTATGAGGGTTCAACAAGGCTTCAACAGAATCTCAGCTCATTGCCTGGCGAGTACGAATCTGTGTTTTGCAAAAGATTGAGAGGCCGAAAAAAAAAGAAAGAAAAAAGAAGAAGAAGAAGAAATAATCACATTGATAGCCATACGCATTCTACATTCAAACACAGAAAAGGGTGTTTAAAAACAATAATTCTTTGCAAAAACCTCCCAAACTTGGGAACTTGCCACGGTCTTCCACTTTACCCATGAAATGGAGGGATAGAGATGTACAAGTTCGTAGCTCACAACTTGATCACACAAGCAATAAACAATGCTAATTTCAAGTTTATCCTGTTAAAGAATGTGAAAGAACTTAAGGAAACTGAGGCCATCAACAAGTGTAGGCCAAATAGAAAATCTAGTGACATTGCAAGGAATGCTCTTAGGATCAGATGAAAGACTAACAATGCAAAACAACTTGCAGAACTTTCAGAATGGCCTAAAAAGTCAGATGTCGCAACATGGGAGGGCCAAAAAGAAAGAAACATTGATACATGTGAAGATAATGAGGGTAGTGACAAAATCCATTATTATGATGACAAGAAAATGATAGTTCAAGCAATGACTTAACATTCTCATCAACAAGGCAGTGGTTTAGTCAGTAAGACAATTTACAATTTTATTTTGACTAAATAGTAAGAATTAGTTAAAAAATTTTAAAATTGTCAGGAGGCCTATTCATAGTTAAGGAGTCGTATTCAGAGTCAGATAAAATGTATTAGATTTGGATTAACACGTAATTACTTTTGTTGTTCATTTCAAATTGTCCATTAAAACTATCAAGATTCTTCATGCCAAAATAATAGAAAACACAATTTTATTTGAATTTAAAAGAGCCCTAAAGAGATGTTAATTGTTACTTAATATTAAAAGATGGGCTTTTCATTCTTGGTAGCATATTTCCATTTTTTACTTTCTCTTCTTACTTCATAAGAAGAGAGTGTGTTGTAATTGTGAGCCAGAAAACACAGAAAGAGTTTTTCTGTTGAAAACTGTTTTATTGCAGGACTGAGATAACAAAAAAGTAGATAAATCTTGTTCCTATGTGTAGTAAATTACTTCCACTAACACTTTGTATTGTCAAAATCCATGTTTTGTGGGTCAATGCTGTCGTCTAAACTGTTCAGCTGATTTTATTTATTTATTTCATAAAATGATCAACCTCTCTACTTAGAAAGAATATTACAAGTATAATAATTACATATCAAATATGATGGGTCACAATTTCCTCCATAATCAATATTCCCTGATCAGTTTAAAGGAACTCGAGGCCCTGCGAGTTTGAAACAGATATTATAATTTTGGGGGTACTTTACACAAAGCTTCATTTACATTTTCATAATTTTCTCAAAAATAGCTCCAAATTTGTTTGGGAAAACTTTGAGGCACATTACATGTGGGCTCATGTGTTTAACTTCATTTATGCTCAAATATTGTCATGTTTTGTTGGCAGCCCTCTCCACGAAGCAGCTGAAAACGGCTACACAGAATTGGTGCGATTACTTCTTTCCTATGGAGCAGATCCTTTGCTTGCAACTTACAGTGGTGTAGCTCCCCTTGCACTGGCGACAGATGAAGGCTCTCGGTGGCTGTTGCAACATCATCTTGCTGATGTTCAGGGTTTGTCTGCAACGTCATGGACATTTCATGGTGCAGCATCTTGTCTTGGTGAGTTAAATGAGATATTTATCATGTTGTTCAACTTAAGTGTATTAACTTCTCTCCAAAAATAGAAGCTATTAAATACATACATATTTTCTGTAAAATCTTAATAGAGACACTGGAGAGAAAATGATTTTATTAATAAAATGCCCAATAAAGAAACTATTATAAATTTTCAATATTCTATATAATTATGCCTGAAATGCAAACATGTTCTACCAGCTTGGTAGATTGCAAGAGCATCCTTATTTATCCTGTTCTTAAAATTTGTAAAAATTGGTCATTGGCCATTTGAGATTGGAATAACATCTTGTGCTCCACAAGCCTTCAATAAATTCCCACAAGGGAAGCAGGTGTTAGCAAACCACAGAAATGCTGTAGTGTTGAAGAGATATTTATTAAAATCATTTGTTGTTACATTAAAATAATAAATCTCGATGAGAGCTCAAGGATTCTAGGTTCACTACTTGAAGGTTGACAGTGTGTCATGTTGCTGGAAGATAGTGGAGATTGCTGTTCATCCACTATGTTCCTTTTTCTTTCTCTATTGTAATTCAAAATTGTTCTCCCAAAACCAATATAAGTAAATGTTATTAATTCAAATTGAAGTAATTTATCTCTTGCATTCTTCAAATAAAACTGAGTTAAAGTGTTAAACTGAGTTTAAAAAAAACTTGAGACCATGAAAAAAACCATCACTTCGCTCATGAAATATGAACATCTTTTTGCAACTGTGTAAAAATTATGTTTGAAAAAAGCTTCTCCTTTTCCTCTTTTTCTTCTTCTTTTTCTTCATTATTATTATTATTATAAATAATTTTAAAATATAAATAAATTAAGGTTATTAGATGTAACATGTTGCAATAAATTGAAATATTTTTTCTTCAATTTTTTTATTGAATCTGTTAGATAATAAAGAAAATATTCAAAACTGATATGTAGTATATTCTAGAATCCATTTAAATTGGCACGGTAGACTCTCGCTCATACCGGGAGCAGTAGCTCAGTGCATCAGCTGATGTCTGTAAGGCCTCTGACCGGGAGGTCCTAGGTTCAAGTCCTGACAGTGGCAAAATTTTCGACACTAGCTTTTCAGCTAGGTCGAATTCAGTCACTGTCGGGAAGAGAATTCTAGCGGCCGGCTGCTCTGATCGGTAGTTTTCCATGGTTTCTCCACACCAGGTGAATGCCGGAGTAGTACAAAGAAAGATTAGATCACAAAGAAAATATTCAAAACTTATATGTAGTATATTCTAGAATCTATTTAAATTGGCATAGTAGACTCACTTGTGCATCGTCCATGACGGTGTGTGTAAGGCTTGTGATCAAAAATTTTCTCACCTAGGCATCCTTCCTTCACTTACAACATTCCTAATCTTATTGTTAGGAGCAGCGAGCTTCACCAACTACAGTAGTACCTCATTATAAGAGACGGTTATAACAGAATAGTGCCTGTAATGGACACTTCTCGTGGTCCTGAGTAAATTTCCACTTAAATAATGTGTTTATTTCCTGGATTTGCTTATAAGAGATTCCTGTTTATAGTAGACAATATTTTGGGTCCCTTAGGAACTGTTTCTCGTTTGTGAGAGACAATATGGAAAAAACTGGCAGCTACATGATAGACATGTAAAATCTGAAAATATTAACAGAGGTTTTGGTTTCTGCCTTACTTGTGCAACAGTGGAATTCTATTACTAACTTAAGAATAATAAAGGAGAAACTAAAGCCTCTGAAAACATCATGAAGTAATACAGATGATGATATGGCTTCTTTTGGCATTCGTGAAAGAAGAATCGTAAATATGAAACCCAAAAGGAAACAAAATACCATATTTTGTAATTCAGTAAATTATTGCAAAAGAAATTGAATATGCAATGACATTATAAATAAACATGTACCCCATGTGTAAAACATTTATTTCTATATTGTAATAAGTCATATTCTCCTTGTTCATTTAGCAGATTTGGGACAAAATAATAATTTCCCACTTATAAAAGTACCCACTTATAAGAGACAAAAGTCCAGTTCCCCAGATGTCTCTTATAATGAGGTTCCACTTAATTTTGACTTAAATTATCATAAATTTTAATATATAACACAAATAAAGTTAATACCCATTATTGTATTAACCATATTGTGCTAACTGTGCTATAATATATTTTCACTTGCATTTACAGGGGGAGGAGGGGTGATGTCCCAAGTGTTGCATAACTTTTTAGACGGGCGGATGTCCCATGTATTACACGATTGTTTAGAGGGGGTGATGTTCCACATGTTACGTAATTATTTAGAGGGGGGGGTGATGTTGCACACATTACATAATTATTTAGAGGGTGCTGAGTATGTTACAGAGGGGAGAGGGGGGTATTCAAAATTCTCTAAATTTGTCTTTAATTTATGGACAGCCTCTAAGCTGTATTAGACTGATGTGAAATACTGCTGGAAAGCAAATTTATATATATGAAAGTAATTATGAGTTAATTGCAAATTAAAAATAAGATTTAAAAAAAATCAAAACTTGAAAGTTGAAATCTTTCTGAATGTTCAATTTTTTTCTGCGGTAGGCCAGTAAACAGACAAAATGTCCTAAAACGAAGAAATTAGTTACGTACGCAGTAATCCTTTATTAAATTCTTGTCTCATCACGTTGCAATGTTTATTAGTAAACACAGTAAAATTCTTGCAGTTCTCTTACAAAACCCATTTCTTTAGTATATTTTTAATTTTCTTTTAATATATTCCTTAGAACTTCCAATAAGTTGCATAACTTTTACAATCTTCTGTATTGAAATATTAATTGTTGAGTATATGTTATTGCTATTTTGTAGCAGAAACATAGTCATATTTATATTTTGCATGTACCAGTTGCACATTTTATCTGTATATATGTTGTTCAGTTGAGATACATCATTTGTCATTTGTTCTTTTCAATTTTTATAAATTAAATTTCCATGTTGGAAAAATTCCAAATCTTACTATATACCACGTGATAAATTGTATCAATACAAAACTAACTTGTTTATTTTGCTTGTTATAGATCCTGTAGTAAGTGGTTATGATCCATTGCAAGACCCTCCATGTGCATCACCAGATACTGGAGAAGAAGATGAAATTGAATTTGAAATCAGTGAAGTGTCTCTACCTGTTCTGTATCAACTGAGAGGAGAGCCTGTGAAAGAACGCTGGGTATTGTTCCAAGACTTAGCTCCTCTATTACGGGTTAAGTCAAGAGATGTTTTACTTCGGCAAATTAGTCCTGGACCAGGAACTGATATCAGAAGTATCCTGAGGGAACTGAAAATGGCAGATTTTCTGGAACAAGCCCATTGTTGCCATGTGTTAGGTGGTGGTGAAAAAGTTAACATCCGAGCTTCAAAGGTGGCACTCGTTAAGTACAATGACAGAGTTCGTGAATTGCTTGGGGTAGAGAAGATAACAGTGAGTTCCAGGTGACCGGGAGTTAGTGTGGTTCCTTCTACTGTCTGTGCTTGAATCTGCCACATTACTAAATACTAACTTATTTTTAAACTGTACAAATCTAGACAAAAGTGTAGACAAATTTATAAACAGAAAACACATTTCAAGATTTTATTAAGCAAATCAAAATGAATGTCAAGAATTATTTATTAAATGTACAGACTATAAAATTGGCATATAGTATTTTTGTTATTTCTTTTTACAGATCTATAAGTTGTGTTGTTCAAAAAGTGAGGAATATGTATGAGTAAGTTTTTTTCTAAGGAAAAAATTGCTGTGATGGTAAGCTTTATTCTTTAGAAATACATATTTTGTCAGAAAGTTCTAAGTTCACTGTGTTTTCTTTTATATATTATATATGAGAGTTATTAGTAAACTTTATGAATGGTGTAATACATACATCTTCAGATACAGTGGATATGTTATCTCCTAAAACATAATGTGATTCTAGGTGCAATTTTCTTTTCTGTTGAAAATACACATTTTGTAAAGGGGTTTCAATGTGTTTGCTGTTGTAGTTTTCTTATTCAGTGTACTTAATTTATATGTACATGTTATAGATAATTTTTGTATATTATGAAGCATTTGTTTTATTGTAAGTGATGAAAGTGCAATAAGTTAGCAGCTTCTTCCATGCAGATTCTTTTTATCTCCATCAGATGTACAGTAATAATAGTTGAGATGTGATTGATGGTAAAAAATGTATTTCTGAATAAATGTTAAACCCTTACTTTCATTATTTCTGTTGTTGTTATTACTATTACTTTTATTATTATTATTATTATTATTATTATTATTATTATTATTATTATCATCATCATTATCATTATCATATCATCAATAATGTTGTCAACTTGAATACCACTTCTATATCTAAAATCCACCAAATTGCCAATAATACTTTATTAGTAATATGAATTGAAAATGGTCCTTTCTATTAAAAAAGATTATAACTTGTTTATTGGTTTCATGTACATTCTTATTATAGTTAAAACATGTGTATATCGTTTCTTTTGTTCTTCAGGCTGTGAATCATAACTGCCAATGTTAAATTTTTGCTTTCATCAGCATTTCCCTCATTCTTCAAGTATGTTGACTAAACCAATAAATATTTTCATAAGTTGTGTGTAGAGAGAAAAGAAAAAATATGTGTAGGTTGAATAAATGTACATTGTTCTGAAAGTTTACTTTTATTGCTTTCATTCTTTTGTACAATAAAGCTGTGAGTAATGCAAAAACCTTTCGTTTTCAGAATTTTCATGCAGTAGGTAAAAAGTTAAAATTGTCTTCTACAGTAGTGACATCATCCTTTGCTTCCAAATAACAGAAAAATTACTAAACTGTATTACTTGTGGAATAATTCTTCAAAACTATGAATTCTTAATACTTAAACATTCCATTGTATTGAGAAATGTCTACAAAACAGTTTCAAACAGTTGTGTTAATCTGCTTCTTGGGAACTCAGAGGTTCTCTTACACCCAGACCTACCCATAAATAGTGTTATTTTAGAAACTGTTGATATATACCTTGATTTCAATAGAGATCATCAGCTAGATTTGGTTATCCAAGTGGGAGCTTTGATACAACAAAATATGTGGTATTGTTGCTCCCAATTGGATAACCGTGTCACAGCTAATATGACAGAATTTACTATTTAAATTGGAATGGAGAGAAAAGTTGTGTAGTCAGAGCAACATAGTGATATTTTTTATTTCTGTTAAAATTCTTCAGTGTGTTCTATTATAGCCACTTACTGGCATTGAATGTGTAGTGGAATAATCCCCTTTTAATTTAGTAAGTGAGGATCTGTCTTTACATTTTATCCCTTCAGCTAGGAGCTTGGTGCTATTAGATCCTGGGGTTCCCAGATAGTGACCCTTCCAGGAAACCGTAATGTCTTGAATTGATTTACCTCTGAGACTTCAGAGTGAAGGTAAGCAATTCAGCCTGTGAAACTGAATGTTGAACTAGTTCTTCAAGAAAATGATGTGGGTCATCTATGTCCTCATGGAAAGGACCAACACTTTAGAAAATGTAATTGTTATTTCCTTTCAAATACAAACATGTCTGTGAATTAGCACTTAACCATTCACAGGGTTTTTCAAAACTGGATATTCGCTTATTGATCTGGCTTAACTTAGGTTCTGAGAATTTGAAACATTTGATAATTTTTGGTGGTTCCTTTTATGAAGCCAAAACTAAATTTTCTGGGAAATGGATCTACATTTTTCTTCAAATTTCTTGCACAAATTGAATAAAAGACTTTCATAAATATAATAGTCTAATTTCCATTAATTTTCAAAAATTCAAATTTATGAAGTTATAAATTTTTTTAAATCTCTCTGAATAATTGTAAGGTAGGGATTATGTTCCTAATGCAAACAATTCTTTAGTATTGTGATTTAAAGCAGCTCTGATTTCTTCATATGGATTGAACCTCAGCTACCTTTACTAAAGACCTTGCCAAGAAGCACTGACAACCCAGCATCTGTATTCTCATATGCCTGGCTGCTCCCTTCTTGCCCATGCAAGAACACATGGGCGTCACCTGCACCTTTCTTTCAGGTGAAGGGAGATTCAATTGATAAGATGCAGATTACCCCAAATATGAAGATCAAACAAATCACCATCTCTCCCATCTGTGATGCTCGTGCAAGAACATGACAATTATTTTATCTTTTAAGTTAATTTGTAGATAGAGTTTGTATTGTAAATGGGAACTCTTAGATAAAAATGTACACATTTTTTAATATGTGTGCAAATCATCAAAATTCACCAGTTACATCAATGTTAACAGTTTGTGTTTCTTATGTAAATTAAGTTAACTTATCATTTCTCATCTTCGAATGATTATTTAACATATTTGATACAATTCCTATGACCATGTTTGTTTATTTATTTACAGACATATTTTGTCCATTTACAAAGAAAAATGTAGGTACAACAATGGCATAGGCATACATTAGAACTTTCTCTCTTGTCGATTTAAAAAAATCTTCACTTTGCATACCATTTACATCAAGATTATATAAATTTATTAAACCACTCATTCTCATTAGGGGACTGTTATATGTATATGCTGTATAAAGAGATATTTCAAAAATCTGTCTAGTACTCCTCATTGGCACTTTAAACTCAATAGTTCAGAACTATCAATTTCCCCATTTATTAGTTTAAATAAAAACACTAAATCATTAACTTTCTAATGGGCAGTAATGTTGGGATGCTGGATATATTTGATATATTTTTCTAGTCATGATCTATAAAGGAGTCTTGAATTCTAAGTTGGGAGGGCTAATATTCTGAAAAATTTATGATGCACCATTTTCAGTCACCTAAAATATGTATTAAAAATGGGGACCAAACATTTGATGCGTTCATAATTTTAGGTCTGACCAGTAGTTAATAAGGTGATATCAAAACACTTATCAAAATTTAGTTCTCTACAAGATCGTTTCACGAACCTATACATTGCATTGACTTACTAATTACTCAGTTTGTATGTTCTTCAAAAGTTGTTTTAATGTCAAAAGTTATACCCAAATCCTTAACTGTTTTCGGTTCAATGCTATCAATGAAGTGTTTGGATGCATGGATTTGGATCGATTAAAAGTTATCGACAAACATTTTTCTAGATTTAGTAAAATTCCATTTTGTACAGACCAATCATGTAGTGTATCAAGAGAAAGTTGGAAGTCAATAATACCAAATCATAATTTTGTTGATTTATAAATTTTCAGATTAGCATAAAGTAAAAATTTACATTTTTCAGACGAGCACAAATCATTAATATATTCAATAAACAGAGGGCTAAAGTGTGAACTCTGAGATATGCCAGAGATTACTTTTATGACTTCTGATATTAAATTTTTAATTCTGATAAATTGGATTCTGTCATTAAGATAATTGTTGAACCAATCCAGTATGGGACCTGAAACGCCAAAAGATTGAAGTTTGATTATAAGTGTTTTACGATCGACGAAATCAAATGCCTTCCTGAAATCAGTGAAGACACTGGCAACTTGATAATTATTTTCAAGAGAATTTAAAATATATTGGGTATAACATAATAGACTTGATTCGTGTTTCTTCTGGAAATAAAGCTGTGCTGATTGTTTGAAATGAAGGGGAAAATCTTTGTTTTTAGTTTGTGGGTAATAATAGGCTCGAACAGTTTGTGAATTGTATTAATAGCTAATTGAAGTAGTTTTATATTTTCAAATATCATTCCTTGAACCAGTCTTGTGAAGTGGCACAACAAAAGCTGACGGAGAAGGAACACAACTTTCCAATAATGGATCTAAATATTTCTAAAATAAAGGCTAAAATATAATTACATCTTTTCAACAAAATTGATGGAATCCCATCAGGAGCAGCACTCTTGGTCTCATGGTAAGGCCAATAGGGTGAATATGGGCAAAAATTCGATTTTTGATTTTTATTCCCATTTTATTTCCCGTAGTTTTTAGTACATTCTCCCAAAGTTTTGCACCAATCAGGTTGTGGGAAAACCTTCAAAATTTATATAACATCCCAGCATTGCATCAAGACGTAAACTTGCTGGAAATCTGTGAAATAAATTTATTTATTTATTTTATGTCAAAAAAGAGTTAAAACTGTGTATGACATACTATGGTTTTCAAAATTCTGTGATACCTACACTAAGTCATATACTACTCGAATTTTGAATTTAAAAAACTGCTCCCATGTAATAAAATCTATTTTGAAGTATAAATAAGCAATAAATTTGGGGCTGTTATCCATGATGCCCTTCGTCTAGGAATAATACTTCTTGCCGCGACAGCATAGAAACGATAATTTGAATAACTATATTTCCCACTGAATTCTAGAAGTCTTGCACAGATAATGAAGTTACATTTATGTCCAAAAGCAAAACAAGCGGCCATCTCAGCATTTGCTCAATGGATCAGGGAAAACTGGACAAGAAACCTGATCAAGATGGGAGTCATAAAGATGGAGAAGAAAATGTTCACAGTATTATCAGAATAATAGACTTGTAAATACTTTCTGAAGCCATTAGTAAATATTGTTATTGTGTAAAGAATGATAAGCAAACCTTATATTTAGGGAAAATTGGTAAAAGGATAAAATAAATGATTTGAAGAAACGATTCTCCAATTTCCCGTAATTTTAATTTTTTATGGCAAATGCTCAAGACTCAAAAACTACTCATAAATTAATATATAAAAAACCATAACTAATGCCATAATTTCCTTAAACTCATTTGTTTATTTGTATTTAAGGAGCAATTCTGCTAAGTTTCAAACTTAAAATGTCATCAGTTTTCCTCTTAAGTACTTTACTACAGTTGAACAAAAACAAACGAACATGAATTCGTATTATAAACTCCTTAAATAATGAACTCTTCAAAAGTTCATTCTTCTACATCAGACCCTCTGCTTAAAATATTATATTTCTACCCTCTGCCCTCTGTTTAAAAAATTATAATGCTACATTATGTAAATCCACCTACATCCTCCGTAATTCAAATTCAATTTATTCAGATATTATAATATAGTAATATACAACGATGCTTTTACAATTTTTAGGATTACAAATTTCTTTCTCAAATCCATGTGGTATCTCAAGTACTATATAGAATATAAGTGTCATTCACAGAGGCATAGGCTGTGTGCAAACTGTTAATATTTTTGTTCATGCACAAACATCTAGAATAATAAAAAAAATAATAAATTAATTATTAAGCTAGAATAATATAATTAATAGAGTTGTTTGACAATACTTCCTTTTCACTTATAAAACACAACATACGTTTGTGACTTTCAAGAGTGTACAGAAAGAAATCCTCATAGTTTTCTGAAGGGTAGAACTGCTTATATTTCAAGAACATACCTTTATTTGAGTAACAAGATTTGGGGTCTGACAGACCATGACAATTTAACATTTGAAAGTGTTTGATTACATTCCAGTTCCTTTAATACATAAATATTGTTCTAGTATGTAGTATACATTTACTACAATTAGATATATTACATTCTATTTGAATTGACTTCATAATGTTTTGAAGAACATTAAAACATCTTTTATTATATTGCAACCATTGTAATTAATTATAAATGTGGTGAGGCAAAGAAAGTGATTCTGGGTAATTGGCGTTATTATTCCGTGTAAGCCACAACGATTGATGTTATACATGAATGGGCGATAGTTATACTCTCCCAGATCTCTTGGCAGTGCCATAGGTGATGAAAGCAAGTTATTTATCTACTTTTTACACTTCATTGAGGAGGCATGAATTGCACTATTTGAACACACTGAGAACTAGTCCGGCTACAGGGTGAGTGCATGTGATGCTGTTATGCTCTAGGCTAGGCTTTCTTCAAGATAGCCAAGATCACCATACACTCATATGTGGACCCCAGAAATTCATGCACTAAAAAAGTGAAAAATATGCAAGATACCGTAACATTAAACCCTGTTCACTAAGTTCATATGCACAAATAAAGTTACAGGAAGTAAATCAATTCAAGCAAAAATAATCTTATCAGAAGATTATCGGAAATATGTTGGTGTTGTAACATTGGCATGGCTTTATTGACTTTCCTTTTGAAAGAGAAATACATGAAAATATCTGACTTTGACCTACTTCTACACAAAACACTGTAATATTTTTCACTTAAATATGATGTATACATTAAAATATGTAGTTAAAGAGGAAAAAATATCTCAGAAATAGGCATTAATGCAAAATAAAAGGGGGCCAGATTTATTTTATTTTTGGTGACAGGAAAAACGATGTACATTTCCTTTCAATATGCGCAATTAGTAAAAATATGCAATTGCTTCAAGTTACGTAGTCTTACAAATATGTCATACATGGCATTTCTATTAAAAACTTTTGAAATTTCAAAAATTGCTTACACTATGAGATTTGAATAATTTCTTATAAACATATTAAAATGCATTTATGAACCCAAAAATTGTTAATGATCTTGTATAAAGTTTTTTCAAATCTCAAAAGTTTAAAAATGATAATGAATCAAAAATGACAAGTATTCAAAATAATATGTGTCATTTTTGCGTAAATGCAAAATTTGAAGCTCTTTTTCATAGGAATATACAGAGTTTTTGAACAACTTCATTTGAAGCACTTCCACTGACAACTGTAATAATGTATACAAATCGATGGCAATGTTCATGTGAACGGCGTGAGACATATATCAAAAAAATTAAATTAGTAAAATTTTGGAAAAAACAAATGAGTACACCAAAATGAACTTTATGTCATTATAAACAGTGCAATTAGCACTATCTATTGGAAAAATTTGAAGCCATTTTTGAGAAAATTGCGTTTGAGCATTTCTGAAAATGTGGAATTTAGAGCAGTTTTACAGAAAACTGTCGAGTTTTTGAGAAACTTGGTTTAGCATTATTTAAAGCACATGTGTTCAATATAATAATGTGAAGAAATTACCTCTAATGTAAGTATTACCGACGTGAGAGACAAGTCAAAAAATTGAAAAAAACAAACCAATTGAGCAATATGGCGTTTATGTCATAGGATAGGATAGGATAGGGTTGGTTGGGCATTATCCCTACCAAAAATTTAAAGAAAAAATTGGATCTGTTTTTGAGAATCTTGTTTTTGTATTTTTTTTAAATTGCAAATATTGCACGTACTATTTTCCCCAAACTACTAAAATATCAAAAAAAACTCACATGACCTTAATGAAATAACTATTTATGCTCAACAAATTTCATTTGACGGAAAAATCTCTGTCTTCAATTTTGTAGTTGTAGAAAGACGCCGAAAAAATGCACTTTTGCAATTTTCGAAAATTCAGAGTTAACCCTGAGAATCGGACCCATGCCACCTTTATAACTGTATTTCACTCTGTTCTTACAAGAAATTTAAAGAAAAAATTTGAAGCCGTTCTTAAGAAAATTTTGAAAATGTCCAGGGCTTGGTAAAGGTTAAAGTTAGATGTAAAGTACCCCCAAATTTTAAAGAATGTTTTTCAAAATCTGAAAGCTTCAACTAGAGCTAGATCAACAGGGGATTTTTCAATTCGGAAGATCTCGTACAAATAGTTTAGGCGCTAGTAGTGTTCATAGACAAACGGACAGACAGACGGATGGACAGGCCGACGTTTTGACTTCAATTGTTTCTTCGGCATCAGGGATCCATCTTGCATGGATTCTGGCTACACCACGTGTTAGAGGATTTCTTCTCTTAATTTAGCAACTGTTTTTATCCACATTCTCGTTATCAGGGCGTGGGTATGATTTTTTTCTTCCGAAAATTCGCCGTTTCTTCGCGCAGCATTACACAACTTTCTCTACACTACGTATATTACTCTGTATGCTCGAACGTCGCGGCGAGATAGTTTACACTAATCGGTTTAGAATACCATCATCTCAGACCATGGTGCGGGCACCAGCGATGAAAGAAGAAAGTACCATCTAAACCGTATCAAATCACACAATTTGACAATTTGCCTCTAACTAGTGCTAAATATATTCTATAATAAAAACTTTGTCGCGGCCACAAATCGGTTTTATAATTCTATCAACTCAGAGCATTGTGTGATCGCCTACGGAGAGAGAAGAGGTGTGTCAAACCGGAACAGGCATGTGAATACACCCGAATAAAACATGTAAAAGATGTGCTGCTAATTAAGTCATTAAATTTCGAATAAAATATTTTAGATGAAAAATCGGATGTGAACTTGCTTGTCACGACGCCAGCACACACATACTTTAAATTCGATTCGTGGCTCAGTGGAAACTGGGTACTCATTTATTGCGAATGAATTACTTAATTTCAGACTAGTCGATGGACACGAATTAGAATTGCCATGGATTTTCGTTGAGAAAACAGGAATAAAACTAGTGGTGCTACAGAAAGGCACAGACTTTCTCGCACTAATTAGTTTTCTAATTTCTTTGGTCTCGGCTGTTTTTTCCGCCTTGCCACATACTCGTAGTATGTGGCACATACTCTTGCCAGCTATCATCTATCGACATCCAAAGTACATTCTTTAATTTTTTTTCAATATTTCAATGTTTCAATATTCTCAGGCCTTGTTTCGTCTCGTGCCGCGGCGTTTCATGTCGTTTCCATTCGTCTCGTTACGTGTCGTCTCTCAATACTCTCGTTTCGTCTCTCGACTGTCTAGTGTCTTGAGATTTCGTTTCGTTCTGTACCGTTCCGTTTCCTCTCATTTCGTTTGGTTTCGTCCGTTCCGTTTCGAATTGTTTCGCATCGTCTCGTTCCATCTCGTTTCGTATCGTTTGGTTTCGTCTCGTTTCGTCACGTCTCATTTCCTCTTCTCGTCTTGTTCTGTCTCTTGCCGCGCCGTTCCGGTTCGTGTTTTTTCGTGTCGATTCATTTCGCCTTGTTTGATTTAGTTTCGTCACATCTCGTGTCGTATCGTGTTGTTTCGTTTCTTCCCGTGCCGTTTCGTTTGGACTCGTCTTATTTCGTTGTGATTATTTTAATAGTGATTCCGGGCATTTGAACTCATTAGAATTAGTCCCATAAATTTAGTGCATGTTTTTTTCTTCGAGAGATGGCTGTGATATAACCAGGACTCTCCCACCACCGCCCCAGCCAGGACAAGCTCTAAGCTCCCGACCGGTAGTGTAGTGCATGTTAGTGTGTGTAAGGGGAGAGGATAGGACAAGGAAGAGGAAGAAAAGATCGCGCGCGGTCCGTGGCCCGTTTGGTAGGGTACTGCTCCGGCATTCGCCTGGTGTTGATCGGAGAAACCACGAAAAACTACCGATCAGAGCAGCCGGCCGCTAGAACTCTCCTCCAGACAGTGACTGAATTCGACCAAGGTGAAAAGCTTCTGTCGAAAATCCTGCCGCCGTCAGGACTCGAACCTTGGACCTTCCGGTCTCTTATTTCGGTTCGTTACGCCTCGTTGGACTCGTTTCGTCTCGTGTCGTTTCGTGTTTGTCTCATGCCGTCTTCTTCCGTCGCGTCTCGTTTCGTCTCGTCTCGTGTCGTGTGATATGTCGTTTCCCCTCGATCCGCCTCACCTCGTTTCGTTTTGTCATGTCTCGTTTCATCTCGAGTCACGTTACGTAGTCTAGTGTCGTTTCAACTCGTCTCAGATAATTTCGTTTCCGTTGGTCTCGTCTCGTCTCATTTCGTCTTCTCCCGTTTCGTTTGCTATCGTTTCGCCTCGTCTCGTGTCGGGACGCTGAAAGTCGTTTGTTCTCGTCCGTCCCGTTCGGTCTCGTTTCGTCTCCGTTCGTCAGGTTTCGTTCAATTTCGTTTTGTTTCGTCTCGTCTTGTGTCATCTCGTTTCGTTGCGTCTAGTTTTGCCTCGTCGTCTCTCCTGACGTTTCGTGTCGTCTCGTCCCGTGTTTTTGGGTTGTTTGTTACATTCCGTTCCGTCTCGTTTCACCTCATCTCGTCCTGTCAAGTCTTGTGTCGTTTCGTTTCATATCATTCCGCTCCTTTTCGTTTTGTTCGTTCCGATTAATTTCGTTTCGTGTCATTTCGTCTCGTTTAGCTTCATTCCGTCTTCTTCAAACATCCATCGTGTCGTTTCTTTCGTCTTATTTCGCTTCTTTTTGTCACGTTTCGTCTCGTTTTGTCAGGTTTCATGTGATACGTCTCGTCTCGCGTCTTTTCGTTTTATTTCTTTTCGTATCATTTCGTCTCGTTTCCTCATTCGTTTCGTTTCGTTCCGGTCCATTGCTTTCGTTTCGTTCCATTCTGATTAGTTCTGTTTCGTTTCGCTTGGGTCGTTTCGTGACTTTCGTCTCGTCTCATTTCGTTTCGCCTCTAATCTCGTCTCCCTTCATCTCGTTTCTTTTCCTCTCGACTTTGTTTGCTCTCGTTTCATCCCATTTGGTCTCGTTTCGTCTCCTTTCGTTAGGTTTCGTCCCGTTTCGGTACGACTCGGTTCGTGTCATTTCGTCTCGTGACGGGTCGTTTCATGTCGTTTCCTTTCTTTTGTCACATTTCGTTTAGTCTCGATACTCTCGCGTTGTGTCGTTCGTACCGTCTTGTTTCGTCTCCTTTCTTCTCGATTTTTTTCGTTCCGTCTCGTCTTGTTTCGTTTAGTATCGTCCGTTCCGTTTCATGTCATTTGGTGTCGTCTTGTCTTGTGTCGTTTCGTATCCTTACGTCCCGTTTCGTCTCATTTCGTGTCTCGTGTCGTTTCGTTTCGCCTCGTTTTGTCTGATTTTGTCTCGTCTCGTTCCACATCATCTTGAATCGCTTCTTTTCATTTCTTTTCCTATCGTTTCTTTTCGTATTGTTTGTCTCGTTTCATCTCATTCAGTCTCGTGTCGCCTCGTGTAGTCCCCTTTCGACTCGACTCGAGTCGTTTCTTTTCCTCTTGTCACATTTCGAATGGTCTCGTTTCGTCAGGTTTCGTCTTGTTTTATCTCGTCTCGTCACGAAACATCCCGTGTCGTTACGTTCTTTTCGGTCCGTTTCCATTTATTTCGTGGCTTCGTACCGCTGCATTCCAGTTCGTTTCGTCTCATTGGTCCGTACCGTTTCCTTCCATTTCCATTCGTCCTCGTGTCGTTTCGTTTCCTCTCTTCTCGTTTCATGTTGCGTCTAGTTTCGTGTTGTGTCGTTTCGATCCGTTTCGTACCTTTCCGTTCCATTTGGATTCATTTCGTCTCGCCATATTTCGTCTTGCTTCGTTTCGTCTCGCATCGTTTCATCTCGTTTCGTGTCTATTCATTTGGCCTCGTTTCGTGTCATTCAGTTTCGATTCGTCGCGTTTCGTTTGGTTGCGTCTCGTCTGTTTTTGCGTCATTTCACGTCGTTTCGTTTCGTCTCGTCTTCTTTCGTCTCATTTTGTCTCTATACGTTTCGTCTCATTTCGTTGCGTCTTCTCCCGTGTCGTTTCATTTTCGTTTTGTCTCGTTAGGTTTCGTCTCGTTTCTACTCGACTCGTTTCGTCTCGTGTTGTTTCGTCTCATTTCTTCTTCTCTTGTCTTTTCATTTCGTGTCTTTTCGTCTAGACGCGCTCTGTCTCGTGTCTCTTCCTTTCGTTTCGTTAAGTGTTATATCGTTTCGTCTTGTTTCGCCTCGTTTCATCTTGTCTTGTTTTACTCGTGTTGTTTCGTTTCCTCTCGTAAGGTTTTTTGTCTTGTTTCGTCATGTCTCGTCTCGTTTCGTGTGATGTGTCGTTTCGTTCCAGTTGGATTCGTTTCGTCTGGTCTCGTGTCGTTATGTTTCGTCTCGTTTCTTGTCAATTCGTTTGGACTCGTTTCGTGTCGTTCTGTTTCGACCCGTTTCGTCTCTTGTCGTGTAGTCGCGTTGCATTCGGTTTGGTTTCGTTACGTCTCGTATCGTTTCGGTTCGCTTCGTTCCGTTCCATTCGGTTTCGTTTCATTTCGTTCGAAAAGGCACGAAATGGCACGAAAAGACCATTAACATGAGACGAGAAAAATGAGACGAAACGAGACGACACCTGACGAAACGAGACGAGATCACAAGAAACGAGACGATTTGAAACGAAACGTGACGTGACGGAACGAGACGAAACAAAACGAGAAGAAACGAAACGAAACGAAATGAGACGAAAAGATACAAAATTAAACGCCATGATACAAAACACGACACGAGACGAGAAAAAACGCCAGGAGACGAGACAAAACGAGACGAACCTTGAAAAAAACGTCACGAAATTAGAGGAAACGAGACGATATGAAATTGGACGAGACGAGACGAAATGGGACGAAACGAGACTAAATATTACGAAACAAAACGCAACGAGACGAGACAAAACGAAACAAAGGAAACGACACCACCTGAAATGACACGAGACGCGACAAACGAAAGGAGGCGAGACTAAACGGGACGAAATGAGACGACGTGAAAGGATACGAAAGAGACCAAATGAGACGAAACGACACGAGGCGACACGAAAAACACTAAACGACAACATATTAGACGACAGGAGACGAAACGATACGATATGAACGAAACGAGACTAAACGACACGAGCCGAGAAGAAACGAGATAATACGAAGCGAGACGATACAGTTCAAAATGGGACCACGCGAAACTACAGAACACGACACGAAACGAAATGAAATAACACGAACGAGACGAAACAAGATCATTCGAGGCGAAACGAAACGATCAGGCGAAAATGGAATGGAACGAACTGAAACGAATCAACACGACACAAAACGAGATGAAACAAATCGAAACTGGACGAAACGAAAAGAGACAAAACGATTCGAGATCAGATGAAACGGTCGGAGACGAAACGCATCGACACGACAAGGGACGAATCGAGGCGAAACAAAACAAGATACGAAACTAGACTAAAGGCCCATTCACAATGCAAACATAAGCATAAGCATGGCGTTAACATAAAAGTTAGGACTACGCCCGTAAGCGGACTCATTCACAATGCGTTCGCATAAGCATAACACGTAAGACGTTAACTTAAGAGCTTGCAAGCTTCAAGCTTCTGTGCTATGCTTATGTCAGACATAAGGAATGAGCCAATCACAGTTCGTTAACTCAAAATCGAGTATCGAAGTCGATCGTGTCGATTCGTGTGCTGCGTCTCATAGCCAATAGAAACTCTTATTTTGCCTGTGTTTATGTTCGACATTGTGAATACGCCAACTCTTCGCTTGTGTTAATGTCTATGTCTATGTGTTATGCTTATGTTTGTGATTGCATTGTGAATGGGCCTTAAGCGACACGAAACGATACGCGACCAAACAAGACAAAATCGAAACGAAATGACTCGAAACGATACTACACGAATAGATACTATGCGAGACGAGACAAGACGAAACAGGCCGAAACGAAATGAAATTAAATAACACGACACGAGACTAGGCAGGACGAGATGAGGCGAAATGGAACGGATCGACACAAAGTTGCAAGGAACGAAAGAAGAACAAACGAAACGAATCGACACGACACAAGAGGAAACGGGTCGAATCGATACGAAACTAAACCTTACGAAACGGGAGGAAACAAAACGAAAGGAGACGAAACGTGTCGAAACGGGACGTGACCAGACGAAACGACACAAGACGAAACGGGATGAATTGTCTCGATTCGCGAGACGAAACGGGATGCATCAAGACGAAGCGGGACGAATCGAGACGAAACGAAACGATACCAGACGAAACGAAACAATACTAGACGAAACGAAAGTAGGTGAAACGAGACTAAACAGGAGGAAACAATACCAAAAGTTACGAAACCAAACAAAATGACACGAAACGACAGAGCCGCAGCGAGACAAGACGAAACGAGACGAGACAAAACTAGAGGAACGAGACGAAACGAGACGACACAAAAAGAAACGAAACGAGATCACATGTAATGAAACGAGAGGAAACGAAACGCAACGAAACAATACGAGATGAAAGAAACAAAACAAGACTACACGAGACAAAACGCCACGAAACGAGAAGAAACGATGGGACAAAATGAAACTAAGTGGGACGAAACGAGACGAAATGAAGCGATACTAGACGAAACGAAACAAAACGACACGTGACTAAACGAGACTAAATGACACGAAACAAGACGAAGTGGGACAAATCGAAACGAAACCAAACGAAACGACATGACTCCACACGAGGCTTATCGAGACGAAACAAGACGATACGAGTAGAACCGAGACGAGACAAGGCAAAAGAAACGAATGAAAAGAAACGAAATGAAATAACACAACACGAAATCAGACGAGATGGAACGAAACGAAGCGATACATGACACGACACGAGACGAACGGAACGAAACGCGACAAAACGAGACACGAGACGAAACGGAACGGAACAAAATGGAACGACACGGAACGAAACAACACGAATCGACACAAACCCTTGCGAAACGAGACGAAACGACACACCATGAGACGAAACGATACAAATAAACACGAAACGAGACGAAATAAGAACAAATGTCACAAAAGGGAAGGAAACGTCGCGAGACGAGGCGAGACGAAACGGGATTCTTCGTTTCGTCTCCATATGTCTCGTTTCGTATCGTCCTCGTGTCGTGTCGTCGTTTGTGTGGCGTGGTGTCCGTTGATTTCATTTTATTTCGTTTCGTCCGTTTCGCCTTGTTACGTTTCGCCTAGTTAGGTTTCGTCTCGTTTCGTGTAGTGCCATGTCGCCGTGAAACGAAACGACACGAGACGAAACAAACGAAAATAACAGCGAACTGCAACGACACTAAACGACATGAGACGAGACGAAACTAGACATATCGAAACAGAATGAAACCAAACGAAACGATTCGACATGACACGACTCGATAGAGGACGAGACGAAACAAGATGAAACGAATCGAAACGAGACCAGACAAGACAAGAGGAAAAGAAACGGGACAAAACGAAACAAAGTGACATGACACGATAGGAAACGAGGCAAAAGGAGACGAGGCGAGTCCAGAGGAATCGAGAAGAAACGAAACGACACGAGACCACGAGACGAAACAAGACGAAATGAGATGAAACGAAACGAGACGAGACGAAATAACGACACGACACTGGATAGGTCAAGACAATATCAAACGAGGCGAAACGAAACGATATTAAACGGAACGGTTGGGAACAAAATGGAACAGAACGAAACGAAACGACACAAAACAAAGCAAAAGAAACGAGAACCGTTTCGTTTCGTGCCTAGGCTCGTGCCATGTCGTTTCGTCTCGTCTCGTTTTAGCCTGAGACACCTCAACTTTAGTATAACCCGACCAAGCGGAGTGTCGGACTGGCGATGAGGTCAACACTGCTTTGTTTTGCTTTGGAGAGAAAGACAGAGCTATTGGTATACTCAGTGCAACTGGAAACTGAAACACTGATATACCCCAAGGTCCGAGGACGTATTTATGGCCCTCATAAAATGCCATCTTCCTCGTATATACGTATGCATACGAGAAAGTAATAAACGAAACGAGTGTAAAAGAGGGGTATAATTGCATGAATGGTATGTTCAAGAAAACGAACAACGATAGGAGCGAGTGTTCTTATATGCCATATAAGAATAACCATATCCAATTATACCTCTTTTTACACATGTTACGTTCTACAATACATATATTTCGTATTAATTTACGAATAATTCAAATTTTAAGAAATTCAAGCACATCTTTTCCACCCGAGGCATGCATTTCATGACGTAGTATTGCTTCTAAAAATATCTATTTTAGTGGACCTTGCACTGTTTTTGTATACACGAAATATTTGCTAAAGCAAGTTACTGAACATATTGCGGATAAAATATTAGAAGCTGGCTAAGTTATGAGAACATTACTCCCAAGGAAAGTAAAGGTATGAAAGAGAATTCGAAATGGATATTGGAGAAAAACTAGTAACTTTGGACAGTTTTGCTATAGCGTACTTTTAAAACTCGGAAACACAACTCATGTTTTAACAATGATACATAATTTTAACAATGATATATAATGCATTAATTACCATTTGGACTGTATAAATGAGTATAAACAACCTGTAACAACTATTGTAACACAGCTTCCGGGTCAATGACCCCCATCTCGATCAGGTTTTTCGTCCAGTTTCCCTGATCCATTGAGCAAATGCTGAGATGGCCCCTTGTTTTGCTTCTGGACATAAATGTAACTTCATTTTCTGTGCACGTCTTCTAGAATTCAGTGGGAAATACAATTATTCAAATTATCGTTTCCATGTTGTCGCGGCAGGAAGTAATAAGAGCCAAAATTTATTGCTTATTTATCCTTGAAAATAGATTTTATTACATGGGAGTTTTTTTTGTTTGTTTTTTTCTCCCTTTCAAAATTCAAAATTTATTGCTTATTTATCCTTGAAAATAGATTTTATTACATGGGAGTTTTTTTGTTTGTTTTTCTCCCTTTCAAAATTCAAAATTTAAGTAGTATATGACTTAGTGTAGGGATCACAGAATTTTGAAAATGTGCACACAATTCACTTTTCCCCATAGCACGTCATACGCAGTTTTTAACTGTTTTTTTGACGTAAAATAAATAAATAAATGTTTACATTTTACTTTCTCGTATACATACGTATATACAGGAGTAAAGTTATCTAATGCTGCGGGAAATCGATTTCGAGATTTCAACGGAAATACGATTTGGGGTCCCCTGATACCGAAAAAGTGGTTTTCCTCAAAACCAAGTCCATGAACATTACTAGCGCCTAAACCATACGTACGATCTTTTCCAAATTGAAGAAACTCTTGTCCATCTTGCTGCAGTTGAGTCTTTGAAATTTTGAAAAACAAGCTTTAAAATTTGGGGGTACTTTACATGAAACTCCCTGAACATTTTCAAAATTTTCTCGAAAACGGCTCCAAATTTTTTATTTAGATTTCTTAAAAGAATAGAGTAAAATACACTTATTCAGGTGGCATAGGAAGGATTTTCACGGTTAACTCAGAATTTTCGAATATTGCAAAAGATGGATTTTTTTTGGGCAACTTCCTACACTTATAAAATTGAAGATGGAGATTTTTCCTTCAAATGAAATTTGTTTCCCATAAATAGTTCTTTTATTAAGGTCATGTTGACGTTTTTGAACATTTTAGTAGTTCTCATGTAATAAAGCATACAATATTTGCAATTTTAAAAAATTACAAAAACATTATTTTCTCAAAAATGGATCCAAGTTTTTTCTTTAAATTTTTGGTAGGGGCCGGTACCAAATGCACTCTCTTTGATGACATAAACGCCAGATAATTGTAATCTTTTGTTTATTCAAAAATTATAAAAATATAATTTTTTGACTTGACTCACACGTTGGTAATATTTACATTAGAGAGAATTTCTACACATTATTAGATTTATGGGTACATGTGCTTTCAATAATGTCAAATAAAGTTTCTCGAAAACTAAACAGTTTTCAGTACAAATGAGCTCAAAATTCCGCATTTTCAGAGACGCTCATACGAAATTTTCTCAAAATTACCCCAAATTATTTCTTCAAATTTTTCCAATGGATAGTAGAAATTGCACTGTTTAATATGACATAAAGTTGATTTTACTGTATTCTTTTGTTCTTTCAAAAATTACACAAATGTAATTTTTTTGAAATATTTCTCACGCTGTTAATATGCACATTTTCATTGATTTTTATACATTATTATATTTGTGAGTGGATGTGATTCAAATGAAGTTTTTCCAAAACTCAATAATTCCTGTTAAAAGGAGCTTCAAATTTCACATTTACAGTACTTAATTAACAGTACTCGCTTACTTACAGTACGTACCTACTTAACAGTATTTACTTAATCGCCATTTTCTTAAAAACGGCTTCAAAATTTTCATTGACGAGGTTTTACTCTTCTTCAATATTTTTGAAGTCATATTTCGGAAAGTTGAGACTTACTTGTTGACATTGAAAGACAATGTACTTTTGGTGACAATAGATGGCAGCTGTCCAGAGAATGGAGCAATACCTTAAAACTAGTCCACACCAAGGAAATTCGAAAAATCTGATACGATAGAGTCTGTGCCATTCTGTACCACCTCTAGTTTGCATTCGTAATTAAATGTTTTACAAGTAAAACTTTTAATTTATTCACATTAAATATTTTGTGTTGTTTCTTAAGTCAGCTAGCGTAACGTTTACTTCCCCAATTTAGTTTTATTCATTCGTTGTTTATATGTAGATATGTGTACGTAATATGTGATATACTTTTTGTTCATGTTTCATGGTCGACTGCAAATATCTTGGCAATGTCTGTATTATAGTATATTAATAAAATTATTTGGCTCTTTTCTGAATTCTGATTGATAGGTGTGCGTTTTTAATTGCACGGTGGAATTTTAATTGCATGTGTGCTATTAACATAGAGATAATCAACAATTTTTAATTAATGAGCATATTTAGTTAACTAAACGAAAAATCACATTAATAAAATTTAATGACAATATGAAGAATGGAAGTTTTTTGAGTCCCTAAATGTAACCACATATTCAAGTCATGCTACTCAACAAACTCTATGGTCTAGTATAATGTCATGGGTGCATGACATTATTCGATTTAATGAAAAACAACCAGGAATTTTTCTTTAAATTCCAGATTCCGATAATTTTTTTTTTTTAATTTATTTTACCACGTAATATAGTGTTTCAAATCGTTAATGAGTGATCTAATTATTAAATGCTTTTACATGTGATTAACGTAATGTTCTATGAAAAATTATCTGAAGAAAAACTAATTGGGTTGATTAATTAGCATTGAGTACTATGTTAAGTAAAAATGCTTCATAATTTTGGAACACGAACAGCCCTATACTGCCCTGGTGCTAACGCGCGACATAACTGTCTCTGTTAGTTCTCAGATGCATCGGTCTCTCTTCGGTTCTACACTTCACTTGGTCGGGTTATACAGAATGGCACAGGCTGATAAATTGTATTTAACTGACACGGTTGAGATGTTTACTTTCTCATATACTTACGTGTATCCTGAGTAATATACGTAGTATAGAGAAAGTTATGTAAAGCTGCAGAAATCGATTTCGAGATTTCAACGGAAATACATGTTCTAGAGCCACCCCGATACCAAAAAAGTTGTTTTTTTCAAAATGTCCGTGTGTGTCTGTCTGTCCGTACATCCGGGAACACTACAAGTGCCTAAACCATTTGTACGATCTTTACCAAATTGAAGAAACCCTTGTCCATCTGGCTGTAGTTGAGTCTTTGAAATTTGAAAAACAAGCTTTAAAATTCGGGGGTACTCCCTGAACATTTTCAAAATTTTCTCAAAACCGGCTCCAAATTTTTTATTTAAATTTCTTAAAAGAATAGAGTAAAATACACTTATTAAGGTGGCATAGGAAGGATTTTCACGGTTAACTCAGAATTTTCGAATATTGCAAAAGTTTGAATTTTTTCTGCGTCTTCCTACAACTACAAATGACAGATTTTTCCTTCAAATGAAATTAGTTGTCCATATTTAGTTATTTCATTAAGGTCCATAGACTTTTTTGAAAGTTTTAGTACTTTTCGGGCAATAGGGCAATAGTGCGTGCAATAATTGCAATTTTAACTAGAGGTGATACAGAATGGCACAGACTTTCTCATAATAAAATTTTCTAATTTCCTTAGTAGACTGGTACTGTAGTCTTGCACCTCCTACTTACCCGCTGCCATCTGTATATGTAATCTGTAATATGCATATTAACGGCGTGAAAGATATTGAAAAAATTATTGATAAAGATGATAAAGATATTGAATATATTATACAGTGAAATATCTGTTTTAAAAGTTTGAAGAAAAAATTCCGAGCCATTTTTGAGAAAATGGCGATTGAGCGTTTCTGAAAATTCGGAATTTTGAGATAATTTTAACAAAAAAGTTGAGTTTTCGAGAAACTTTATTTGACATTATTTAATGCACATGTATAATGAAATAACATAAAGAGATCGCCTCTGATGTAAATATTACCGATGTGAGAGAGGCGTTAAACATTTTTTGTAATTTTAGAAAAAACAAAGGAATAGATTACTATGGAGTTTGTCATCATATAGGGTTCGTTTGGCACTAACATTACTAAAAATTTAAAGAAAAAATTTGGAGCCGTTTTTGAGAAAATCTTGTTTTGAAATTTTTAAAAATTGCAAACATTGCACGAAAACTACTAAAATTTTCAAAAAGTGTACATGACCATAACGAAAAAACTGTTTAGGGCAACAAATTTCATTTGAAGGAAAAATCTCCATCATCTTCAATTTTATAGTTGTAGGAAGACACCAAAAAAATTCACTTTTGCAATTTTCGAAAATTCAGAGTGGAAATCAGACCTATGCCACTTAGTAGTGTATATTACTCTGTTCTTACAAGAAATTTAAAAAAAGAAATTGAAGCCAACTTTGAGAACATTTTGAAAATGTCCAAGGGTCTTCATGTAATACCCCCAAATTTTAAAGCTTGTTTTCCAAAATTTCAAAGCTTCAACTAGAGCCAGATAGACAGAGGTTTCTTCAATTTGGAAAAGATCGTACATGTGGTTTAGGTGCTAGGTTTGTTCACATACATTCGACAGACAGACGGACGGACAGACGTTTTGAAAAAAATCACTTTTTCGATATCAAGGGACCCCAAAACGTGTATTTCCATTAAAATCTCGAAATCGATTTTCCGCAGCATTACATAAGTTTCTCTATACTACATATATTTTTATAATAAATATTATTATAATAATATATGTAGTATATAGTACATGTAGTTAATATTATAATAATAAATACTCGTCACAATTGCCACAAGCAATGCCAGCTATGAAAGGAGTTTTTCAGTTGAAATTGATAAAAATTATTTAAGTTCAACAATGAGTACTTTAAGCCTAACCAATCTTATCTTGCCTAATGAGCAAGAGGTATGTGATGCTATAGACATTGATAGTGCAGTAAATGACTTCGTCCATGAAAAAGTCGACAAATGAAGATTTAGTTAAAGATGGAAGTTTTGTTTTTAATTCTAATATTATTTTTCAATAAAAAATTTACATAGTAACTCTATCGTTCTAATTCTAATTGGAAGTTAATTTGTGCTAAAGATTCTTTTCGTTAATAACTGATCTTGTTGATCATCAAGATATAATCATAAGTGCCCTATACCTGGGGTGGTGAATTTTTCATCTGTCCTGGGTGGCTGTCACCCACGCTACACCACAGTACCCAGCAAATTTTACTAGAAATTACTCGTTCCATAGAAACCTTTATTAGGAGAAATCTTCACATGTATTCAATATTGATATCCTTTGGGCTTTATTTCACAGACATATCCAACAATCACAGCTTTCAGCAGAACGCGAATTGACAATTTTCTCCCGAGGGAGACATTCAAAACTCCAAGAGGGCATGAATCACAGAATTAATGAGTGATGGCCATCAATGCTTATGCAAAATGGTCTGAATGAATTCTAAGAATACTTATTTAAATTTCGTAGATTTTAACATTTCAAATCGTCTTGTGGATTAATTGAATCCCTGCAAACAAGAAAGGAATACTTTTCCAGCAGGGGACATCAAACTAACAAGGAAGGGGGACAATTCCTCAAATCCCCACTGTCAATTTGCACCTTCATGATCGGTAGGGGGCGGATTTTGATGACCTAAAAAATTGCCAAAAATTATCAATAAAATGCTCTTAAAATGATTTTAAAATCTCTCAAAACCAAAGAAAAATGACGTAAAAGTTTTTATCAAAACCAGTTCGGATGAACAACTCAAGCTGTTGGATACGTTACCGATGTAACCGAGACTTCTTCCATCCGTTTGAGTGAACTCAGCTTGCAAACTTTTGAATGGGACTGTTCTTTGGTAGGAAATCTGTCTTCCCGAAATTATTCCGAACCAGCAATGGCGCTGATATATGTCACAAGAATTATGTACTCACAACGGCTGTCAAACCAATTTCTGAGCTAACAAATCGAATAGGCTACTGAGTAATTCTGTAAAGAACATCTGTTGCATTTTGTAAATACCATTTGAAGCAAGTACCATTAAAATCGATGAAATCAGCAAAAAATGCTTTAAAAATGACAGAAAAATGTAAAAAAAAAAAAAAAGACTTATTAGTTGAAATCGACGAAAAATGCAAAATAATGACCTTTAAAAAATGGTCACTTCCTTTTGTCATAACATCAAATGAATTTCTATACTAAACACCATTGTTCTAAAGAGAAAAAAAAACGACATTTCATTAAAATCTCTCCCCTACTCATCAGCATCATAATTGAATGTTATTAAATCATGTCACAACCAAAGAGACTTGTGTCTTCAGATACCTTAAGCATTGCACATTTTAAATTTCATTACAATGGCAACTGGTATTTTTGCTTTCTGAAGCATGAAGGTTCATACAAGCGCATTGCAATTGCTGTGAATGATGCAATATTCCCCGTTCTTCAGTAACTGAAAGGAAGAAATTTGGTTTGCAATATAAATTTTTAACAATCCAGAATTCAAAGAGTATTAAAAAATTAAAGAAAGTAAAAGGTAAGCATATTCAAGTAAATGCAAGTCATGTTTTAAACAAATGGAATGTGTTTTATGTTTATTTTGGACTTTTAATACATTTTTTCATCATTTTCAGCACATATACTTCTTACCATTGTTTAACACACCATGAATGCTCTTCCAACAGGAAAATTAGACTTTAAATTCAAAACCAGACACTACAACTGTATACAACTCTAGTATCTTGGTACTTTTAAAATAATTTTTTCTTTACATGAACTTTGTATAAAAATACTCACTCTTAGGGTAGTTTCTGATTTCACTGTCCAACTATAAGAAAGTAAAATTGGAAGAAATAAGTTGTTTGTTGTTTTTTTTGATACAGCTTTTCAACTTCTAAAAAAACTGTACCCTTTAACATTCAAGCATCAGAAAAGTTCTGCATATTGGACAGTATTGAACAAGGCACACTTAATTACAAAACTAACCTATTATGTATCCTGAAGAAAAAAACAAGTAATCACACTGACTTTTGGTAAATTAAATTCTTTTAGATTCATTAGTTGCAAACTGGATGTTACATTACCATGTTCTAAATTGATATGACCACAATTCATGAGCCAAATTATCATTATGCAATCCATATACAATCTGTCACTTTTCTTTTTTAAGCAACAAGTACTGCAGCACAAGATATAATACGAGATCATACTTGTTTATGAAGACTAGCACACAAAAGACATTCTTCCTATATACTAAACACACTGTTAACATTTCAGATCTATTCAAAATCCTGGCAAGATAAATTTTGAATGTTTAAAATGCATATGGTATGCTCTAAAGACAACATATATTTCAAAAAGAACATGGCTGAATATCTTTCTTACTTGCTTACTATCATCAAAATTAACAGTCCATGCCTTACCTAGTTTTCAGCCCTATTTTCTTTGAAACATATGACAGTTAGTTCCCACCTCCATGAAGTAGCTGTCATAGGAAGGGGTATGAATATACCTTTGGGTAAGACAGCAGCATTTTGAGTTGAGATTCACATTTTTTTATTTTTATTTTTTTTGATAAAAAAATTAAAATTACACATTTCATTAGAATTCATAATTATAATAAAACTTGGTCACCAGCTCACATTGATTCATAACTGCAGCTACTATAAATACAATGGAGCTGGAAAAATAGTATAAAGAAAGTGATAATTTGAAAATTTCACTGCAATTTAATTTAACATTATATAGCAATAAAAACCTTTACGCTAAAATCCTAAGAATGAAAAGTTAAGGATTTTTATTAATTGTAATTATTATTTTGATTCCAATACTTCCAAACAAAGTCAGTTTTTTTTTCTTTCAGAGCCAGAAATAAGATTGCCCTTCAATAATAAAAAACTCAGCCTGTTATTAGACCCAGTTATATGAACCAAACTATCTTTCAAGTGAATTAGATACTTGGAAAATGTAAACAGTAACATACCCAATAAAAACAGAAGAATGTAAAAGGGCAAGAAAAGCTACAGAAGAAGGGAGGGGAGAGGAAAAAAAAAAGGGGGGGGGGACAAATTTTCAGAAACCAGATCTCTATATATGTATATAAATATGTATATGAAGAACACTCTTGTGGTATACATGAATGCATTTTTTTTGTTGTTTGTTCTAGCAAGTGAAACAGCCTGAAATGGCTGTTTCATTTAGATGCAAAGGTCCCAAGCACTTGCCCTTTCTGTAATCGGAGTAATTGAGCCAAGACAATGGCAAGATCTGCCTTCCCACAAACCGACACAAAACTATTGTGCCATGCCCCTAAACCTAGAACAATGTATACAATTCAGGAACACCAACTATGCTAATTCTGTGATAATCTATGCACAGAAATTTGTTTAAGGCTAAACAGTATCAACAAATATATACATATAACCACAGGAAACTGGCAAGTAATTGATAGAATGATTTAGTATTTATCCAGATTCTATCACATTCACATTGATACACCTTGCCCACATTTTCCAATAATTCAACACACATAGTATGAACATCTCTACATTTACATGAAGAAATTAGCCTTTATAAGAAAGTGCTTATACTTTAGAGAGTAATTTCATGGTATAAATTTCATAGAAAAACTAAGAACTTTGTGTAAAGAATATGCATTACAGCAACAACATTACAAAATAAAAAAAATTTAAAAATAAATAATAAAAAATCTTATATTCTCACTTCAAATTGCTACATTGTTTTTGTAATTCAGACTGGCTCATCCAACTATAACCTCACTGACCCCAAATTCTGCCACAAGAATCAAGCATCTGAGGCATCTAACATTTCAGGAAATAATGGAACATCTAGGGATTTTTGACACTTACAATAGTCACAAAAAAATATACATCATATACTCCATATAATAAATATAGCACAAAACAGCATATCTCAAACCTCAAAACTAATCTGCTGGGCCACAGAGACCAGTTTTTGGATGTTTGTAGAGCAAGTACAGTTTTCGATGTACAGAAGTGTGCCCAAAGACTGGTGTGGTCTTGTATACTGTGTTCTGCGACACAGTTTGTTTAAAAATGGAACCAACAAAAATGAATTTGGCAGTCTTATTGTGCCCTGGTGTTCACAGCAGACCATGTATCTTCATCATCAAACTGAATCAAAGATTCAGTTAATGGTCAATGATGGTCAATACACAGTTCTCAGTCTTGAGATAAGATGCTTCATATCACATATGCCACAAATGTTGTGGCACACCACTCACTAACTGTTTCTGTTTGGATGCTTCCCATGACACCATCGTGGCCATGGTAGTGGCCACTCGTATTGCCGTGGGACTGGACCTCCCACATTTTGCTCAAAATACTGAAATAACGGGAACCACCAACACCTGGCCAGGAAATTGTTGGGTCCATGTTGCTGGAATAAAAAAGAGAAAAAATAGTTAATCATTTTCAAAAACTATAAACTTTGAATTATACCCATCACAATTTCAATATCTTTTATTTTTCACCTGCAGCATCCAACTTTTTTTTAAAAATGATGACAATTTTAACAATCCAACAACGAAATTGAATTTAATCTTTTTAAAGAAAAAAACAAAATCACCAACAACAAAAATTTGAGCAAGCAATTAAATAAGAGATTGATGTAATTGTTCATTAAAAACAGTAGGAATCATAATGTTTTGAACAAGACTACAATTCTCATCTGCTAATAAATTTGTGTAAAAAACCACAACTAGTGATGCTACAGAATGGCACAGACTTTCTCATATTAGTTTTCTAATGTCTTAAGTCTGGCCTAGTTTTTCAGACTTGCCCTATCTTCTAGCCACATATCAATTGACACCTAAAGTACATTTTTTGAAATTTTCTTAATTTTGCCAAATGATAGAACAGAGATAAGAACTTCTTTAAGAATATTAAAGAAGAGTAAAATCCTCATCCTCGAAATTTCCGTTGAACAATTTGGAGCCGTTTTTAAGAAAAGATCTTAAATGTTACTATAAATGTGAAATTTGAAGTTCTTTCACCAAAAAACTTTCAGTCTTTGAGAAACTTCATTGGAAGTCCTCTGAAATGCTTCCACTCAAATCGCTGGAAATGTGCATATAAACGTCATAGGAAATATTTCAAAAAAATTACTATTGGGTAATTTTTGAAAAACAAAAAAATACAAGAAAATTAATTTTATGTCATCTTAAATAGTGCAATTAGCACAAACTGCACGAAAAGTTTGCAGAAAGAATTTTGGAACAGGTTTTGAGACAATGACGTTTGAGCGGTTTTAGAAAAGCGGAAATTTGAGCTACTTTCCACAGAAACCTTTTGAGTTTTTGAGAACCTTTCATTTAAAGACATTATTAAAAAAAGACATCATTTAAATTACATGTACATACAATAACAAACTAATCGCCGTTAATGTAAATTCAGAGAAAGCTCTAAAAAAGGTTTTTTAAGGGACCATGGATTCTGAACACCGTATAGAGGAAACCACAATAAAGAGGAAGACTGTATGTGGGTTTTTGATAAGGGAAGAAAAAAGAAAGAAGGAAGAGAAGAAATTAAAAAGAAAGAAGAGAAGAAAGAAAGAAAAAGAAAGAAAAAAGAAAAAGAAAGAAAAAGAAAAAAAAGAAAAAGAAAGAAAAAGAAAGAAAAAAAGAAAAAGAAAGAAAGAAAAAGAAAAAAAATGAAGAGAAAGAAAGAAAAAGAAAGAAAGAAAGAAAAAGAAAGAGGAAAGAAATGGAACAGATGAAAACAGTATGGAGGAACGTTATATAGTGGTTTAACGTCATGAGAGACAAGTCGAAAAAATTATATATCTGTGATTTTTGAAAAACAACAACAACAAAAGAAAACAGCAAAATTGCATTTATGTCATCTTGTGCAGTACATTTGCAGTACATTTAGTACTATCCCTACAAAAAGATTGTACAGCAAATATTTGGTTTTTTTTTTTTGAGAAATACTAATATTGCACATATTTCAACCAATATTTTGTGAAAACTACTCAAATATTTTAAAAAAATGTACATAACCGTAATTAAAGAACTGAATCATGGGGAACAAATTTCATTTGAGGGCAAAATCTATTTTCAAGTTTGCAGCTGTAGGAATGTCGAAAAATTTGTAACTTTTGCAAATTTCAAAAATTACCAGAAAATTAAAGAAAGAAATTGAAGCCATTTTTGTGAAATTTTGAAAATGTTTCAAGAGCTTTATATTAAGTATCCCAAAAAGGTAAAGAATTTTTTTCAAAATCTCAGAGCTTTGAGTGCGGAATATTTTCTGGCAGGGGGAAGGAAAAAAATAAATAAATAAAATTAATCATACGAATAGTTTAGGCACTAGCATTGTTCATGAACAGATGAACAGATGGATGGACTTTTTGTAAAAAATGTTTTCAGAATCAGGCTACCCCAAAACATGCATTTCCAATGAAATCTTGAAATTGAATTTTCCGCAGCATAACATGACTTTCTCTGTACTATGTGTATCGCTCTGTATATATTTCCTACATATACAAGAAAGTAAAAAAGAAATGGCTAAGAATAAATAATTTACATTTTAAGAACCTTTTGCAAAGAGATTAAGGAAAATAAAGAATGCTCGGATATTTCAGGCAATGTGCCTTGCATTCCAAAGTAGCAGATACATTTCAAAATTTTGTAACATTTTCTGCTGATACCATATTACTAATCTTTACTATTTTATATTCAAGTGGATATATAGAGTAATACTTGAAGAATAAAGAAAGATCTTTAATACTCTACTAGCCCTGTCTGTCAGAACAATACTAACACCTAAATTATTTGTAGGATTTTTTTCCAAATTGAATATTCCCCGATAGTTCTGACCAAACCCAAAAACCCTAAAATTTTGAAAAGATATAAATTTTATTTTTTTAGACATTTTAAAAATTTTCGCAAAAAGTTTCCATTTTTTTCTTTAAACTTTCTGTAGGAATACATTGAAATTCATTTATAAATTCAGTATAGGTTTGATTTCCACTGTTGACTCTGGATTTTGAAAACTTTTTTTACCCCCTTGAACAACTACATTATTGAAAACACATTTCTTTTTCAAATGAAATATGTTCTGCACAATTAGTTTTTAAATTAAAGTAAAGTATATTCTCTTGAAAATATTAAGTTTTATGTAATTTGACTGAAATTTGGGCAATGATAAAAAAAACAATATTTTCTCAAAAACAAATCCAAATTTTTCTTTGAACTTTTTGTATGGAGTTCTAAATGCAACAAATAATGTGTCATGAATGTCATTTTGATGTATTCTTTTGATTTTTCAAAAGTTACAATTTTTTCCCCTTCTCTTGTTAATATTTATACAAGGGCGTTTTATATACATTATTGCATTTGAGAGTACAAGCTCTTCAGATGATTTCAGAGTCTTTTGAGAACTCAAACGTTTTCTGTGAAAATTACCTCAAATTGTATATTAAGAACACTAACATTATTCTTTCAAAAATGGTTCCAAATTTTTCAATGAAAATTTGCATTAAGAACCTAGTATTACTCTCTTCGTCCTTTAAGTTACATTTCCAATGTACTATTCTGAGAATATGTGAAAAATACACGTGTTTTTTTGATAAATCACTATTTCCTAAATGTAAATATTAGATGAAAGTAAACTAAACCAATGTGTTAACTGATATGTACTGTAAACATTATGGCCTACAATATTTTCTGTGGTTGTAGTTAACTCTGAAACCTTGTTCAATACAGAGTGCAATATTGAAAGATTAAGGTAAAGTACCATTGCATTCCTAACAGCTGGCTGCAGCATGACTAGTTTGTGACTTCGACCATTCTCTCAAGTGTCCTTCACGAAATCCGAGACACTGATTAATCCAAAAATTTGGGGCCATTCTTGAGAAAATTTTGAAAATGATAAATTTTGTAAATGGTTTCACATTAAGTACCATCAACAATCAAATTATCCATTTCAAAGTCTCAAAGCTTCTAAATCATTCAGATCAATTGGGGAATATCAAATTTGGAGAAAATCTGCTGATCATTTTAGTTACTAGTGCTGGCCATCATGATTCATTCATTTTTTCATTACCAGCGCCACACAATAAGAGATTTACTGTCAAAAATTAGTTTTCTGCATCACGATTACAAACAATACTTTCTCTTCTAATGAAGTAAGGATGAGAAAGTAAAAACGGAACAAAAACTAAGACATATTCAAATTTTCAGAAAAACTGCCTGCTCTGACATGAAACTCTCAGAACTTCTATATATCAACTTCATTCATTTGATTCCCAATGTAATTCCTTTCCCGCCAAGGGCAAAAATCTTAATAATTGAAAATAAGGAAACATTAACTAAATATCTGCACCCTGAAAAACTCTGGTATCAATTTTATACTCTACGAGTCACATCCTGAAATGTAAACCCTGCATAACAAGTTATATGAAATTACAAAGATATTTTAAAAACTGAAACCATTTCATTCAGTTCCATTTCCACTAATTTATTTAATGTAAGAATAAAGTTTTGATTTCAGTTTGATGCCTTCAATTTAACTAACCAAATAAGAATTCCTTTTATATATCCAAAGTGTTCTCTACATTTTGTACCATTTGTCAACTTACCTTTAAGGTAGGATTATTGGCTAAAGTATGATATATCCAAAACAAAGTAGTTGTAGCATAGTACGCAATGATAACATCTACTGTATAATGACCATGAGCTACAAGCACCAATATTACTCCTGACACTGACACTATCCATGACACCCAATGAACAGGAAAACAACGTTTTGGTGAATCTGGAAGTCCAAAAGAAGAAATAAAGAATAAATGTTATAAATTCTGTAATAAAAATAATTTACAGAAATCTTTGAAATTGTTTTCAAACATCTTCAAATAAGGCATGTATTTTGGAATGTTAGAAGCATTTACACATTTTACAATTTTAATATTAATTATACTTACACTCTGCTATAATGAGGTAGCTCATGGTTAACATGACTGTATGCCCACTATAAATGTAATCACCACAATACGTATGCTTTCCATTAATTGACAGCCCAAATCCTTGAAAAAGCTGCCACATCCTTTGAACAACAACAGCTGTAGATGTTGAATTCAGTTTTGGAGAGCAGTAGTAGGTGACACTTGCTACTGGCAATACCGTCACAAACATTGTGATGGATCGCATCAGGTACAACAGAGCCAAGATAACAAAAACACGCCTCATCACAATGAACCTGCAAAAAATGGTATTAAAGTTATCTTTGTATAATCACAGTAAGAACACTATGATTTTAAATCTTTAACATAAACCTATACTTTATTTTCCATGACATCAAATTTAATATTTTTTGCCCCAATGAACCCTCTTTTTTCACAGATAAAACAATGTGATTACATTATTACATTTTGTGAAGAGTTCATACTGTGATAAATGAATTCAAGACATTTCATTTGCAAAGAAAAATTTACTTCACAGATGCAACTAATAAAAGTCATTTAGAGAATAACATGTTTTCTGAATATGAAATTATCAATATAAAAAAAGAAAACATTCACTTCTGGCCTTATGCTCTCAAGTTGGTAGATAATTCAATACAACTACCTACACAGTCACACTCAGATTCTACTAGCTTTGAAATGTTTTCCATCAATGGCTTACCTGTGCTTGTGAAAAACAAGAACAATCAACACTGCATACACAGAGATCACAATCAACACTTCAGACACACTCAGAGCCCAGTCAATGGCAGGCACATTGTCTAAAAAGATGTCTGGCAAGGGCCCATACTTTTCTCGATCAGGAACTCGCTCATGAACCATTGCCAAAGAGGTAACTGTGATTAAGAAATTAATCACAAGTATCAGGAAAGCTGGAATCAAAATACTGAGTATCAAGCAAATGTCACAAACAATAGACTAAATATTAAGAGTGTAGGTGTGTACAAAAGTACATATGAATGTGCAAAATTAGGCACAAACTGTCGTTTGAGGTGTGTAAATCAGAGGAGGAAGTAAAGGAGGAAGAGCTACCATATTTGAAGATCTAAGTGACAATAATCATATCCTCAAATCATATACATAAAATGGTTATCTAGTAGCATCAAATAACAAAAGCTAGTAGCAATTTTTCTTATTGATTGACAACTGTAAGTACTTTAGTCACATTAGTAATATTCTTTTATTTTATTTTTATCAACTTTAAGGGACAATTTTAATATAACAAAAATTGATACATTCAAATTTTGAATCATTTACATAAATTGTAATAAATAAATTTTCTAGATAATTCAATTGATCGGATTAGACTGATAAAAATTAATTATAATAAGTTTTCATAATGTGTAAATTTTAATTAAATACTGAAACCTTTTGGATAAAATGGAGAGAGAGTAGAAGAATGTAGGAGAATAGGTAGGAAAAAATAATTGGCGACATTTTGAAAATTAATTTATTTCATAGAAATGTCTCAAGAAATTAACTCATATAATATTTGTCCATCTAGTAATTTAAAGTGAAAAATCAATCTGCAAATTTGACAAAAGGCGCAAGTCAGTAAAGTAAAACATGGAAGATGAAATTCCTAGCAGCAGCATTCATTGATAGCTACTAGTTGTTTAGTTTTTATTTGACCAATTTTCTGTAAAAGCAGATTTCAACTACATTTACTTTTGTTGTCGTTATTGTTATTATCACTCAATAGTACTTTCATTGTAAAAAAATGATATATGTATGTTATAACTAAAGATAGGATTTCCATGCAAATGTAAGTTTTTATGTAAGGTTCATAAAGCTTTTAAACTTCGTGAAATATATCTTTCTTCACAAACTCCTTTTAAAAGTGCATTTTTAAAAGTGCACATTTGGTATTGTATGCAGTTTCTTTTCTTATAGTTATACTACAAATTTTTTAATCATCCAGTACACACTACACAAGCTAGATTTTTGAAGCAAGTACATGTGCTATGAGAAACAATTGAGAAAGAGGAAGCCATATCTCAATATCACTTGATAACCAACATTGGAAAAGAAATATAATCAAGTGCAGTTTCACTTGGCTAACATGCAAAAAGTAAAAATAAAATTTCTAAAAAACCATTCAGCACAAATGTAAAAAATACACACTAACACTATATCAAATTTTGTAAAATTGCCTGTAGTCATTCAGAAATCAATAGAGGCAAACCTGCTGTTCTACTCATTAAATATTTCTGAAGATATATTGTCTTTATTAAGACATAAGGTCTTTGGAATTAATGTTTGGAGGTGTCGGTGTGATTGCTATAGAGAAATTATATTGACTGTTAAATTCAAATCCTGCTTTTAAAATCATTGTTTGTGATCAAAAACAGGAAAATACAGAATTTGACCTCTTTGAAGTATTGCTCTTGTGGCCTTGAAAGCAATCTATGCATTCAAAAAACATTTGATTCCAACAAAAGGATGAACTTGACAGGGTAAAATTTAGAAAAAATTGTTAATTTTACACTCTTATAAAAGGCAATACAAAAATACTAAATTAATATTTGATTGTGCAGGTTTTTGTCAATATTATACCCAGCACATTTGCATGCATATTTTACAATTTGACAGTGCATGAAAATCCTGTCTCTAGTTATAACGCAAGTTATTTCCTCTTTTTTTTAGTATCTGATCCCCAGAATCTTCACTTTATTTTTTTTTTTAATTGTAAACAAACATCTATTTTCTGAAAACTGACTTATCATCAAGAACTTTCAACAATTTCAGCATTCACAAACTAACAATTTTCAGTGAAATAGAGTAATTCAAAATATTTATGTATATCATTATGAAAGCTCACCAACAAAGGTTTTCCACTTCTCCTTGGGAAAGCGAGGTTCCTCACGAAGAGGTGCAGGCATATCAATCTGCACCATACCATTGCTGGTACTGCTAACAAGTCCACCATTGCGGTGAATTGCCAATCCATCACCACTTGTATCATCATAGTACTCACGAGTGGGAGAATGAAGACCCCCACTTTTGGTACCTCCTGCCCAAGTATCATTTTTAGCAGAAGGGGGAAGCAGAGGCTGAAAATGTAAGAGAAAATTGTTGTAATCCATTAATTTCAAAATCAATTTATAAGATTATGACAAATTAAAGTTTTATTTCATACTATTTTATTGCAAATTAAAATGAAAAACTAAACAACTGACTTTTTATATCTTTAACAGTTTGTAAGAGAAAAAACATTACCGTACCCTAGTAATTAGAACCCTTCTAATAATTGAAAGTTTAACTGTTCTTGTTCAGATATTTTACTTTATTGCTCTATACAATAATTTACTTTAGTATTCCAAACAGGGCAGGCATCCCCCTATAATCAGCATAGAAGTCGTATGGTGCAGAAAGCCAAATAGATTGCGTAGAATTATTATAGAAGCAGACATACCATGAGATAGAGTTATTGCTCAAAAACCACGTCGACACACCACCACGATGCATTTCAGAAATCGAAGACGCAGAATGGAGTGAACAAGTTATGATTTTTCTTCAAAATAGTAAGTTACTGCCAAATTCTTTCAGATGTATTGCATCCCTACACTCTTGAAAGTGTTTTTAATGGTCCAACAATAAACACGAATATGGGTCAGGTTTTAATGCTGAATAAAACGCCGAAATATTACGAGCATCTGGATTGCAAGTCTGAGCATTTCTTTTCCGAAGTATTCCTTATAATCTTGGCATTTCAAGCAGAGTAATAAAACGAATGCAAATGTTAAGACGTCAATTTTAGAATACAGATGAAAGGCATAAAGTAGAATGTAGATGAAATTCACAAAAATATACAAAGTAGAATTTACGTCCCTAAATTAACATCAATTTTCACGTGAACTCGAAGCAACTAGTCAGCTGTGTAGCAGTCATATGGTTGATTCTTTTTTACAAGACTTTTTAGGTCAATACAGAACTGCTTTGGATAAATTCAAAGCGCAATGTACATTTTCACTCCAGATTTTATTCATTTGCCAAACGAATCTACATCACTAGCTTGTTTTACCTTTCCACATCAATGTGCTTTGGTCCAGTACTCTACAGAGGTTGCAGAAGACGCCGCTACTTCGCGATCTCACCGATAGCAATCGAGTAAGTCATGAAAGAAGTCTGAAAATCTTGAGCTTTCACAGACAAATCTCATTGGCAGTGATAATCATACAGCCGTTTCATTTGGACTACGCTAAAGTAAAAGATTGTCGAAGGTTCCGCCGGAGAAACATTTCGTAACAATTCACCTTAAAATAATACACTGGGAGTTTAATTGTTGCTTAACTTTCATTATGATCGCTCAGATTAAAAACTAAAAACATCTGTAATAAGCACCCCACTTTAACTGTGCTGATGAAAAATACTAACGTTACTGTGCTGGTGGGGTCTGAGAGACCCAAGACCTAAGAGACCCAATAATTCGCTGAACGCAATATTTTGTAGCAAAAATATAAAGCCGGCGGCGCTAGCCGAACTCGTTTACTACGCTCCGAGAAGTCACGAAGGTTAAGCGAATTCGAGACTCGCAAGTTCTTGGTTGGGTGACCGCCCAGGAACCCCGGGATCCAACGTCGTCGAGGCCCTGGCCGAAGGGATAAAAGGCACTGACTTACCACGACGTGACGAGACTTGACTTGAGATTATTGTAATGGAGGATTACTCCAGAAATAATGCACATTAATGGAGGATTACTCCCCAGTGCAAAGCGCTCAATGCCCCTTAAGGGGCTGGAGACGCGTTGCGTCAAGGTGTAGATGCAACAAATTAAAAAAGGGGGCAGTTAATGAAAAGATGTTTGGTCTTTCTGTCAATGTCTCGTGGACAATCTTTCTTATTTTCTTTGGAACTACTGATTGTGGTCTAACCACGGGTGGATCCCGAAACTTGTTACTACTGTCCAACAACAATCGCAAGATTTCTTTGTCGGTGACATGGTGGAAATAACATGGTGGTTATTGGTAATTGTCGACATTTCAAATGCAAAACTGCAATTGAAATAAAAAATGAACTCGTTTGTAATACACACAATGTATTTACTATCCATATACTAATGAACGACGTTGCTAAGTATTCGATTACATGAAAAGTAATGTATTAAAAAAAAAAAAAAAAAAAAAAAAACTTGCGTAACTATGCTGGTGGGGTCTAGGATACCCAGAAACGTTCAAATCGACTATGACAAGTCACTGCACAAACAGAATAAGATGGTGGCTCGTTAGATCACAAATCCCACGATTTGAAAGGAATACACCAGTCGCTGAGAAATTATTTATAAAACTATTTCAATTATTTAAAAAAAATATAGTGTATCACAGACCCCATCAGCACAGTTAAAGGTTAAATTTAAAACGCTTATTATAAATAAGGATTCAAAAAATGTCTTGTGTAAACAACAGTAATACATAAAATTATTAGAAGTTCTGTTTATCACAACTCACGACAGTGAAGAAAAGCAATAAACCACACTATTCGTTTAATATATTTAAATGACATTTCAAAACAATGGATAATAATTTGGTGTTGTGTTAAGTTGGATGCGTTGCATACCATTGTGAACCCAAAGCAGTCCAGAGAAGGATGCAAGTAAAATAGCGAGTATCAACCGCGATGCGAGTGAATAACTTCACTTGAGAATGTTGCCGAAGGAAATCGTGGAAACAGTGTTCAAGGTTACGCAACTGTGAAAAATGGGCGTGTCACTTAAAAGTGGAGGAATGATGGGCGACCCTTTCCTTGGAGCTTTAACAGTTCCATGACGTCAGTTGTCACTCATGAGAATTCTGTCAGTACGAGCAGTGTGAGAATAGACGAAGTAACGCTACCAAATGTTTGAATTTTTCAGTCAAAATCGAAACTTTCGTTCTTTTCGGATTTTCTCCGCGTTCCTGGTTCAAAATGGTCGGAGGATGCATATTTTTCTTTCAATTTTTGCACACATTGCTAATCACTGACGTAAAATAATGTACTAGATCCTGAGCTCAAAATAAAACAAAACGAAGAGGGGGAAGATAAAAAGAAAATTAAAAAACAACAAGAAATACCAATCCTACAGGATAAGTGCATTTCGAAAAGGTGTGCATTTTCTCACAAGTTGGCAGTCCTAATAAGTTGCCGTCAAAGCTTTCGTTTACTTTATCGCTACCGCGGAAGAGAGAAAATTATGTACTGCTGCGCGAATAAAAGGTAAATATTAGGCAGAAAAAATTATTACAGGACCCTGGTAACGAAAAAGTGGACAAATTCAGATGCTAAATTTAGAGAAAAAATCTAACACGTGGTGAAGTCAGGATCCACGTTTTGTGGTTTCTTGATGCAGAAAAATCGATGGACGGCAAAACATCCGTCCGTGATCAACGCTAGCGGCTAAACCGTTCGACCGATTTTTTCCAAAACCGATATTCCCCCATTGATCTGGCTAATGTCTTCGATTTGAAACCGATACATATTAATTTTGGAGGATGCTTTACATGGAGACCCAGAGACATTTCCCAAATTTTCAAAAAAATGGCTCCACAGTTTGATTATTTTTTGTTGGATATAGTGAAGGACGATTAAGAGAAGGATGCAGGTCTCCTTGTCGCTAAAATATATTTTTAAGAGATTTTTCTATAATTGAAAAAATTCTATTTTTTCGGCGTCTTCCTACAACTAAAATATTAAAGATAGAGATTTTTCCTTTAATAAAATCTATGTCTTAAAGATAGATTTTGAAATCAGGGCATTAATCTTATTTAAACATTTTTTCTAGTCTGAAGGACGTTTAAGAGATTGGTGTTGTCTAATGTTGGTTGAAAACTGAGTTTTCGAAAACTGAAAAAATTACAAATTTGTTTGGCGTCTTCCTACAATTACAATTATGAAGATACATTTCTTTTCTTAATGAAATGTGTTTATCAAAATCAGATCTTCAAATAAGGATATGTTGAAATTTTTGAAAATATTTTTTGGGGGGTAATTTGGCGACATAGTCGCCCGCTCCCAATTTACTGCGCTTCGTGAAAGTAAAATGAATGGTTAAGTTAGAATTTGGATATAATTTAATATTTCTTTGTTTCTTACTTTCGAGCTTTTGTTATACGTTTTAACTAATTTTTTACAGTCTATTAAAATCTATTTTAAATCGCGTCCTTTAATTGTGTTAAATGTGAAAACGAATAGATGATTTCGTTTTGCTTAAGATGTGGGAATGAGGAGTAATGCATGTAAAAATTGAGTAATTTTGATGAATATAAAAATATATTAATTTTTATATTTTCTTTCGATTTTCATCTCCTTGCTAGCGGCATCAACAATGCTAATTGACAAAATGCGTATCCCACACGAATTAGCAGTCATTGTTGCTTGTAACCCGTGGTTGAAACGCCGCACTGATAACAGAAGGCGATAATGACGGTTGCCTTCCGTTCGCATTATATAAACTAATAATTTTATATATTTGTAGAATATTACAATACTATAGTGTATAATTATTACTATTATACATTTTTCGATCTATTTGCATTTATTTGCCAACGCTATCAGTATCGTATTATTTATTAACTTTTAATTATTTTACTTTCTCGCACACTGTTTAGGCAGAATATTGTAAGGCTACAACACTCATCGGATACGTTCGTGAATACACTGCATACCTAATTCAATCAATTTAATGTCAAATGTTTTCAATAAAAGTTTTGAATAAAAAAATCTACTGCTTGAAACTTTTTAATTTTCGCACCAAATGTTCTACGAATGCAAATGAGCTTTACAAAATATGATTACTGAGAGTTAATTCGGATAGAAATTGTGGTATTAGTAGTATTACATAATAAAATCTATGTCTTTAAAATATTAAAAATCTATGTCTTTAAAAATAATGTTCTTTAAAATAGAATAGGCGAGAAAGTACGTGCTGTTTTAGCGCCACTAGTGTGTATAGTTGCCGATGACATTAAGTCATTGTTACACCCCCTGCCTTATAAAATGAATCTTTTTAACAGTGGTAAGCACGAGGATACGAGCCCTGTTGAGAAGGACGTTCGCGAATTAATTAAAAATATTCATTTTATAAGGCAGGTGTAACAATGACCTAATGTCATCGACCAGTATAGAAAAATCCAAGTGTAGACGCTAAGTTCGGCCCACTTCGCTGCCCAGAGTTTAAGTTGTCACGGCTTTGTGCAAAAAAATCTACATCGAGAACTCCGTTCTGGTCCTGAGCATCAAACAATTATCGTTGCTATGTTTACCTTATGAGTTTTGTTTCTTCGATGTCATTCAAGAAGGCGACTTGTAAGTTTTCGCGACATCTCAATTCAGAACACAAGTTCATTCTAGAATTTATTATCGCAACAAATGTGCAGTGCTGTGACATTTTTTATTTTTTTAAAATAGAAATAGCAGTGTCTAAAAGGAGAACAATTTCAAACTTCTAGTTTTGTCGTCAACCATGCAACTGGGCGAAACATTAGTTGACAGAAGAGGCAGTTTCAAGTGTTTACACCTTAAAAATGAATGAACGTAAATATCTTACAAAACTAGCGATAGTCAAGAGCACATACTTTCTCGTAGTATTGGTAATGATTACGAAATGTTATAAAACGCGTACTAATCCTACTAAGACTTCAGCCATCACTCGAAAAATACAAACGATACAACTCAAAATTACGCGAAAACTTAATAATTTCAAAAAAAAAAAAAGATTTTAAGTTTACATTAAACAATTAATCGAAAGATATAGTTTGATTTTTAGCATCACACAATTACAGGGTCAAAACTAATTTTTTTCAAGAACTTCCAGCAGAGTATGTTCAATTCGAAAGTTCTATTTTTTTAAAGTTTAATTCAAAAATTAATTTATTTTGCAATTGCCCTAATTTATATCAAGGTTCAAGAATTCTTGTATCACGATTTTTATGTGATACATTTTATCGACATTTCGTTTAGTTACTCTTTGTACCAAGGTAAGTTCAACTGTTGGCGCGCGCATCTTAAAACAAGAGGCAGTCAAGTGCATTTCCGGACCCCCCCCTCCCGTTTTCCATTATCTTTTTTATTTCCACATATTTTACTAGTAAATAATATATACTAGGATAATGAAATTACGTTTATCGGTCACATTCGTCTTAACTCCCGTTAACATGCAACCCTACAAGTTTGTTAAGTGCACTTGTTCCTATCTTAACATTTAAGATCCTTCACAACGTAAATTAAACAACCATCGTTCATTACAAGTGAGCTGTTAATCAAGAAAAACCATGGCGATGTAAAAAAATAAGATTCAAACTAATCAGAATAAAAGTAACTCTTATTAGTTTTGGAAATAATTATTTTTAATTTTTAACACTATTAATAGTGCTGCAATTAGAGAAATGAACATTAGATAAATTTACATTTTTCCGGCAATCCACCAAACGAAACTCCTCGCAACAGAATTCGTTTTACTATCGCAGTAATGTAAATTTTTACATAAATCGTGACATACTATGATGATCGATAAAATGCCGTGAAAGACAAAACGAAAATTGCACAACCCTCCTTCAAATTTTAAAGAAACACTTAATTACTTTGATGCCTCTTGATTAGTTTTTATTCTATAGCAACACGAAGTCTTGAGATACTGTGAAGGAAATCAGGTTCTTGACATAAGATGTATTATCGCAAAATCACCCCCAAAAAGTTACTTGAGCCGACTTTACTCGCACACTGTGACCCATAATAGTTTCTTGGGCTAGGTTCGAGAACCAAGGATATTTACCGGAAAGGTAGACTCAAAACACCGAATACCCGCGCATCCGCTGAAGGATTTCCAAGAATCGTGCTTCGCGGGTGACACAGGTCTTAACCGATAGATCAATCCAATTTCGAAAGGATAGTGAAGTGCAAACGTAATTTTGTTAAGAGCAGTTGATCTACACCTTTTGTAGTTCGCAAGGCAAATTATTGAAGTAGTACGACGTTGGCCGCAACGACATATATAAGAGATGACTGACATTTTTGCAAAATAAAGATTGGTTTATTATGTCTCTCTTATGAACGGGATGGAATGGCTGTGTATCATAAGGTATCGAGTTTACAACAAATGACAATAAAAAATTGAATCACACTATCTGCGCAGCTCAGTCTGTATCGTTAATACGAATGGTAACTTGACTTTCCTATGTAACGTGAAATGTCAGTTACTAGCGACCGAACGCTTCAAATGTAATTATGTAAATGTAAAAGTAATACTGAAGAGGAGAGCTATCTTAAGTGCCTCGCCAGAAATGAAAGTAATAAAAAGTTGTTACTATTATTATTATTACTATTATTACTATTATTATTATTATTATTATTACTATTATTATTATTATTACTATTATTATTATTATTATTATTATTATTATTATTACTATTATTATTATTATTATTATTATTATTATTATTATTTATTTTTGAAAACAATACAATTTCACCCACTACATTTTTAAAAGGTTGTTTGTCATGGTCCCCTGGCATGGTTATAAGCAAAAGCGAGAACTTGAATCTGGGTGAAGCAAGATCTCACCTACGTGCTAAGCACCACCTCCCAGGGAGCATGCGCAAGTAAGTTGTGTTTCAGAAATACAGTTTTAGTTACATGCACACACTAGTTTAAGTTGGTACTCTTCTTCAATACAGTATTCAGACAAAAAAGTACTTAATAGAATGGGGTTTTGTCCAGCGTGAAGCACTACATCGTTTTTAATAAGAATCCACCTTTGAACTACCGCGCGTGCACCAATTCCGAACATTCGAGTTTTATCGGATAACGATTCTCCGCCACAATTAAGATCTACAGGACAAGTGACTCGTCAATGAAGTTTCTTCCACACTGTGGTGGCAGAGTGTTCTGGTAACGCCCATAACGCATGTTTATGGGGAGCTCTAGTCTAACAAATACGAATCAAAGAGAACGTGTCATTTTGAGAATCTAACATTAGCAGACTGTCTTCACAGTAATTCAATTTTTAACATACAAGGAAATGTGCAAAATGGCTGTTCACATTTCAAACGACACAGGTGATGAGGTTTCTTCAAACGTTTTACGAAACTCCGAGCAAAAAGTACCCCATTGAACTGATTTATTTGGTTCTGCAGCGTGTGTCATAACCGTTACGATAATGGAAGTGGTTCTCACCTATAATGGCTGAGTGCTGACGTTGAAATCTATATATATAAAAGAAAGTCGTGTTAGTTACACTATTTATAACTCAAGAACGGCTGTACCGATTTGGCTGAAAATTGGTGAGCAGGAAGCTTAGAGCCAGGAAACGGACATAGGATACTGTTTATCCCGTTCGACAGTGTTCCTGTGTGAGAACGCACGTTTTTGCACGTTTTTGCACGTTTTCGCACGTTTTCGCGTGATTTCGCATGTTAGCAGTCATTGTTGCCTGTTGTAACCCATTGTTGTAACGCCGCACTGATAACAGAAGGCGATAATGATAGCCGCCTTTCGTTCGCCGTTATATCTATATATAGTCGTGTTAGTTACACTATTTATAACTCAAGAACGGCTGTACCGATTTGGTGAGCAGGAAGCTTAGAGCCAGGAGACGGACATAGGATACTGTTTGTCCCGTTCGACAGCGTTCCTGTGTGAGAACGCACGTTTTTGCACGTTTTCGCACGTTTTCGCGTGATTTCGCATGTTTTCGCGTGATTTCGCACGTTTTCGCGTGATTTCGCGGGTTTTCGTATGTTTGGGCGGAACGGAGTTCTCTGTTAAGGCGGAACAGAGTTCGCCGGGTCAGCTAGTAGTCCAATAAGGCAACATATGCGAAACGAAATACGTAGTATAAACTAATATGACTCGCGATCCCGGGAATTTATCGATTACAGAACACACTGCTGTTACAATTCGGAACAACTATTTTCGTAAGGTTTTAAAAAGAAAATCCTACGCAAATCGCAATCCGCATATGAAACGGTAAATGTTGACATGGTTGCGCACGGTCGCCCAGAGAAAACCAGCGACCAGGGGCAGTTGATCCTCGGGGCCCTCTCATTTCAAACAAAAACATTACCTCCTTCCACAATCCATAAACAAGATTCATTTCTCCATGTATCAAAAATAACTCATAGCATTAAATTTTGATTAGAAATAAATACACTTCTTATTTCTTTTGAATGAAAATAGAACAAAATTCAGGACCCCAAAATAAGTCTGGGCCTGGGGCACTGGTGGATTCAGGAGGCGGGGGCTATGGGGGCCAAGACCCCCCCCCCCCCAATGCATAAGAGTTTTCGTTCACTGTCATTTATTTGGCAAAACTGATTTAAGTATTTACGTTTGAATTACGTAATTATTTAAACAACAATATTGTTTAGTTAGCCTCTGGGTCGGCTCATGGGCAGCGTACTAGCATCCCGTGCTGTGGTCCCCGGGTTTGATTCCCGGTCGAGGCAAAAACAGAGTTGTAGCTTTCCTTTAAATCGTCCCAGTTTCTGTAGTTGTGTGACGAAGAAAAGCTCAAGCAGGCGGATCTTGCAAGTTACGGTGAAGAGAATACGTCATGTTCGCCTCATGTCGCTCTTACCTCCAAGCATGGGAGGTTAACTAGGCCCAGGCAAGGGGGACAAAAACGTTGGCAAAAATAGTTGATACATTTACAAGATTCCAGCCTGCCAGAAAGTCTCTTTTGCATGATGTGCTTATTCGTGTACAAAACTACTTCATCAAAAATGTCTATGAAATTAATGAATGCAGGGAGATCGTGTTTCACGTTATTAGCCACTTTTTGTTTATGCGACGGGGAAAATTTTCTTCAAAATATTTTTTTTGTGTTCAAGAAAATTTGCTTTTCAAGGGCGGGTTTTTCCACTTTTTTTAAAACAATTCTTGTAATTGTTTCTTACAACACGATCCATTGTTGGAAAATTATTTTAGAAAATTATTCTTGGCTGTTTTCAGATAAGTCATCGCTATCGCTGTTGTGGCGTGATGTGCGTATGTCTTCTTCACATTTACTGTCAGACATTTTCCGGTTCATTATCTGACGAGTCGTCGTCGATCTGTTCTTCCAAATGTGATTCTATCATAAACTTTGCATCTAGAAGAGCGCAACTAGTTCTACGCGTACTTTCTATTGAAAAAATTAAAAACTTAAATTGCATAACTAGGCGCACGGCGTACAGAGTACGCCTAAATGCACGGGAAAAGGAAAAGAACTCGCACACAGCTTATACCCAACACAAAGAAAAATACATACCGACACACAATCGGTAGAGCAACAACTGGCGGTAGCGTAATGGGTTCGGAAGTTCCGGTTTGTCGGAATTTTAGAAAAAAGAATCTCAGAAATGTAGCGAGGCGTAAACTGTACGCCGCGCGCCCACTTAAGGGTTAAGAAAAATCTCCGATGCCCCCAAAGGATCACCGGGAGCGGTAGCTCAGTGTATCAACTGATGTCACTGCAGCGCCTCTGACCGGGAGGTCCTAGGTTTGAGTCCTGTCGGCGGCAGGGTTTTCAGCACTAGCTTTTCAGCTAGGTCGATTTCAGTCACTGTCTGGAGGAGAATTCTAGCGGCCGGCTGCTCTGATCGGTAGTTTTCCGTGGTTTCTCCGATCAACACCAGGCGAATCCCGGAGCAGTACCGTACCAAACGGGCCACGGACGGCGCGCGATCTGTCCGTTTTCTTCCTTGTCCTATCCTCTCCTCTTACACCCATACTTACACTAACATACACTACACTACACTACCATAAATTCCGGGAGGCCGGTCTGGAGCTTAGAGCTTGTTCCGGCTGGTGCGGTGCCCCGCTGGTGGGAGAGTCCTAGTTAGGGGGAAACCTCACTAGCCGACGGTAGGTTGGCGCCGGATCTCGCCATCCAGCGGGGGATTTCCCGAGAAAAAACATGCACTACACTAACGAGACTAATGACCAAAGCAGTTGACGCGCCCGGAAACACGAAAAAATCAATCAATCAAACAACTGGCGGTAAGGTAATAGGTTCGAAAGTTCGGGTTAGTCGGAATTTTAGAAAAAAGAATCTCATAAATGTAGATAGGCGTTAACTGTACCCCGCGCGCCCACTTAAGGGTTAAGATGCCCCCAAAGGATTGTCGGATCCGTCCCCGGACTCACCTGGCGCTGGTAGAGGTCCGACTGCGTCATGTCGGCGTGCAGGCGCGCGCCCTCGGCGTCGCCCTCGCCGTCGCCCTCGTGGCCGTGGAGGCCGGCGTCGCCCGGCGGCAGCGCCGCGGACGCGATCTCTACACCGCGGTGGTGCGCGCTCGCGCCCACGCCGGGGCTCTGGAAACTGCCGTAGTCATTGTGCGCGAGTTTGGGGTCCAAGACCATCCTGAAACATCGCAACAACACTTCCGTTACCTTCGGTATTACGCATTCGTAAAACGCGACATTCACGCAAAATGGAAATGCCCACTCTGCATACACATGCATACTTATACAGTGAACCATCGGTTATAGTGAACTCTGATATAGTGAACCATCGGTTATAGCGAACCATCGGTTATAGTATGCTTCATGTCCCGTTTCACTCACATTACAAATAAACATAAGAAGATTCGGTTTTAGTGAACCTGAACCTCGGCTATAGTGAACGTAGGAAATACGTCCTGGAAATTAATTTGATCTCGTATGTTATTAGGACAGTAAAAAGGTCGTCGTAGAGTGGGACGCTGTTTCAACAGTGCAAGAAGCATTGAAAGATGTCAAGACAGCGATACCTAGAGACAGAGGACAATGCAGGACCAAGTATGGAGAGAGCACGAACTCTGGAAAAGGATACACAGAAATTACTACAGAAAAAGAACGAAGCAAAAAAATTTAAAATAATTTATCTTTTAAAGGCAAATCAAGATATTGAAATTTTCAGATCGTGCTGTTCATGTATTTTGCTGTATCTCTATATTAACAAAAATCAATCGTCATGGAGAAATGCTATTTAATTTTGACATCGGATGTAGTGGACATCGGATGTAGTGAACCTCGGATATAGTGAATCAAAATGTTAGTCCCCAGAAGTTCACTATAACCAGAGTCAACTGTGCTTGGGTTTTCGTAACGAGGCGCGTGAGTACTTTGTTTTCACTATGGAATATGGCACGGCGTTTCGCGTCTTTCTCGGTCGTGCCGGTAGATGTCGCTTGATCTGCAGCACTGCTTGATACGTTAGCGATCATGCGACATCTGGCGATACGACCGAGGAAGATGCGAAAAACCGTGCCACATTTCATCGTGAAGACAAGCAACACACGCGCCACGATATGAAAACCCAAGTATACATACACAGGCAAACTACAGACACGCACGATGGAACTATCTTTTATAAGCTCCAGGTATTAAAATTCTATTTCCATCGAAGCAAATCCATTTATGTTACACGTTTGTTTTTCATGAAACCATTTCTGTTTCGTTCTCGGTAAGCGAGTAGAAAACAAAATTAGTTATTTACTTTGATTGTATGAATATCGCATGAGATTTTTTTGAAACCTCTTTAAAACTGTCGACAATTATGTGTGTTTCTACTACGTCTGTGTGCATTCGTCTCACCATCATATCGCATTGTCTGTTCAGCACCCGTTTCAGAACCTAAAGAATGAGTATCGGTGAAAGAGCTAACAAGAAATGTTTAAGCATCAAAACTAAAAGGAAAACGCTGGGTGATTATCCCCAAGAGTATGTAAACCAGAGTACGTAACCAGCAGAGGGAGAAGGAAAAAGAAAAGGGTGGAGGAAGTCGCAAAACAGAAGTCTCTCCAGCACAAGCCAAGGGCGCACTTGCACATGCTATGCACAAATTCTCTGAGTCCACTTTGCTAGATGAGGAAGAAGTGAGAGGATTCGAGTTATTTGGTTGGCAGAACTGTCAACATTAAATTTATAGCTGTCAACAACGTTCTTCCTATTCCTTATTCATAATTCAACACGCATGCATGATAAAAGAGGTAGGGAGTCCAGAGTTCAAGAAAACACGCGCAGATAGTACATTCCCTGCACGTATATTTTCTTTCCCTGGAGGATGAAAAGCAAAAAATTGCAAACAAATACTGACGCTGCTACAACATCTCTAATCCGAGAAAGGAACATCAAGCTCAACATTTTGCTCCATAAGGAGCGGCGGCGAGAGAAAATTGCCTGGACATAATTATGATAAGAGGGACAAGAAAGCAGAATCCCATCCAGGCACTAAGTGACGCAAATGAGTGAGACAAACCATTTCAAGTAGGTTTACATGTTAAGAGCCCCTTTGCCTCTTTCACGGATCAGGCTAGGGCAGATCAAAGAAAACAAACGCTTCGGGAGAGGTTGATCATCGAGCAACGAGGTACAGGGTCGAGCGAGGTAAAAATAGAAAAAATGCCAAGGCCGGAGTTAAATGCAAGAACCAGCATTCTGTGCTCCAACTACTAATATAGGAAATGCCTTCTACTCTTCTGGATTCATAAACGCCAGAAGACAAAATGACAATGCCAAGGAAATATGATCGCGGAGTTCTTTAAAAACAGCGTACGCCCACGAAGAATTCTAAATAAAAGTCCAAACACGAGATGATCTGGAGGATCCCAGACGTTCCACAAAATCCCAATGCCCTGGTGTCACATGTATGATGAATTTCTAGAGATTAAACTACTCGAAAATACACTTTAAGAGATACGCACACGACGCTACTGTTGATGGTTCTTAGAACCCAATGAGAGAGTATGAAATGACATCCTTCCGGACTTGAATGAGTGGAAAAGGTCTTTAAAATACATCTATAAATGGTCGAAGAGGCCGGAAGACATTCTAGTGACCGGCAGAATATCCTTGGGTATGCCCATAGGACAAACTGCGTTGAAAAGATTACTACACGGAAGCATTGCAATAAACAAAGTGCTGAAGTGCTCATATCTAGGATTAGTTCAAATTAAGAAACTAATCTGCAAACCACTCGTACGTCAATGGTACTTAACATGGTCGCCCTTCCTTTGTGAATACCCAACGGAGGTGATTGCGAAGAAACCGACTACTCGCAATCATCCACTCGCAGCTACCATGTATATGCAGCTGGTTGCTCGAGTTCAAATCCGAGAGGTGCAATGTATCGTCTTTACAGAGATGCCGAGCCCTGGTGTGTCTAGACGGGAAGATGAGGCTGTGCTGACGTATTCACGAGAACTTCATTTAAGGAAGATGTTTATACATTAGGAGCACGAACATCCGAATACTGGTAAATAATTCCACGCAATAATTACTCACTTACGAAAATTAATTTAGTATCATAAAAGTTAACCTCGTTCTCAAACCTGAGAAATACGTTTGGCGGCTCTGTTTAAAGCGGTCAAGTGATAAAAAGATTTAATGTTGCCATTCGTAAGATAAACATCTTGATAATCAAATCAGTTACGAGGCGTGGCATTTTTGTGTGGTTATCGTTGATTTGCCCAGTTTCCAGGCCTAGCTTTCCGACGAGACGGGCGAGAGTCACAATATCGTAGGGTGTTCTGCTTTTTAAATGCTCAGAACTACACTTGTTTTTCTGATTGTTTTCATTAAAAAAATAAATCCTCTGGACTCCGTTAAGGCAATACTGAAAAGTTTTAGAAATCTTGGTATGAACAAAACAGATTTATTCAGTCCAATAAATGTGAAATGAACTAATCATTTTAAAATTCGTTTGGTATTAGGTTATCATTCTTAATGATTTTTGCTTGTTCTGCAAGAAGGCTCAATTCCCCGCAAACAATTCGAAATGGCCATACAGTCGACTGATCAGTCTGTCATTTTGACAATCCACACATCAAAGGATATTCCAAACAACCACTAGCCGAAGTCGTCGCCCACGAGTCGAGCCTCTGTGCAAAAAACATACCTAGTGTCAGCGATTGGAATTTGCGTACTCGACGCCCATGTGCTCCCGTTGGGGTTGCACTCATTTTCTTGCGACCCAACGACTGTCTGTTGAGAAACCCTCTCCGAAGGATCGGAGACCTTCGTGACGGCTCTGCCAGACTTTAATAAAGTAGCTATTGTTGAACTTTCAAATTCAGACGAAGCAAAAGACAATGCTTCCCGTCCGTATAACGATCATGTGAACTATCTGGTTATGCACTTACATTTAGATTCTAAACGATTTAAATTAATAAAAATGTACATATTTTATCTTTCAAATAATATGTGACGTTTGGAAACTCATGTTAATATTGTATTGACATTCATGAATTTATAAGATAGATATGAGAAAATACTCCTGCACACCCTATATTACTAAACATGTGAAGTCGAGCTTTTGTAGTGGTAAATTTTTAAACCCAGTAAAAACACTCAATCAGGACGTCCACAAACAATACAAGTAGATGAGCTAGAAGAATGAGAAGAGCGGATGGATAGAAAGAAGCAAAAGCGGAAGGAAAATGTGACAGCGCAATGACGGGCCGAGCCATAAACTAAGAGGTAATTCTTTACTCTATGGCCGAGCAGAATGTGCGTAGTGGAAAGAGCGGAAAATGAGGACGGAACGTGATGAGCGGAGCATATAGAGCGGAAGGGGCTGGATGGGCTAGGCTGATCATCCATTGGTGCCCGGTGAGGACGTGCGGCACGCTATGCCCAACACAATTGTGATAAAAAAAATCAGCAACGTGATTTGCATAGCCGAAGAACTACACAATATAACAAGACCGCACGAGAAGACTAAATTAATTTACAGATGCTTAATTATGATAAAATAATACTTTTCTGGCTACTTCTGCATTACATTCATCGTATTTGGAATAGGAAATCTTTGAAAGGAAAGGAACATAAGATTGAGTTGTTTAAAAAAGAGGAGACGAGTAATAATTTTAGATGTGACAGCATTTTTAATTAAGTGATCAAGTGAAATTGTAAATAAAATTTTGATGACAATCTTAGTCACAAGTCGTCCGCATAGTAAACTATGAGGCATCTTAATAGTATTAATATATTGGATATATTCAATTAAAATTAATATTAAAATTAACTATAACCTTTACAACTTAAAAACGTAATTTAAAAATATTTTTCATGTTTATATGTTAACTTAAAATAGTAAAAAATGCTTTATTAAATTATTGGGAACCCCCTATCATGTGATGTCCCTGAGCTGGTGAGACTGCTAATGCTTTAGTCCATCTCTGAACAGAGTAAGCACTCGAAATTCCCACAACATTCAGGGCTACTGTCATGTAGTAAGCATCGATCTCCTTGCTTAATTTTCGCGCGCAAATTAAAACGAGATCACTTAAGAATAATTAAATCTACATCACATACCGTATTTGAAGGAGAATTTAACTTTTTAGATATTTATTACGAAGCAGTACGTATACTGCTTAAGCTCTAAACGAGCTCCCAAGCGAGAGGAAACATTTTAGTGTAGTGTGCGGCCCTCGCATTAACACGGGAGAGACTTGCTCATATTCTCTTCTAATTACGGTTCTTTCTCGGTTCAGGACAGCCAACAGAAGACCAATTTGACAGGCTTTATAATAGTACATCATATATCTGCAACACCCCGCTTGTAACTTGAGAAGCGCCAGCTGATAAATGATGCCTCGAAGTGTCAGTTCAGGGAGTCTTTCATGAGTGATTTAGTTTGATATAGTTACAAAAAAAAAAAAATTAACAACTGACACCAATGATGTCGAAAAGCACGTGACCACATTGTAATTATAAGACAAGTGCACATCGAAGCTTGAGTTGGCCACAAATCAACTGAGTATCAAAGAGCCCGTGCTATTCATTTTATTAACACACTATTAAACACGCATTATACCAATTTTTTTTTAAATCGAAGAGTAATTCAAGTAAATAATATTTCTTCAGTTAGTATTTCTGTACTACACTTTTCTAGAATTTTAACAAATTATTTTCATGCGAACTTTCTTCCGTTAGCAAGATGACTGAAACACTCTAGCACTTCCAGCACAAGTTAGCTAACAAAGAAATACGAATCATCTCACCCATTTGGTACAAATGAGAGTCAAAATTATCGCTCGCGTGATTGAACCGAGCGCAGTTCTGTAGGCAGGTCCACACATTCGTCATTCGGCGAACAGCCCACAACCGCTCGCCGAATCCCGAGTAGTGTGGACGAGTTGCTTGCTATTTGCAGAGTGACGAACATTCGGTGTTCACCCTACCCACCGTGTGTCGGTGTTTTGGACACATCAAAGGGAACGAACATACGCCGAACACATCAGCTGCCCAAGATTCGGCGAACAGTTTGCTCGCTGTTCGGCGAATGCCGAATGTGTGGAGCCGCCTTCAGACGTAGCGGACGTGAGGGCTGGGGAACAAGGGAGGGGCGACTCGCCGTTCTGCGCATGCGTCATTGAAAACATTTTAGCATCCAAGTAATCAGAAGCCAGCGTGGAACAACCAGCCAAATTCAATCATAGGAAATCAGTTTAAACTCCTACAAAACTTGTTTCGCTTAACTGTCAACATCTACAATCAATTAATAAACAATATTTAGGGTTCTTTGCTATTTTACGTGGGGCATCTTGGCGTCCCCTGGCTCCGCGCCTGACAGATTTAAGCGACTTCAATCTATTTTGATAACTAGTCTCGCGAGAGAGTTCACCGCGAGGAGCAGCGGATCCTTCTGACTCGGCAAAACAATTTCTGAGTCTACTGTTTGTGGAGAGCTCGTGTGAAGAGCTAAACGGTTTAATCATAAAATAAAATTAAGTTAAAATATTGTGGAGACAATATTTTCAAGAAAAAAAAATGGTTGTCTTTTCTTTACAACTTTTTAATATTACTGGAATCACTCAGGATTGTAATAACAAAAAGTAATTAGGGCAAGAGACGATCTACAACAGTAATTGGAAGCTTCACGATATTAACAGGAAAAGCAAAAGTACAGCAGTATTTAGAAAAAAATTAATGAAAAATAACCCGGATAAAAAAAGCCTCCTTCAATTGAGATAAGAGAACATTAACCTTAGAATTCCGTACAACTATTAAAAACTCTCAGAAACAAAACATCAGACACGCCAAATATTAAATTACATTAACAGTGGCTATGTAAATCTATTGTTCGTAAATGTGGGCACAAAGGCCGACGACATTAACCAGAATCTGAGGAACAAAAGGTTTGTGGTCGAGTGGATCAGGAATGTGAACTCTTGAATCGTTAAACCGATTAACAATAGAATAATGAGAAAATGGGAACAACGTTCTGAGAGAATGAAAAGCATTTTTATTAAGCGGGAGCATGAGAGGTGACCCAGGAAATGAAAAAAACTGCAACACTGAAATCCGAAGCTGAACTGTGAGAAAGTAATATTTATTTTCTATTAATATAGAATCAACGTCTTTCCGTTTGGAATTTTCGCGAAAGTTCGCGAGCGTGAAATTATGTGCATTCTCCTTTTTAGGTTAGGGTTCCACTGACGCATGTCGTATTGTTCGTCTGCCATTTTTGTAAAAGAAATTTGAAGTTGGGGTAACGAAATACCCCTGTATGCGTGTAATATTTATTTTCTATTAATGTTAAATCAACGTCTTTCCGTTGTTCGTTTGGAATTTTCGCGAACGAAAGTTGATTAAATATGAAAATGAATGAGTTACTTTTTTTATGTGAAGAAAATATTTGTAGAGTGTGCCGCAGAACCACGAACTGATGATTTACAAAATTTCTCAATTGACAGGTACGCACCGCATCAACATGATCAGTAATAACTGACGAAAATACATACGGATGAAGAAAGAATTAAAGATTAAAAACGTTTTGTGCCGGTTGCAGCCATCAGCTGAAATGTTTGTATGCATATTGAGTGTATACGTCCAAAGCCGTCACTAACACAATGCCCACGCTATTGTAAATGATTAAAACACATTATCTGATTTCTACTAAGTATTTCTGTTCTTAAAGATAACAATGGGCATTTCAAAATAAAGTTTACACGGAAGAATAAACATCAAACGCAATCTTGCAGTCTTCTTATTATGTTACTGCTTTCACACATCTCTCTTTGGTGGTTACAATAGTTTAAAAAAATAGTTATTTACGCCTTTGACAAATATTTAATAAGAGCGACAAGACCGACCACATTCTTCACTTCTGCTAACTTTCCTCGTTAACTCAAGGAAGGATACAGGAGTAAAAAGTTACTCTACGGCTTTCGTTTTACGTTTCCAATTTTCGCAAATGAAAGTTCGCGAGCGTAAAATTATGTGCATTCTCCTTTGAGGTTAGGGTTCCTCAGTCGTATGTGTTGTTCGTCTGCCACTCTCATAAAGGAAATTAGAAGTTGCAGTAACGAAATATTCCTGTATGCGTGTATGTATGCAAGTATGTAAGAACGTTTCCCCCTCCAAAAAAAAATTATTTTGATCTCAACTTTGAAAACTATCTTGATATTGTCTAATATGCACTCAGATCAAAATATAAACTAGCGAACGAGCAAAGCAAAAATAACTGAATGATCGAAATGCAATGTGTGTTTAAGATCAGAGAACAATAGTACATGCAAAAATGGATGCCTCAAATGCCACAACCCTGCTTTCCAAGAACACTGATTAAACAAGTTTTTCATGCAACATCAACTCATTAGTGAAACAAAATTGCTGTTTACTTTAAATATTCAGTCACCGTATATTCTGTTTTTTTGATTCTATACTTTGGGGCAACAGATTGCCCCACGTATCCATCTACCGGTGTAGCTTTCGTGTATCCTTTCTGAGGTTAAGGAACGACTATGGCATCTCAATCCTCGCCTGTCGTGGTCTAGGTCGGGCACACACAGTTCGCGAGCACTTGAAAGCCAGCCAAGTACGGGGGAGGGGGAGAGGAGGGTGCGGCTCCCATGGCAGCTGGACGACCGTTCTTCCTTACGCTGGACCGAAAGATCACAAAAAGACGCAGACTAGTCTGCATGGGCTGCCCAAGGACACCTGTCCACGATTCACGAAATGCTAGGTGAAGTTCTAGTAACCGCCTGAAGTGTGCCAGTGAAAGTTTCGTGTAAATCATAATCAATAGCGGATCCGACTGGCACAGTTTTCATCACGTGCCTATGGCATTCAAGATCTTCTGGGAGAATAAAATGATTACTTGTGTAACTGAATCTTAAATACAATACGAGAGTTCCAACATATTTACGGAAAGTTTCATTTGCTGGAAAAGGAAAAACTGGAAGGAATTTACTCCATTTGCAAATTCCCAACGTAGTTTACATTCTGCCTAAAATATCCGCAAGCGTCTCCCGTTTCACGGTTATCTCAACACCTAATTATAAATTGGAATCTGACACTGACAAATTTTGCCTCTTATTACAACTCAATTTCATCGTTTACAGCTGGCGAGGAGCACTTGTACATTCAGGGCATAAGTCAAACTGGCAATTCTGCTTAAGTCTATAATTTCATGACCTGAAGCTACTAGTATTTACTCTTATCGTAAATATAGATTCACAACTATTAATAAATATCGAGCAATGAGCTCGAAAGGTAAAACAAGTTAAGATTTCGAACAAATAGTGCCCCAAAGCTGGGTTCAGAGCCCAAAAGCACGTCTGTGCACATTATTCCTTATAATTAAAAAAATCTTTATAAGTCCTGAATAACATTTATTACCTTCACTAGCAATATATTTTCTTTATTCTGTTTCAGATATCTTAAAAAACAACGGTAATTAATTTTATCTTGTTTTTAATTACATGAATCGTTGCGGCTAAAAGATTTTTACTGATTAAAAACATCAAATGAATTCGCTTCTGAAAAGGGTTCGATTTTGAAAAATGCTGGTTACGAGTAACATTTTCTTATTGCAATTAAAAAAACACACGTAGTCTTTGGAACAATTTCACCGAATCGAGTTAGCCTGATACCTCCGTGGAGTGTGGTACCTCTCCCAAATTCTTCAACTACCACACCCTGAGAAAAGCTTAGTACACCTCACACCACGTACACAGGCTTGGAAAGTAATTTGATATAGTTTTCACTTTGAATGCAAAGAAATTCGGTATGAAATCAAACGAAATGAAGTTCCCAGCAACTTTTATCTTCACGGAGAAAAATACAGGCACATATAATAATCAACAGACAACATTACTTCGTGTATGGCTCTTCATAGGTCTGAATACACACTTGTGCTACAGACGTTGGGAGAAAAACGCTTCAGCCAAACTACGGAAAATTCAAACGAGAAATAAAATAAAAACATAACAAAACTTTTCTCTGCATAATTTACAAGCTCCAGTTCTGTCACTGTAATATTAGAAAGAGAAAAATCAATTGTTAAATTTGAAATTAATTTGTGTGTGATCTAAAAGCCAAAGATATGAACATCCCCAAAGATTTATTTAAAAGAGTACTTCAATACTTTTTAACATATTACCAAACTAAAAACGAATAAAAGCTAAACACCGTTACTATACCGAAATTCCGAAGATACAGAGACTTAAGAAACGACGTACGCAACTTCCTCAAACGAAAACTAATAAAGCAGTTTTGCAAGCCACAAATCGTTCCGAACGCCTTCTACATCCAGCCAGACGCCGCCCAGCCCCACAATCCGGAGTCCCGAAGCTGGAAGGAGGGCACCCTTGTGGGGCGCTAGCGGGCAGGCACGCGGGGCGAAGGGAGGGGGAAGGAAGGAGGGGCGAGAGAGGGGAGAAGGAACGGGAGAGGGGGCGAACGAGCACGGCAGCGACTGCAAAGGAAATCCTGTGGCGACTCCCCAACGCAGCGCTAAGCCAGCACGACAACGCAATGGGGGTTTCCGCCAGATTCCACACGGCAAGATACGCGCGAGACGAAATCGCGTAAACAGATAGCAATTAACATCTTTTTATTCTTGCATAACTAGATAACACGTCCGTTGAACATGAACTTTGAGGTTTCTCTCAAGAAAACGAAGACAAATAAAACTACACATGGATCGCTTTCGTCAGGCAAACAGAGAGAAGACGCGAAACGATAAAAGCAATCGTCGGAGGAAATAACCAGGAAACACCTCGACTTCTGCCAGTAACCACAATAGATTGTAATTCTTTTGTTTCGTTCCATGACGAATGGTGGGGGCTAAACATCAACGGCTTTCCAATGCGACTGAGTGTATTCTCGTCGCGTCACATCGCCGGGCGAGGCGAGTCGGTTCGTCGACCGAGCTCGTGCATGGCGAGCACTTGTTGCGTCGCGTCGCGCTTTCTGCCCCTTCCCGCGCCGCCTACCTCCACAACACGGACGGCAGCGCGACTTTCACCGGCAGCCGCGGGAGGCGCATGAGGGCGCGCGCGGCGCCGCCGCGGGGCCGCGGAAGACCGCCGCCGCCCGCGACGCCTCTGCCCCGGCCGCGCGCCCGTCGCTGCGCCGACGACCCCGCTTGCTCCTGTTCCTGCGGCGGCCGCTGCTCCTCGGATGCTTCCTCGGCCGGAGACGGCTGCTCCGCCGGCGCCACCGCGTCGCCCGCCCGCCCGGCCACGGGCGCCCGCTGCCACCTGGCCTACCTCGCCTCCCGACGCTCCATCGTCACACACACACACGCGCGCGCACAGCCACGCACTGCACCGCACCGCACCGCTTCACAGACACGCACTCGCTTGCCGCGGATTCGAGACGTCACCCGCGGGGTGAACGCCCGGCCGGATTCTGCAGAATGCGGTCGCGCGATCCACACCGCCTGCGCCGTGCTCCGTCTCGACTGGCGTCGCGATAGCCCGCAGCACGGCACCTCCCAACGGGACAGCGTCTCGGCAACTTGTGTGCCCGCACAGCGGCGGCGGCGGGCTCCCTTCCCGTCGCTCGCGCCACCGGCCCCCCTTCCCTCGCCGGCTCCCCCCACCACCGGCCCCGGCTGCCCCCGCGTCCCCCGCGCCGACGGAAGAGGCGAGCGCGGAGACGCCCGAGCGCGGGGGCTGGGTGCCGGCGAGGCGCGGCACGCGGCGCGGCGGGGGCGGACGGTACCGCTGCCACTACCTACTCTGGCACAGCCCGCCATACCAACACGAACATCGCATCGCCTCGCCCCGTCTGCGTGCCTCGCGGAGGCGCGCAGATGTATACGCAGTGTTGTGGTGATGGTCGAGGCGGTGGGGCTGCAGGCAGCTGAGGAACGCGACCTTCCGACCGCGATCCTCTGACGTCATCGCCCAGTCGCGCTGGTCGAGTCGGCGGTGGCTGGGCCGGGTGCGCGTGCACCGAGGCGCCCAGCGCTGCGCTCGTGAGCGCGCCTGCGGTTACGCAATGCCGTCCAGAAGGTTCCGGCAGCGCCGGCGCCGCCGTCGCCCTGGCCTGAGGGAGCGTCCTCGCCCCCTCAGTCCACTCAGCCACCGTTCACTGCGCTTCGCGGAAACGTTCCGGACAAGCAGCTGCCCCGTCACCAGCGTTGCCAACCGTTCATTTGGGAGGACAGTCCTTCATTGACATCAATTATCCACTCGTCCTCCTTTGTATTTTAAATGTCCTCCTTTGAGTTTGAAATTTTTAACATGTTTTGTCATCTATTTCATCACATGACTTCATATTTGCTACGTTGTATCGTTTATTGTTTAATTTAGAAAAGAAAACATGAACATCCTTTTTCTGAACACTATCACACGCACATGACAGTTCTCTGTCAAGCGACTAAAATAAAAAGGGGACGCTCAGACCATCATCTGCATTTTTGTGATAGAATATTTTCACTTCGCAAATGAAGAGAAGGATAAAAGAGAGCTGATGTTAGTCTACATTAAATATTTACAAAAAGGAATGTGTTGATGCTTTTTTGTTTGCTTTTCCTTGTCGCGTGTCCTCCCTTTTAGATGAACATTGTTGGCAACCCTACCCGTCACACCACGCCGCACAGTGGTGCATTTTGGCGATTTCCTGGCCAAAACCTCTAAGAGCTACAGTATGTTTTCTACGACGACCAAAATTATTTTGGATTATCTTTATAATGTAAGGGAGCTGGTAACATAATACCAGAATAATGCACTGCTTAAATCTGTGAAATATAAATATATATTTTTTCTATATAAACTTGGTTAAATTTTATCAATACTCAAAATTGACTTTAGAAAACCGTAGGGATTACGTACATATTAACTGATAACATTTGGCATAAAGAAGCATGGTCTTAATGCCATCTCCTGCCCTCTGCAAGAGAAAATTTATATACAGTGTCCGAAGAACCGAAGATCACTTTTTTCACTAGGGTACATTTCTCCCTACGGTGATATTGGGCCCAGGCAAATGAGACAAAGAATATTTGTTCAAGAATTTTAACTTTCATTTGGGAAGATCCCTCAAGCTGGAAATGAAAGGAACAGATGATCTCAACAGGAGATTAAACATCTCCTGGATTGGGTGCAGTCTTGAACATGTTCGCGAGAATCCTTCTCTATACCATCTTATATCTTTGTGAATAGAGTCTAGGCATGTAATACCATGAATATTTGGAAACACATTTCATGGCAGTTTCCAGTACGTACTACTATAAAAAGTAATGCTGATGGTGTATCCACTGGACATTGCCAATAAAATTTTTCTAAATCTCTTAATTAAACCCTCATTTATCCCCGTTATTTCTGAGGAATAGATTTAAACATCTCAAAAAAGCGTCTTGCTGAATTACTATCGTAGCTATTAACATTATCCTGTTTGGAAAGCTCTACATTCAGACACATTTTTTCTTTTGAATTGCATTTGAATGCGTTTCTTGTCCATATTGAAACTGTAGTTACAGTATTATTTCATTAAAAACAATATAATACTAATTTTGTAACAATAACAACGTAATATAAATAATTGTTGGTATGTAACTGACGAGTTAAGTAAACAAATATTATTTTCCGATCAATTGAATTTTTTATTTAATTTTTAAAAATTTAAAAAGTGTTACGATGAGTTTCTTTGATATTACGTACGTATTTGACCTTTCATCGAGCGCATACCCTTCCTGAGGACGATTTTTTTGTTTATAATGTTAAGTAAATTTGTTATTTCAGTAAAAGTAATCAAAATTTCCTCCTAGAAACAGTGTTGTAAAAGCAGTTCCCGTTCTCAGGACGGATCTCGATGAGTCATATTCGGCGGTCACGCATGCTCGACGAAAAGTTAATTCTTTGTATTTACTATTGGGGCAAGTTGGGGCATGATTTTACAACTGGATTCGAAAGAGGATAGATTCAGCTAGTAAATGAAATTAGAAACATCGCGGAATTCCGGGAAATTGGTAACTTTCAGCCTACGTGAACTTATGAGTAATTAAAATTATTGTATTAATTTCATGCATTTTAATATTTCATCCCACGCCGGTATTATGCATTAATGCATTATAAAACAAACATGAAAATACTCTACAAACCTTCAGGAAGAGAATACATACTGCCAGTTTTCTCTGCACAACTTTGTATGGTCACCACTTACAAATAAAGACGGTCTCTCTATGTTACTCTCGCACTGCAGTCTACCGCACGCCGCGACGGGTAAGTTCGGGTGACTACTGGTGCCAGGGGAATTGACCCAGAGACACGAAGTGGGCAGAAACAGATGCCTCCAAATATACAGTGTGTTGTAGTATTTGCAAAAGTTCAGTAAACGCGATTTCATTTTTGAGGTTTTGGCCAGGATTTCGGGAAAATGCACCACCGTGCGCCGGCCCCGCGAGAGCTGTGATTTTTGAGGACTGTTTTCATGCTAGATAAATCTGCGTCATCGGCCCAGGAAGGATCCATGGCCGCGCGCACCGGAAAAACTGCGCCGAGAAGGTAGGGGGATCTTTGGAAAAGCAGAAAACACCTTCACAATACAGAGTCTTATTAGGGACATTACTGCTGCGTAGGGAAAGGGAACCACCTCGGTGGAATTTTATCTTAAGCCGACAATTTTTCTTTTCTTTCGTAGTAGTCATAGTTTCAAAGTTACGTGATACTACATCAAACTAGTGCTGCTACAAAATAGCACTGATTTCCTGCCACTAGTTCCCCTTTCTGTTCAGTCTAGGATACTATTACGATGGTGTTGCATCCCCGCCTCAGCTGCTACTTATCGGCGGCTAGATCTAACAGGAGCTCTCGTGGAAACAATCGTTCCCCAGGGAATAATTCCTAATTACGAGCTCTCGCGTTCGCTGATCATACCTAAGTAAACCTAAGGCCCATCTCGATCCTAAAGTCGTGAACAAATTACAATAAAATCTGACTAAACCGGACCCTGTATAAGCCGAAAATCTGTCTACACCGGAAAATGTATCCTGCCCGTGAAGTTAAATGCCATTTTACACAGTATAAACGGAACCTCTTCAACGCGGAAACGGAACGGTTTTTCATGTCATGCAGGCAAAAAATCTTTATAAAACGGAATTCCTTGCAATTGGCAGAGAGACGTAAGATGTTCGTAATGAAATGAATGCACCTGCAAGCTTGTTTAAAATTCTCTATCTCAGTAACACGCGATTTAATCGTGGCAGCCGAACATTGAAGGAGACGGGCTTCAGCTGTCAGCGAAGAATTCGAGTTTGGGGTCGCTTGTCTCTCAAGGCGTAGGTCTTAGGGGAATTCCCTCCCTCCAGACTCTCTGAGCGTCTGCCTGCTCCGCGTTGAAAAGCATAACCCCTCGATCTGACACGCAGAGCTCAAGCCCATGCGAGTGTATAAGAAAGTCACAGTACTTCTTTGTGACACTGTGTTGAAAGTGAAGAGTTCAGTCAAACTTTTTCAACTAAAATAAGCTGTCAATGAGCGTTTAATATTCATTTACTGATAAATACGTTATATGACAATGTATTTTGAGAACTATAATGGAGTCATGTAACTTACTGCTTCAGGGCAGAAACGTCAATATCACGTCATAAAATGGGCAACCTTGCATAAATTAACCTCCCTAAACCGGAATTTGTGTCCCGATCGATTTAAATGTTCATTTAAATTATATATATTTTTGTCGACTCCGGTTATAGTGAACTCTGACATAGTGAACCCTCGTTTTTAGTGGACTTATATCACTGATCCCGTTTCACTTACATTACAAATAAGCATACGAAGATTCGCTTATACAGAACCTGAATAGTCGGCGAAAGATCATAATCCAAGAAGTCTCCTCTGAGCTGAAGGTAGCGGACCCGGAATATGCACATTACAGATGACCTTACGTCACCCAGTTTCACTGTGAAAACGAAGGCCGTGCCCTGCGTGGGCTACAACTGGCGGCAGCGACGCGATGTTGATATTCCGTAGGATAAAGCGTGTTGAGTACTGCGTAGGCGACAGGAAGCACACGACAGTCACAGCTTGGCGATATCCGCCGTGCCGCGCGGAAAAGCCATCAGTTTCATTAGCTCTTACGCCATCCCGCAACCGAATGCATCTCGTGTGCTATTCGGCGTGTAAAAGAGCCTTCTGAGAGTGGTATTGTGTTCCAACAATGCAGGAGGTATTAAAGGGTGTCAAGACTTCAATAAACCTAGATACAGAGGACAACTGAGAATCACGTATGGAGAGTTCACGAACACTGGAGAAGGATCTAAAGAAATTACTAATAAAAAAGTACGAAGTAAACAATTGAAAATATTTGATTTTTAAGGACAAAAAGATATTGAACTTTGTGTGGCGAATGTCAATAGATTTGGAAAAAGTTGTAGGAAGAAAAGTGGAACACACTTCAGAGAGAAAAAGGGCTACAATGAAGGTTTTTGTCCGTCTTCTGCTAAGAATAGCATCCAAATTTAACATCGTCGCAACTCTAAAGGGTTGCCCAAGAGAATGGCTTACGAATTTCCTCAAAAACTGTAAGAAGGAGGCTGTGTGAAGCTGGCTTAAAGGCACCACGATCCTGCAATGAACAAAAACTGACTACTTCCATGATCAAGAAACGACTTCAGTGCATTAAGTTGCACAAATTATGGACACTCAGCAGTGGGAAGAAGTATGTAGGTCATTTTATATAGTTCATGAATAAAATTTCATTCTTCCCCGATTTTAGAACGTTTGTACGACGGAAATAAAGTATGTTTATTGTTTTAATGGGCAGATAAAATATTTTACTAAATTTGCTTCAGGTTTTATTCATTGATGAAACCATCCTCTGTGCTGTGGGCGATAGCCCCCAATACATTAGAAGACGCTCAGAGGAAATCTTTATGTAACTAGTGAAGTTTCCCACTAAAGTGATGTGGGGGTTATTTCAGTGTATGAACCGAGCAAAATTCACAAAGTAAAGGCAATATGAACGCAGAACAATATAAAGAGGTCATTAGAGACTGCCTTTTTCCAGCAATGAATGAGTGGTTTCCAAATGAGAATGGAATATTCATGCACGATATTGGTTCTTGCCACAGATCAAAAACCGTGAAATGTGAATTGGATTCCAGTGATATTTGTGCTCGACTGGCCAGGAAATATCCCGGACAAACGTACTATTTACCATGGAAATAGAATGTCGTCCTACAGATGACAACTCTACTTTTCCAACTACCTATTAAATTCATTGCTCCCTCTGAAACAGCCTTTGGAGTCATATGTCTGAAAATTAAGAAAGCACCTGGAATTGTAGGCATAAATACAGTATGCATCAAAATGTTGATCAGGCAATGTCTATTGTAGCCTTCATGGCAATATTTAGCGCGGGATTCACTATTTTCCCTCTCTGCGGACAATAGCTGTAATAATTCCTTTTTGTAAAGCTGAAAAAGAAAGGCATGTTGAAAGCTTCAGACCCATTAGTGTATTGCCAACCCTATACAAAATATTTGAAAGAGTAATACCGACTAGACTTATTAAATTCCTCATTCTAGCAACGCTATTCCGTCGATTCAATTCGGGTTCAGGGTTTATCACTCAACACACTACTGCTACTAACTGATGCTATAGCGCAAGGCTACCCCCGAAAGAAACATCAGCAACACTTTTCCTGGATATAAGTCAAGACGTACGACAGAGTTTGCTACTCGGATCTAATATATTAAATGCAACAATTGGGAATTCGGGAGTACTTAGAAAAAGGTTATCTAAAGTTTTCTCACTCACATTTGGTTAATTGTAAAAATCAACACTAATGGTCCCTATTCCGCACACCATTGCTGCAGGTGTGCCACAGGGAAGGGTATTATCTCCCATCTCCAACTTTTTTTAGCTATGATATCCCTACTGAGGGTGACTCCAAGATAGCATTGTATGCACATGGTATCGCCCTTTTCGCAACGCACAACGACATCGCCAGAGCCAAGGACTAAATGCACAATGCACTAAACCAGTATGAAATTGACCCAGAAATGGAGAATTAAAATAAAACCTTGAAAAAGCCAAGCAGAAATGTTCACGTTCCGCCATCCCAAAAATTCTACCGAATTAAATATTCACAATGCATACGAGTATATACCATGGATCTCATCACCGATATAATACATAGTGTTGCTTAAGAAACGATAACATTCCTCATCCTTCAGATTAATGCAATAGCTAAAAAAGTATCGGCAAAAATATCAAATCTCTTCTCTCTAATTAATGCAAGGTCTTCATTGAAAGTTAGTCGATTGATATGATATAAATCTCTTATTCTACCAACCATGACTTACGCATGTCCAGTTTGGGGATGCGCTGCTCTAGCAATCACCAAAAGTTACTTTTAAGATCTTTAAATGCACACTTGGTTCATTTCAAACAACTAGATTCGCAGAATACCTTCATTAAGCGACCATATAACAAGAAAAGTTCTCCATTTTCATCAAAACCTTCACTCTTCCTCATGCTGATTCTTGACACTAGGTCGCCATGATGCATAACCACGTACCAAATCTAGACATCCCAATGAACGATTCAAACCACCATAACCCCAAAATTGTAATTGAATTAAAACAAACAACTTTCAACCCCCACTTTATTAAACTTACTCCAATATATATGTTATTTCGAGTAAAAACACTGCTTATGGATAGCTATCCCATAAAGCTGCACACTGTGCATTGTGTATAATTAACCTCATCGAAGGACAAAGCTTCTCGAACGAAAAAAAAAAAAGAAATCTATCGGGGATGCCTCTTTGGGGGAGGCAATTAAAAGTCTTAGGAAAAGTTGGCCGCATGATGCATATGTCCACTCGGTGCTTGTACATTGTTTTGGGGGAAGGAAGATGGTTCATCAAATGCGCACAGCCACAATTTCACACAGATTCCACACACACCTACCGGCGCGGCTGGGGTATGTAGAAGGCTTAGAATACATAGGTGATAAACGAGGGAAAGGGAATGCCCCTCAATCAACAAACACAACTGAAAGCATCCAGACCTTATGTGGGTGCGAATACGAAGGCCGTGGGTTCGAACCCGCATAAGGTCTGGATGCTTTGTGTATAACTGGAATCGAACCCACGGGCTTCGTATTCCGCGAAGGCCCACCTCCCCCAAGCCTCTGTGCCACGAGACGAGTTGACTTTATATATTATTCGTAAACGTGCTATGTAAAGTAATATTTATTTGCTGGAGCCTAGCGAACATTATGCACTTAGTAAATCATTGTTATAAAAGTGTAAATAGCTTCACACTGGATTCCCAACTTCGGAAGGCAAGTCCCTCAATTGTATGTTAAAGCATTACAGACCCATCATGACTAGCTTCTGACCACTCACGCATGCTACGGAGATTGGTATCCCGAAGAGTTAAATCGTCTAAAATGAAGTTTATAAGGTTCTCATTTTGTTGAACTCTGCTTAAAGAGACCTTCACTTGCCCCCAGCATGTTTGCCTTTATGTTCCCCCTCACACCCCGCACGTTCTCAGTATGTTACCTCCGCATGTTCACGATTCTTTCTCCGCACATTTCCTCGTATATTCCTCGCAAATTCCTCAAATGTTCTTTCGCAATCTCTCACCAGGTTCCCCGCGGGTTTCCTTCACGTTTCTCGGATGTACCCCAAATGGTTCACCGCGTGTTTGTTAAAAACACAAGTTTCCTCATATGCTCACGTATGATCCACTGCACATTTTCCCGAATTTTCATCGCGTTTTCCCTCTATATTCCTCCGCATGACCCCCACAAGCTCTCCAAATCACTACAAAGTCCCGCAGAATGTTAAGCTGGAAATCATACTGCAAATTAAAAGAAACTTTATTAGGAAATGTTTTACCAAAATTACCGCAGCGGATAATGCAGGTGAAACTGGGAGTTCTAGCTGCCAAGAAATCAGAAAATGCCAAGAAATAGTGCCCAGAAAAGTGGAAACTCCACAAACGTGATAGTAAGTTAACAAACATTTATTTTTTACTGATACGTTATTGCTTGTTACTGCCTTCGTTTTACACTGCACAACAAATCTGGATCTAGAGGATCGTGATTACGAGGGAAATACGAAAACAGTTGAATGGTGCTACATGTTCTCTTACGGAGAGAATTATAAAAGAATTATGAGAGGGAATTATAAGAGGGAAATATGAAAGACGAAACAGAGTGAAGTAGACAAGTGAATTAGGAAATAAGTAAATCTGAATCACTAAATTTCGGTATAAAATGAAATTATGTATGTACCACGGGCGTTAACTGGTTGTAATGATCTCGAGCGACGAACAACTCTAAGGCAGTTTGTCAACCGCTCGGAGATTAGAACCTTTATAACTCCTTTGATGCGTAAATAACTATTCTGATAAGAATTTCAATCTCAAAAACGCTTTAAAATAATTGTTTTAAAAGAGGGGGAATAGCTTCACAACGGAATCCAACTTTCACCGTTTCTTGCAACCATGCTTGGAGAGAGTGAATCCTCTAAAAAGTAACATGTCCCGAAAGTCAATTTGTAGTTTACGTATTAAAAACGCTGTCCCTTACAGAGACACGAAAACATGGTTTTCAGGTCCTCGGACGACAGAGTTCGAATTACGCTCGATAGTTGGGGGTGGTTTTTTTCTCTTTTTCTTTCTTATTTTTTTCCTTTTCTTCTCCTCCTTCCCTCCTGGCAACGCAAGGTGTTGCGGATTGCATGTACGCCTGATTTTTCAAATATGGCATCGCCTGCCATCTTGGATTAGTTTATATTTGAGAGTGGAAAAGAGCGACGTTGACAAGTTGTATACCACTGATTACGTGTTCCCAGGACACGGCATAACACTTTAAAGAAACACTCATAAAAGTAACCAAATCATACTCCTGTTGTATGAAGCAACAGCCTCAGAAACAATTTTCAATCACCAACTTATTTTCATCCAACGTTCAATCTCTTCGATGCAGGACCGGGAGTAATTTTCTATCCAGCAGTAATTCACTTACAATGTTTTGCGATGATGGTTTCTTATTAAATGAGAAAAAACAACTTTCCTTGGCACATAGATATAACCGGATGGGTTATTGCAAGCTAAGTATTATCTATTGTGAGCGCATCTCTTCAAATTACTTGAAAAAAAAAAATCACACCATTTTATATAGTCTTTTCTAAAACTAGCATTATAGACAAAAAACGCATTTTGAAAGTTTATACGGTCAATAATTTGCTTTGCGACACTTCAGGAGTCAGTTTCAATCAACAGAATGTTTGCCACAGCAAAAACTTCAAAGTTATTTTAGCTTTAAAAGTTTACAACCTCTCACACATTAATGAAAAAATTTCTTCAAAATTAAATAACTTCACGGAAAATGTTCTACAACATATCGTAACCGCTCACTCAAATTCGTGGTGAGATTGCCCGTTCTAATCAAGGGAAGGCTAACCTAGCATCGTGAAAGAATTCGGTGCTATGACTACTGAGGTATGAAAATCGATACATCGAAGGGCAGCGATGTAGATCGAGGGGCGCTCTGCCGGACATTCCTCAATCTGCTTGACATTCCTCAATCCATTTAAGAAACTCTAGGCACACAGTTTGAAGAGGATTTTTCATTTGGGGGATACTTTAAATAAAACCTCAAAAACATTTTCAAAATTTTCTCAAAAATTACTCCTAACTTTCATTAAACTTCGTTCTCGGGTACCGTGAAGGACACGTAAGAGAATGGTGGCTGTCTCATTTTCGTAATTCCTGGTTTTTCGAAAATTGAATGACAACAGTTCAAAATTTTTTTTCAGTATCTTCCTAAAACTACAATCTTGAAAATCGACTTTTTCCTGAATGAAATCTTTGAAGTTCGATCTTCAAATAAGGCCATGTGCAATTATTCAAAAATTTAGTTTTCGCGTAATTTTGCGTGAAATATAGGGAGTTTTTAAATAATTATTTATCCAAAACGGCCCCATTTCTTTTCCGTTTAATTTTCTCCTCGTATGTACTATCAAGGGATAGAAAAAATTGGCACCAGTCCCATTTCCGGCGAACTGTATTTTCGAAAATTGCAAAACGTTAACATTCCAAAACTACAAATTTGAAGATAGATTTTTTATCTTAAATCTGTTTGAAAGAAACAGATCTTTAAAAAAGGCATGTACATTTAAAAAACAAAACGAACAAAAAACAACTAGTAGAAAAAACCGTTCGCACCTGCACCTATGGAAGCGAGTCATGGACCATTTAAGATTGGAGACAGTTTCAGGCAGCTGAAATAGTTTCTGGAAAGAATGAAAGGGGGCAGGAGAGGAAAAAAACTAAAAAAACACCAACATCAGCAATGAATTAAACATTTTCCCACAAGTCATAGAACAGTATAGAACAAAGCGGCAAGAACATGAATATAGGATGGAGGATAGGCAATAACCAAAATGTCTTACATTCCGAGATGTGGGAAGACCTTGAAGTCGCTGAAAAGATATTGTTTACTGGTAATGTAACCTAGATCGTGAAGACTAAGACAACACCGTTACAAATATTGCACGAAAGTAATTGCTGTTGCAGTAACACGAGTTTATATTTAAGACGTTCTATAGAGAGAAATGTTCGAGGAATGGAGTTTCCTTCAACAGTGATAAAAGAAACGAACGGGAGGGGGGGGAGAATGGAAATTTAACACTAAGGTTTGTGACATTTCTGCAATCTATAAATGACCATGTACACAAGCCCTTTTGTGTAACTCAGGAAGTGAGAGAAATCGAGGCGAAATAGAATGTTCATTTCAGTGTGGTGTTGAAAAAAGAAAAATTTTAAATGGCCAAATTATAATGACCAATGGCATCCATATACATTTGTTCAAACCAACCAACTGGATCCACTCGATCATGCCTTGTTCAAGATGAAAATCTTACATGTGTAAATCATTTTAGCAGGGTTTCAGCGATAGAAGAAACTTACAAGGTATTTTAATATAACGTGATCGATGGCATGAAACTAACAAAATCAAGAGATCGCTACGTAACAGTTATGTAAATTTCTCTCACGTTTCGCTCGTACTTCAAAGGATATAGGCTTGCGATAATTACACCGAAAGAAGTAAGTTGATTACGCTTGATTTTGGTGTACTGCAATCAAATCAGCAAACCAGTTGTTTGCATCTTGTCAAGTTTTCGATGTTTAGTTTTACAGTACAAATTTCCAATTTTATGAACATTTTCTGTTTTTTGACCATACTTTGATCTATCATACCATACCATAAATACTGTGGAACAAGCAAATATATCAATTATAGAATTCTGAACGTCTGTAGAACATTACAAAATGTAAACAAAAGAATATTTTATTCAATGTCAAGTGTTTTATTTCAACATTGCCAGTGAATGTCTGGTAGATAATGCATTTATCTGGGCTGATGCTAGGTTCGGCTTTAAAATGGCACTTCGTTATTCTTCGTGAATTCTTGAATAAACACTTGCATAAATAATAAGAATCTTAATTATTTCATTGTTCACGTCAAATGAATGAAACACGAAAAGGATGGACCGACGCTGCACTAATACTGCACGAACATCTGTTAATGATTTTTTTCTTCTTTTTCACGAAGAATTTTTTTTCCTTCTAAACATTCACAGTTTTTAGAATTTACTATTTCATTTCTGAACTTCATTGGCACATCTAAGGATTAATTTAATGCATGTTATAACAGGTAACATATCTAGAGGTGCTTATTAAAGTAACATTATATTCAAAGATCTACATTCGACTTAATTCTAGACTTATATCTAATATATCATTTTACATATACACATATATAAATTGGTTAAAATAGTCTTGAATCTTTAAAACCAAAAAGCAAAAAAAATTTTTTTTAAATTGAAAAAATAACAAATTTTATTTAAAATAAAAAATTCTATTATGATCTTCGATGTTTCAACCATTCGACCACAAAAAAATTGAAATTTCAATCCAAAAAGTCTAACGTGAAACAAACAAATGGTTTTCTGATTTCAATCTAGTACACCACAATAAAGCTTAGACACCTGCACCATTTTGTTACGCACAAAAAATAAGGTCTATTTGTACTTAAGATTTCATGTTCTACACTCCTCCGGCAACATAGCTAATACTGTCACCCCAACGCTATAGTGGAGTTACTCTAAGAACGGACCAGTCTGACAGGTCGGGGAACAAATGCATGTCATGTAGAGCGATGCCATTGCAAGAGATTGCGATGAAAACAATTTACTACCGAGCTCACTAAACGAACACACTGACGAATTGAGTGTATGGTCATAACCCACAGTTATGTTGTCAGCAGTATCCAAGCACCAGCAGTCAAAGCGGTCACTTCTTACAAAAATCCCTCTGTAGCTGTGTCGACTACAGAGCGCTGGCCGCAAAGCACTTACTTCCAGCGGCAGGGCATGCTCGTCGCCGTCCGCGCCCGGTCTCCTGTCGCGCCGGCCACTGCGGACATCTCGAGGGCCACTGGCCGTCCGCTACGCGCCCCGCCCCTCCACCCGCCCTCCCTTGCGGCGGGGTTTCGTCACGCGGCCGCTGATAAGCGGGGAGCGCTGCCCGCGGGACGAAGGTCACCCCCTCGCCCGCCGGCCACCCCGCCGCCCTCGCGCAATGCCAGGTACGCGGGGGCGGCACTTAGCGGGCGTGGTTGCATCTCCTCGCACACGCTTGAGATTTCCGAGTGCGCTCCGTGGGAGAAGGAAAAAAAACCTTATGATTCTACAGCTCTCTTGTGGCATTGTTAGACCTCTGCTTTTAGGATACGTTCCTATTTAGTTCCTTCAGGAAGTTGTGGGAAATAATTGCAGATGTATACGCATCACGAAGTAGATCTATTGAAAGAATCTCCTAGCGCCTAAAATGTCCTAAACGGGCGCTTGATGTCTTGCTTTGATATTTGCCTAAAACTGCCTAAAACAGGAAACTTCAAAGGATTATCATATTTTCATTACTCATCTTTCAAATTTATTCTACCAGTACGCAAATTCTTTTGAAGTCAATATAAAAAGGATTTTCACGCCCGCCCGAAATTAATCCTTTTGTGATAAGTTGTACAAGTAAGAAACAACTTGTCATGTTTATTGATTTTTAAATGCCTGATTTAATAATTTTACAATGTATTTTACGTGCTCAAAACGTCACTTTTCATTCCCAATAGTGCCCAATTTCATAATTTAACTACCTATTTTAGGTACCCAAATCATAACTTTTTGGTGTCTAAAATTCCGAGGTCTAATCATTGCCTAGAAATGAATGTAGACACTAAAATGCAACTGATTCATCATCGAGAACGATGAGCAAACGATGAGTTTAAAGTTATCGTTAATTCTCTTTCGTTGACGAAGAGTTGTCACTGATACTGAACTAAGTTCCCAGCTACACGATGAGTCAACGTTTACAGCATATTCCAATTAATTAATCTGCATCAACAGAAGCAAACGGGATGTATATAATGTTGCTCATTAAATTGTTTTGTTGTACTTATCCTCGCGGCGTCTGAAAGCGTAAGTTGGCAATTATGTTATAGCAGCAACACATTTAGGTATTTGTTTTATGACCAAATTCCCGAAAGGAAAATAGGAAGAATTTATCTGAATTTATATTACAGGATAAAAAACAAGGTTAACTAATGATGGGTGGTTGTAACTAATAATTGGATATTATACTCGCTCGTTATATCTTATCAGTAATTACCATTTTCCTGAACGTCAAACTAATCCCGAATGCAAAAGTTTGCGAACATTTTTGTTTCAGTTTAGAAATAAACTATTATGAACTTCACAGCTCCAAATATTTAAATGCACACAGTGATCAAATCTTAAAATATACTTCGAAAAACCCAATTTCATATTTAAAGAAAAATGTGTTGAACAAAATTTTTCATAAGTACACGAAAAACTGCCTCACAATTCCACGAAGACTTGTCACAAACCAAACGGAAATATTGAAAGGATGGGCAGCAATAACAAAACAAAACAGGTAGTCTTGAAATAAAGTGAATCACCAACCTGCCTGTGTATAGTTGGGAGCTGACTTAATCGCGAGACTGAGGGAAGCACTCGATGTTCTTGGAAGCTGCCCCCCCCCCGCCTAGTTCGCGACTATTACCTAACCCAAGAATATTGCTCGAAGTGTACAAAGGCAAAAATTAAAACTAGAATAAGTGAAACAAATAAGACAAAGACACCCCGCTGTCCGCACGCAAACAAGTCAGCTCCCGACTATACTGTTCCTCTCTTTGTTCTTATTAGCGTCAGAAGTTTGCCTCTGCCAACCGAACAAAGTAATCTAATAATATTCACATTACTCACATTTCCACCCACTGAGAACTTGCAACCACTTGGGAGACACATGGTGCATCTCGAATACCCCGGAGGAGTTGACATCTCGCGAGCGCGCAGTGCAGTGTCATTAGCAGCTCGTGCTTCCTCGGGCCCCAAAGGGCAGCGGCCACCCCAGGGGAGGGGGCGAGGCGCGGGAGGGGGTGGAGGGGAGGGGACGGGACGGGCTGGCGGCTCGCTCTCGCCCGAACGCGGGGGCCAGCGTCGCACAATAGACGCGAAAATAGGCGCTGACGCTGGGGCGTCGCGACGCGAACCGGCCAACGGCGGCGCTGACCGCCAGAACCTATCAACTCTTCCTCAACTTGGAGAGGAGTTCAAAGCTGGACGGTGTAAGAGATAGGGGCGTTAGTGCGGCTTTCAGGGCCTGACTTTGACTTACGTGCGCCCTAGGCTGTCAAATGTTTTAGCACCCCTTTTATTTGCTTTTTTTTCTTTTCAATATTGAAGCTATTTATAATATTTTGAATAAAAAAACTTATTGCACGATATTTGTAACCGACGCAAATATTGTGTACGTATAAATAATTGATTATACGTATACGAATAAATAATTCTCACCACGATATTGATATAATGCATATACGATATTTTTGTATTCATTTTATCTGTTTATATCAATGAACACATATTTGATTAACACTTTATTTTGTTAGAAATATGGAAAGAAATATTTCTATAAAAGCATTCAAAAGTTCGCATTATGAAATTTTGAATCCACTGAAATTCGTTCGCCCCCAAAAATTGCGCGCCCGGGCCTACTCAGCCTATTCGGTAATCTGGCACTGCCGGCTTTTCATAGTATTTGCCGACACTACACGATCAAATATGTGGCGCGGTTTTCGGAAATGCAAAATAAGGAATGAACTTACTTTTTTTAAAAAAAATATATATATACTTTACACATCGCACTGCAGAAATACTTGCTTGGACAGGAGTCCTAACCCCCTGTAACGCTATTAGCCATTTCTGGCATTCGTGTTCCCCACTTCCAGTGCCTTCTGCAGATAACGGGACATACAAGATGTTGTACAGGATTTCAGGAAGTGGGAGATGATGGCGTGCTTCACGTGTGTATTTTCCCCAATATTTACTGTTAATAAAGCCATTAAATATTGGTTCTCATTTTGAAATGAGGCTAAGTGAACCTCATGATCGCCCTGGATAGGACACATCCGGGTAAAAATCCCCAATCAAGTAATTAATAATAATAATAATAAAAGTACCGTGTTTATACAAAGCGCGGACTCTTCCTCCGGGCACGCTACTTGTGGCTCCCCTCGTACCTTCTCAACACCATCGATAGAAGTCAGTCTTTTAGTTCCTGCAAGAAGTGTCGCCGCTAAGTTAATTGCCATGCTCTCGCATTGGGCCCCGCCTTCGCATCCCCTCGTACTCTCCTTCCTAGATCTCGCATCTGCATACTCGGGGAGTCTTCACGTCGTCGGGTATATATCTACGCGTCCACCCCAACGGATGGGGGAAGGGATGGGATGGGGAAGAGAGGATCGCGTGCAGTCCGTCTTCCATTGTTTTCGATTCTGGTCCTTCTGGAAATGATCGCAGGATACAACGGCTTCTCATATCTGGGCCTCGGCCAGTAAATCAAATATCTACAGAAAAACAAAAACAAACAACAACAGGCGCGATGGTGTAACGGTTAGCATAATGGGCTGTTATACTCAAGTTCGCGGGTCCAAACCCGATCGAAGCCGTGGATTTCTAAGGGCGAAAAAAATTCTTCGTACGCCTTCCTTCGGAGGGGAAGTAAAGCCGGCTGTCCCATGTTGGTAGATTTACTGCATGTAAAAGGTCTTCAAGCCTAAATGATGCCTCTGAGCAAAATTCAAATTGTCTGTTTTGTCGCCCAAGTAATACCTTCTTTCATCCCTAGTAGGTGAAAGGAGCGTAACGAAATTTGCGTGGTCAGACGAAAGAGCAGGCGTCATGGCCTGAGTCTCGCCACGTAAAATAAGGCATTCATTCATTCAGATTTTCCAAAATAAATTCCTCACAACCATTACGTACCTCCCAGTAACAAAACGAATTCGACATTTCCACGATCTCCGCGCATTTCTCTCTCCTATCCTCTCCCTTCTATCCTAAAATCCCCCAGATTCCCTCAGCCGTACATTTCAAAATCGGAAAACAAACTTATCACAATAGACTAAAGCGGAAACTACCGCAACAGTTCTTCTACCCTCCCTGATCATCACGTACCTGGTGAGGCTTCGCACATGTAATCCACAAATATTTATTGAATCTACTGAACGTGTCCGTATACTCAATGTATTCATTTGCCAATCATGTTTCCTAAACAAAGTAAATATAATTGAATGTACTCTCAATGTATCGTACTCGGCTACTGAGGGCTTTCGGGTCAAGCAGGAGAAAAAAAAAAAAAAAAGCAAACGAACGCTGACCGTGACCGGCCTCTAATCTTTAGAAGGAAGTGCCAATATGGATTTAAAAAAATTACCGATATTTAATATATTTCTTACCATTTGTACTGTATAACTCCATAAGGCTGAAAATGCCTGTAACAAGTACTGTACTTGAGCGTCTGGGTCAAGGACCACCATGAGGTTTTTCGTCCAGTTTCTCTCGGTGCCATCCAGCACATGCTGAGAAAGCCCTTTGTTTTGCTTCTGGATACATACATTTAATTCACAATTTGTGCAGATTTTCTTGAGCTAATTAGAGAATATAGATATTCTATTTTCCTGTGTTCTTGAGGCGGTAATTCGATTCCTTCATATAGGGTACAATAAGGAATAGTAGCCAAAAGCTTTAGTTAATTAAAGAAATAAAGAGATATCGACCGATCCAGCCACTTAATTGACGGCGAAAACAAATTCGTTAACTCAAATCTGGGAACTCCTGGTCAAAGAAGCTGTGAGTAGCGGCCTCCCATTTGCATTTTCCCAAACTATCAGTAGTGGTAACACATCAGAACGCTCAATGCGTCTTGCAGGGACGGGCCACCCCAAGACGTTTCTAGAGGGGCAGCATTTCTTATTACGCTTTTTGTTTTTGTGGTTGTTGCTGTTGTTACATTTTACGTGTTGTTTAAGAATTTTTATGTTGTTTAACGTATACAATTTTAATAAAATCAAAAATCTATTAGTTTTGACACAGAATATCGAGGTTATTGGAACACTAAATAGATGAATGAATAAGTTAAAGGTTAAGTAAATTTTAATGAGAAACGTAACAACAAAATTTGGGGGTGAAATTTGAAAATGGGTGAAATAGTGACCCAAGTTCATACGAGAGTAGCTGAGTTGCACGCTGATGCAAGACAGGGGTGAATCCAGCTGCTCATAGGCGGGGGAGAATCATACTTTTAAAAATAATAAACACATTTATTATATTGCATATTATTCTTGTAGTGTACTTATGATACTACACAATATTATTGTTTAAATAATTACATAATTTTAACAAATATTTAAATAAATTTTCTAAAGATAACAAACGAAAACTCTTGGTCGGGGGGTGTGGGTGGAAGGGCATGTCCGCCCCTACCCGCCCCCGGATCCACCACTGATGCGAGACGACCGCGCGTAACAAATGTTGCTCCTTTGCGTCCGCCCGCCGCGCGCGCCCTGGGGGCTGCCAGAGTCGGCAACGCGGTCGAGATAAGGCTGCCGACCGAGCAAACAGGAGGCAGCGACGCTCGCATGACCTTCACAGCAAGCGAGTGGACAAATATACACACGTATACAACTACCCTGATAACGGACGACTCTTTTTGAAGCCGAGCTACAGCGCCCGTCGACCCAAAGCGTCACTAAAGTTCCATTCATAAACAATACTATTTACGTCCAACATCTACTACAATGTGCTTAGGCTTCCACGGCATAGCTGCTGATGTGAGAAAGAAAAGGAATATGGGTAGGAATTATTAATTTAAATATTACCTTAAAAATTACGGACAGACAGACGGACGAACGGACCGACGCACAGAGGGCTAAAAGGCGAATCTAGGCGGAAATAGACCCCCTCCCCAACATTTTAAAATCGACTTTTTGTATTAGTGAATTTGATCATTAATGCTGGCAGAATGAGATTTGATAGTTGGTTTATTTCTGCGGCTCACGTTTGCCACCTTGGGAGATCGAATTTCGTACCTTATCTGAAAGGAAGCGCTGCGCGAGTCAGTCGCTCGGCAGATCGCCGAAGTTATAAACGTGCTCAGTTCTAAAGGAAAGGTGAATGCGAAGCTCTTCGATATGGAAGTTGTTCAGTCAAGTAAGTACTATCCCCTGGCATTAAGAAAATTTTTATCCATCGTTCCTCTTAGCCCAAAACACGTTGTAAAGTAGGAGTGGCGCGCGAGCTAAATTTTACCCCTTTCCGACTTTCAAGTAGATTTTCAACAATGTGGATTAATCAGTATTACGATAAAAAACATATCACTTCATTGCTGAGAATGTGTACTTTATGATACATTGAGTTTCTCGTCCAACTACGTCCAAATAAGAAAATAATCTTTCATTTTAGATGACGGCGTGCGTCCTGTAGTCACCCACCGTGATCTGTTTCCCGTTGCGCACTGAAAAGGAGACGTCAAATTTGAGCTACTGTGTTTTGTGAAGGATAAGATAGGCTTACGAGAATGCAAAGAAAGATCGGAGAAATGCTTAAAAGGCACATTAAAAGTATTTTATGGCAATTTTGTGAGTATGTGGAGAAAATGCCGCTTCGTGGAGCCCCTCTTCATTAAACAGTATTCAAAAGGCAGAATCAAGCGCTGGTCCAAACACGCGTATTGGTCAATGGAATTGAATTTTCAGTTACTCCACTGTTAGTAATGACCATGGTGGACAGGAAAGTAAGTAGCACTGTCACTCAATATGGATCTTAACGATGCTATGTGTGCGGAGCAGCGCCTAAGGACATGAATAATATAGATCTTGCTCTTGTTAGTTCCGATCCTCAAACTTACACTTCTTCATGTTCTGATCAGATTCTTGAATGTACATTAACATTCTCTTTACAAATTAACGATAAAAAGTGGCAAGTAAGGGGTATTGACAAAGAAGAATTTAACACAAGAAAGAAAGAAATTACGAAGAGAATTCGTGAAGAAGTTGGCCTTCTAGTTGACCAACATATACAAGGTGGTTCGGGTTCAACTAATGACGGAAATACTGCTCGACAATTTCTTGGGTCTCCAGAAAAATCTGGATCTATAACAGGCATCGACTAAGATATTATTCGCCGTTTTGCAACAATCCTGACCACAATATCTTCCAATTTTGCAATAGACTCGAAAGCATTCGAAGATTACTCCTTAAGTACAGCAAGGCTATTTGCGGCACATTATCCTTGGTATTATACGGCTCCTTCCGTTTACAAAGTTTTGATTCACGGTGCCAAAATTATTGAACACGCCATATTGCCTACTGGACAATTATCTGAAGAAGTACAAGAAGCAAGACATAAAGATGTGAGAGATACAGATTGGGTCATGCTATAAAATGTTCCCGAAGAGAAAACTTCGATGTTCTCCACACTCTCTGCGTAGCTGCAGACCCACTGCTTTCACAGAACTATCAAAGGTCACAAAAGAGAACACTACCATTTTCTGCTGCAGTGTTAAGCTTATTAAAGGAGCCATCTTTACACAAACCTGAAAATGAAGTATATTTAATATGAATCAGTTTCACAACCCTAACATCAATTCCACATCAATAAATCATTTAAATTAATAGATTTATGGCTAGTTCCGCCTAGATTCGCCATTTAGCTCTCTGTGGGACGGACCGACGCACGGACGGATCAACGGACGGACGGATAGACCGACAGACAGACAAACAAACGGACGGACGGACGTTTTGCTTTCTATTGGTTTCTCGGCATCAAGAACCCACAAAACATGGATTCTCGCTAGATCAAGTGTTAAAGGATTTGTTTTCTTTTAATATGGCAACTGGTTTTATGCACTTTTTAGTCACCAGAGCCCGGCAATGAATTTTTTTCCGCCGAAAATCCGCCATTTTTACATTTCATCTACAAAATGTTACAACTACATTATATCATTTCAAACTCGTAATCTCTTTAACTTTCGCGAATACGTACACACTGGTATTAAATACTGATAAGATGAGAGTATATTTGGATTACAATAATAATCCAGGCGACTTACACAGAAAGGCAAAATACACTGAAACTCTCTTATGCTCTTGACACCCGTTATGTCATCATTGAAGCTGGAAATATCATGGTCTTTCCTTTTGAGTTGTAAAAGAAGGAAAACCACATGACCACAAGAGACATATTATCTAATTTCCATACACATCTACAGAATGGACCACGTACGTTGGCCGCAGCAAAGATCCTCGAAACGGTCTGAGGAATAGGGATGCAGTCTGCGCTAGGTTGAGGGAAATAGAGATGAAAAGAGAAGCATGTTGTTATGTTTTGTTTGTAACATTCTTATATCTTGAAATATTGACTACTTTATATAAGTATACTTTTTGTCACAGATATTCTAAAGCTATCGAAAAGAGAGTTTCAATTACAGGAGTGCTGTTAATATTCGGAAAGAAACTGTAGAAAAAAATGCGTTCAACAATTCCTCATAAACTACTTACTCCGCGTCTCTCCGAAAAGGCTTTCAGGTATGCGGAAGGAAAGTGTCTCGCTGGCAACATACGAGCACTCCGCTTTCTACTTCGTGTTTTCAATGTACTAACTAAACTTATTTGTAGTGCACTCTTGATTTGATCATCTTTTCTTACAAGTATTTTCATCTTTTTCTGTATTAGCTTGAAGCATAATAATAAGTTATTTTACTTCTGGGAAAGAAAGAAAGAAAGAAAGAGAGAAAGACAGAAAGAAAGAAAGAAAAAGAAAGAAAAAAAGAAAGAGAAAAAGAAAGAAAGAAAAACAAAGAGTGAAATTAAATTATGCGAGAGTATACCGCCAACCGGAATGTAGAACTGATCTTTTTATGGTAGTGAGAAAACTTGTACACACATTTTAGAACTAGATGTGCTACAAAAGCACACACTTTCTCACATTATTGCGAACGGTAACTTAATATAATATTGCAATTTTCCCCCTATTAATACTTCCACTATAACTTGAAAAAGTCCAAACAAATTCAAACGCCTGAGGTGTATATCTGCAATTAATTCGACTTACTTTTACACAAGAAACAAACATGGCTAAAAGTCAATTGATACAATATTTGCAGTACATTAAACAGACAAGCATGACTTATTTCACGATCCATCCATTCTATTACTTTACGAATGAATACAAATAAGGTTCCAAATATCGCTTATTATCATTAAAATATTATATATAGAACACACTTGAAACGTTTGTACAAAATTAATTCTTTTAAAGCAAACACATAATCACAACCAACATGATCAAAATTTTTTCGCTGCAGCATTACACAACTTTCTCTATACTAAGTATTCAGTATGCGAGAAAGGTAAATGAATTAATTAGGTTCAAGAAATGAATCGTAGTAGTGAAGTATGCTTTAAAAATGGAGAGGGGGGAAATTATCAAAGTATTAAAACTATTAAAGGGTTAAAACGAGGATTAGGTTATCGCCACTTCTCTTTAATTAAGTTCTCACAAATTTTGGAACCTGTATAAGGAATGTTCTCGAATGGAAGTTTCCATACATAGATCATAGTTGTTTGAATTCTTTACTTTTTGCAAAAGGTCAGGAAGATATGAGGTTATGGTTCGAAAATAGGTACATAAAAAAGACCTAATACCTATGCACTGTAGAAGAAAATTGTCACATCCAAGCTGCTGATGTTACAATTAGAAAATATACGAAATTTAAATATCTGGGAACTTCTAGTATAATAACTGAAGATGTGAAAGTGGATGAAGATATCTTCATTAGACTTGCAATGGGCCGAAATGCAATGAACGAAATGATCTTCACGACTTTATATAGAATAAATCACGAAAACAAGAAACAAAGAGAAAACATTTTACCCTATAGTTGAAAATATTGTATTATATGGAGCAGAAAGGTAACCTTTAACAAAGCGCCGAAGAGATAGAATATGGTCAGTACAGCAGATCATTGGAGACCAGGTTGAACACTATAAGAAATGAAGAAGAAGAAGGAGAAAAAGCTAGAGTTAAAACAACCATCTTCTGCAGATTAGAAAATAAATCTCTACAATGGTACGGATGTCCAACGGGTGCAGGACGAGTGAAAAAACACATTTTTTGAATACCTGATATTGTATATCCGAAAATATGTGTAGAAAAGGCAGACCTGTGTTGACTTGGAAGGAGTATTTAGACAAATAATGGAGGAGAAAGAATTAGAAAAAGGTCAATGATAGGACCGAGAAATATGGAGGTCGAAAACGGTTAACTCTTAGGGGTACAAACCATAAAAAAAGAAGAAGAACAAAAAAAATCTTTGTCAGTAACTCAGCTAGCAAAATAGTATAATTTGAGTTCCTATTTCACAATGGAATGCATTTGTTTCTCAATAAATTAAAATAATAAGAAAGCGATAAAATTCTTGCTTTACGTAGGCTAACTCGTATGTCTGAAATTTTGATGAAACGATGGAATTTTATCTTTGATTGACATTGTCACATTCTTACTTTCCTCTTCCTTTGATAATTCTCATTTGTGTTCTTCTGAAATAGAGCTACAGTATACAAATTCACTGTTATTCTATCTCGAGTACGGTATTAAAATTACAAAAGAGCGATATTGAACATTTGCTGTCTCTAATCACAATGTTCAATTGTCAAGATGCATCAAATAACTTTATTATTATTATTATTATTATTATTATTATTATTATTATTATTATTATTATTATTACTATTATTTTACATACATTTCAATGCAATAATTAAGGGTGTTTAATTAATTTAATTCATCGTTGGCTTATTCGATAACCCGATATCTCTGATCAAACTTTAATTAAAAATATAAAATAAAATAAACTGAAATAAGTGAATTTATATAACTGAATATTTTTTCCTTAAATAAGTGTATTCATTTAAGGCGTAGGTATTGTGGTGCACAATATGCATTGTTTATTGCTGTGTTACTCTTGTACATTATTCACTGTTTTTGTTTGCTTGTATTTACATTGAAGGTTTTGTCAGTTTTTCCTTTTTTATTATACACCAAGATTTATCTCGTATTTTTGTTCGCTATATTAAGAAAGTAAATATTACTCAAGATATTTCAGGTTCGCAGACTGATGTCGTAACCGGAACACATTGTATTATATCTGTAATAAAATACAGCTGAATAAAATTATTATTATTATTTATAATATTATTATATAATTATTATATTATGTCATAGTTGTTACTTGCACTGTGTTGATCGGCGTCTCTGAAGCAGTACACCATCCGCGCTCTAAAAGACGAAATTACTGCTCATTACTGCTCAGCGTTGTTATGTTTTGATGCTCGTCCTCGGGATGCATGAATAGAGAAGAGCGTAACAAATGACCGAAGCGTCGTTGAAACACCAAATCTTTGTTTGGAAAGCCTCCCGTAATTCTGCATTAACGCGAGTTCAAGTACCCATAAGCAGAGGCACAAGCAGAACCGTCCGCCGGGAAGCCCAGAAGTGGAGTTGCTGCTATCCTCTCGACCTTCGGGCAGTGAATGAGGGGGACGCCATCCGGGAAACGAGACCAAGGGGGAAGAAAGATGCGAGCTGCTCGTACCTTATCAAGGGGCAAGGCTTCTCTGGCGACGCCCGGCAACCGCACTTCCTCTTCCGGCCTCGCTGCAGGGCGCGTGGTGGAAGCAGTCAGTAGAGAGTAGGGAACTAGTGCACTCTCGAACGTTCTAGCGATTTTCTGCGCATGCGCAGTTCAAGTTTCGCATAACTTTTGTGCGTCTGCGCACGCGCAGAAGACCGATAGTGCTGTCCGCTATGGCGTGTGCACAAACTAGAGAGTTTGGCAAACTAGAGAGCGGCTAAACTGTTCAGCCAATTTTCTCCAAAATTGGTATTTCCCTATCCATCTGCCTGATGTCGTGGCCTCTTGAATTTTAAACAGATATTTCGATTTTGGTTGTTTTTTTATGACGCCCGAGGAACATCGTCAAAATTTTCAAACAAATGTCTCCAACGTTTTTGATTCAATTTTGTTACTGGATAGAGTGAAGGGCGTTTAAAAAATGGTGCAGGTCTCATGTTCGTTAAAAACCTTGATTTTTCGAAAATGGCAAAAGTTCAACATTTTTTCGGCGTCTTCTTACAACTAAAATATTAAAAATATAGATTTTTTCCGTTAATGGAATCTGTTCCTTAAAGATGCATTTTCAAATAAGGTCATGTTTAATTTTTAGAAAATTTGAGTATTTTCGTGTAATTTTGCGTGAAATATAGGCAACTTTTAGTTGAAACATTTTTTTCTCAAAAACGGCACCAACAATTTTAATTAATTTTCGTAAAACTCTGGGGTACGATGTAGGCGCGACTCCTGTTCACAGACATATGGGCAGCCGGTTGGTCAGACGGACAAAAATAAATTTTGCCGAAAAAACTTTTTTTGAACCAAAGGCCTACAAAACGTGAATTCCGACTGTACTACGTAAGGTACTACACAAATGAGCAAGAAAAGTTCGTTCCTTCGGAATAAGGGACTTACAAAACGAACTTTTTTGTCGAAAATGCGACACTTTCTATGGCCCTCTGGCCAGGACATGAGATTAGCTGTATCAAGCAGTGGATGCAGTGGAACTAGAGCGCCACGGCCGTCACGAGATACTCGCGGAAGGCCGGACGCGTTCTAGCGCTTAAACCGTTGGCCAGAAATTTAAGGCCACAATATGCATTTTGAAGGAAATTTTGTCATCATTAACTTTGTAAATAAGAGCTATTGCGATAAATTGCATAGTTTTGTACAAACAAAGCAGAGAAAATGCTTAAATTTTAGTTGTTTTTGTGCAATTTTCTCTATGTCACCTTTTATTTTTTTTTATTTTTAAATCGGAATAATAATAGGTTTTCTTGTCCTTCCTCCTCTTCTTCTGTTTTACTTTCTCGAAAAAGTTTTTCAAAGCTGCAAGATAAAGTGTGTTTTTCTTTATAAAAAAGTTCATTTTATGAGTTCCTGATTCCGAAATTACGAAATTTTCTTGCTCCTTTTTAAATAAATTACTTTTTGGAATACGTAATGTATTCAGAATTCACATGTTGTGGGTCCTTGAGAAAGAAAACGTGGTTTTCGGCAAACCGTCTGTCTGTTCGACCAGCTGCCCATCTGTGTACACCATACACCTGAGATTTTCAAAACTAGAATTCAGCACTCCAAACAACATACAGTAACATTGAGAAAAAAAGTACGGCATTTTTTCCTGGGTTAGCTACCTAGTAACTGGACTAATTTGATGTAGCTTATACTGCCTGTTCATGTCAATACGAAAATGAAACACTTTTATTACCTTCTGCGGTATTGCAAATGGTATGACTATCACACTACAGTTCTCGCAAAGAAGAAATAAAAGAGGTCATCTTTGTCAACATACTAGCTTTGTTAAGATAGCCGGCTTTCGACGGCTTTGCCGTCATCGTCAGTCTTCAAGATACAGATAGATATAACAAAATTATAAATAAATACACAATAAGATAGAAAATTAAATTACTGATAAGATTACTGATTAAATTACCGATTCTGATAAGAACGTCAACACCACCAAATCAGAATTCCCACGGTTCTCGCACATCTAGGATGGAACCAATTTTGTTTCTGTGCGCAAGATAACAATATCAGGCCGAATACAACACCCTCAAAATTAACTCCCGTGATAAAACTAATGCACTGTTAGCGTTGTTTGTATCTAGTCACAAAATTACAATTAGATTTACATTGGGCGAGGGTAATGTGATAACACATGGAGCGTCCACTATTTTCTACTCCAGCAATATTTCCAAGGTCACTGTCCTCGAAGTGCAAATAATCCATTTTATAACTAATTAACACCACGTAAGCGATAGGTCTCTTTTGCTTCTTTCTAGCCTCGGTGCTACATATATTACTTCCAAACCAGAAATTTTTAGTATTCTGAAGGCTTACTGGTTCGGCGCAACTTTATTCGTCCTCGGGCAAAAAGTCAAACATTTTAAACCGCATACACTACATAGGGTGTCCCTATACGACCGTAAAAGCTTGTAGTATGTGAAAACACATCACATACAGTCAAATACATTAACACCATTGTGTGCGTATTCCCCTTAGTTTCCATGCAATCGCATCATGAAAATGCGCAAAACTTTTCAGTTACCGTATTGGGGTGAACTTTCTCTACGGTTTCTTTCAGCTTATCGCAGAACTTTGCAGCTAAATTGGCCCGTCGAATGGGAAACTTTCGCAAAATGTAAAGCTTTCGTTACAGGTCGGGAATATGGTCTGCGCTATCTCACACGTGTTGCACCAGTCTCACACGTCTGCAGGCATCTTAAGACTTCTTGTGGAAAGAAGAGTCATTGGCAATGGTGTATCAATTAACTTCTGGTTGGTGGTCGGTGGAGGCGTGTGGCTAGATCAGGGGACGGCAACCTGCGACTCGCGAGCCGCATGCGACTCAGTAGAATCATACTAGTGGCTCTTGAGTAGTTTAATGGTACGCACTTATTGAAAAATTAACTGCAAGATTGCAATTGCAAAACTACGAGTAATATAATAATCCTGCGCACACACCAAAATGCGCGGCAGATCGCATGCATGAAACTTTAACTAACCTTGCTCTCCACACTCACCGATGTCACACTCAAAACCAATATGAATAGAAAAGAGGCGTTACGAGGTCACTGGGAGAAGAATCGTGAGTTGTCGAATTCAACGCTTAGTAGTGAGCCTTACAACTTTCTGAAAAATCCCATCATGCAATGCGAGGAATTTCAGCAAAATATTTGTTGATTACCATTTCCAATGTGTTCAATGTGCGCGCTGTGAAAAATCTTGGGTCTTATTATTGAATACGTTCTCCATCATTTAATTTATATTTTAAGCAACGCTATATGACTACTGAAATTCGGTTTTTACAATTAGTTTTGTTTTAAGCTAGAAAACAATTGTTTCCGTTTTCTTTATTAAGCCAATTTGTATGTTCTGTTACTACGCAAATATAATGTTTTGATTTCACAATAAATACATGTTCAACAGCAGATAACATATTTATTATTATTATTTATTTTTTAGTACATATTATTATGTTATATTATTTTCTCTAGAACGTATTATCGATGTATGTATTTATATTTGGCTCTGTAAAAAAATAATTAATCACATCAGGGGAAAAAGGGGCTCTAAACGACAGAAAGGTTGTCGACCTCTGGGCTAGATAATAAGCTACAAAATAAATATTTTTCCAGTGCACTAAGGTTAATGTAAATCTGGGTTTCTAAGAATCATCGTTCACGGGATGATACGAGGGTAAGGTTACCGAGAGTTCAAAGTTCGTATAATCGCAGTTGTGACATGCGAGAATGTACTCTAATTATTTTCACATTGCAATGTAATTTACTTGAACGTCATTTTCAGAATGCAGTTAATTAACGTTCGAGACATTGCAAGTGTACTAAAAATGTTTCAAGAAATTTTATTGAAACGAAGTACGCTACTTTTACAAACTGTTCCGCAAGCAATGTTTTAAAATCCCATAATTTTACAATGCACGAGTACAGAAATAATTGAATATTTTAATAGAATTTCGTTCAACTTTGGAAAAAATGAATGAATTAACAAATTTATTATTACACTAAACAATCAAAATACGAACTAAAACTAAAAGTAAAAGTAGCAAACGAATTCATTGTAACAGAGATTACCAAGGAAACAAGAAAAAACCTTTTATATTTCCTTTTCCTCTTGTCCAAAAGTTCACCTCCGAGAACTAAAGTGACCTTTAGTACAGAATATTACCATTTTAGATGTCGGCACAAGCTTATTACAGTTTCAATTTGCGTTGTGAGAGTACAGTAAGGTCACTAGATAATGAAAAGGAAAGTTAAAACTCGTGTCAAACAGTAAAATTTAGTACAGTACATTCCTCAGTTTTTGTCGCACATTTACGTGCTTTTTTTGGTATTAAAAGTCCATTTTCCAATTACTCGGTTCAAGCAAACAGACTACTAAAGAGGTCATACTAATATTGGGTGAAAATTAAATACCCATATTTTTTTAATTTCAGGCTATAAACGGATTTGAAATCATTAAAAATCATTCAGGCTTTTCTTCTATGAAAACTATTGAATTTAAATCATATGTTGTATACAGTTTTTTATTTATATTTGGTCAGAGATCAACATATTGCGAGCTTTTGCACACATATGGGGACACCTGTATACTGAACATTTAAGTTATTTTTGTGAATACTTCAGGCTCCATTGAACGCGATGCATTTTCCGCCTTTCTCGAACTTTCCAGTAATATAGCACACAATGATGGCGCACTATCTCATTATTTCAACAATTACCACTCAAGTATTAGTCATTAGAATGGTAATAACATCAGAAAAGCTGTTACTGCAACCTTTCCCTAAGAAATCTCTATAAAATAGATGGTGACGTTCTTGGGATTTCCGAAACATGCGATGAGAATCCACAGCTCAAACAACTTATGGACACTTGTTCTAGACAATCCCTAGATCGTGTGATTATGGAACAATGCTTTGTGTCAGCACTGTGTATGTTCTATCCTTTCAATGTTTAAATAAATTAGTTTAAAGATTAATATTACCGTTTCGGCGTGCAATCAACTCTTTTTTAACACACTGAATCGGACTATTATTTTACAGAGATTTTAACAATATCTCATGAACGTTCATGGTCTGTGCAATTGATGTAAATTGGATTTGCGCCTTCTAGATCTGTTAAAATTACACAGGACCTGAAAAATTAATGAAGCTGGTGAAGATGCCGAGGGGAATTGATTGATTCATTGATTGTTAGTGTTTCGGGACGCGTCAACTACAGAGGTAATTAGTCCCATAAGTGTAGTACGTGTTTTTGGTCGGGAGGGGGCAGTGGTCTTCCCCCGCTGGATGGTCAGATCCGGCGCCGACCTACCGTCGGCTAACGGGGTTTTCCCCAACCAGGTGTCTCCCAACAGCGGGGCACTGCCTCAGCCGAAACAAGTTCTAAGATCCCGTCCGGTAGTGTAGTGTATGTTAGTGTAGGCGTGTGTGTAAAGGATGAGGACAGGACAAGGAAGAGGAAGGAAAGATCGTGCGCGGTCCGTGGCCCTTTTAGCAAATGTGTCATACAATGTTACAATTTTTCTGTATCATTTAACGAATCGAATACATTTCTCAGCTACATTTATGTTGCAGTTCTCTCACAACTAATTATAAGATTTAAAATTGCAATCCAATAACAGAATGGTATGCCTTGAAGACATAGTGGTGCTAATTTCAATAGGACACTACGGGGTTGAAAAGTATTTAATGAAGATCGCAAGTTTTTTTTTTAATCTCCACATACCTATTGACTAATACTTGAGTGGTAATTGTTGAAATAATGAGGTAGTGCGCCATCATTGTGTGCTATATTACAGGAAAGTTCGAGAAAGGCGGAAAATGAATCGCATTCAGTGGAGCCGCAAGTATTCACAAAAATAACTTAAATGTTCAGTATACAGGTGTTCCCATATGTGTGCCTTACTGATTCAGACATCTAATTCTAACATGTGAGCACATTTCACTTCTTTTTTCACACGTAACACATTTTCCAATAGATTTTTTGATGGAGGGTCATGCCCCCTGTGACGTCCCCCTCGTCATTCCGCCAAGCGAGCCCAGTGGGCCACCGTCACACGAAGCGAGCCGAGCCGAGCCGCGCCGCGCCGCGAAGAGAAGTGACGCGACGGGGCGCCGCCGCGTGGGAGAGGGGGAGGGGAGGGGGAGCGGTGACAGGCGAAGGACGGCCGGCGCTCGCCCTTGACCCACTCCCCGGGCGACGCCCCAGCCCCCGCGGCTGCCCCTCGCCACGTTCGCAATGGCCACCTTCTCGCCCACGCCCACGCCACAGCAGCCACAGCGGTCGCCATTCACGGGAACGCCCACGCTGGAATTTGGGATGGCAAAAAAGCATCCATGTTTTCGAAATATTGATGTTCTCCAACAGAAATACTGATGTATTAACATCGATATTTTGCTTCCGACGTTTTCTTCACATCGATATTGTGTTGCAAAAACATCGATGTTTTTTAATTTTTAATTTCGATCTTTTTAATTTTCTTTTAATTTCTTTTTTTATAATAAAGGGGTTTAAGCGCGTTGTAGAGGAGCAGCAATCCACAGTAATATCGTTGTTTTGCGTCATCCTCTTTTTAATACGCTGCACATTTCACCTGTGCAATCAGAGCTGTTCGTGTTATGAATGTACAAATATGTTATTGCCAGGCGTGTCTTTGTCTGAATCGACAGTGAAACACGAAATCGATAGCAAAACACCGCAACAGACAGCTCTTTATTGTTCATTTTATTTTTTTACATTCGATAATAAATGTTACATAAACAATAAAATATCTTTGACCCCGGTGAATAAGCTGATAAGTGAAAAAAACTTAATTTTACAGCAGAGCAAAACACAACTTTAAACTAATGATGTAAATCAGGGATTCATTATATTCAGTCAAAACCTACACACAAATAGTTCCGTTTTAATATCACCTTCCTTTCAATATCTTTAACCTTTCAATATCTTTAATCCTTGATTTACTTCACTTGAAAGTTGTTTTTTGCTCCCCTGTAAAACTAAGGGTTTATGACTTATCAGCTTATTCACCGGGATTAAAGGATATATCACTTTTACGAACTGAAATTAAAAATGGATAGGAAAATAGCATGTTTATTAGCCTATAATTAAAACATCAATGTTTTTTCTACATCGAAAACCGATTAGCGATGTACTGAAACATTGATGTATCGATGTTTTAGTAAAATTTGCCATCACTAGCTGAAATGCTCTCGTCCGGCTGGGCGGCGACGCTGGATGCAGTTTCGCCGTTGTAATGCAATGCGTTTTGGCGTTCCATGCACCCGGGGAGGGGCCGAACGTTTCCACCGAAAAGGCAGCCAAAATGTCTTTTTTTTGTGGAGGCGGCGCCGGGGAATCCGACGAAGTTCGAAAGACTGGCCAAGGAAAGCTTATGACTTCCAATAAAAACTCACACATCAACAAGAGCTGAACTTCCTTTTCACTCACACATAACGCAGAATGAGGTGAATTTTTCTAGTTTTATTTATTTTCGTCAAAACAGTTAAAACTGTGTGTGAAGTGCTACGGGGAGAGGATAATTCTGTGCACGTTTTCATAATTTTGAGATCCCTAACCTACCATATACTGTACTGGTTGAATTTTGAAAATACAAGAAATAAGTGTTTTATTAAAGGATTGTTAACAAAATATTCGCTCCGAAGTAATCAAATCTATTTTCAAGTGTAAATCAGCAATAGATTTGGGCTCTTATCTATCATGTCCTTCGTGAAGGAATAATATTTCCTGCCGCGACTTGGAGAACGCTAATTTCTATAGCTATTTCCCACTGAATTCCAGAAGACGTGCACAGATAATGAAGTTACATAGTTATTAGAATAATTATTTATGGAAATTATTATTATTATTATTATTATTATTATTATTATTATTACTATTATTACAAAATAAGCATGAACTCTTTCTTTAAAAACTTATCTTACCTTTGATAATTTTTGCATTGCTAATTTTTCCATGCAAGAGCACGGAGCGAAGTTTCAGGTCATCAAACGCGTTTATATCCGCCAGTTAACGATAAAAAAGACTATCTAAGCAACTGGTTAATCTCTAAATACGACATGAACCTCAACTCACCCTTCATTATACTCTTGAAGGTTGAGCAACTCGAGACATTGCCTAACAAATGCAAAATAACGAACATTTTGTGCGGTTATGCAAATTCTGAAAACTCAAGAAACTGTCAAGAAACGCCAGAGAGAAATAAAACTACATTAATTTTTCATATAAAAATATATTTAAACCCTGATTTTAACACATTCCGTTTAGTAAGAAAATAAAAATATTTAAATATACTCCCAACTTCTAATGAGGATATTATCTCAACGCCATCTCCTGAAAAATCAGACTTTCAAGCATAATCTTTAATTTCTTTATAAAAACGGGAAATATTCAGTAATGTTCTTGAACCATGAAACCTATCTAAGAAACTTGGACATCGTCGGGAAATCTGATTGAATATGGTCTTCTCTGCATCTTTCTCACAATAACAATGCTGCTCGAAAAAAGTTGAGAGGTCTCAATAATATCTGACAAAAAATCTGTTTGGATGTGACGTACGTCTGTCTCGGGAAAAACACAGATATTGAGGTTCTGAATGTTATCAAGAAGTCCCCTCATTTCTCTCAACTTCCGCACACTTTTCTTGGTTAAGAGGTCTTCGAGTCCCTGATAACAAAATTTTAAACAAGGTTTTGTATTATTCTCATTTAATGGTACGCAAACCCCATTATTAAGTAAATACAGATTTTTAAGAGAGAGGTTACAGTTCGAGGCGGCAATCAATGTTTACAATGAAGCTTTCATTGCCTCTTTATTCTTAGCTCTAGGCTTCTGAAAACCAAGTTCGCGGGTTAAAACCCGGCTCTGGCATAGAGATAATAGATATTCAAAGTGGAAATCCTCTAGGTGCAGAAAGCCTGACAATTCCCATTCTAATCAGATTCCACATTCGCTCAGTGAACGAAAAACGTAATGAAGAGATACGAGGGAGACGTGATTGTGTGGCCCCTAGCAGTGAATAAGGGACTGGTATCTAAAACAAAATAGCTACGCCGGCGCCTTTGTGGTGGCAAATTTGGTAATGCATAACAATACAGTCCACGTGCCTTTGTGTGGTAGGAGGGATGTACAAATTTCCAAAGCCCGGGAATTAGGCAAACACCAATTTACAACACATTTTCAGAGTTCGCAGAGGCAAACTGCTTCATTATATTGCTCCGGCATTTGCTTGTTCTGGTGAAAACCTATGTCGATTTTTAACATCTACTCACGCTCCGAAGTCCTCCTGCCTAGCTCGAGCAGCCAGGGGCTAGAGCAAGGCAGTTGCTCGGATCCCTGGCAACGATACGCAAGGGGGTGGGGCAGGGGTGGAAGGGGGTGGCTTTTACTGCAGTGGTAATCAGGCGGACGGCGAGGGGCGGAAAGGGCACGTCGCAACTCCCCTCTCCCCCCTCCAACCTCCCAAGACGACGCAGCGACCCAGGGCAACTCCAGAAATACATCTCAATCATCAGAATTACGCGGTCATGGTATTTGTTGTGGCTAACATTCAAGGAATCTTTTGACTAAAATATACGTAGAGTTTGAAATTAACTCCACTGATCACCACGAAAGAATTACACAATGAGTTTGTTTTGTATCATTCTGAAGTAAGATATTTTTAATGGATACCCTACTATTACTGTTTGCAATACAAAATGCACCATTCAGCGGCCATTTAGTGCTTTTTAACGCAGCGAGTCAGCAGTAAATTACTGCAGAGTTGGTCTCCCAAAATATGCTACGGAGACAATGGACTGAAACAACTTACGAACAAAATATTACTATTGGTAATAAAATTGAAAGATTTTTCTAAAATCCAAACAACATTATGGCTTCAACAAATATTAAATTATAAGTTTATACACTTCTAAAATCTAAAATATAGTAACTATGATAATATGATCTGGAAAGTACGACTATCTTTTAGTAATACATTGACTTGTATTGACGGAAAAAACATTACGTGTTTCAATAAGTTTAAAGATTAATACACAACTGTTTAACGTATTTTGCTACTGTATCCAAGAAATGTAACAACGTAATTTCGTACACGTGATTAAATTTTGTTATTAAGAGATTTTCCAATCTCTTAACAAAATTTAATCACGTGTATGATATAAGGATCGCTAATACCGTAGGTCGTTATGTTGTCATAATTACGGTTATCAGAATGACGGAAATAAACGGTGGGTCTAATACATAAACATTGGCGCATTGCTGATAAGAGAGGAAGTATATCTGACTCAGTTCATGTAATATTAAATAATCGCTTTGATTTAGGGCAAATGTTCAAAATAAACAGCGGAAGCAGAACACACATGCCGTCTCATTCAACTTAATTATAATGATAACTACAGAGATAATAATAATAAAAATAATAATAAAATAGTGCCAGTCCGGATAGCCGAGATCGCTAAGGCAATAGTGCAGATCCCGGACGGAAGAATCGCGGGTTCGAGTCCCGTCTTGGGCATGGTTGTGTTTGTGTGCCGTCCATTCATCCTTCAGTATCACCGTCATTCCATCTTCCATCCCCCCAGGACTAACAACCCTGGGGTATAAAAATCGGATTCAGACTAATGCTGATCCCCCTGACTAGTTACATGCAAGACTTGCAACGTGACAAAATGATACTGATCCCGTGCAAGTGCATGTCCTGCGTGGTCCAAGATGGCTTATTTGTGGGCAAAAAACCATAATAATAATAATAAATACATGATACAAGCACCTCATAACCACAATGTGGAAACACGAATGTCTTACGGGGGACTCGAATCTGCGACCTTCGGGATTCCTGAACTTGCAATCTTGCAATTGCAGAACTTCCTTAAGCAATCCCCTGTCACACCGAAGTCGATAAGGAATTGATTGATCAGTAATTCTGAGGGCGTCGACGGCTAAGGTCATTAGTCCCGTAAGTGTAGTCTATATTTTTATTGCAGTAGGTGGCGGTGATCTTTCCCCGATGAATGACGAGGGAAGGGAATTCTCCCGATTCGGTAGAAAAGGGAGATTACAAGGTAATTAACAGTGTCGATTACATTTCGTTATTGAGTTGTAGCATGGTTGGGTTCTCATACCATCAGAACTATGACCACGAATCACACCTAATAATCTATGAGCGTAACGGGAAAGGTGTCCGAGGGCATCAACTGATACCTCTGACCGGGAGGTCCTAGGGTTTGAGACTTGACGGTGGCAGGATTTTCGACTCAAGCTTCATAGCTAAGTCGAATTCCGCCGCTATCTGGAGGAGAATTTGAGCGGCCAGCTGGTCTGATCGGTAGTTTTCCGTGGTTTCTCCGATAAACACCAGGCGAATGCCGGTGCAGTACCCTAACAAATTGACCACGGACCGCGCGCGATATTTCCTTCCTCTTCCTTGTCCTATCCTCACCTCTTACACACACACACACACACACACACACACACACACACACACACACTTACACTAACATGCACAACACTACCACACATGTGGAGAGACCATTCGATTCTCTCCATTACTCTACTCATGACTCGTGTTCTACTAGGGGGCACAAGTCCCCGGGGTGGGCACTTGGGCTATCACCTTTATCCGTAACCCCCACCGACGAACAAGTACACCGACAGGCTGGTATCAGGATCCCGACTAAATGCAGTTTGCCCTCACGGCAACCTCCCTATTCAATGCCTGTATCGGGCCGCCCTGCCGGCTCAGAGATCCTAGCTATCCATACTAGTACCGGAGTCCGAATAATCCACTACTCACATGCACCGGAAACAAGTCCCTCGTCTTATCCCAGAGAATCCGGCCACTACCACGACTAAGCCGAGGGTCCATCAGGGGGCAACTTGAACTAAGGTCCGGGCGGCCGGCCTGAGACCCCTTCCCGTCCCCTCACTTTCTACACCTTTAGGCTATTGACGTGAGTATCTCCAGGATCTTGTCTACCCGAAGGACGGATTCGTTTTCCTCTTCTGGTCTTCTATAAACGGGACCCAGAACGCTCTTTCAAACGTCCCTTGGCTTCCAGCGTAAGGGTAGGCATCACTGACTCAACTGGTGGGTTACCGGGCATTCCCTCCAACACGGGGATTAGCATGTGCCTACGCACTGCCACGATCTTGAGGCTAACGACGTGAGTTGCACCGTGAAACTTAGGGTCCGGGTGGTCGTCTATAACTCTCCATCAGAGATCATGTCCACTTATGCAGCCACGATGCCCCCCCCTGTCGGGAGTGGGAACACGACTGGAGTGGTGCCACGATGGGGCCTGGTTGGTGAAAATCCCCCTAGATGACGTAGGTCGTCGTCGGATCTCGCCAGCTAGCGGGGCAAGCCGTCACCTCACGATATAAAAAAGCAAGCTCTACACTTACGTCACCTTAGCAGATGACGCGCCCGGAATCGCTAATCAATCTATTTATGGGCGTCTCTTCAATAGTTACGGTACAATTACAAGCATCTCCTCCAATAAATCCTTTTCCCCAAAAATCTTTCGGGGGGGGGGATTCGTCCCCCCGGCGGTGACACCCATGTATACCCTCCATTCCTCTCTCATGATCATCATTTAGAGGAGTTACGCCATAGAAGGGACCGCTTTTTTACGGGACAGGAAACAAATGAACGTCTTGCAGGGCGATGACTTTGCAAAATATAGTGATGAAGCCATTTACAAAACGAGCTATACTGCGATTTTTACAAAGCTGCCTGTAAAGTAAAACATCTCTTTTGGTGCCATCCAATCGGAAGGTCCAACGCTATTACAGTGACATGTAAGGTCCCGATTGGATGGCACGGTAACAGCAGAAGAAATGTCATACGCAGCAAAGTAAAAACAGCAGTATAACTATCAGCGAACGTACTGACAAAATGAGCGCATGGACATTATTAGCAGGTACATTATCAGCAGTGGCCAAGCTGTCAAAGAGGTACCATCTTATAGTAATACCATCTCTATGCCATCCTTCACACAACGGAAAGCTAAGGCAAATCACAAGGGTGCTCGCACCTGTTTGAGGAAAAAGGGAGGACATGAAGGCGTAAGCCTCCTCTCGCGCCTTGTCGATCGCCACAAGATGACACTTCACTTCGCCGCACTTCTTATAGTAATCTCTCTATACCACCCTTCACACAACGGGAAAGCTAAGGCAAACCACAAGGGTGCTCGCACCTGTTGGGAAAAAATGGAGGGCATGAAGGCGTAAGCCTCCTCTCACGCCTTGTCGATCGCCACAAGATGACACTTCACTTCGCCGCCCTTCTTATTGTTATCACTCTACACCATCCTTCACACAACGGAAAGCTAAGGCAAACCACGAGGGTGCTCGCACCTGTTGGAAAAAATGGAGGGCATGAAGGCGTAAGCCTCCTCTCACGCCTTGTCGATCGCCACAAGATGACACTTCACTTCGCCGCCCTTCTTATTGTTATCACTCTACACCATCCTTCACACAACGGAAAGCTAAGGCAAACCACGAGGGTGCTCGCACCTGTTGGGGAAAAAGGGAGGGCATGAAGGCGTAAGCCGTCTTCCCCTCCTCAATCACCGCGAGATGACTCATTCCGTTCGCCGCCGGCGCGGCGCCTTCAGCCTTTTGCCAAGCTGCAGGTGACGTAACGTCATCACGCGCATGGCGCAAGCGAGCCGCCCCAGCCCCAGCCCCGGCCCGTCTCGCAAGGCCCATGTGTGTCTGCGCGCGTGCATGCCTCTCGCGCCAGTCACCGCGTTCGGACCGACGGAGGCGGTCCAAAGCGTGCGTGACCTCATCGGAGAGCGAACGCACCGGAGCGCGGGGCCACGACTGACTGGGAACAACACACAAGGACCGCGGACCCGCGATTATACACCCAGTGGACAGGGGTCCCAGAGGTTACAAAGGGCGGCGAAGGAATTTCGGTTCAAATCTTCTTCAAGCACACTAATGAAATGGTTATCAAGAGGTCAGACAAATTTAAATACCTTGGTAAATGGATTTAACTGAATGGGAAGAATCAAATGCACCGCGAACCAGAAAGATGGAATTACTGTCTCGGCCGAATAGATGGAGTAAATAGTGCACTTGCCCGCCTGGGAAGCTCGACGCTCGTGCGAGCACGGGTGACTTCCCCCGACTCCGCTCTTATTTCCCCTCCATGTCCACAAAAGGATGTGCACGCGCAAGCTGAATTGGGGAGAGTGAGGAATGTGCTTCACGAGAAAAGATGTTTGCCAGATTTGTTCCATCAAACAAATGAGATTTGAATTATGACTATATTCTTTATTATTTATTACTATTTCACGTTTCTTTTCTTTTTAAATTCTACCTTTTATAAATATTTTTCTAAGTGGCAGGACTACGTTTAAATGTCGAATCATTTTCATGTTAGGTTTTATAAAACCATTCAGCTATTCGTTGTGTATCAATGTGAAATAAATTAACAAGTTTCTATAAATTAACAATTCTCGCTTACCTGCTGCACTCTTTTAATAAAGGAGTTAACTGCTAAACATCGTAACCTGAACGTAGGAAGTTAATGCAATTATTGCACTCGTAAGTCAACAGATTACGAAAAAAGACATTTGGGATTCAAAATGGGACATTTTACTCTCATTTCACAATATGAAATCTGACTGATGTCTTATTTCATTTCAATGGATCATTTATTTGCTTTAGTAAAGAAAATTACAATTAATAGAGCTACATTTATGGAATCAATTGTCTACTGTCTTCTCCAAAAGACTCACATGAGCAGAGCATCCAGAGATGAATCGCTACTGCAATACACGCCACTGTACGCACGAGTTGCTCTGGAAGCAGTCCTCGCGAACTCTACTAAACAAGTAACCTTTCCGACGACTTTGACATGCCTGAAATAGTGGATCTCCTAGTAAGCAAACATCAGACACACCGCGTAATTGTTTAATATCAGGTGGCTTTATTTGCCATTGAATATCTGATCTTGATATAAGAAAAAAAGTAAAGAAAAATAGAGTAATTGCAGAACGCAAGGAAAATCCTTAAAAAGGAACTTTGGACCCGAAAAAATAATACAAAGAGGAAAAAAGAAGGTAGCGGACAGAAACGATTTAAAACACGATACCGGGAGCGGTAGCTCAGTGCATCAACTGATGTTACTGCAGTGCCTCTGAACGGGAGGTCCTAGGCTCGAGTCCCGACGGCGACAGGATTTTCGACACTAGCTTTTCAGCTAGATCGAATTCAGTCGCTGTCTGGAGGAGAATTCTAGCGGCCGGCTGCTCTGATCGGTAGTTTTCCGTGGTTTCTCCGATCAACACCAGGCGAATGCCGGAGCAGTACCCTAACAATGGAGCCATGGACCGCGCGCGATCTGTCCTTTCTCTTCCTTGTCCTATCCTCTCTCCTTACACACACACACACTAACATGCACTACACTATCACATATTCCGGGAGACCGGTCAGGAGCTTAGAGCTTATCCCGGCTGGGGCGGTGCCCCGCTGGTGGGAGAGTCCTGGTTAGGGGGAAACCCCGCTAGCCGACGGTACGTCGGCGCCGGATCTCGCCAACCAGCGGGGGAAGATCGCCGCCAGCTCCCGAGGAACACATGCACTACACTTACGGGAATAATGACCTAAGCTGTTGACGCGCCCGAAATCGCCAACCAAGACACGATGTACAAAACGAAGAGCGCGTATTATTGGCACGTAGATATAATGAGCCAGTGTAGAGAGAAACAATAAGTCAATTACCTCTCCAAAGCTGACTACAAAGCGGACTGATACAACAAAACCCAGAAGTCGAGATGAACTCAGAAGCGTTCGGGATGCTTCCCGAGAAGATCAATGGATTCAAAAGATTCCAAGAAAACGAATCAAATAAGTTCCTAAGACGCGGTTAGAAGAACAGGAAGGGGATAACGAAATAAAGGAAGACATTTACGAAGCAGGAGAAGTTAAGCAACTGGTCAATTTTGTTCTCCGCGGTTCGCGGGAAGACTAGTTCCAAGAAGGGAAAGAAAAGGAAAAAACAACAAACATGAAACACACATCTGTCTGCTCTAGAGAGCATTTCTGTACAACACCGATTCCATTAGCACAAGCCACACCAACAGTACAAATGATATTAAAAGCTTCATTAATCATTGCGATACATATACCTGTATGCATTACACGAACTGCACACGAAGAAAGGAGAACTTTCGTCCACTTTTTAAAACATTTACCAATGCCATTCCGGTAACCGAAGAACAACAATGAAGGAGGGGGTCAATGGCGGGCGGTAGAATAAATTATAAAGTAATTGAAGTACTATTATGTTTAAGAACTCCGAGTATTAAACAATACATATAGTTTCTGCAAGTCGGCGTTGAAATATTTTCAGGTTAACAGGCGTGACAAGGGACTTTAGTGTAACTCGCAACCCATGTATGAGAGCACTTCCTCATGTTTTGGCAATTTGGCAACGCGTGAAATACCTTCGGCAGCCCTTTCACTTTTAGCGACCCCCGGCAGCGTGCCCCTCGATTTCGGGCTGGGAGAATGTGGCTAATTTTAGTTGGAAGAAACAGAAAGCACTTATTCTCTCCTTGTAACTCTTCAACGTGTTCCAGCCACAACATTGAAAAGAGTAAATGCCTCTCTCTTGGTAAATGTTAGTCTTTTTGAGCATTCGAAGCTCAGTTTATTGTCATTTTAATAAATAATATTTTATTACTTTTAATAATTTACTATTTTTTGTTTATCGATATTTTATTATTTGCTTAATATACAGATACCTTAATAATAATATATTATTATTGATATATGTAATGAAGAGCTTGACGGTAATGTTTCGCGAGATAACTTTCTTATTTCTCTCTGAGCCGGTTTTTATTAAATAATAATTATTGTTACGTTGCTGTTAATAAATCGATAAATCAGTCATTACTTCCCTCCACATATTCAGTATTACTGTTTTGTTTCTTAAGCATACTGGACAGAATGGCCTAAAGACGCATCTTGTTTTACCCGCCCATGTGTCTGCCCACCCCACCCCACCCACTTTGCGTACCGCGAAAAGATTTCGGCGTATGAGCTGGGCACCTACCTGTCTAAACTCTTGATTGAGAAAAAACACAAAAACTGGAATGTTGCTTCAGCTTATACACTGACGCTCATCGCATCTGCTGTCTCGATGTGTCAACCAAGGTTGTCTTGAAAGGATGCAGACTCGCGGTTACCAAATTGCCAAAACAAGAAAATGTGTTCCAAGACATGGGTCGCGAGTTATACTAAAGACCAAATACTGTTTTTTATACGTGTGGTCCATTCCGACGGTACAGAGATGGCCACGTCTTTTTTCTCTTTCTTTCTTTCTTTCTTTCTTCAAGAACTAGTTCAACCTGTCTCTGTGTTGCAACCAATCTATGTGTTGCTCCCAATGCACTATGCTCTACATCGACGGATACTAAAGTAAGATTGCAACGTGTTTGGGGGCAAGCATGGCCGCAAGAAAAAGCTGAAAAAAAGATCATTTAGGCTTAGAAAGGTTCTAATAATAACATCCTACACAATGAAACAGTAACTCCCACATGAACAAAGATAGAGGGGAAAAACTGCGCTGGGGTCCATCGCAGACCTCCGTAATTGGCATGAGGCACTTAATTTGAAGGGACACACAATTATTTTCGTTATTAGAAGCCATGACGCCTAGACTACACTTCGAGGAATAATATGGATTTATTTATAATATGAATTATTTTTTATGTTACCTGATTATAAACGTTCAAGCAATTGATTGATACTTAGGAACAACAAGTATTCAAGATCCACAACCAATACCCTCCGATGCACTCGCGCATACGACAAAAAGTCCCTCGTCTGCCCCACATTGTCAGCTTCTTAGCTGGTTTTTGAAAAAAAATGAGACATTTCGCTCGATGCTTGTCCAGCCACACAATCTCACCACGCGGACACAGCCTGTCAACGCTCTACCACGTCGAGTCATCTTCACGCAAGGTGTTGCGAGTGCCCTGGAGTTGATTCATGTCTGTCGTAAGCTGTTGTTTGAGCTGACACTGAAATATAAAGGAACGTAAAGTTTACTGGTCCTAGTGTAAATCTGCCTGGAATGACCGCATTTTATTAATGGCACATTTTTCTTTCTTCAAAACCTTGGATAGTCTCCTATTAAGAGAATCATGTGACTGACACTTGTTCATATCAACCAATCGCATTCTTGAATGTTCAAATTTTCGCCAAGATGTGCCCGAGATAAGAGGTTAAGTTAAGAGTGTCGAGGGAAGATATGAGGTCAACGTCGCGGCGTAGTACAAGTGTCATCTCATCACTTTTGAGTATCAGGTGTCTACTACACTTTCTGGCAGTGCGAACAACGGAACATCAACGAGCCTCCAGAAAACTATTTAACTTATGAATTTAACGAAACAATTCTTGCCAAACTTTTACTTCTTATAATTTATTTATTTTTGCCGTACTAATCTTCGTAACCTTTAAGATACAATAATGATCAAACTCCAAGGGCACCAAACCCACGAAACCCCAAGCAGCTAGTGATGTTTGAATTGATGCAGCGCAGGGTGAACTTTATTAGCACGTCCATCCACATCAATGAAATTAAATTCTATACCAATGGTAATTAAATTCTCTTGATTAGGCAATAATAATAATAATAATAATAATAATAATAATAATAATAATAATAATAATAATAATAATAATAATAATAAACTTTTTACTTTTATGATTATCAATCACTTATTTAATCATAAGAAATTAAAACAAAACCATTGCAAGAATTCCATCTGTTGCTTGACTTCACATACTGTTAAATTACATATTAATTAATGTAATTATAATGAACGACATATGACATTTAGAATCATCGCATGACTTTTATAAAGCGAGGAGACCAATTTATGAATAGATTCTACTGATCCCGTCGCGGATATGTCAGATGTATATTTGAGCGTAAGTAAGGAAAATCATCAGCTCTCAGGATATCCTTGAGAAGTGAAGTATACAACCGTACAAATAACGCACTATAAAATATACGAAAGGGTGAAGGCAACCATGACGATAACGTCGCTAGCTCCGTCTAAACGGCAGTTCCCAATTGCAACTGACCTCATGGAGCGTGGACGTCACACGCAGCAACTACTACCTCATTCGACGCCAGGGGTGTATGAATGCTGAGAGCATCAGCTGCGTGAGGAGAACAGGCCCGGTCGGCACCTCCGCGTGAAAGCGTGACTCACGCGGCGCGTAGGAAGGGGCTGGACGGAAAGCGCGGTCCACGGCTCGGCAGGGCGGTGACGTCAGCTCGCGCGCTGGTGACGTCGCTGCAGTGCCGTCATCGCGGCGGCGCGGCGCGGCGCGCAAGGGGCGGGAGAACCTGGGCGTGACGAAAAGTGGGGACGTGGGGGGGGGCGAAGCGGGGCGGGGGAGAGGCGTGGGCGGGGCGGGGGTGGGCCGGGACCGGAGCGGTGGCGGCGGCGGGGAGGGGGCGGGGAGCGAGGCGAGCAGCAGGGCATGGGAGAGGGGCGAGGAGCGAAGCGGGGGCGGTGGCAGGGCTGGTGCGGGTGCTGGGTGCGGGGCGGGGAGCGGGGACGGGGAGCGGGCCAGCGGGGCGGGGCGGGGCGGGCGGGGAGCGGGGCGGAGAGCGGAGCGGAGAGCGGGGCGGGGAGCGGGGCGGGTGTGTAAAGGGGGCGGGGCCGTGGGCGTAGCATGGGGGGGAGCAGGGCGCTCCCGGGCGCAAATGGCGCCGCCGCCCCCAAAGTTCAGTGGGGCCGCGTTCAAAGCGCGACCGCGTGACCTTTCGCCGCCGCCACGGCGATGAACTTCCGCCCCGCGCACCGCCGCGCTGCGCCGCGCCGCCGCCGACCTCCTTCGCCAGCCACCTGCGCCACCGCCGCGCCACTCGCCGCGTGCGGGGCTGACCGCGCCTTAAGCGGCCTCACTCGACTGTCTGGATGACGACGCGACGTAGGATGCTTTTCCATATGGGAGTTTTTGCACCCTCAACGTTAAAGCAATTGAACGCACTATCTTCTACGCATGCGCAGTTCAAGTTTCGCATCACTTTTGTGCACCAGCGCATGCGCGGAAGATCGAGATTGAAGTCAATTGTAGTCCGCTATATATGGTGCTTTAACGTTCGAGGGTGCACAATCTCCTTAGTAGGGATTTCGACCGTTACTACCGATCTTCTGCGCATGCGCAGTTCAAGTTTCGCATCGCTTGTGTGCATCTGCGCATGCGTAGAAGATCGAGATTGAAGTCGATTGTTGTCCGCTAAATACGGTGCTTAAACGTTCGAGGGTGCACAATATCCTTGGTAGGGAGTTTGTGCACCCTCGAACGTCAAAGCACTATCGATCTTCTATCGCAGTTCAAGTTTCGCATCACTTTTGTGCATCTGCCCATGCGCAGAAGATCGATAGTGCTGTCCGCTATGGCGTGCACAAACTCTCTAATGTTTCAGTCAAGCTATCGTAGTCTTCTTTACGTTCTACGCTTCAATTTAAACACAGGGTTTTGACGTAAATGAGCTGTTACGGTGGTATCCAATGGGGAGGTGGAACATCACAGTAGTGACGTTCAACTTCCCGATTGAATGACACCGTAACAGCTGATTAACTGTCAAAAGACATTATAAAAATATCGAAGTTCAAAGAAGGGCACGATAGCATGACCGATCTCAGCAAACCAACCTTCGACCGGCAGCGGTAGCTCAGTGCATCAACTGATGTCACTGTAGGTTCGAGTCCTGACGGCGGCAGGATTTTCGACAATAGCTTTCCAGCTAGGACGAATTCAGTCGCTGTCTGGGGGAGAATTCTAGCGGCCGGCTGTTCTGATTGGTAGTTTTCCGTGGTTTCTCCGATCAACACCAGGCGAATGCCGGAGCAGTACCCTACCAAACGGACCACGGACAGCGCGCGATCTGTCCTTCCTCTTCGTTGTCCTATCCTCTCCCTTAACACACACACACTTACACTAACATGCACTACACTACCACATATTCCGGGAGACCGGTCGGGAGCTTAGAGCTTGTCCTGGCTGGGGCGGTACCCCGCTGGTGGGGGTGTCCTCGTTAGGGGGAAACACCGCTAGCCGACGGGAGGTCGGCGCCGGATCTCGCCATCCAGCGGGGGAATATCACCGCCATCTCCCGAGAAAAGCATGCACTACACTAACGGGGCAGTTGACACGCCCGGAAACACGAAAAAATCAATCAATCAATCAACCAGCCTTCGACTCGGCTACACACAAAGCCCCCACCCTGAAAAATGCTTACCCGCAACCAGCCCAGAGCGCTCAAGTCGTTTGCGATGCATACGTTCGCTTTCGTTTCTACTGCGACAACGATCAGATGTGAGCTATCTGAGGCTCACGCTCACCTCTGTTCAGTCTGTCGCTACTGACGGCGCGAGTGTGTGGAACCACTTACAACGTCAACAACTTCAATTAATTTTTCTCCTCATATTCTATAGTTGTCGTATTAGATAGCTCCAATTTGTCATAACGGTACAGCTTCTTTATAGAACAGATGTTTGGCCAATAATAGATTGATTGATTTTTCCGGGCGCGTCAACTGCTTTGGTCATTATTCCCGTGAGTGTAGAGCATGTTTTTTTTCTCGGGAGATGGCGGTGATCTTCCCCCGCCGGATGGCGAGATCCGGCGCCGACCTACCGTCGGCTAGTGGAGTTTCCCCCTAACCAGGACTCTCCCACCAGCAGGGCACCCCGGAATATGTGGTAGTGTAGTGCATGTTAGTGTGTTTGTAAGGGGAGAGGATAGGACAAGGAAGAGGAAGGAAACAACGCGCGCGGTCCTGGCCCTTTTGGTACGCTCCGGCATTCGCCTGGTGTTGATCGGAGAAACCACGGGAAACTACCGATCAGAGCAGCCGGCCGCTAGAATTCTCCTCCAGACAGCGACTGAATTCGACCTAGCTGAAGAGCTAGTGTCGAAAATCCTGCCGCCGTCAAGACTCGAACCTAGGACCTCCCGGTCAGAGGCGCTGCAGTAACACCAATAACAGAGAAGTTGACAATTGACACGTAATCAATCATTGGACATCGTTTTATTGTATTTTTCGTTGGATTGTGTGTCGAGACAACACGTGAGGAGGTGACGGCAAAACAGTAAGCCCTCTCCTGTTTCCAAAACTCACGAGAAAATCAGAAGAGTGAATCCCCAAGAGGACTGTATCACTTATTAAGCTGATAAAAATAAGAACGTCGATGACATGTCATTAACAAATTGAATTTTAACTTCACTCGTGTAATAATCGTTTGAAGACTGTGCTCATGCTTAACCAATGCCATCTAGGAAACCTAGGTGACTGCCCGCTAGGTGGCGTTGGGAGAACACTGCATGCCAGCTATCACGTAATCATTCGATGCAAAAGTTTAATTTTTATTAGCTATTATTAGTCGTAGAAAAAGTGCTGTGGGAAACCTGATGTAATGAGTTTTAATACACTCATACGAAGTTTACGATAAACGCTCGTACCGTAATATGCCTTCACATTCGTGTATTAATACCATCATTACATCATCGTTTCACAATATACTATAAACCTTTGGTAATTTGATGCTTTAATCTCACGTTGATACACATATTAAATCGCATCGAATCGAGCATCGAATGACCTTGCACGCTTCAACCATCGCTTCTAGGCAACAGATGATCCGTGAGCTTCAGACGGCCATGAGCGCTGGCCTACATTCTCTTGGCCAGTCAGACACCTCTCACTGAAGGCACGGCCACTACAAGACTTCAGATAAATGCCGTGACAAGATAAAGAATCAAACATACACACATTACCCTTCTTATGCAGTCAAGTACAAAGTCATTATTCCTGGTCTATTAAGAAGACGAGAATTTCTTGCTTTCTTAAGATGTTTAGAACAAAACGATAAATAATTAGCTTAATTAAAAACAGGACGGTATTAACAGTTCGAATTTTGCGTAATATCCAAACATATTCCAGTGTTCAATAATATGTAATGCTGAACGGCATTTGCCATAATAAATTACACTTCCCCAATTCGAATCCCACAAAGCGAAGATTCACAAGTGTCAGAAGCTTACCGTAAAATCCTGGCACATTGAGGAATGAAACCAAGGGAATCACGTCCAAACTGAAGAAAAACCGAATGCGATAAGACAAGAAGTAAAAAATGTTAATTTCCTATGTAAGGAAACGGCGAGGAAAACAAATGTTTCCAGGGATTGGTGAAAAATAAATTTTGAAATTCTAGAATGAGGGGATGAAAAACGTACTTTGTGTAGAACAAAGTACATGGTGTAATATACAAGACTTGTACTCGAAGATAAGAAATACAGAATTTATTCCCAGAGACGCATTTTCTACTGGTGTCCAGATATCCAAGTTTTCTCGCAGCCAAAGGATTGTGGATTATCAATTCTTCCAATACAAAATATATTAAAGTAATATTCGAATTCCAGTAATAATTGTATACTTAATTAAATACGGTTACATGCCTGGTGCACAATCTTGAGGCATGTGCACCCAAGTATACGATACATCTAGGCTCTGAGTTCGAATCCTGCACAAGGCTTGAATGATTCCACTTGTGTTGTGGCACGGTGTGCATTCGCAGTACACATGTCTCATCCCTGTCCCGAATCTTCCCCGGCCCTGACATGGTGTGAGTGTGTGAATACCAGAGATGCGCGACGCAAAGCCGAGACGGTTAGCACAAACTAGGGCCTGGTATCCTTCCCCCAACCGAACCAAGCGTCAACTGGAAAACACACATAGATACCAAAGTTCAACAAGCCAAAGCCAAAATAATAGAGCTAAAACCAATTATAAATTACAGTAAAACTTTACTAAATAACGGTATCACCTTATATAAAACCATCATTAGACCTCTTCTCCTGAACGCTTGTCCAATTTGGACAAATGCTGCCAAATATATCAGCAAAATTCAGATTATTCAGAACAAATACCCAAGAACTATCACCCACGCCCCCTGGTTCATTTCCAATAAGCAATTACACCACAAAATTAACCTAAAATGGAAAAAAAAATTTTTTTTTCCATTTCCGCTTTTTATTCTTGTATAGTTTCATTTTTTTCTTGCAGAGTATTTTTTGTAAAATTCAAATATTATGTCCAATAATATTAAACAAATGTAACGTTCGACAAACGTTGCGTTCACTGACGTGAGAGCAAATACAAGTATTCAAATTTCCTAAATATTTTAAAAAATATTTCGTAAAAATTTAAGTTCTACAAGCAAATGTGTTTGTTTGTACATTATTTACATAACAGACCTCCAAATACTACGAGAAATTCATTTGAAAGGCAGTTATTAATTTTTTCCTCCTAGATTGTCAAAATTACACACTGTGCGGCGGGCCGGTTTCAGAAGACACCGCATACCAGCCGCGATAACCTAGGGTTCCTCATGTTTCAAGGGCATTGAGCAAATGCTAAGATGGCCCCTTGTTTTGCTTCTGGACATATGTAACTTCATTATCTGTGCACGACTTCTAGAATTCAGTGTGAAATATAATTATTCAAATTATCGTTTCCATGTTGTCGCGGCAGGTAATATTATTCCTTGACGAAGGACATCATAGATAAGAGCCCAAAATTTATTGCTTATTTATCCTCGAAAATAGATTTTATTACATGGGAGCGTTTTTTTTATTTATTGAAAATTCAAGTAGTATATGACTTAGTGCAGGGATCTCAGAAGTTTGAAAATGTGCACAGAATTCAATTCTCCACGTAGCACGTCATACGCAGTTTTAATTGTTTTTTTGACGTAAAAATAAAAAAATAAATAAAAAATAAACCTCAAGGGTGACGGGAGGATGCGCGTCTAGACGGTCGATAGGCACCGCAAAATATTGCGGTGAACCCTCCTGCTCTGGTCGTTCGTAAGTTACGCTTCTCTCAAGTTTTTGTGAAAATGGAGTGTGTTAATGATCTAGAAGTTAGTGGTTTGTATAATTGTCTTATGGAACAATAATTAAAGACGGAATTTCATAGTATTGGGATTTCAGAAAAGCTCAAAATGAAAGACAACGGTAGAGGTAGCTTCCATAAAGTGCGGTATACTTAAATTAATGTTCAGGGTTCGCCACTGACATACAGTGCGTCGTCGCAATAAAAAAATTATATTTATAAGTTTTGAAATGTGCTGAACAAGCTGGTAAAATTTAATGTCCGAGTATCCAGCACGGTCAATGTTCCTTCTGTCTCCTGCAGTGCTAGTAGTACAAGAAATTCACGATTAGCTAGCACATTTGAGTGTTTATTTGAACCACGTGGTGATATGGTTAGAACTATTGGACAAGGCACGGAAAGACATGTAGACACCACACGGATTGAAAATTCAAAAGTATTCGAAACATTTAATCTGCTTTCTTTTTCTTATAGAAATTCGAGAGAGGAAAAACAAAAATCAAAATGAGATGAATAGGTTCGACAAGTCATATGGTAAGAAATTATCACTTATTGAAAAGAATAGGCATACGAACAATCTAAACTTAATGAATTTTGGTATTTATTCTGTATGAGACTATTATATAATTCATGGCATACAATTTCTTCACAATTGTTCTTACATAATAGGCTTCGACAAAAGGTTCGGAAAACACTCACAGAGAAAATGGCAAAGTTACACTTAAGACGATAAATCTACAACTAATGCATCATACAGGCAAGTCCTGCTCCTATCTCTGGTCACGCCACATGACTGTTGCTTGCGATAAATCCACCAAAGCATCGCACACTTGAAGGCAAACAATTTGACAAAGAACTAATAATGCTACATGTTTGTGCTCAATTTTAACATTAAATGCAATTTAAAGACTACGCATCTGAAGGAAAATTAAAGAAAAATAGCATTTTTCAATTGTGTGCTTATGTAAAGAATCTCAAACGCACAACGCCGCAACTTAAACCATGACGAAGTCGCATTACAAGTTGAGGGAAATTGAAATCAAAACTCATATTTATTTCAATGATGTACTCAATTCAATGCCACGTTGCATTCACTTGTCATAGTATGAGCCGTAGAAAGCCACATGTTGGGTATCGTTCACAGAATTAATGCGCATATTACGAAATTTCGAATTCTTAGGAAGCAGTTCTGATTTTATGTTCCTGTAATCCGGGCAGTGAACTCTAGTTAAGATAATTTTCTTGGCAATGAATCAAATGCCAATATTTGCAAAACAAAAGAACGAATGACATGAACAGGGCGAAAACTGCAAAGGAACAAATTTGTTAGAATAAATTGGGTCATTTAAATAAGTGTACATTGGGTCATTTAATGAAGTGTGAGTTGCAATACTTCTGACAAAGAGAAGGTTTCAAAATTATACACTAATTCTAATGCAAATACATGTTATCTCTCGCAACGGCTGAAAATCTGGCCATTCCACGTACATGTGGACTGTTTTAACGATTAATATGTAGTTTCTCCAATAGTTAACAATGTTAATACGATCCCGCCGCCCCGCCCACTCATTCGTTCGCTCCTCTCGCCCTATTCTACCCCGTCCGTTCGTCTGCCATGCTCGTCTACCTCGTAGGTTCGTCCGCCCTATTCGTCTCCCTCGTCCGTCCATCCGCCCAGCTCGTCTACCTCGTCCATCCGTCCGCCCTGCTCGTCTCCCTCGTTCGTCCATCCGCCTTGCTCGTCTATCTCGTCCGTCCATCCGCCCTGCTCGTCCACCTCGTCCGTCCTCCCGTCCTGCTCATTTACCTCATCCGTCCATCCGCCCTACTCGTCAACCTCGTCCGTCCGCCCGTCCTGCTCATTTACCTCATCCGTCCGCCCGCCCTGCTCGTCCGCCCAGCCGCCCGCGTCGTGTCGGGTGGCCTCCGCCGGGAGTCGCCCGTGGCCGCAGCCTTGAGGCGGCGTTCGGCTTTCAGTCCCCACCCGCTTACATCACCCAAGGGTGAATTGCGCACTCGGCGCGGCGCCGCCGCATGCGCGCGAAGGCTCCGATGGCGCGGAAGCGATACGCCACGGCTTCTTGCGCAGCCCGCTCGCAAGGCCTCCCGTCGCAGATGAGGCACAGCCCACAAACGGCAATTTTTTTTAAATTTTTTATTATTATATTTATTTTTATTCTTCACAGTTTTTACTGGTCGGTATATCAACCACTCACAGGAATGATGACCAGGTGTGTAGTTGCTTTATTGAAGATTCACGTGGCTTCTAATAATATGGCATAAATTCAAGATAACTGCCTTCTGTAAACTGTATATACTCCTGACATCAAGTGAAGACACTCTAGTGCTCTAAGTGTCATTTTCGGGATCACTCCTGCGGCTGATATTATTATTATTATTATTATTATTATTATTATTATTATTATTATTATTATTATTATTATTATTATTATTATTATTATTATTGGCACATTTATCACTTTGCTAAAGTTCCACTAAACTGCGACTTCATGGGCGAGATCGGTATATTTTTGGATCTTTTGTTGATGTTTTGCCGATGTATTGGGGGTGTTGTGTATTGATACATTAATAACGTAAGCCTGCTGATGGTTTCTATCGATGTATATGATATCGGGTCAATTGCCGCCGACTTGTCTGTCAGTAATAATGGAGCGATCCCAGTAGAGAGGGTGCTCACTACTTTGAAGCACGTTCTGAGAAACATATTTATAATAGGGCGAGGAAGTGGCGAGTAAGCCCGTTTTATTGCCAATAATTGGTGGACCTGCAACGCCATTTCATCATGCCTCTTTTTATATTCCAGCGTGACCGCTACATCCACTTGTCACGTGTTGGATCGTTTCGCTTGCGGCCTCACATCTTCTACATGTATCGGAATGGATGGTCGAATCTCTCTCTCTCTCCGCGCAGTGGTCTCGGGTTCGATTACCGCTCGAGGCAAAAACAGAGCTATAGCTTTCCTTTAAAATCGTCCCAGTTTCTGTAGCTGTGTAATGAAGAAAGCAAGCGGATCTTGCTAGTCGTTCTTACACCCAAGCATGGGAATTTAACTAAGCCCAGGCATGGGTGGCAGGGGAAGTCGGACCACCGAACCAAAACGCCAAATACATACATACATTATTATTATTATTATTATTATTATTATTATTATTATTATTATTATTATTATTATTATTATTATTATTATTATTATTATTATTTGCCTCGCGAACAAGCCTCTTTAACGAAACCAAAAATCAGTACAATTTATTTCACAAATATTATCAGGGCTCAGATTCTGATGACATGTTACGTATTTTTATTGGTGCATTCGAGACGTAGCTTACTTGTAAATCAATGTTCATCACGACATATAATTAAAGAAATGTACAGCTATTGGACCATTTTTTCTCATTTTTACGCATTTTGTTTCTTTTTCGTGTTTTTTGTTAGTGAATATTTCATGAATTTCACTGACAGACTAAAATAAAGTTGTTTTTGTATCATCAATTCATGACAAAATTCACTATTGCAGTGGTCGCTGTTTTTCGAACTCTCAAAATTACACGGATCTTTTGTAACTTCCTGGACCTTTCAAAACTGACGGTTGGAAATCGGAGCTAAGGATTACATTTCCTCCTAAAATACTTTATATTAATTATAATTTATATAAATAAATTTTATTTAAATTATAAAAATCTTTCAACAAATAATAATTTTCAAACAAATTTTTAAGTATTTTTTAAAAAAGGAGGACATTTTCTCCTTATTTTTAAATAATTTTATACATAATTTTCCTCTCATTTCTAATTCATTTTATAGATTATTTTCAATGAATTTTTAGGTCATCAGAATCCGAGCCTTGGTTATTATTAAGAGCTTCATTTGACAGATCATCAGCTGTTACGGTGTCATCCAATCGGGAGCTTTCACGTCACTACAGTGACGGTCAACCTCCCGATTGGATGACACCGTAACAGCTGATTTTCGACAACTGAACCTATGTTCAAATCTAAGTATATGAAGAATTAAAATTCGCGTTTTCTATTTTAGAATGAAAACTGCACAATCTCTGCATCTTACATGCTACTGCAGTACAACTTATATTTTAACTTTTACTTAACTCGGGCAAAATCTACACCCATTAACGATAGCCTGTAAGGTGAATTTTCGCATATGGATTTGAAAGGGAAACCTGGTGGAGCTCTGTCGGCGGCGGGCGCTTTCGTCCTCGCCCCGCTGCGCAGCCGCGGCCTCCGCCCAGCCCCCTTTCCCACTCCCCACGGCCCCGACGCACTCACCCGGATCCAATTACCGCTGCAATCGCATGAATAAGAGAAAAAGAGACACATATTTTCAATTACATTACGAGAGACGAGTCCTATTTCTTTATTCCGAATTCAATACTTCAGGGCTGAAAATGATGACTAGGAGGCGGAGTTTGATGACATAAAACATCGCCAAAAATGATCAATAAAATGCTCTTAAAATGTTTTAAAAATGCTCTAAAATAAAAAAAAAATGATGTAAAAAATGTGATCAAAACCAATTCAGATGAACAACTTACGCTATTCGATGTGTTACTGATGTAATCGACGCTTCTTCTATTCGTTCAAGTGAACTCAGCTTTCTAGCTTTTGGTTTGGTTTTTTCTTTACCAGAAAATCTGTGTCTTTAGTTATCCCGAAATCGGATGAACCGCCAATGGCGATGATAGGCGTCCCAGGAACCTTAGATTACGTATTCACAATGACTGACATTACAACTTCTGAGCGAAGAAATCGAATATGCGAATATGCTACCAGGTGTAGGTACTCAGGAATTCTCTGAAGAACATTTCTCCCATCTCGTAAATATCACTGAAGCATTAAAATGACATTAAAATCGATTAAATCAGCGAAAAATGCATTAAAATGACAGGAAAAGGTAAAAAATTGACTTATTAGCCTAAATGGACGAAAAAGTAAAAACAAATTACGTATAAAAATGGGTCATTTGGTTTTGTCATAACATAAAATGAATTTCTATACTAAACGGCATTTTCTTAAGTGAAAAGAAAAAAAGACATTTCATTAAAATCCGCCCCCTAATGATCACTGTGATGAGTAGGGCTCCCACGTTTAGGTAAATACATGTTTTTCCTCTTAATCTTGAGCGTTGAAAGTTAAGTGGAAATTCAAGGAACGCCCCATAGTTTCCTTGTACCAAACTGTACATCACTTAAAAATAAATATTTTGATAAAGCTGCATAAAAATTAATATTTTCGACCAAACAAATATTATTTCATGTTTCGCTAAATTTTATATGAATAAATGAATATTTTGAGAATTTTCAAGTTTAATACTTTAGAGTTTTCGAATATATGGTAAAAGATGTGCCAGTTTGAAATGCATTGGTTGGTCACACCTCGCTTGCTACTGTAGGACTAAAGTTTCACTTATATTATTACATGGTAATATACAATAGTAGTAATATTACATACCATATATTACATAGTAATATATAGACGACTCTCAAGATCTAAAAACTGTGAATACCTATGGTATTGCATATTACAATTTTTACACAAGATTGACAAACTTTGATGTTGGACTTTATTTTAAAAATACAAGTTAGTATTCCGTGGTAATCGTCAAGCTTCAAAATGGAAAATTTGAATTCAACCTTTGTCGTCCATTGTAACAGTTCTTCGTTCTCTGATTAGATTCTGAAAACTAGGTGAGTAATTTTGTAGTTTTTGCATGTATGGAAAACCATTTTATCTTTGAAACGTTTGTGCTACTTTAAGCAATAAATTTCTTTCCAGCACCTATAATCCTAGCCGTTCTAATTAGAATGGTGGAAATTTACTGTCTTCCAGTTCATTTTATTGTTTTAATATGAGTAATCAATTTTTTGTCCTTTTAACACACATTTTTTCACTTTTTAAAGCACATAAAAATATTTTCCGTTTTTTTAGCACCTAAAAGTTCGAGCCTTAGTGATGAGTGACGTTACTGGGAGTAGCTGCTCGAGGACACTTAAGTCTTTACTATCTCCCTTCTTCTGATAGGTGGCCAAGTTGGTTTGCCATTGGCTTCCTCTGAATGAAAGAGTGATCGTGGATCATGTGTTACGGATAGAATAATGGTTCACATTACTACACAGGTGGTGGTTTGAGAAATCAACCACACCTCAACCGTAGTGAAATCATTAAAGATTCGAACCCGCGACATTCCACCCCACCTACGACGACAATACTTCAGTCCACTGCCCTACCAGGCGGCCACTTAACATACCAAAGTATTTAATTCCCCTCACTGCGTTTAACTCTGAAAAAATAATGTGTAATGAATCGCGTAATGAAATCGTCTAATTTTGACAACGAAAGATCACAGTTCGATATCACCGAGCTCTAAATGGGAATTAATTTATTCGAAAGGCATAAAAACATTAAAAGCAAATGTGTTGGTCAACTCAAGACTTCATTAATGTTAATTTACTTTAAAAAGGTTGTTGGGCTAAAAATATAATCGAAGCTTCTCAGGAGAATACAAAAACATAGAAAAAAATAAAAACGTTTGTGACTAGACTGAAATGATTTTTTTTAAATATTAATTTATATAGATGGTGAATATAGATAGGTCAGTTTAAAATAACTACATACGTTTGATGGCTTAATAGCTAAGTTAAATTAAAACTTAAAACAAATACAAAGGTCGAGGTTACCCTTGGAGCTTATCTACACGGAATCTAATTCACAGAATTTTTTAAGGAAAATGTGGAATGGATACTTATTTTGTATTCGGGTTCTATGTGATGGGGTTTTGCCGAGTCTGTGAGCTGATAGTGAAGGGATTTGGGATATGTTTGAGAAGAAGTTGGTAGCTAAATAGGTGACGTGATGGACTGAAGTGATAGGTCCCGTCCGTTTGATCTCGAAATGATTTATAAAATAATCATTATTATTTTATTATATATTGTTAATATATAATATATTATATAATCATATTTATAATATTACAGTCTGAAGTAATAGTGCACCAGTGGGAATATGCGGATTCTGGATCGGAAATGACGTCACTGATAAGCCTTATCTTATCTTATCTTATCTTATCGTGACGTCACTTCCGATCCAGAACCCGCATATGTGTTGGGTGACGTCAGAGGGCCCCGGGACCCGGAAACGCGTCACAGATAAGCCTTATCTTATCTTATCAGTGAGTGACGTCACGTCCGGGTCCCGCCTGTGGGGCCCCCGGAAGTGGCTTTATCGTATCAGCAGAGAAGTGAGGTCACTTCCTGGGGCCGATTGCGCGCGCCCTGGCGGCGAAATGCGGCGGTGAAGGTGGTGGTGGCGCGCTCTGTGAGCGTTGTGTGGAACTCGGTTTGTGCGTGGTGGTGTGATGTCTTTCAAAAACGGGAAGTCTGCGCGAGGTGGATTCGAACCGCCCGGAGTAGCGTTTCCTGTGAGGAGGGGGGGTGTGGCGCGCACGCTAGCACTGAGCTACCGCGACACGGCCGAGAAGAGCGTCTCTTGAGTGGGTTTTACGTGACTCTCGCGCGCGCGTGACGTGGCGTGACGTAACGTGTGCGTGCGTGCGTGCGTGCGCTCATGCACACATATATAATTACCATGAAGCGAGAAGCTGCTGCTGCTGCTGCGATGTTGTCACCTCTGTCGTCCACGACTGAATGAGAGAGACGCGCGTGCGCCTCCACCTCCCTTTATTTTTTTTGTGAACCCCCCTCCCCTCCGCGGTGACGTCACTATTAAAAAAAAAAAAAATAAATAAATAAATAAATAAAATAAAATAAAATAAAATAAAATAAAATAAAAAAAATCCCCCTTCGCTCTATGGATGAACTATGAAAAGGGGGGGAAATCCCTGCCTGGAGGTGAATCGGGAATGATAAATAACAACAACAAAAAATGTGTATATATTGAAAGAATATATTTTGAAAAAATGATACAAATACTTTTTTAAATCTTCAGAAAAAATTATTAATTTCTTTTTTAATCTTCACACATATATATTTTGAAAAATACATGATATAAATAATTTTTAAAAAATTAATTTACATTTGTTTTAAAAAATTATTGATTTCTTTTTTGATCTTCTCATCCACATATCCTTTCGTAGCCCCGTCGTCCGTTTTCAATGGTGGCGCCACGTTGACAAGACGTTTTTTCATCACGTTGACGTTTCCCAGTTTGCTGCATCGGAGTTTTGGAATTTTTTCTAGCTGCGTCTTGATGCCTTTGATGTTGCGGTCGACGTACCCTTTGTTGACGGCATCTTTTTCTTCTATGGGAGAAGCCGTATTGGAAATGCGAAAGAGATCCGCGTTAAAGGGGCTGTCGTCTTTCCATTGGCGGAGACATTTGGATTGATTTTCAATCACGCATTTTAACGAATTTTGTATATCGATGTTCTCCTTCAATATTTTCTTATCATCTTGCACTGCGATTTCACGAGCGAGTTCGATTTGTGCATCCACGTACGCTTTGGTGGCAACGTAATCCGGTATATTGCAATATTCGTCTTCCGCCTCGACGTTGTCATCGTACTCCTCATCCTCTTCTTGCTGCCGCTCATCCTCCTCCTCCTCCTCCCCCTCTGCCGAGTCGTAGTAGACGTCTCCTTGCTGGGAAGTCATGCTGCAGACTGACGACCGCAAAGTGCGTTCACGTCGTTTTATACGTAAAAAAGAAAATGGTCGTCGCGGTCTCGTCGATAGAATGGTGGTGGTGGTGGTGGTGGTGGTCGCGGTGGCGGTGATGGTGGTGACGCATAGTGCTGACTCGACCACGGTGACGATGCGCGTTTGTTGTGTTTTCTCCGGTTTTCTTTTCTTTTTTTTTGTTGCGAGGGAGGGTGGTAACTTCGAGAGGTCGATTTGTTTTTTGTATGTGGTTGAGTGTGTTGCAAACTCATGCTGCTGCTGCTGCTACTGCCGCCATTGTTTTCGATATGAACCGGACGACGGAGAGTGGGAAATTTGACGCGGTGTTGTTTTGTTTTTCTCTCTTCATCGCTGACATCGTACTCTTCCTCCGGGTCGTAGTAGTAGGAGCATTCGCTTTGCCGACAGTTCATGATGCGACTATTGGCTGACGTCAGAAAAAAATTTTTATACACGATGTTCCTCCATCTCTTCAATAAAACCGAAAAATACATCGTCGGCATATTCATCTATACTGACACCCGCGTTTAAGGCGTCGCGTCGTATCGTTACATACAAATTCCACAGAACTCTAAATAGTTCGAAATCGTCCGCATAGCTACGCCTTCTTCTCAAACAATTCAGTCTATTTCTAAAATTTTCACTCGCAACTCGATGGATATTTATCTCTATCTCAACATTACGTTCAATCACCGCTAAAGGCGGGCGCACTTCCTCTACTTTCGTTTCTTTTTTTGTAACAAGACGTGTCGACACATCGGACACGTATTATACTTTTTCAACCACCGATCGATACATATTACATCGAACAAATGATTGCAACCTACCGTGCGTGCCCGTTGCGGTTGTAATTGTTCGAGGCAGATGCTACACGAGATATCGTCGACGTCATCGTCTTCCTTGTTCACTACGATGTATGGAGGAGGAGGAGGCGGCGACGGCGGCGGTGGCGGCGGCGGCGGCGCCGACGTCACGTCCATGGGAGTCTTTTTTTTTTTCACGCGAGAGCGAAGCACACGAGAACAGCGGTGATGGCTATGATGTCTATAATAATAACAACAATTTGCAAGCAATCAATCCAATCCATTTACACTTAAAAACCGACACGCAGAGCTTCTTCTCGTTGACACCCTCCGCACTGCCACTGCGGTGGCGGCGGTCCGTCTATACGCGTGCGCCCCTTGTTATAATGTTTGAGGCAAGGGAGGAGTTTCAGAATGCGCGAATCTTTCTGTACGTGGTCCGGCAGACGGTGGAAGATGACAGGAAGGTCCTTCGGGGCCCAATATAGTAGAATGTCAATGGGCAGCGATTGCAGCGATAGATCGTCGAGTCTTAGAAGAGAAAAACCATTGTCGACGAACCGTTGTACGGCCTGATTGATCTCACTCGGCCACTGCAGATCCTCCTCCCTTTCAACCATCTGTTGCTGCTGCTGATGATGTTCGCTTCTCGCTGGTTGCCGACCGACTGACACACCGCACACCCCGAGCTGCAAGTCTTATCGAACCGCCGTCGGGTGATGACTCACAGGAAGTCTTATCGGTCCGATAAGAGTTCCGGTTCGAACAGCCGTCGGGTGATGATTCACAGGAAGTCTTATCAGCCCGATAAGAGGTCCGGTCGCTCTGTCGTCAACCACTCGAAGAGCGCAAGGACGTATTGCATTCCCAATGCTGATCCCGCCACCGCTCCGCTCGGAAAGAAGCGGAAGATCGTGCGATTCACACACTCTTTTATAGGTGGACATCCTTCTGAAAACAAGTCCACGACTGGACGGTGTACGCACTGCCGCAACCACTTCGCTTTTTCTCTCCCTTTCACGAATATTTTTGTGACGCCGTCGAAGGCATGCTGAATGACCTCCTTATGAGTATCGTAGTTGTACGTACCGCTATCCCATAAAGGACTGGCGGGGTGGAATTGCTCGATCCAGTCCCGCGTGCGATTATCTTTCTCATCGAGATCCTGGACCAGACAAGGCGGTCGAAACACATACGTCTGACATTTCATTTCTTTGTCTTTTCTTTCCCGCGAATTCGGAATTTTCAACACCGTCAGCAATTTGATGACGAATCGTCCCTTCATGTAGTAACCTTGAATGTCGGCAATGGCGGTCTCCTCCGCACGCCAAGAAACATGTGCCGACGGTGTCGTCATTGATGCTTCTTCTTCTTTTTTGCATACTACTACTTCTTCTAAAGCGATGTCTTTTTCGTTTGTTTCATCGTGAGCCGGCGCAAGAAATAATAAATTCGTCACAAGGCTAGAATGACAAAGCCGGTCACGCAAATTATCCACGAAAGAAAACATAGAACTGAGAATATAATGTCTTCTGTAGTCATGCGTGTGGAGTAGTAGTAGTACACGCTTCGCTCTCCTCTGACTGACTGACGAAATCATAGGACGAAAGATTTGTTTTATATACCGGAACGGCTTATCACATGAAGCGCTCCCTTTTTTTTCTTTCTTTCTTACCCTTCAATATCTCTTTCGTGCACCCATGAATTGTGTCGAGAATCGAAACCGAGCCATTTCACGAGACGAAGCGGACCCTTTTTGCGTACGATCCGCTCGACGAGGTATTGATCTGGGTAGCGTGTACGCTGCAATTCCTCGGTGTAAAATCGACCCTCGATCGATTCACCTCGCATGTCATCGAGCGAATACGTCACGGGATTGGACAGATGGACGCGCGCGATTTTGAATAGTTCGGTTCCCCATCGCGCTTCGTAGCCTTTCCGAAAGGGGGAGCTTTTGTACGTGCTCACCCGAACGACGTCACCGACTCGCAATCGATTCGACTTGAGGAGACGCGGGTCGAGCGTCTTCGCGTGGGCGTACACGGTCGTCATTAATTTGTCGTCGGTGACGTCTTTCGGTTTCATACCGATCGTCCTGTGTTTGGTGTTGTTGTAGTCTCGGAGGAGGGAGGGGAGCATGAGGGTCCAGCGGCGCGTACCCTCGGCGGAGAACCGTCTCCACATACGCTCTTTGAGTGTGCGATTAAATCGTTCGACGACGGCTGCCTTTACGTTCGAAAAGGTGGAATAATGATGAATACCGCGCTCTCGAAACCACTTGGCGAGCGTGCTGTTGTAAAATTCGGTGCCTCGGTCGGTTTGCAGGAAGCGGGGCACTCGTCGTCGACCGCCGCCGCCGCCGCTCGACTTCACGATGCGATCGAAAGCCTTCGCCACTTCCGCACCCGTCTTTTTCTTTATCGCTTCCGCCCACGCGTACTTTGAATAGACGTCGATGACCGTCAAGATGTATCGCATACCTCGATTGGTTTTCGAGTACGGTTGCATATCGACCAAGTCGGCTTGCCATAGGTCATCGAGTCCTTTCGTAATCACTCGCCGCCTCCCGTAACGACGTCGGGCCGGCGCGTGTAATTCCACGGCAAGACCTTGCCGGACAGATGACGTCATCACAAGGACCTCTCTAGACAATAATCCCAGCGTCACGCAGCTCGTCTTCTATTTCTACGATTTCACCGTCGAGCCCGTTGTTCCCGGCGGCCTTCGAAGCGTGCAAAAGACGTAGTCTTTCTACAAGCGTGTTCGGATCGCGCCAATATTTGTAGTCGGGCGCGGTCACGAATCGCAGACCACCCCCCCTCTTCTTATTCTTCTTCTTTTGAAGTCTTGCGCTTTGTCGTCTTTCCTGTCTGAAAAGAGGTGAGATGATATCGCGAAATTTATACGTCTGTGTTGAGTGAAACGGCAAATTTGATTTGTAATACTCTTTGTGTGCGGAACTTATTTCGAGAATTTTTCTGTATTTCAACTTATCGTCTTCCGTAATCGCATGGAGGTTAGGTTCTGCATCAAAAAGTAGTTCGAGAAGACCGGGCTCAGGATAGAACTTGTGTCCCTGCACGTAGAAGGAACCGTCTTCCGGTTGAAGTTCGATTAAACTGTTACCGATGTGAGGTCGGTTTCCAATATAGTACGGACCGTAAACGTCATCTGTCATCCCGGCTTTGGAACGATCTAAATATTGTTTCAACAGAGCGTAATTTTGGGAGGCGATTGTGTTTTCTCTTTCAGACTCTGCGATAGTGCTGAGTGAGTCATGAAATTCATCGCTTTCTTCTTCTTCTTCATCGTCTTCCGACTTGACGAGGTCCTCTTTTACTCGAACGTGAGGTAAGAACGATTTTTTAAACTTTTTTTTTGTTTCCCCTTCCGTTTTTCTCTCGCCTTGGTGAAGCGCTTTTGAGACGGGAGTCGTGAGATAGGTATCGAGTAATCTATTACGTGCCGTTTCGGATTCTTGCAAGGTGTCCATTTTCTCGCGAACGTTTTCGCGCGCCTTCTCCACTTCACGTTTCAACCTTTCCTCCGGTGTTTCGGGTCGAAGAGGAGCCGGGGGTGGGGAGCGGTGACGGTGACGTGGTGACTTGTCGCGCACTCTCTTTTTCGTTTTCTCAAGCTCGCTCAGGGTCGTCAAATCTCTTTTTTCTCTTCTTTGTGTTTCCCTCTTTACCGCCGTTTTTCTCTCTCTCTTTTTTTCTGTCTTCAAGCGACCCCCGAGTTTGGATTTGAGTTTCATCACACCCGCAACACCGAGCGCCGCAGCTCTTTCTCCGAAACTCGCGTCTCTGGACTTGACTCGCTCCCATGCCGCCTTGGCGAGCGATTCGTCTGCTCTTTTGCGTTCTTCACCCCCTCGGTCGTTGTGGTAGGCGATATCGTGTTCCATACACGCTTTGTCCAACGGATTGATGCCCCGGTCGCCTCTTTGTAGTCTTCTAGTGAGTTTCGTTCCGGGTCCGCAGAACTGATAACCACCGGGAATGTGAAGTTCGAAGGGAAGCTTATCGATCGCCTGATTGAGGATCCGACCTATAAATCCGCTACCTCGATAGCGATGAGGTCGTCGCCGCCCCCGCCGCCGCGTTTCCGCGAAATACGAAGAATGTTGTCGCACGTACACCATCTCGTGAGAGAGTGAAGAGCGTCTCGGATAGAAAAGATGTTTTATAGGAATTGATCGAAACCCGATCGGTAGCGCCCCTTATTGAGCGGACTCGGTTTGCAGATCATCACAAAAGCAAAAGGCTTGGCGCTCCACACTTCGGAGCACTTTGCTTTAAAGTCGTTGAAAGAGCTATAATCGTTTCCGACATGTTCCTTGTAGATGTACTCTAGATTGTTATCGTCTTGCCGGAAAATGATGATTATATTCGCGTTATCTCGAATCAATTGCTTGGGAATTTTCGTGTACGTCTGACATAGATAGAGCACGTCCGTGTGTTTGTGTCTTCCGGCGGCAAAGTAATGCTTAATGTTATCTTGTTTCTCCGTGGCGATGTCGTCGAAGATGAAAACGCTGTCGGGAAGCGCCTCGGCGGGCGGCACGATGTTGTCGTGTTGTGAAAACGAATGAAAAGGAACGAGTCCGTCGCAGACTCGCTTCAAGTACGTATACATGGGCTGCTCTTCGGTGGTAGAGTACAAATAGACGTTGAGGAAGGCCAGCCCAAACTTCCCGGTAAGGAGGGAGACGACAGCGTTCGTCTTTCCGCATCCGGAAGGTCCAACGATAAGAGCGCGCACACTATCAGGGAAAAGAGGACCGTGTCGACTCTTTTTTCCCTCCCCCTCCCCTCTTGCACTCCATAAGGCTGTCACGTTCACGACGGGCAGTTTCGGTTGGTCCATTGTGTTACGATTCTCGAGAGAGACTGCTTGTATGATGCGAGTATCAAAAAGATTTATATCTATATATTTTTTGGAGGGGGGGAATGAGGGAGGGAATCCTACTTGGTACACACATACAAAGGAAAATAAAAACAAATTTTTCAAAAAAAATTTTATTTATTTATTTATTTCAAATTACACACCCATCTCATATGTGATGTTGTCGACTTCTTCTGCGGCTAAAGATGAGAAGAAGAAGAAAGCATCGAAGCGATTGATATCTCGATAGCCTTCGTCAACCATTCCGCTGCGTTGCGTGCACATTCTTTGACATCCAATTGGGAAAATGTGAGACCACAACACGTGATAGTGTCCGGAGTTGTTGACCTTTCTTTCCCGTCCGTTTCTTCTTTCCTCCTCCTCCTTTTCGTTTCTCCGTCGGCGTCGTGAAGATTTCTTTTGTAGTTTTCTTTCCTTTCGCAGTCTTTTCATCTTCTTCTGCTTCTTATTCTTTGTTTTTAATGCGCAATGAATGTTACACGGGTGTGTACACACATCATGCGAAGCTGGTGGTGGTGGTGGTGGTGGTGCTGATGACGGGTCATCTGGCTCAGCTGAAGAAGCGGAACCGACTTCCGGCAGATCCTCGTGCATCATCTCTCTCTCTCCCAACGTGCGGCTACAAAGTAAAGAGACGAAATGACACTGGTGGACGAACGACGCAACTTTTTATACTTTTTTTTTCTCACACGTTTTTCCTCGCGACAAAGTCATCTATCGGCACGTATTGCATTTCCGTTTTATAGATAATGAGACAATACGCTGAGGTTTTGTTCGGCATGTTTGTTTCTGTTTCCCACGTGATCTTAATGTCGGTTTGCGAAGGAACCATGGCAGACGATCTAGCGGAGACGTCCCAGCAAATAAAAGGGCAAGTTGAAAGAAAGTCCATTGTAATAGCCGAAGTGGGATGACGATTGTAGTAACTTTCTTCCATGTTTTTTATCATTTCAAAGAGATACGGATACCAGTTTTTGTTTTTATAATAAGATACTTTACATAAAAGATCGGAATAAGGGTAAAATTCATCGTTGAGATACAGTTTTGCCCTTGCAATATCGCAACCGTCGAACTCGCTCGCGTTCTTTTTATAATCGTCATCCCTGTCCGTTTGCATAGCAAAGATGACGTACAGGGGATGATCTTCCTTCGGGACGGTTTTCACCGACCACTGAAAAGGTCCCTTCCCCCCTGCCGTGATCGAAGGCAATTCCTGAAGTTCCCATCGTCTGAATTGAATGGGAATGGGCCGTCTGCTGTCCAATACCCTAGTCACGGCGAGGGAGGCGGCGTCGCTGAGCGTGAGATGAGGCATTCTCCAAACGACATCGAGGATATTAAACGCCGCTGCATCTGCCGTTTCTGCTTTTGTAAAGAGACAATTTTTGTCTTTGCGACCGCGAATCAGCACGAGGTCGTGCTTAACACCGGTCATGACGCGATTGTGGTCCTCGAAAAAACCCATCCACAATTTCAAAGGTATGATCGCGTAAAACCTTCCGTCCGGCTCGCAGAAGGCGCGTTTATTGTTGCAAACATCACCGTTGTACAAATTCACCTCCTCGGTCCATCCCGCACACCCCAACTCTCTTCTTTCCGCCGGAGACAGCAAAGGAAGATTCTTCAAGGTGGTCGTGATCCCGGGATTTTTCACTACATCGACGATGACGTTGTTGATTTCGTAACGAATTTCGCTAAAGAGAAAAGCGAAGCCGTTGTTCACCAATTCGGTGTTGGGGCGTTCCGTGGTGCCGTCCTTGTCTTCGGAACCTCGGAGGACGAGAGAACTGGCGGACGGCAGAAGAACGGCGTCCTTATTCGCGATAGTAATACGTATTTCATCGTTATTATTAAACGATCTGATATAGGGCAAGTGTTCGTGAACTGCGATGCCGGTGATGTGATGTTTCAGATTCTCTCTATGAAGAATGTCTATGGCATGTTCGTCGATAAATTCAGTATTTGAATGCTTCACTTTCATTCTCTTTGTCGTCATCTTCTTCTTCTTCTTCCTTTGGTGAGAAGACTATAACCTAAACCTCGTAAGATTTCTCGGCTGGACCGTGTTAACGTGGCGAGCGGACAAAGCACTCTGTGTCGCGGACGAGGAACGACCTCCAATTTATAGTGTTTCATTTCTTCTCTCTCTCTCAATCAAATCAATTCAGCAGTCTAGGACGGACGAGCAGAGTGCACGTCAACGGCGTTTCCGGATGCAACGGAATCAGTTGACCGTCCGCGTTCTCTAAACGAATCGAAATCTCGTCGATCCAATGGCGCGTGACGCGATGAAATATCTTTTCCGACGGTCTCTCTTCGAGGATGGCGGCTGGTAAGTCGTTGATGTGAAACTGGTGAAGCACGTGGGCCTTCCGATTGTTTATATACCCGCTTTCGATCACGTTACACGTCACGAACACTTCAAAGTCTTTCACGATCGCCGGCGCTTGATCGGACATCGCGTACTCTCCCCGAGCTGTAGGTGGAACGTTCTTTTTAAATCCTAAAAGTTGACCGATGGATTTATCACCCTCGAAGTCGAGTCTGAAAGAAGTGCTAACGGCGACTTTGTTCGTGTGCGGGTCCGCTTTCAAGTCGCAATAATGCGTCTTCATCGCAAATCCTTCGGGAAATTGTTTTTTGAGGACGTCGTAAATGTGTCGATTGATATCTTCTAACGTATACGTGCCCGGCGGTACGCTTATCATATGTGTTGTTTCTGCCCCTGGAAACGTGTAGTAAAACCGGTTGTTTTCTTCTTTCACGTTTTGGACGTGGTGCGCGGTGTTGAGATGGACCAACGCGATCTCGTGAATGTCGGTGGAGAGGTCGATGGCCGGCGCGAACTTGGCCGTCACTTCCGGTCCTCGTCCGATAAGCGTGTAGGTGTGCATGATGTCAGCGTCTCTCGTGAAATGAACCCCTCCTACCGATGAGTCTTCCTTTTTTTCTTTCCCTCTCCCCCCTCCCCCATTTCGTGAAAGAGAAATTGCAAACACAACTTGCCGCAGTTGTTCGTGTTATATTTTTGCACTCGACGCGTGTTGTACGTCACGTGGTGTCCGCGCGCGTATCGAAGAAATTCGGGAGGGGGCGGAAGTCCGAAGGAATCGAAATAACGCACCGTTCGGCCACGTTTCGCGTACGCGACGAAATGAGTACCGTCGCCGCTGGCGTCGTCGAGGTTGACGACGCCGCACTCACGCTCCGACGCCGCCATTGTTCTTTTTTTAGGCAACGCATCACGCGTAAACACGCCACGAAAATAAGGAATATTCAAAATCTTCTTGGCAAAACGTGTCATTTCCTCGTGCGTGAGTGCTCGACGCGGTACTCCGCTCATTGGTTTTTTCGAGACGAGCCCCCCCTCCTCCTCCCCCTCCTCCTCCCCTTCGCCTTCTTGGTCGTTCGAAGCATTTTCGCGGCCCGTAGCAACACGCCCGATCCTTTTTTGACTTCCATGGCCTTGTTATGACGCATCATTTCCGCTAGCTCTTGGTTTTTGCTTTTGGCGTTTTTCACAGCGTTCGCGATAGCGGCAGCGCCGCCTGCGACACTACCGACCGCGCCCAGGCCGCTTAGAATCGCGGGGAGTAAAGGGAGAAGGGCTGGCAGAAACCCGCCTCTCTTACTCTTCCTTCCTTGACACGCAGCTTTCTTCCTCCTCCTCCCCCTCCTCGATATTCCGCGACCCATCGCGGCGGGGAGTCGGGCGCGGGGGGTGATAACAGCACCCGCCGGTGAATACTCTGCTCTTCGTGCGCCTTCTTCTCTCCTCTGCGGTGGTAGTGGTAACTTCCTACAATCTCTCGTCGTTGTCGTTCTACACACTGTGCGAACCATGACAGTACTAATACACGAGCGCAAGTGTCGAAATATATATACCTTTTTTTTTCTTCCTACAATATCCCCTTCGATTTCAATTTTTGTTCTATTTTTAATTCAATCTCGTGTTTAGTTAATTCTTTTTGCGCGTGAAAAACAGACTCCGTGTAGTTTTTCGCCTTCGCCAGCGTGTCGTCTATCTCTTTTGTGATAAGCTCTTTCTGCGCGCGAAAAATATTCTCCGAGTGTTTCTTCGCAGCCGCCAGCATGCCGTCCAATTGATCCTTAATCACTACGTCCGAGCCGGCGGTGCCAGGGCCTACTTTGCGAATAAGCCTGCCGTGAAAATTGTAGTTACCGGACGAACCGACTTGCGGTAACGTGTCCAAAAGCCTGGGAGGAATTTTGCTTTCGTGCGCGGTCACGAGCGCGATGCATTCGCTCTTCGCGAAAGCCTTTAGGTCTTTTCCCTGTTGTTCGACACGCGCAGAGAGCTTCTTCTCGAGGGCATCGAGTTCGATTTTACTTGTTTTTTTCAAGCTTTCCGCAAGCTTCTTCTCGAGCTCATCGAAAGTATCGCTTTTTCTTTTTACCGCAGTTTCCGAAGATCATCATCATCATCATCATCTCTCCTCCTTGTGCGCTTACGTGCAACACTGTCGACTTGTTCATCGACGTAACGCTTCGTGACGGCGTGACGTGACCGAACCGCGTGACCGAAGACATCCATCACATCGATGCGACTGACAGATTTGTTTTCTAAATCCATATATTTATATTAAAAAAATTTCGAAAGACAAAGCGGCGTTTCGACCCACTGTGTACTGTTTCGCGTTGCGACGTGATCGAAGCATTTTTTTAAAAAAATTTCGATCACCAAAGCGGTTTTTCGACCCACTGTACACCTTCACGTCATCTGTTTTCTAAATCCGGATATTTATATTTAAAAAATTTTGAAAGTCAAAGCGGCGTTTTGACCCACTGTGTGCTAATTCGCAAAAGCGGAAAAAGAGTCGTATTAAAAAAGTATTAAAAAGTATTTAAAAAAAAAAAGGGGTGTAAGAGCATCGGATCATTAAAAAAAAATTTGTCCACTAAAGCGGCGTTTCGACCCGCTGTGTACTGTTTCGCAAAACGGATAGAGAGTCGAGCGGCGTCCTCGAGTTGCGACGCGATCGGAGCATTTAATAAAAAAATTTCGACCCCCAAAGCTAAGTTTCAACCCACTGTGCACCAACTCGATCGAGTGTTTCGGTCTACTGTGATGGCGCGCGCCCTCTAGCACCAACACGGAAGACTGAAAGAAACATACTCGCGGTGAAGTGCACACGCGCGCCCTCTCTTAGCAAACATGTGAGTTTGCGCAACGCGTGTGTTTTTTACTCGAAGCCCATGTTAAAATTATAGAGTGCTGGAATTGTGCACAAAGAGTCTCTCTCTCTCAGCGAAGGGAAGCTCCTATCAGACTGATATGAAAGTAGGTCGCAGACGCTCGCGCCAGCCAGCCCGCCCGGATGAGTGTTAGGGTTGATAACACGCGGGCGCGCTTCGCGATTTCGACAGCACTAGAAAAAAAGTCAGTCGTGTTCTAAAACTACGTCGTGTCAGTCGTGTGTAAACTGAGCAAACATGCAAAGATATTCTTTTAGAAGATTCGGACAATTTACCAATGCTCAATACTTACCAGTAGACCCGTACGGTCGCAGCGTAATACACTACGCTGCGGCATTTGATGACATTTTAGGTTTATTATTTTGTTTAACTCGCGGCGATCCAGTCGATCGCGTGGACTTCTTTCTCAGAACACCGCTCCACTACGCGTATAGACAAGGATCAGAAACAGCGTGGAATTTTCTACTATACGCCGGTGCCGATCCGAACAGTCTCGATGCAATGGGCAACAGACCACAGGACCTGTTACACCAAGAGAATATTTGGTGTAATTGTCCTCCAGCTTGTGAAATGTGTATCAGGGTGCCAAACCACTGCGTGGTGGAGGTGCCCCTCGTGCAGTACCTAGAAAGAGATATCTATCTAGGGGAAAACTTGCACGATGGGGCACCGCCGCCACCGCCGCCGCCGCCGCCGCAAGACCCCGCGCCGTCACCGCAGCCGCTGCCGCCGCCGCCGCCGTCACCGCAGCCGCTGCCGCCGCCGCCGCCGCAGCCGCTGCCGCCGGGCGCCGGCGACGGTCCCGCGGAAGCGCCCGCCGCCACCACCATTGCCTCTGAGACGCGGCTAGCGGTCGAAACCGCGGCGGCAGCGGCTGCGCCCTCCGCAGGAACGGAGGACTCGACTCCATCGAGGCGAGTCCCCATTCTGCGATTGCAGAGGGTTTGTGGAGAGACCTGGTCAACTTTCTCCTCAACCCCGCTGCCAACCGCGTCTACTTCACCACCACCACCATCATCACCACCACCACCACCGCCGGCGGCGCGGATTATAAGGTTGAAGCACCCAAAAATTATAGTTCGCCGGCTGGAGGATAATTAAAAGGTAACTATTGTTTTTTTTTTTTCTTCTTCTTCTAATTCTATACTGCGTATTCTTATTCTAAATTGCGTATGCATATGTGTTCAAGGTCCTGCGGTCTGTTGCCCCATCTGCCGGATCGGCACCGGCGTAGAGGAGCTGTTCCTTGTCTATAGGCGTAGTGGAGCGGTCGCGACGAGTGGTCGCCGCGAGTTAAACAAAATAATAAACCTAAAATGTTATCAAATGCCGCAGCGTAGTGTATTACGCTGCGACCGAATGGTCCACTGGTAGGTAGTGCGCATTGGTAAATTGTAACCGAATCTTCTCAAAAGCAATGTATATTCAAAAAATAAATCAAAAAACGTTTTAATGCATTGGTTTTTTATTTGTTTTTTCCCTATTTTAACTTTGTCGGGTTTCCTTTTTTGTATAGTACAATAAATAGTTTTCATTTCAAAATATTTTTGATTTTTTAAATAGATTTTTTAAATATACAATTCAAAACTAGTGAAATGTGAAATGAATATTTTTATTTTCAACAATCAGTGAAATTGAAAGGTTTTTTCTATTTTTATTTTCAACAAGTGTGAATTAAATTTGAAGTATTTTTCAATTTGATAATTATTTCATTTATAAATATACAGTGAAATTGTTTTATACAGTTGATTAAATTTGATATTTTTTGAAGTATTTTTCAATTTGATATTTATTTCATTTATAAATATACAGTGAAATTGAAAGGTTTTTTCAATTTGATATTTATTTCATTTATAAATTTACAGTGAAATTGAACAATAAATAGTTTTCATTTCAAAATCTTTTTGATTTTTTAAATAGATTTTTTAAATATACAATTCAAAACTAGTGAAATGTGAAATGAATATGAAATGTGAAATGAATATTTTTATTTTCAACAATCAGTGAAATTGAAAGGTTTTTTCAATTTGATATTTATTTCATTTATAAATATACAGTGAAATTGAAAGGTTAACAATATAACAGCTTTGGGAGGAAAGGTAAGTGCATGATGTGTGAATTAAATTTGAAGTATTTTTCAATTTGATATTTATTTCATTTATAAATATACAGTGAAATTGTTTTATACAGTTGATTAAATTTGATATTTTTTATTTATTTTATAAATATACAGTTCAAATACAGTTCAAAACGAAAATAGTTTGAAATGAATATTTTATTTTCATCATCCTCTGGTGGGGGTGTGTATGTTAAAAAACTATTTGAAAAAACTATTGGCATTTTGAAAACTGGACATTTGTTTAATTATCTCATTGGTCGGATGCAATAAAAAACTCCGACAAAGACCATGAACTATAGCTTCTGGATCTGCCCCATTTTTTCCAATAGTTTTCATTGGCAACAATTCTCAAACAGATTTTAATCGCACACGATGGCTCTCAAGGGCAACCTTGTCATCGGTCATCGCAATTATTTGCGCCGCTGTCACTGATGCCGCCGACTAGTCGGTGACAACAGTGACAGCAGCGCAAATAATAATAATGGCGATGTCCGATGACAAGATTGCCCTTTGAGAGCCATCGTGTGCGATTAAAATCTATTGAGAAAGTTGTTGGAAATGAAAACTATTGGAAATTGGGGCAAATCCAGAAGCTATAGTTCATGGTCTTTGTCGGAGTTTTTTATTGCATTCGACCAATGAAGATAAATAAACGAATGTCCAGTTTTCAAAAATGCCAATAGTTTTTTCAAACAACTTTCTCCCACACACACACCCCCACCAGAAGACGATGAGAATAAAATATTCACACACATTTGCAATGAATATCGTGATTTGAATACTAAGCATTCTCTCTCTCTTAATAATTTTCATTGGTCGGATGCAATACAAACACTCCGACGAAGAGCATGAAAAAGTTTCCCGATTTAGTCCCATATTCTAACAGTTTTTTTTTCATTTCCTACCTGCAAGCATCTCAAACAGTTTTTTAAATCGAACACGATGGTCTTAAATAAAGAGACCTTGCAATAGGCGATCATCACTACTTGCACCGCTGTCACCGATGCCGACGACTATCTCCTAATCAGAGGTTCTGCAGTGACATCCGTTGGTGCATTGAGCATCATCTCAGCGCATCTACGGATGTCACTGCAGTGCCTCTGACTGGGAGGTAGTCGGCAACAACAGTGACAGCGGTGCAAATAATAATGATGATCGCCTATTGTAAGGTCTCTTTAAGGGCATCATGGTGTTCAATTTAAAAACTGTTTGAGCTGCTTGTAGGTAGGTAGGAAATAAAAACTGTTAGAAAATGGAGCAAAATCGTGAAACTGGTTCATGCTCTTCGTCGGAGTGATTGTATTGCAAAAACGAACCAATGCTTATTATTTTTAAATTAAAAACTTTGATTTTTTTCCATACACCAGTTATAATATTCCAGATATTCTAATGAATAAAAAAGAAAAACGATATTCATTCCAATATTATAAAGCTTATATAATTTAACATCAAAACTTTAAGTACTTTTTCCCGTACACCATTATTTCACTCCAGATATTTTTCTTTTTTAAATATTCTAGAGGATACATTAATATTACATAAGCGTTATTGGCAGGATTTATTCCGAAATATATTACATGGGGTTTAGACAATAGGAATGCTTCCACTCCTATCTGATCAATAAATGATGTAAATCTATAAAACAAAAGAGAAATATTAAAATTACAAATTTTTAAAAAATTCCAAATAAGAAGTTCCAAATAAAAAATTATTAAATATACCTTGTTGGGAGGAACGTACTAAATTTCTCATTTATGACTACAGCATAATTTTCATTATTAAAACGTTCCGATTTATAACGTTTTGCTTCGGTTATTGCGTAAGCAATGCCTTTAGGGAAATCTTCCCATCTTTTTGCTATTTTGGTTCCTTCGGCGCGTGCTGCAATAGCGGTCCAGATGTCACTAAAACATATTAATTTTTTAAAAAATAACGTATTAAACTTAATAAAAAAGTATTTTTAAAAATAACGTATTTAAACTTTATTTAAAAAAGTAATTCATTCTACTTACGTCTCTTTGGGAGGTGAATAAATGAACACGGGACAATTTGGATCGTCAACCAGTCGCAGCGCTGTGTTTTCATTTACACATACGTCTGATGTGATGATGATGAGGATGATTGTTCAGTGTTAAATATAGTGGTAGACAACGCTAATTTATAGCCGTCTAAAGTAGCATCCTCATCATCATCAAATATTCCAGATAAATCCATTGTTGTTACATCTGCACCTAGCATTCTCCTCTCGAGAAGTTCCAATTTCGTCTGCTCATCAGCACTATTAAAACAAAAAACAACATAGAACATGCAAATAAAACAAAACAAATAAAAAAAGTGAATTGAATACTTACGATGTCTTCCGCTTCTTTGTTCGTGACGTTGACATCACCACAGCGCCAGATTCTTCCTCCGTGTTGTTGATTTCACGAATGGTTGCCATCGTTAGTAGTAGTATCAGGAGCAGGTTCACCAGAAATGACATTTTCATGTTGATATCAACGCATTTATATATGTGCGGGTATCACCGGGGCCGGGGAGTTACAAGCCTCGCTATCGGCGACATGCCACCTCGCTATCGGCGTGCGCCAGACGCGTATTGCCTCCTATCGGACGGATATGATAGTAGGTCGAGCCGCTGCGCGGGAGGGTCACGCCACCTCGCTATCGGCGTGCGCCAGACGCGTATTGCCTGCTATCGGACGGATATGATAGTAGCTCGAGCCGCTGCGCGGGAGGGTCACGCCACCTCGCTATCGGCGTGCGCCAGACGCGTATTGCCTGCTATCGGACGGATATGATAGTAGCTCGAGCCGCCCGCTGCGCATGGGGGCCACGGTGATAAGACACGAACGCCCACTTTGTCAGGGGGGGGAATTCCCCGGAGGTCGTGGAGAAGAGGGAGAATGCTGATAGGATAATGCGTGTGGGTGGGGGGGGGAATTGATATATATAACCACGGGTCGACCTCGTGGAGCGTGTTAGTCGTCCTCTCGGTGCTGTTGCGTCATGATGAGCGATTGGATTGTGCCAATTTTCCTTATTGTAGTATGCATGTACATAGGGGTATCGCTCACGTTCATATACTATTTGTGGAGGTTCCGCTGTGATTGTTGAAAAGGTGAAAGATATCATGATTTATTTTTTTTATTTTTTTTTTTATTTTTTGTTCGTTTTGTAAATGATCTGTTTTTTTTTCCTTTTTTAGCACGTGACATTTTTTTTATTTTTAGTTAGAAAGAATGGAGAATTCTGTTATTGCAAACGCTCTTCAATGGACGGACGTCGTACAGTCTTTAGACGGTAGGGTACAGCGCGGTTTAATTTTGAACCCCCCTCCCCCACACAACATCCTGGATCCGGTCGCGTTTCTGAACAGGTGTCGTGTGCCGTTCCATTTGAAAATGTTTGAACTTATCGTCAACGGTCCTGCGCGTCGTTCTTGTTTCAAAATTTGTGCGCAACTCGAATGTCAGTTTTTAATCGAACACGAGAACGTCGAGACACACGAAATCGTGGGAGAGTTGCAGCCCATTTTCCTTTCGACACGGGCTGCGGTTTTAACACGAGGTGATGACATTTCAGAATTTTTCCTTTCTCACATCGCGAATCCTCTAAATTCGAAATTTGACGAGTTTTCCGAGAGAGACTCCGGAAAATCGTTGGCCTCTATCGTCGCCCTTCATGTTTCGGCTCACTTTTTCGAACCTATCGCTCATTCTGCCTCTTCGTTTCTTCCTCTTCCGGCATCCATCGCTGTACGTCACGCTGTGATCAACGTGCGAAATCGAGACGAGAAATGTTTTCTGTGGGCACTGGCTTCGGCTCTCTTTCACAAACGACAGCCACCACACACCAAAATTTGTAATTCAGATCGGACGCTTACCTACCAAACCCTTTTCGATGACTTAGAAAACAGTCTCGATTTGCGCGGCATCTCCTGGCCCCTGCCCGTTCACGAGATAAAACGATTCGAACGACAAAATTCCACTTTTTCCTTTAACGTTTTCACGCTAGAGTTTGATTCGGCCAACAAATCGTGGAAAATCGTAGGTCCTGTACACTTTTCGGGTACGAAGAAAGAGAATCATTTCAATTTCTTGTTGATAGACGGGGATGGCGGACGGTCCCATTACGTTTGGATCAAAAACTTAAGTGGACTGGTCCAGGCTCAACATTCCGGCCACAAGGGTAGGATTTTTGTTTGCGAGAGATGTTTAAACGTGTTTCACTCGCAAACGAAACTCGAGGCTCACGACATCGACTGCCGATCCGTGGGGTCCCCCGCACGTTTGATCCTTCCGTCGGAGACGGATGCGGAGGAGCGCTTCATGCAATTTCGACATGTCGAAAGGCAGCAACGATGCCCGATTGCGGTTTACGTGGATTTCGAAGCGCTCACGCTCCCTTTGCATTCGTGTGAGCCGTCGTCGAGCGCATCCTTCCTTCAGCCATACCAAATGCACGAGCCCTTTTCGGCGGCGCTTCAAGTGGTGTGCTCGTTTGATGAGTCGCGGAATCGGCTGGTCACCTTTCACGGTCCCGACGTCGCGATACAATTATTAACTTTCTTAGAAGGTCTCGCGAAAGATGTTGAACAACTTTTAGAGCATCCTTCCCCCCTCGTGATGGAGGAAGCAGACGAGCTCCGTTTTCAAAATTCCGAGTTTTGTCACATTTGTAAAGGGCCTTTTCTTCCAAATTCCGTCCGCGTCAGGGACCACGATCATTTTTCGGGTGTCTTTCGCGGCGCGGCTCATCAATCGTGTAACGTCAACTTTCCCGCCCCGAAGCACATCCCCGTCATCATGCACAACGGGAGCGGTTACGATTGGCATTTTCTCCTTCAGGCCTGGGGCGAAAAGAACTGTTCGAACAACGACGGGTTGCGCGTGGTTCCGCACAATCACGAGAGATTCGTGGCGATTTCCCAGAAAATCGGGAAAGTGGAACTACGATTTTTGGACTCTTTGAAATTTTTAGGTGCATCGCTCGACTCTTTAAGTCGATCGCTCGATTCGGCCGATTTGAAATTCACCCGTGCGGCTTTTCCCGACGATCGTCTTTTCGCTTTGGCCAGAAGGAAGGGGGTATTCCCCTACGATTATGTCAACGACGTGTCCAAATTGGGCGAAACGAGGTTACCGCCGCCCGAGGCCTTTTTCAGTCGCCTCACAGACACACCCGTTTCGGACTCGGAGTACGCGCACGCGCAGGCCGTGTGGAACGCGTTCTCCGTTCAAAATTTGGGCGAGTACGCCGATTTGTATTTGAAAATCGACGTCCTCCTAGAAACAGATATTTTGGAAAAATTTAGAAATTTGTGTTTGGAGGTGTACGGGCTCGATCCTCTGTTTTACTACACCGCTCCCGGGCTTTCGTGGGACGCCATGTTGAAGACCACCGGCGTTCGACTAGAACTACTCACGGACATCGATATGGTTCTCTTTTTCGAGCGGGGCATCCGGGGGGGACTCGTGCAAGTGATCGGTCGACACGCCGAGGCCAATCACCCCTTTGTGGGTGAACGCTTCCGGCCGAATGATAAGCAATCTTATCTCGCTTATGTCGACGCGAACAACTTGTACGGTTTTTCAATGTCACATCCGCTTCCGGTGGGCGACTTCCGGTGGATGTCGGAAAGCGACATCGAGCGGTTGAACATCGCAGAGGCGGCCGCTGAAGTCGATCGGGGATACGTTTTGGAGGTCGATCTCGACTACCCTGACGAGGTCCACGATCGCTTGAGCGATTTGCCGCCCTGTCCGGAAACACGCGTCCCGCCCGACTCGAAAAGCAGCCGGCAAGTCAAGTTGCTGGCGACGCTTCTACCGAAGCGTCGTTACGTCGTGCACATTCGAAATTTACTTCAGGCCCTCGAGTTGGGAGTACGACTCACGAAAATTCATCGCGTTCTCTCTTTTTCGCAACGACCTTGGCTTGCCGCGTACATGGACCTGAACAACGCGCGTCGACAGCGCGCGTCCTCCGACTTTGAAGACAAATTTTATAAATTGATGAATAATTCTATTTACGGGAAGTCGATGGAGGACGTGCGCAACCACCGACGCATTTATCTCGTGAATCGGTGGGAGGGGAGGTGCGGGGCGAGACGTCTCATTGCCGATCCGGCCTTCGTACGTAGTCATCACGTGAACGGCGATCTCATGACAATCGAGTTGCGTAAAACGAAGGTGAAGCTCGCGAAGCCCATTTATTTGGGATTTTGTATTTTGGAAATTTCAAAACATAGAATGTACGATTTTTTTATAGTTATTGTCAGAAAAATCTTCGCGACCTTCATCTTCTTTACATGGATACCGATTCATTCATTCTCTCTACTTCCACGAGCGTGTACGCTGAGATGAATCGGCATCCATCCTGGTTCGATACTTCCTGTTTCGGTCCCGATAATGAATTTGGCGTGACACCGCGCAATAAGAAAGTATTAGGACTGTTTAAGGACGAATGCGGAAGCGATCCCCTGCTCGGCTACGTAGGTTTACGTCCAAAAATGTACTCCATCGAAACCCGATCTCGGGCGTGTTCTTCTCGGGCGAAGGGAGTACAACGGTCGGTCGTAAAACGTTATAAATTTCAAAATTATTTGGACTGTTTATTTCGAGACGACACTAGAATCGACAAACAATGCATCATTCGGTCCAAATCCCATGTCAATTATTCCTTTGTTCAAAACAAGCGTTCGTTGTCCGTTTCCGACGACAAACGCTATTGGATCGATAAATTTACGAGTCTACCATGGGGTCATTTCCGCATCATGTGTACGCGTCCGTCCTTTCCTTCTTCTTCTTCAGCGTGCACGCTCGACCCTGCAGGCGGGGTGAGTTAGATTAGATACTTCATTTAGGGGGTTCATGGGTGGGGGCTATGGGTGTAGTGGTGGGGATGAGCGTTTGCAATATAGAGGGGGGACGGGAGACGAGTAGAGGCTCGCACATCTATCTCTCTCTCATTGAGTCGTGGACGGGAGAGGTGACAACATCCTGGAATAGAGAGAGAGAGAAAGATGGAACAGGAGAAAGAGAAGATCTGTCTGCATTTGACCGAGGCCGCAGGTGACTTCGCCATCGCGGTTTCTCATGAAATGGAAAAAAAGGTTCAAGAGGGCGAGGAGGAAATAGTGAAGATATGGAAGGAGATTGCCGTATCGGCGGTCGACGCCGCCGTGGGCGCTGCATTACTGACCCAAGCTCGAATCGACTCGCCAGAGAACGACTTCTTCAGCGCCATCGTCAATATGCACCTGGGTGTCTTAGCCACCATGGAGATGATCAGTCGTCTTCTCCCACCATCCGAAAGTGAGCTACTGCGGCAACGCGTTCAGCGCATACGCCAATCTATTCAGACACTACCTTCTTCACCATGTGAAAACACTCTTCCCGCCTACGAGCCCAATGAACATCCAATGCCGTCAGTGTCTCCCTCTCTGTGAGGTACGTAGTCTTTTTTTTTCAAGCGAGGTTCATAAAAATAATTTTTTATTTTTTAATGTACTAATTTTTCCACTATCTGTTTTCAGATTTACGCAGCACAGCATCTAGAAATCAATAATTAAAAAAATGTAAATTATTTTTTCTGAAGAACTTTTTAAAAAAGTATTTGTATCATTTTTTCAAAATATATTCTTTCAATATATACACATTTTTTGTTGTTGTTATTTATCATCCCGTCACCTCCAGTTTCCCACCCCCCTTTTCGTTATTGTTATTTATCATCCCGTCACCTCCAGGCAGGGATTTTCCCCCCTTTTCATTATTTATCATCCCGTCACCTCCAGGCAGGGATTTCCCCCCCTTTTCATAGTCCATCCATAGAGCGAAGGGGGATTATTTTTTTTTAATAGTGACGTCACCGCGGAGGGGAGGGGGGTTCACAAAAAAAATAAAGGGAGGTGGAGGCGCACGCGCGTCTCTCTCATTCAGTCGTGGACGACAGAGGTGACAACATCGCAGCAGCAGCAGCTTCTCGCTTCATGGTAATTATATATGTGTGCATGAGCGCACGCACGCACGCACGCCACGTTACGTCACGCCACGTCACGCGCGCGCGAGAGTCACGTAAAACCCACTCAAGAGACGCTCTTCTCGGCCGTGTCGCGGTAGCTCAGTGCTAGCGTGCGCGCCACACCCCCCCCCTCACAGGAAACGCTACTCCGGGCGGTTCGAATCCACCTCGCGCAGACTTCCCGTTTTTGAAAGACATCACACCACCACGCACAAACCGAGTTCCACACAACGCTCACAGAGCGCGCCACCACCACCTTCACCGCCGCATTTCGCCGCCAGGGCGCGCGCAATCGGCCCCAGGAAGTGACCTCACTTCTCTGCTGATACGATAAAGCCACTTCCGGGGGCCCCACAGGCGGGACCCGGACGTGACGTCACTCACTGATAAGATAAGATAAGGCTTATCTGTGACGCGTTTCCGGGTCCCGGGGCCCTCTGACGTCACCCAACACATATGCGGGTTCTGGATCGGAAGTGACGTCACGATAAGATAAGATAAGATAAGATAAGGCTTATCAGTGACGTCATTTCCGATCCAGAATCCGCATATTCCCCCTACTTGCACCGCTTCTTTTCTAATTGCGAAAATCATTACATTGCCATTTTTACACTCAGTACATCGTTTTCAGTTACACGATGTAGCCAAGAGGAGACAACACCCCAGGGAGTCTCGGAGTCTCTACTGGCCTCCACTCGGGAGACGTTTCCATTTTCAAGGTTACACATTCCACGACAGCGAACAGTGCGCACAGAGCAACAACCATTGCGGGAGAAGCGGGAATGTGCCTTCATGGTATCTGCCCATTAACTAGAGGGCTCACTGCGATCTGGGTTCTCCATATATCCCCGAGTTATAAATCCTAAGGTAACACAGAAGAAGAAAATGCCTTTAGGGGAAGCTTTTGTATATTAAGCGAAGAACGAATTAAAAATGTTGCATTTAAACTGTCTGGAATCTAATCAATTACACAGAAGAAGGCGAAAACTGTTTTCCAATTGCAAGAAAACTCAAACGAAGTAGACCTGTTCTTAGGTGAACATCCAGTCGCGCAGTTTAATAGAACCAAAATAAGGCATTTTTTAAGAGATGGAAATTCACCGGATCTCCTTACAATAATCCAAATTATCTCTTATCTCCAAGTTACGTATATTTCCGCACAACCGTACATTTCTCCCATATCTTCCGATTTAATTTTTGGACAATTTCAACTCGTATGCGAGAAGAAAAAAAGTCAATAGTTCATTCAGTGTCAAGTCTAAATAACTTACTTCAACCTCATTCGGTTTTTATTGCCGTTTCATGAAAGATAAGTTGCGTCGTGGTGGCTGGGAGTATGAATAAGACGCTTAGCCTTTGTATCTGTTGCATGAGTCACAAGCGCCCACGCGCGTGAGACTAGCTGCATATGACTCCATTCACGCACCACTATTACTCAACATCAGGTCCTTCCTCCTTTTTGTCGTACAGAAGAGATATTTCAGGGAACGTGTTCATAAACACCATTCATTTAAAAAACTATCGCATGAAATTAATGTGAGTTTATTGAATCAAATTGCCATAGATCACTATCCCATTAGTTATTTATATTCTAAAAAAAGAGAACTGAAAACAAAATCAAGCGTGTCACAAACATGTTTCATTCAAATGTTCAAAGCTGGTAGGTAGGTATGAAGTAGCAAAATGGCACTCGAGGATAAGATGCGCACTCATAATTACCCATTCTTATGATTTCCTCCCAGACACATAGTACGAATAATACAGTAGATGATTTCATTTTATTGAATCTTACATTCAAACACTATGTAAGGAAATATTAAATTAGCATTTTGTGTCTGGTGTGCGACAACACAACAGATGCATCATTCCGTTCAATTTTCTTAAATTTGGTATTGAAACTCAATCAGATGAAGATTTAATCCCCTTAAAAGATTGCAACGGCAAACGCAATTTCGAAAGAACGGTTTCAGAAACTACTCTACAAATAACATTCAGTTCTAAAATTCAGAATGGCTTCGTATACTCCTTGATTTGAGTGACACTTTTCGTAAGTTCCCAAAAAGAATTCCCACAGAACACTATCAAAAACCTACTTTACCAGTTTCGCAGCAAAGTCAAAATAAAGTGTGTAACTGAATAACGATGTTTTGCAATTCTCTGTCATTTCAGACTTGAACAGAATATGTGCAATAGCGAAGTAAAACTACTTGCACATTGAAGTAAAAGATATTAATTAAAAACATCATTACTTTGGGGCGTAGGGAATATGTTTCCAAAAGTTGCAAAATCGCAAACATGGATTTGCAAGATGAATCTCGTTATTATTCGCCTAAAATTATTTTTACTTAATTGTATATTTAGAAAAAATCTAGAATCTTCCAAATACTTGTCCACGAAATAAAGAACATGACCGGGTATGGGGACGTATTTATCTATTAAGGTAAAAAATTATAACATCTGCCTGTGACGCAAAGAGAGAAAATTGCATTCAAGAGCTGAGAAGCAAATTAAGAAACAATCTCAAAATTTGATCCGTGGATAAAGGGAAAATAGACGAAATATAACGTAGATTTCAGATTCAAAAGGACTTTTTAATAGTTGTCACAGATATACAGTATTTTAAAATTATTATACAGGATAAAACTTTACAGTCGTATAAAAATAATAAAAAATACGTTTTTTTGTAATTAGTATATTTTTTAATTTTATCGAAGTAGTTATGCAACAGAAAAGACCTTACTTTACATTCGGACTAAGTACTAACTTCAGAGGTTTAATGTCACCTCGTACAGCTCAGTCAAACAACGTAGGCCTACAAGTATTGCATATCATAAGAATTATTATGCTGCTCATATTGACACCTGATGCATACAAGTAACGCTCAAAATGAACACTAAAGAAGAAGATGGTAGGATAATAAAATCGACGATGAGAATAAAAGAACCAGAAATTGCTTGATTTCGCTACGAAGACAATGAGATACGAGGCAGGATTCTCTTGGTTGGGAATGAACTTCGTTCATGAAGTTTTCCGAGCGCATGCCGGATGGATGTGGGCAGATAACACACAGACCACACAATCCATTCCTATCAGTTGAGGGAATATGTTGCGGTTTGCGGGCAACATCTTCTGGATCGAAAAGCACGGAGGAAATGCACAATAAAATATGTAGAAGAAAATAACACTCGTTTGTGAGAAAGGGCTAAATACGAGTAAATGATTATGCTATAATTTTGGTCTCTAAGTTTCACTATTCTATCCTCATTTCCGTGCTAAAAAGAATAAAACTTAAACTATACTATAAAATAAGACTAAGAATTAAATATACTATTCCACTCGTGAAATTAAAACTAATAATGTTTAACTATTGTACATATAAAAGTCCCAATCATGGCGGTAATCTCAAGAAAATTATCACTTTTTCTATCCGATTTTTCTTACCACTCTTTACTGGACAATAATAAGCTGCGACTAATCTATCTTAGAAGGCGGTATGTATTAATCGCTGTGTCGATGTGCAATAAACCATGTATTTACTATAACATAACCTCTCCGGTTTTACATGCTTTCAGTTATTTTCAGTATTTGCCGCATTGTGGAACTCTGTTGGACGTAAAGTGGAGTAGTCCTATTAAATGCCATTCGTGCTTTAGAAATTCCAAGATAAAGCCCCATCCCCCGCCTCGCTTCACGTGCCTGAAATTTATGGACAATAATCAAAGCACTCGTGATATTACCTATGAAAATATGTTGCTAAGTGCAGGGAATGGAATGAGGAAAATGGAACATAAAGGTGAAACAGAGAGATACCAATGTGTCAAATGGATTTTGAATAAGATGAGGAATCTGGATGACCGCATTTTACATGGAAGAAAGTGAAAAACACGTTATACTGCAAAAAGGTTAAAAAATGAATACAGGCTCAAATGGAACTCCGCTAGCCAAGTAGAAAAAATGTACGTACTACTCTGTTACTGAAAGCACTGGCGGGGTACTGCTTAGGAAATTTAAATAATTAAAATAGGTTAATTACAGAGGGAAAACACGCCCCCAGAGAAATAAACAAAGAAGGAATGCGAGGGCATGCTTAGTAGGACTGAATCAACACCACCTAGTCATACAGGTAACTAGATGTTGTTGATAGAACCATCCCCAGATTTCGCCGAAAAGGTTTGGAATTGCAACGATTAATAAATAAGCATCTTAAAGCCCAAGTGAAGTCACTCCATTTTTCGTATCGGATAATAGTGTTGAGCAAGTGGCATTCTATTAACAGCACAAATTGTGCAGTTGTACGTTACTAAGCAACAGCGTAGGTAGGAATGCAATTTATGCTCTTGCAGTGGAGACATCCATCTGTTGTTAGGGAAAGTGGTGAAGTTGGGAGTTGTACCATTTTACCTGAAACGGGTTTGTTTTCTTAGCTCGTCTAATACTCATACTCATTCGGTGCCAAAAGAGTAAACCATTCACAGTTCTTTTTAAAGAAACTCTTTCTGAGTTCATTTCATTTCGCAAGTTGTCCTTCAAGTTGGGATCTAAGAAAAAAACGCCGTTTCTCTTGAAAACATACTTCAGAGAAAGCTGTACAAACCAGTCGAGAGAGAGAAAAAGAGAGGGAGAGAAAGGAGAGAGAGAGAGAGAGAAAAAAGATATGGAAGGCATTTTGCTGTTCATCCCACCTGTTCATCACACTTTAAGTATTGTCTTTTAACGACATTGAAGTCATTGGACCACTGAAAAGGAAACGACAATGTTGACGATGATGATGATGACGACGGAGAGTAACAAAAACGTTGTAACTTGGGAAATAGTCCAGGATTTTATTTTCAATTTGTGATTGGATATGTTCTTATGCTGTACCCCAAACTTATCTTTTAAGTATGAATTTAAAAATTTGATTTCTTGAATTCTTCACTTTCACTTATATTGTCAATTTCATTTAGTATTTTGTAAAAATGTACGTGTAATTTAGAATTTTGAAACAATTGTACACACAGTGCTGTTAATTGCATTTCATAGTCCTTGTAAATAATATTGTGATAAGCCAAGAACCCTGGGTTCAGTTTTAATGATAGAATCGGCATCTAGTGTTAGTAATAATAGCGTTGTTTGCAAACTCGAAAACCACAGAATACATATTTTATATGCGTTGAGAGCCGTGATCTTGTACACACGGAAGCGAGTGGTGAGGTGCGAACGGATTTTCTGCATAGGCTGGATATTATTTAAATGATAGTGAGGCGGTTTGAGAGCTTGGTATTGTTTAAATTGTAGTATTAAATTGTAATTGGAAATTTTATTAATGTAAAAGTTGAAATTTCGAATTAAAATAGACTCATGTGTTTTGAGGGGATGTATATTAAGGTAGCTCCGTAGATGGAAGAAATTTTCAATAAATAGCTCAATATAGCCAGTCGCAAGTAGGTGTTTCATACGAAACACAGATGGGGAAAGTAGCGACCGCGTATTAATTTTGTGGGAAATATTAAGTCCTATTAATAGCAAATCGCTGAGGCCATTCTGGAACATTTTGGTTTAGGCAAGGACGCGAGAATTGGTATAACAAGGATTCCATGGACAACATTCAGCTATTCAGCCGAGAAGCTATCTATCAAGAAATTTTAGTTAGCATACGAACTATATTAAATCCGTAGGATGTTCTAATGTTCTACATTGAAAATAATTGTCATGAGATCAATAAATTTGTAATATATACAAGAATAAATGTTACATTTTTATTGTTGAAAAATGTTGATAATTTATTGCCATTAATCTAATAATTGATTATAATCAATAGAACTTCCAGGAATCGTGATTCTCAATATAGAATGACACGTCCACATGCAACACGTAAGGAGTAATATGTTGTATGTCGAACCCATGATTAAATAGGAAGTAAATTTAATAAATTAGTGTTAACATTGAAAGAATTTGGGAGTATAGCAGGGCAACGGTAAAAATAAAAATATTAACAACAGCAGTTGAAGTAATCCCCGTCATAGTATTAGATGTTTGTTGAAATAGTATCCGGATTTGGATATAGTAAAATATTAGAGGAAAAGAAAGAAATTTCACAATATCATTTACCTTTTCGTATTACTAGAGGAGGAACTACATGTATGCTCTTATATCAAGTCTCAACTGGTCAAAATTTAATAAGTTTTTATTTATTTATTTATTTAGTCAAAAACAGTTAAAAACTGTATGTGACGTATGGGGGAGAAAATCATCTGCGCACGCTTTCTTTGAGTTTTGTCAATGTGACCAAATCAAACCTTTCTAACCACTAACCACATAAAAATAAAATAATGGACTGTTAAATTTTCTATAACAAATCTATTAAAACATGAAATATCTTGAAAGAAAAAAATGTTACATCGCTTAGGCAGTTACCTTATACACTACACATTTTTAAATTTGGCGCCAAACTTCTGAACCATTCCTCCTTGGACCTAATCGAAGTAATGTTTTCTGTTCATGAATTGTTAATTTGAGTGCGTCCTGGATAGGTTTTAAATTTCCGCAAATCGTGTTTATTAAATTAAAATGTCTTCGCTAACCACGCTTCAAAAGCGATGTAGTACATGTTTCGACTTTTAGCTGCCGAAAGGCAGCACGGAGAACAGCTGTGACGTCACTTGAATTCCAAGAAGAGTAGGGTGGGTAAAGATTCGAAGAAAAGCTCACATTTCTCTCAAGGCGTTAGTTGAAAGGTGGAAATACGAATGAAGAAATTCCTGTGAAGAGTACCTTTTATTGCAAGTGAGTTACTGTAGATATTCCTGGCTGTGGCAACCAGTTTTTTACCCGTCAGCGCTTACGAAAAGGCGTGTGTTATTAAAAGACAGAGAGTTAGGGCCAGGGAGTCGTTGTACTTTATGATCGCTGCTGTAGCAAGCAGATCGCACTAAATGAGTAGACAGCGGAACGCCGGAGCCCTGCTGCCCCTCACGGAAATTGTAAATTCAAATAGAAAATGAACAACAGATAGGAGACACTTAAGCTATTTCTTATCGGTGTTAGTGCATATTACAATACTTTACGGCTTTTGTGTGCTGACAATATTTCTTATTGGAATCAGGAGCCGAATATCTGAAGTTAAGTTGCAGCGAATCAGCGGGTCGACTTTACAGGTCCCTTCCGCAAAAGCAAGTTTTCAAATGCTCTTCATCTCTATTGGTCAGTTCGGTTAGTTGGAAGTTTTAACATGGACTTAAATGGACACGACGACTGTCGCAGTTCACACAGAAATTCTACGCTCTAATACCGGCCCCACATCGTTGGGGGATTACAGCACGAAAAAGTGCCCGGAATCCTCATTGACGAGTTTAAAGAAAATTCTCAGTTATTACGTCCCGACCAAAACTTTCGCATAATACGATCACATTACATTACATCACAATACATTATAACATTTACAAAGAACGAAATTATGTCTCTTTGTAGTCATTACTTACTACAAACAGATTTGGAAAGTTCGGCGCAGATAATGCAGCTTGGTGATTCGTGAATTTCTCCAGACGTTTTCCCTCTACTAGAGGAAATAATGCCCTGAAGAAATGCTAGACTAGGAATGCCCCTACACAGGAAGCACAAATTGGTTCAACACAATATATACATATTGACTAACTAGAAAAATTAGAAACTGGTTTAAAAAAATCGAAATTTATGTAATACAGAGAGGGCACCGCATTATTTGAAATTATTGCAATTACTGCAATTAAACACAGTTGCTAATATGAAATTAATATATCAGTTATCCAAGTTATCGGATCTTCCAACATTTTTAATGTTATTTGAAAGATTAGCAGTTTTTTACGGCTTAACCATAGCGATCTGATCTGTCTGATTGCTACAATCCGAAAGCTGCTCATCTTTCCAATAGTACAAATGTTGGCAAAGACAACATATTACATTACTATTTTATTGCGAACATTCACCTGCAGATGAGTATATTTCAAACCTATCGGATTCTTTGCATTAAATAATTATAACTCTTACAAACTAATTTTTCCAACATATTACACAGCTGATATTCATTCGGGTGACTTCAATTGCAAGGAGAGACAAATGCTGCTGTTCTGCATCCAGATCATGCCATAATGGCTGTCATTGGATCTGCCTGGTACGAACTGCACATTGAGTTTTGGTAATAACAAAATTAATATCACCTAATGAGCATTTAAGCAAGGAAATCAGCATGAAGATGAATTAGTCGGTGAAATGAAGGGCTGGAGAAACGGCAGTGCCCAGAAGAAACTGTCACGAACCCTAAGAGAGCTTCTAAGGGGGCTTCGGAAGGAGGGGGGATGGAAGGACTATGTAAAGGATTGAAAGTAGTTTTAAACAATTATAAATGATTCAAAATTATATATTCTTTTTGTGAAATTAATTTAATAATATAAACTTACTTGTTTCAATATATTTTAAACAAGAGCCTCCGAGGGCAAATTACCAATATTTTGGCAGAATACGCACTGCTAGTTGAAATATTTATAAAAACATCATTTAACATTTCAATTTTCCAACTGACTATATATAATACAGTATATACAAACTGAAAGAAATACACAAATTATATATTTTACCACACCTAAATTCAATTAAATAAATGTTACATATTTTAACGTAGCCCCTTCCCCTTCATATATTCTGAACCCGCCCTTGCTTTGACTACAAGAAATTGGACACGGCGAAGCCGACCACGAGCAGAAGTGGAACACTTTAGAACCGACAGCTTATGTGTGATGGTTCCATCATCGCCATTTGAAGTACGTCATGGGTTCTGCTCTGAAGCTTCCAGCTTGCAAAGATTTATTCACTTTTCCACAGCCACATCGGCTTGGATCTGCGGCAAATCAGCGTTGCCGCTCATTGACTTACAGTACCGGCAACGTATAAACGACTCTGACAGTTCTCTCGCATCGTGCTGTGGTACGTCATGTAACCTGCTCAGATCTCCATGTAATCAGCTTGCGAGGATTTGTTTACTTTCTCATAGCCAAGGTTCAGCGTTGCCGTTCATCTGACTCAAACGAAGTCGCTCGAGAAGCGCGCAGATACCTGTCATCAGTAGTATCAAGGCCTTTTCTCAGACACACGCCTCAATTGGAAAAATCACATCGACAATAAAGTTATACAAGCAAAAATTAAATTACACCAACTAAAACCAATAATAAATAGATCAGCTAAATTACCCTACAATACTGCCTTCTATACAAAATTATCATACGACCACTATTATTATATGCATGCCCAGTTTGGATCAGCACAGCTAAATCAAACACCAAAAAACTGCAAGTAATCCAAAATCCGTTCCTGCGCACAATCACGAATGCCCCATGGTATGTCTCCAATGCACAACCCCATAAAGAATTCCAGATAAAACCGATTAACAACCACATTGTTTTTTTATCCACCCATTTCTTCCAAAACATACCAAATATATCCAAACTAACCTCGCTAAGACTCTGCCAAAACCCAAATCACAGAACCCGCATTAAAAATAAATTTCCTTTCCATACATTCCTAAATAAATTCTCAAATCTCGATGTAAAGAAGAGATACTGTACAAAGATACCTCTTCCACCCTAGTAGTAATGTAAGTTGTATTTTAAGATTATTTATAAGATTGTAAGTAGATATATGCAACTATAACAAATGTAGAGTATTAACACTGATCATTGTATTGTTCTATCCAAAAGAAAATAAATTTAAAACAAATCAGTAGTATCAGTGCGAATGAAATGTACCTTTGCCGATGCATGTTGATGTGTGACTTCAGAACGCCCAGTGCATTGGTCCAACGCCGAGAATTTCGTGAGGGATACATCGCACAAACATGGAGTAATGATAAAGAGGATCGTGAATTTTTGTATGATTTCGCGAATATTTCGAGGCAGAAACGATGAACGGCGGAATATTATTACTTCTCGACAATGTGGGTAGAGTTACGGCTGCACTGCGGATAGGCCTAACAGAGAACGAAGCCACCCGGAGCTCACGCATCAAGTTTTCAACGCGGTTTGGGAAGCGATAAGGTTCAGCTGTGGCAAAGATTATGAACATGATATCAAAACGTGTCATTTCTTGTCGGTAAGTGTTAATGTTTTGAGATTTCATTTATCTCTCACAAAGGTGGTGCCGTGTGCGTAGCAATGCGTGGCAACAGCGCATCTAACTGTCCGAGTCGGTTATACGCTGTCGGTACTGTAAGAATTCACCCGAGAAGAGCGCAGATCAGTATCACGAGCAGTATCAGCTTTCAACGCGTGGGTTTCGTCGGCGATAAGGTATTGCAGCGGCAGAGACTGAGTGCACTTGACCTCCAGACACGTCATCGCCTTTCAGGAAGAGTTAATGTTTTGATACTTGAGTTATCTGCAGTGCCCCTTCAAACGAAGACACTGCCGCGAGCCACCGAGAAGAGGCAGAAGCCTTCTCACGCAGCCACCGCCACTCGCTACCGCCGCCAGCCACTGCGCTTGGAAGTCTGGCGCATGGGCGACGACGAACGAAGGACTTAGCACGGAAAAAAAATCAGGACTAAGAAGGATACGGCAGGTCTGCGCTACGGCAGTTTCCAAGTGAGAAGACCTCCATTTCAACCAATGCTTAGCTAGCGGTGGCCCGGACGACTCGGGCTGCTGGTGGCGAGAGTCAGCCACCGAAAGAGACAGCAGCGCGAATGGCCACACGTGAGAAGACCTCCATTTAAACCAATGCTTAGCTAGCGGTGGCCCGGACGACTCGGGCTGCTGGTGGCGAGAGTCAGCCACCGAAAGAGACAGCAGCGCGAATCGGCCACACGTGAAGACCTCCATTTAAACCAATGCAACCGGACGACTTGCTGCTGGTGCGAGAGTAGCGCGAATCGTGACACGTGGACCTCCATTTAAACCAATGCGGGCGACTCGGCGCTGCTGCGTGGCGAGAGTCAGCCACTGCTGGTGGCGAGCGAGTCACCAGAGACAGCAGCGCGAATCGGCCACACGTGAGAAGACCTCCATTTCAACCAATGCTTAGTTAGCGGTGGCCCGGACGACTCGGGCTGTTGGTGGCGAGAGTCAGCCACCGAAAGAGACAGCAGCGCGAATTGGCCACACGAGAAGACCTCCATTTAAACCAATGCTTAGCTAGCGGTGGCCCGGACGACTCGGGCTGCTGGTGGCGAGAGTCAGCCACCGAAAGAGACAGCAGCGCGAATCGGCCACACGTGGGAAGACCTCCATTTAAACCAATGCTTTGCTAGCGGTGGCCCGGACGACTCGGGCTGCTGGTGGCGAGAGTCAGCCACCGAAAGAGCAGCAGCGCGAATGGCCACACGTGAGAAGACCTCCATTTCAACCAATGCTTAGCTAGCGGTGGCCCGGACGACTCGGGCTGCTGGTGGCGAGAGTCAGCCACCGAAAGAGACAGCAGCGCGAATTGGCCACACGTGAGAAGACTTCCATTTCAACCAATGCTTAGCTAGCGGTGGCCCGGACGACTCGGGCTGCTGGTGGCGAGAGTCAGCCACCGAAAGAGACAGCAGCACGAATCGGCCATACGTGGGAATACCTCCATTTAAATCAATGCTGTCCAGTCGCGGTGTACGGTGGCTCGAGGCAGTGTCTACGTGTGAAGGGACCCTTCATGTTTTGATGCTTGAGTTATCTACAATGTAAGTGTCGCGCGTCGTTTTGTTGCCGTGGCAGACAGCCACGTCGCGTCGCCCGATGGCATGCGATTGTGCGCCACACGGTCGCCCCCGCGGGAGGCGCCTCGGGCAGAACAAGCGATGGGAGGCGGGGGCGTTTCAAGGGCGCTCCCACGCGACGCGTCCACCGAGCATCGCACTCACACGTAGGAATACAAAATACAAATTATCCAAAACAATTTCATCCGAAAAATGTTTCATGCGCCCTGGTATATTCCCAACTCTCAACTTCATAATGTACTGAAAACTGATAGTATCCACTCAGTAATTCGTTCACAAAGCCTTAGATTTTTCAACTCCTTGTACGACTTACAATAGACCCGCACTTTCAATTTAGGTCAAACATATCATTTTTCCCAACGTATGCTGTCAAAATTTTCCAGAGATATATTTCATCCACCATAAATTCTAAATTTGCAATACATTATCCTTCTACTCTACATCTTACTTACAAACTTCATTAAAAAAAATAACATAACTTCCTATCACAATCTAACATGTTAATAATTCCTACTACAGGTTCCTGTGAGTATCAAATCGCCAGTTATTTATATGTAATGTCCAGACCCCTGAAGGACAAACATGTCGAACAGGTAGAAATATTTTTTTAAAAAAGCACACCTAGGAATCGGATTTATATGTACCAATAGCCTATAACAGGGGTTTTCAATTTTTTTCGTCCACAGCTCCCTTGACCTAAACAAAAATTCTCCCGGCTCCCTTGGTAACAATAAGTTTCAAATATAAGAGTTAATATAAGCCTTCTAAATATTTAACACGAATGTGTAAGTGATATGATAGGCTACTAGTGACGGACTTGCCAGTTTCAATTAATCCACAATTAATTAGCAAAATAAATCATATACATTACAAATATCATACGGTATGATACTAAAAAAATGCATAAATGATACAAGGATTGAAGTAAATCAAATCTAAAGATAATTTTTAATAAATCACCGCGACGCCCCTACCGTATGGCAGCGACGCAAAATTTGAAAATCTCTAACTTATGAAATATATATGTATTGATGCAGTACAAACTTTCAAAAAATATACCCTACAAAGTACATTAAATAACAACACTTTCTCGTGATTGACTGATTACTAGTGATTCCGGGCGCGTCAACTGCTAAGCTTATTACTCACGTAAGTGTAGTACATGTTCTTTGCTCGGGAGGTGGCGGTGATCTTGCCCCGCTGGATGGCGCCTGATATTGATCGATGAAACCGCGAAAAACTACCGATAAGAGCAGCTGCCCGCTAGAATTCTCCTCCATACAACGACAGACTCGACCAAGCTACTATCGAAAATTCTGCCACCCTCGGGACTGGAACCCCAGGACCTCCCGGTCAAGTGTCACTGCACTGACATCATTGATGCCCTGAGCCACCTCTCTCAGTCTGTTTCTCATAATTATTACGCACAGCATGTTCTTCTGGCACTGCCACTATACTACTCAACAAACTTTCTAAATAAACTGAACTCACATACATTTAGCAATTAGCATTAGAATCACGTTTGAATACACTTCCGAGAACCTCTTAGCTGCCACCTTCACAGTACTAAAAAAAGAAAATTACTTTCTTTTTCACATCTTGCTACGCTCACACTTTTAGGGGAAGGATTGCACATGTGTCGTTCATCAACGACACCGATTTTAAAGAAGGAAACCCGACGGCAGGTAATACTCGAAACAACTATTTTCCTGTTAAATACCAGTCATGTTAACTACATGAATGAAGTATGTAGAAAGTACTAATTACAAAATTAAAAATTAAATGTATTACATACATTTAATACAGCAATATCCGTTTTCAAGTAAAATGTGCATAATAATTAGTAATTTGCATAAATATGATGCTTATTAAGAAAACATGCAAAATATGCATCAAGCGACAGATCTACTCTCTCTAGCAGAAATGTAACTTCAAACGCACCAATAGAAAGCAATTGAAGAAATTTATTATCCTACCAATATAAATAAATAACTTCCCCTGATGTTATCAATATATTTTGCCATTAAATGTTGTTTTAATTTTCAATTTCTTTCGCCCTCAAGTGTTGTTTTAATTTTTTTTCTCCTAAAAAAAGCCAAGGGCCGCGACCCCGATACTCGTAGGCCAAAACTGAGAGAACATGTCGTTTAGAATTCTGTCAAAACAAGAAAAGGACCACCACAGATTTCTGGACTCGGGGAGCAGAGAACGTGGGTAAAGATACGGGCTATCTTCTACTACATCGCCTCCGTGCGGCAATCTGTGGGCGCGAAGCCCACGAAGGAAGGCTGCTGGCAGAGGCGCCAGGGAGGGGCGGCGCCACGTGTGAACAGTAGCGCCCCGGGAAGGGGAACGGGGAGGGGGAGGGGCGCTGAGAAAGTGGCGTCACCCTCTCCGCGTCAGCTGGCGCCACGTCAGCTCGCGGCCACAGCGCGGCGCCAAACGGCTGCCGTCGCCACCGCACGGAGGTGCAAAGGCGGACAACATTCTTATCTTATATTAGTTAGTTAACGCCTTATTTTACGTGGCGAGACTCGGGCCATCAGGCCCGCTCTTCCGTCCGACCACGCAAATTTGGAATGAAAAGGTGGACAACATTCTTATCTTATATTAGTTAGTTACGCCTTATTTTACGTGACGAGATTCGGGCCATCAGGCCCGCTCTTCCGTCTGACCACGCAAATTTGGAATGGATAGGCGGACAACATTCTCATCTTATGTTAGTTAATGCCTTATTTTACGTGGCGAGACTCGGGCCATCAGGCCCGTTCTTCCGTCTGACCACGCAAATTTGGAATGGATAGGCGGACAACATTCTCATCTTATGTTAGTTAGTTAATGCCTTATTTTACGTGGCGAGACTCAGGCCATCAGGCCCGCTCTTCCGTCTGACCACGCAAATTTCGCTACGCTTCTTTCACCACCTAGCGAAGAAACGAGGTATTATCTTGGGCGACGAAACAGGCGGATCTCAATTTTGCTCCGAGGCTTCTTTTAGGTTTGAGGATCTTTTACATGCAGTAAATCTACTACACGAGTCAGCTGTACGAAGGATTTTTTCACCCTTAAAAACGGCTTCGATCGTGTTTGAACCCGTAAACTTGGGTACAACAACCCGATACGCTAACCGTTATACCACCGAATACGCAAATATGTGCAAATCCGCAAATCCGAATCCGCATTATGTGATTCAAGCAACAGATGTAAAGATAAATGACTGGTGCCTCATCTTCCTTACTATATTTTCCATTACGGGGAAAAAGATCCTCATCAATGAGGAATTTTGAAGAAATCGAACGATTTCGAAGAAATCGAATCGATCATTTCCGGATTAGCATTTTCGGTAATTGTTAATTTGTAAAATTGTATTTTCCCTATTCTTCCAAAGCTTATTTCTCATAGAAATCATATTCAGCACTTTCATAATTGTTGTAAATATGCTTAAAACAGTGTACGAGATAGGAACATTACATCTACGTTATTGAAAATGGGATTCGTGGCGTAAAGGACCGAAGAACCTAAATAAATAATGTATACTTGATGTATCTGAACATCTATGTTTCGCGACTACAAAAAATGTTAACTTACGGAAGTCACGGAACTTTCACTAGTATATTACAGAAAATATTGGGGAAAACGTTCGTGAAGGTTTATTTCCAATTCCGACCTGTTTACGATGCTGTTTCGGCACCCCGTGGGACTGATGGGCGGCTACCACGCAAGTAACCGATCCCAGCAGCCGGACTAAATCGCTTGATTGTTTCCGGGCTCGCCAACTGCCATAGAGAGCAGATTTCTATGATTTTGCCCATTTTTGCCCGTTGCTTCAGGGCATAGATAAGTGAAATTGCTTGACATTCGGTTATTGGATGCTATGCTGATTAATATGTTAGTACATATTTGTGCATATTTGGCCGATTTTGCCTGTTAGTGCATGTTCGTGTAATTATAGACGCATATTTTGAATATTTTGTTTAAATAGAGACTTCAAATGGCGACTTAGACTTGTATCTGTAAAACGTGCCATCTTTTCATAGAATTTTATTTATTTGTGAGCATTCATAATTAGAAAGAGCTTGACAGCGTTAGCGTTTGGTTTTTCTTTCCTCTAGATAATAAAATACTTGTGCAAGTGTAGGATATTTCTTGATATAACTTTTTTAAACCAGGCAGAAAAATGCAACAAGACATACAATGTACTTAACTGAAGTTATTATTTACATCAATTATTTCGCCCACGAAATAAGGTGGATTATATTATGTTTGCACAAAAATATATATTTTCATTCCAAGCATGCTTCTCTCGAATTTTAACAGGAAAGGTCTATTCAGGAAATGAATATTGTTAATTTTAATTGCTTATTAATACGCATATTTCATTAGTAGAGCCCGCAAGTTTGGCATAATGGCTATTTGTTATTGTTACTATTCTACGACCTTAAACAATAGAAATAACTTCATTGTACTTTTGGGGGTGTTTTAGTATATTTTTATTTTGCCTTTTCCCCCTATTTTAGCGTCTGATGCCTATTTTTGCCATTTCTATTTTTGCCTATTTTTCTCATTATTAGAGAATTTCATTTTGACATTTTTGACATATTTTAACTTCTGATGCCTATTTCTGCAATCTTTGGCTTTTCTTTATTATTTTGCTAACTTTTTCTCCGGGCACCGATCGCGATCAAGTTGTGTATATATATATATATATATATATATATATATATATATATATATATATATATATATATATATATATATGCAAGCCTGCACAACTCGAAGGCACAATAGTGTTTTGTCTTTCAGTGGAAGCAGACACTGTGATAAAAATCTGAATGAAAAACGAACATGATACCAATCATGATTTTTTATTTTTTCAATGAAGCCGTCAGACTTTGTTCGCACACGAGCAATCCCATTCTACTTTTGCGTACGACCATCGATCCCTTTGCGGACAGCCCTCTACATATGATACTCAGAATATGACGATAACACAAATGCGAAAAATATAATTCCATTTTCACTGATGCATTTCAATATTCAAAAGGGAGTTCACAATAGCATTTCGAAGAGACAGCGTCGCGAGAAAAAGAAATTCCTAACCATCATACAGCGTAGTCACACAGAATGAAGATTACAAAGAAAATATCAAGTAACACCAAGATTGAAACTGAAGCACGCAAATGCGCGCCGCCGCCGTCAGTTGTAGCCCATGCAGGACACGACTTTTGTTTCCGCAGTGAAACTGAGTGGCATAAGGTCATCAATAAGATGCCCATTCCCGGTCCCCTACTTTCACCTCAGAGGAGACCTATTATGGACTTTGGCCGAAGGGATTTTTTCCAAGCTGCCTAGAGTAGGATTTTGTGGCACTGTGGCGATATATTATTTTCCAGGAAGGAATTTATTTTCAGGACGTTGTATTTTCTAGGTTCACTATAGCCGAGGTTCAGATTCACTATAACCTAGTTTGCTTATGCTTATTTGCAATGTAATTGAAACACGACCAGTAACTTAAGTTCACTATAACCGAGGGTTCACTGTATCCGAGTTCACTATAACCGGTGTTGACTGTATCAGAAGTACCTAAAAGGCACATCACTTCACATTTTCAACAAAACGTGTGGATCTAAACAAATAACTAGGCCTACATACAATTTTATTTTACTCCATTTTTTTAGATAAAAGCTTTATTCATTACATACCAGCATATTTCCAACAAATATATCGTCGGTTGAATATTCTGAACATAAATTCAGATTAATTACTCTAAATTAATTAATACATTATATTCGTATTGCACACATCACTGTTTTGCGATTCAAAGCATTTTGTAGGAGAAAATTTAACTCACTATTATTGTAACCTCTGGTCTATCTGATGACTTGGAAGTCAATTGTCAGTTTACTTGCAAAATTCTGAATAATTGATCTAATATTTATTATTTTTCATTGTAAATACTACTAATAATTTCTAAGCAGTTTCAAAGCATCTAAAATAATTATTAAATGTTTTCCTCCGTTTTGGTCTATTGTACAGTTCACAATATTTATGCATTTTCGTAAATGTCAACTGTTTAGGTTTCTTCAGTTTTTTCTAACAATGGGCATGTGACTATTTGCTTTACTAATACATGTAGAATAACATGCATTCTAATCAACATTAAAATATCTATAATAACGAAATTAAGACGTTGATATTACAACCGCCGACATTATTGTTTATCGGTAATTTTCATTCTGTGCACGTTTCGTCATATTCAACTAGGCCAAACGTATTCGAACGTATGTGGTTACTAACCGACACATTTGATCGCCAATTTTTTGCCTAGGTAATTTTTATTTAATTCTTAAATTTTCAAGAAGAAAGGCTATTCCAATGTCTATATTTGTTGCAAACACTACTAAGTCTCAGCAATTTCAAACTTTGTAAAATAAATTGTTAAAAAAGATACTCATTTTTGTTATATTGAACCATTTATATATTTTATTTTCTCGATAAATACGAAATTTCCTGATGTACGTACAGAAGAACCTCTTTTCTTGCTATTTTCCGCACTATTCAATAGTATATACTAACTAGCATCCTTATCAACCCTAAAATATCTTTCAACTAAAAAATTAATATCAGATATTACAACTACCGCGAAACTACAGATCATACATCCACTAGCAATATATTTCATTGGCAATTTACATTTTGTGCAAATTTCTGTCTATCCAGCAATACAAACCGAACAGGCGTGGTGCACTCATCTGTGATCTAGCGTCTATCTCAAAATTTTGAACTTTTCAACGAAAGAAAAATAAATATTGGTGAGTTTCGGCACGGTAATTTTGAAGACATCATGACATCAGAATACATTGAGTTATTCTGAACAAAAATAAATGTGTTTGGCTCGAAGAGTAAATAAAATTGAAAAGCGTGTCTCTGACAGAGTACTGTAATGTGGCTTCCATCGATTCCATTGGGCACACGTTGCGGCCGCAACGCAGCGTGCGAGGCGGTTACTCGGACGCTATCCTACTTGCATGGCATACTTTTCCCCGTTCGCACTATGATGTTAACGAGAAAAGAGTGGCATATGAGTGAATTGGTGACCATCAGCGGTGAACAGAAGACACAAAGTAAAAACGTGTGTGTGAGTGTGTGTGGAATATTTGTGATGTACGTACATAGCATAGGGGGAAAGATGTAAATTCTAAAAGAAGCATTCCAAAGAATAGGTGCCTGAAAATTACAAACGAGGAAAATGAAAGTATGTAAAACAAGGATATCAAAAACACAGTAAAATTAAAAATAAAGACGATGGAGAGAAACTGTGTTCAGCATTCACGCAAGAAATCACAATATAAAATGCATCTGGACTTGACATCTACGAGGGTGGAGAATGTAAATAGCAAAATTAATTAGAAATTAATTAGTATATAATTAATTAGTATATATTAGAATTAAATAGTAAAATTAATTAGTAATTAAATAGTAAAATAAGCTTCAATTTAATACACCGTTATGTTGAGAACAATTCACGAGATACATTTCGACTGAATTGGGATTGGACTGAGATTTTGAGTCCAAATTTTAGCATATCGAGTGTTTCATGTTACTCAAGTATATAAATATTGTTCGTACGAGTATTTACAACAGATAAGATGAGAAAGACCGCTAACCATAAACTTTTTGTAGGAAAATCTAGAAGTGCAACACATGTCAGATTAACATTAAACACGTTTACATAGTCGTCAAACATCTTCGAATAGCAAATTAAGTCAATATTTGAAGTTTGTTAATTGTGATAAATATTTACGAGTCAATTGAAGGTTCAAAATGTCGATGATTCTGAGTATTTGAGTATTTTGTATTAAGAATGAATACACACTGTTTGGCAGCTGTTTGAAACAATATTCAATCATTTTTCGGTTCCATTTTAGATATATTTTACTTAAGCAACACTGCGGCTTGAATTGTCTGAAAATTGGCTATTTTCTACCAAAACCAAACAATACCAGAAAACGAGTCTGAGGTAGAGATAAAATTAAACTACAAAACTCACTTTTAGATCTGACGATGAAAGGTCGGCGTTAGAGAATTTATATTCGAATTGATTTTACTAAGTGGTTTGCAGTGATCGTGCCAGGTCGAGTCATATCCCTGTCCCGGAGGCAGGGTGCCACGAGCTGTCGATTCAAGCCTGCATAATATCTAGGTTCTAGTGGGAATGACCTCGTAGCACGCGCACTACGGAGACCTCAAAGCCATTGACCTTCCAGAACACAAAAAGAACGACCTAGTATATCCACTACTGATGCTCATTATGGCGTGACATTTTTTGAATCATTTTTCTTCAGAGATAAAATTTAGAGTGATCTTATGTCAATAAAATTTAAAGTACAGCAAATAAATACCTACGCAAGTACTTTTTAAAATAGAGCCGATTTAAAATAAAAAAATTGAGTCGATAATAATTCCAATAAAGAATCATCTCTCTAAAAAATTTTGCAATTGTATTTATAGTTACAAATGCAATACAAAATTTTAGATATATTAAACATCATGAAAATTCGTTAAATAATTCTCTCGAAAATTTTAACAAACAATAAGAAGCATTATTGTTTGTAATTCAATAATATTTTTAACAGAATCCCTTCCCACATATTACATACGTCTGCATGCAAATTTGCGGGAGCCTCCCAGGGATCGCAGGGTGCCCGGGTGCTGAGTTTTGGGGAGGGGAGAGGAGGGGGTGGAGGGAATGGCGAGAGTGGCTGGGCCGGGGCCGGGGCAGCGAACTCCACCGCCGCGCCACATTCATTCCGAGCTCTGCCTGCCTCTTCCCCACCCCCAACACACGGTACTTTCGCGCCTTTTCTACTGCTACCAGCCAAGTACGAACTCTCACTGAAATGGAATTCTATACAAGCGACCACCACTATGAAAAAAACTAATGAATGACTATCAGCAAATTAGATTACACCAGAACTACAATACTAGCGCGTTTCAAAAGTTGTCTCTAATCCTCGGTTCTTCGGATCTATTTTTCAATCCGAAACTGCTTCACTTCCTTTAGGAAATGTAGATTCACTATTTCTCTTGAGACACATTGCCACTTACCTTACAAAATACAGTCGACAACGAAATTTCCAAAATATAATTTACATTGCAAGTACAAGTTAATTATACTTTATTTATTTATTTTACGTAATAAAAGCTACAGAATATATGAATGTGTGTGGCGTTTGTAGAGGCGAAAGGACTGAAAGCTACGATTACGTTTACATGCAAGCAAGGGGCCATATCAACATTTATTCAATGCATCAAGGGAAACTGGACGAGTAACGATCGAGATGGACGACTGAATCGAGATGGGCTTTGGACGACTGCATGTTTACGCTGAATTCATTTAAGCACTCGTGAAGTAAAAACTGTATAAGCTCTACACTGAAATAACATCGGAAAATGCACTGTTTTTTCAATTAATGACACACTTTGCATTAAAGTACGAATTGAGAACACGAAAACAATTTATTCAACAAGCTTTTCTCTGCATATATAAGGTTATGGATACTTGGGAAAACCAACAGGAGACAAAGGAGAGCCTGATGAATCGATTCTAACCTCAATTTTGAAACGAACGATCCAAAGAGAGTACACCAGTTGTTAGAACGTAGATATTGAAGTTTCAATGTAACAGCTAATAAGACAAGAATAAGAACTAAATCATGTAAAGCGAAAATGGCATATTTTTCGTGAATTCGAAACAATATGTGTACATGTATAAACAGAAATAAAACACAAGAAAATGAATTCGTTGGGCATTTAATTTATTTCCAGATTGTACATCACTCTCAACGACTATTTTCAGGATGAAATTCAGCAGATCACTTCACGAACTAGCACGATCCTTGTGTGCACAAAGAATGAAGTCATTCCGTCCGCTTTCACACCTTTATGTAGTGTTGTGTTGTATTTTGTTTTCTTTGCCCACTCTCATGAATGTTCATACGAAAAGCAATTTTTATTTCGCGAATTTCTCATTATCATTGACAGAGCCGCCACCGTCTCCCAATGAAAAAACTACACAATTTAATCACACTTCACCAACATCTCCAACCGACAAAGCGTACACAATCTCACTACCGCCAAAATGAAGCGCATTTCGAAGTAACCTTTTTTGCACGGCTGCACGCACGCATCGGCTAACTGCGACCAAGCGCGCGAGCCGCAGGAGGCCATGGCTGCCATCGCGTCGGGGGGCCGCGCCCGCTGCGCATGGACCAGCGGCTCCGGGCGGGGCGGCGCGGCGGCGGGGACAAGACGGCGGCGGCGGCCGGGCCGCCGAGCCCGCGGCAGGCCCGACCCGCTGCCTCCGCCCCGCGCCGCCACGGAGCGCCACCCGCACGGCGCGCGGAGCAGCGCGTTTTTGCATTTAACCCCCGGCGCGCAACCCGATGCGGTTTTCCTACACGCCCACTTTGCCGCCGCTCGACGGTTGGATTTCTTGCCCTTCATTTGCGAATGTCTTCAAAGAATACAAGATAGGAAATTAATCGCTCACGTATTTAGATATTGGTGCAGGGAATCACTGAGAGAGCTTACGTCAGTTATTTAATGTCCCAGCTATTGGATGAGTAAACGCCATCCGGCGCAAAAGAGAGAAAAAAACTTGCTTCACTCTTTCTGATCCCGCTCCCCCCCTCCCCCCGCCTGCCGGAGGTGACTCGGCCAAGCCATTGACTATTCCTTTGCACTCTCGCCCCGGCGGCGCAGTTGCCGGGCGCTCCGAGCGCTCGCATCCCGGCGGGGGCGGCGGCACCCCTCCGCTTCGGCGCCGTATCGACCCGCACGCTGACGTCACATTGACGTCACGGTCGTCTCGCCGGGCGGCGCGCGGGGAGCAAGCAGCCTCGCTCTCCGCGGTCCACGGCGCCGGGGTGGGGTGCGGCGGGCAGGGGGGGCGAAGGCCGCCGCCGGCCGCCGCCACCCCGCGGCCCCAGCCCCGCCCCCCCTCGAGGCATTCACCCGCGCCGCGATCCATACGGCGGCTCGAAGGCACGCGTGGCCGTCCGGGCGGCGCCCGCGCCACCGACCTCGTTCCGGCCGCCCGCGACGCGACGCGAGGCGAGGCGGCCCTGTTCCTCCCCGCCACTCAATTAAGGGGAACGCGTTCGCGAAATGAGGCCATCGACCGCCTGGAGGGCTTTTCACTTTGCTCAGCCCCACCCCCATCCCCCAACCCAGCGCTCGGCCACCCGCCAACCCCGCGGCGCGCGCGGGGGCGACGGATTTCCAACCGGCATTCCCGGAGACCGCTGGCTTGAGCCAGCGCCGCCGCCGCCGCCGGCTTGCGCTATCGCCTGCAGCTATTTTCACGCGCGCGGTTGTGTAACTGATCCGCTCCGCGCGCCTCCGAAACGCTGAGAACCAAGACGTCCCCTTCTCGCTCTCGTGCCCATCCTTCTGTGGACCTTTAGCCTATTTCGCCTTCGATAAAATGAACGTCACATGCTTGCGCTGATAAAACACCATTTCCCAGTACGATATTCATGAAGAGATTCGTATATGTTAAGTTGCTGGAATTATGAGCGTAGTGTCTGTTATCTGCATTACGTAACATTTGAATCAACATTCTTGCATTCCAAACGACGCAATGGAATTTTCTGGACTGAACAGATGCACAAGTGTTTGCAGCACGCCCACGGCCTCGCGGATCGAGTACGCTCCGTTGCGTAGTGGTCGATAAACCACACGTCTCGACCACGAGGAAGACGCAACAAGGTCACCACTTGGGAGGTAATAAATAGTGTCGGCAGTGAAGCGACGGCGAGATCTCAGCGTGCTCCCTCAGAGAGAGCTATTTTTGTATGCAAGGGACATTGTATGAATAGCCTTCGACTTCTTCTCAAATGTGGGTTTCGATTTTGATGGAGACAGTGCATGGGTAAATTCTATCCTGAACGCGATACTTCACGAAGAACAGTTTCCTCCGTCTCATGAATGACTTCTTTCATTTTCCATATTAGAATTCGTTTATAACGTAACCACTTTTCAACGCGTATTTTATGACTTTTCCAATAATTTCTCCTAAATAATATCCAAGATTTTACGACGAGGCGAATTAATCCTGTTTCGTGAGCACGATGGTTTTGAAGGGCTTGTGTATTCGCGCGCATACAATGTTCATTCACTTCATTTATTGGAGAACGCATGAGAATTTGTTGAGGTTCTTAGAAACATCACATTCAGAACACAAATTCTAATTGAAAAAACTAGAAATGATATTTAGGTTTTTAGGTGTGAGGATATTTTTATCACAGACTACTGTGTCGCTTGCTTTTTGACATTATTAAGGTGCTATTATTTAAAGATTAGAAGGAACTTACTAGAACCTTACTAGAAAAGAATTGTAGAAAAAATCATACTTGTATTCTGATAAAAGCGTTTTCTTACGCAATATGAAGAAAGCTGAACAAAGTTGACTGAAAAAGATGGAACTACACTGGAGAATTAATCTCTATTCACTACGATCACAACGAAACGTATCACTGCGGTTGGAAATCAAAACATCCGAAATCGGTCGGACGGAACCCTATTTCCACACAGAAACGCATTCCAATTTGGGCGATCCAGTCGCCGGGGAGTGATCCTCCAGCTCACCCATTAAGAGCGAATTCCCTGAACGGGCTCCGGGGCTGCTGAGCGTATGGCGCAGCGCACGTGCCTGCCTGCCTGGCGCCTACCTGAGCAGCGCGCGGCGCCATCGCTCGCCCGTCTCCACCACGATGAGTTGCAGCCGCATGGCCCCCGGCGCCACGGGCCCCGCCACCGCTGCCGTCGCGCCGCCGCCGCCGCCCCAGCACGCACACACACACGCTCACTCGACCGCCCACCCGCACCGCCTCCACTCACGCACTGGGCCGCGGTCGCTGGCCGCTGGCGCCACACGGGGGGCTTCCTCGACTCGAGCGCAGTCGGCTACTGACCGCTGCAGGGCGGCCGGGCGCGGCGGCGGCGGCGGCGGGGGCGGGGCCGGCGGGGGCGGCGCAGGGCACGCGCAGCGGCCCACCGCCACCGCGCCGCCGCCGCCGCCGAGCTGCGCCTGCGCCACTCGCCGCCTACTTGTTGCTTCTCAGGCCACCTGCCGGGCGCGCCCTGAATGAACCGCCGCCGCTGCCGCTGCCGGGCTTCCGGCACGCCCTCCGCGCCCTCCCTTCCCGCCAACGCGGTAGCGCGCGGGCGAGTTGTACTCCACGACCGGTCAATACGCCGTCGCCCATCTCCGCCCGCTCGCCTCGCGGCCCTTCCCGACGCGACGCGAAGCGGGGCGGCGGCGGCGCGGCCAGGTGATTAAATATAGCGAGCGCTGGGAAGAAGTCGCGCAGGAGATGTTGAAACGAAAGCAAGAGGCAGATCGCGCTCCACCGCTTTCAGATACAATACTTGAGGACGCGTTAGGCCATTCACGTATCTCCAAGACAGTATTTTATACTATTTATATATTTATACTCCCACGTTGAAACTGTGATTCGGACATCAGCGAACATTGGGAAGAAGTCGCGCAGGAGATGTTGAAACGAAAGCAAGAGGCAGATCGTGCTCCACCGCTTTCAGGTGCAATACTTGAGGACGCGTTGGGCCATTCACTTGTCTCGAAGCCAGTACTCCCACTTTGAAACTGTGATTCGGACAGCAGCGAAGATTACTCCGCCTAACGTGCAGTTAAAGAGAATCGAGTTGGGGAATGCTGAGTTCAATGGACTGGTCGAAGATTACGTACTGCCTACACGCATGAAAATAACTGGAGCTTTAATCATTCACAAATCGTTGAAAATATAAAACGTAATCTAAATAATGAATTTAATAAACCTACACACAATAATACTGTTTTTTGGAGGAGGGGAAAACTTGGTAACCGTGATTTGCATCTCGCAACCGTTTGTACTTCTTCCGACTTTACCTCCATCCCGCTAGTAGAATAAAAGGTCCAGAGAAGCCCTCCCATACACAGCAGCATTTCTTCGACAGCCTTCAATTCTTCACGGTGTGACATTTTTGTATTGTCGTTTACCTCCCCGCCCTCGATCTGACATACCTTTCTTTTCCATCTCTCACACCGTCGAAAATATTACTGTATTGTACAGTAATATAGGTATCGATAACTTAGGTATCGACGTGAATTATTTTGCGCAAATGACTTACAAACAAGGCAATAGATTTCTTCTAGTAAAAGACAGCCCATTAATATGACATTTGTCACTGGCACAGAAACCTAAATCAACATTAATCGAGGTGACGCATACTTAAAAAATGTGAAAAACCATACTATAAGCTGTTTGAGAACTCCATTCCTCCAAAATTCCAGAACATTAGCACAAAAAGGTCACGTAGGATCCGAGGTATGTTCCGGGGGGGGGGGGGAAGGGGCGTGGGAAATAAGTGGGGCGAGACCGGGGCACGGGCGCGTCTGCCACAGCAAGTGCGCAATTAGCAAGTTGACGAATTGAGGTAGCCGCGTGACCCAGCTGCCGGAGCCTTCCCGCCTTGCTCCGCCTCTCCACGCACCTTTCATCCTCTGCTCATTACACATGGCGGTGCAAGGGACGAATATTGTATCCTGTAGTATCTCATATGGAATCAAACCCACTAGTCTCCATAATAATAATAATAATAATAATAATAATAATAATAATAATAATAATAATAATAATAATAATAATAATAATAATAATTGATTGTGATTCCGGGCCCGTCAATTACTGAGGTCGTTAATGATTTGATTTGATTGTTAGTGATTCCGGGCGCGTCAACTACTATTAGTCCTGCAAGTTTAGTGCGTGATTTTGCTCGGTAGGTGGCGCTGGTCATCCCCGCTGAATGGCGAGATCCGGCGCCGACCTACCGTCGGCTAGCGGGGTTTTCCCCAACCACATATCTCCCACCAGCGGGGCACTGCCCTAGCCGGGGCAAGTCCCCGACCGGTCTCCCGGGATATGTGGTAGTGTAGTGCATGTTAGTGTAAGTGAATGTGTGCAAGGGGAGAGGATTGGACAAGGAAGAGGAAGGAAAGATCGCGCGCGGTCCGTGGCCCGTTTGTTAGGGTACTGCTTCGGCATTCGCCTGCTGTTGATCGGAGAAACCGAATTTTGCCGCCGATGGGACTCGAACCTTGGATCTCCCGGTCAGAGGCGCTGCAGTGACCTTAGTTAATGCAATGAGCCACCGCTCCCGGTACCCCCTTCAAAATTTCATCGACCACCAGGGAGTCGATGCCGACCCTGGTAGGATGCCCTGGTCTAGACGACGGAGAGACCACGTAGCGGACAAGCGGCCTTCCTGAAGTACTAGTATCAGTGCCGTGAATACTTCTTACGATATTACCAATCTTGCCTTCCTTATTAAAAAGAAACTAATGCCACAAGGGAATTTTGAGAAGACTCCAGTAGCCCCATGTGCTTCCATTTATTTCACCATTACAAAACGCCAGTCGCCATTGGATAACGCAATCAAATATTATACAGGTTTCTCCACACTACTCGTACTTACGTTCTACTGATACCTTCCAATAGTCCACCCAGTTTTCACAATTCTTATCTAAAAAATATGTATGGCAAAGCAGAGAGGTCAGCGTCAAAGGAAAAGTTCGTTGATGGCCTGTTGTGGCTGCTGCGAAACTCGGTGACAGAAAACACGACTGAAATCAATTATTTGTCTTATCTTGTCAATCGAATATTGGTATTATGCATCAGTGCATTCTCACTTTTCCTTCTGAGCAAAGAGAGTATTTTAAAAAAGATACTCTCTGAATATGAATCAGTGAAATTGTCGCTGATTCAATCAGTGAGAGCAAAGTCACTAATATCTTCAGTCGAAATGTGTAGTTTTGCTGAAAATCAGTGAATACGTGAACCTTTTCAAAATGACCGCCAGCATTTCATTAGTTGTCAGTTGGCCGCGCCACCATACCGTCCAGTCCACCGTCCAGTCATTCACGTGCTGCGTAGTGAATGTACGCAAAATCGCACGGCGGAGCCAGTGGAATAGAGGTTTCCTGCGAGAAAACTGACCTGTGTCTGAAGATTGTTTTAATTGCATTAGGTAAGTAGTTTTCGCTTTTCTGTGACTCGTCTTGTTGATAACTGTGAGACGTTTTATTTTATGGTGAGCATTTGTCCATACTAAGAAATAGGCTATGAACACGTTGTTAATATCACGTATTTGTTTTTGTTATTAACTTGGAAACTTATGTAACGTAAGAGTTTTAATGTAACTGTTTGGTGATACAGTGTGAAATATCTGACGTGCAATGGATAATTTCGTTTATGAAATTTGTAAAAAGTCCAAAATGTTCTCGATTACACCACAGCAGAGCCGGGTATGCCAGCAAACTAATAACTCATTCTTTGGTTTTTCCAATTTAGTTTGACACCAGTCCAGAAGTGGAGTTTTGAAGAAGTGTAAGAGAAAGTGCTGGAGCTAACTGGGGACTCTAACAATTTGAATATTTTGAAAGGTATTTTAATTTGCCAAAGACTGCTGTAATACTGATTTATTTTGATCAGTGTTCCTTGCTTTCCTTAGTCGCTAAACACATTATATTTTACTCATTTACATGGCAAGGCTAGTTTGGCAGAGGAGTGGGAGTGCAGAAGGTACATCAAAGCCATTCCTGAGGTTCCCAATCCAGACCTCATAATAATTCTGCCAGTTAGTATGATCTTGTATGTAATCTGAAAATAAAGTAACCATTTTTTCCTCACATAACTTCTTGACCTATCTTTTTTTCTGTTTTAGGAGGGCTCTAATTTGCATCTGGAGGAATTGGAAAGGAGAAAAACCTTCAAGAAAAATGTCCAGCAATATTTGATATGGGTGAAAGGATAGAAAAACTATTCGTGTTTTGTTCAGGGTGATGGTTGGTTTTAACATCTGCCCTTTTTAATAATAATAATAATAATAATAATAATAATAATAATAATAATAATAATAATAATAATAATAATAATAATAATAAAATATTCCTTCACCCATTGCAGCATTTGACTTACTGTTTAAATTAATATTTACAACAAATTTGGCATACTGAACATCATTAGCAATTTTTTTTCATTTTTAGCAATATATAATGATTATATCCTCCAAATATTTAATTTGAAATAAAAACTCAGTTGGGTTTCTGTAATAAACCCTCCCTTCTGGGAAATGAACAATGCTTTTGCAATTGTTCAATTATCATAACCTTCTACCATTGGAGTTAGTTTTGTTATATCATAGAAATTTGATTCTTTGGTTCTGTGTCCGGTATTGACTTCATAGATTGACTTTAAGATTTTCCCAATATCGAGGATGGCCCAATTCTCAATTCATCTAATTTCTTCCTATTCAGGTGATTTTCATGTTCTATGTACACAAGATCTCCCTTTTTAATTCAATTTGTTTCCTGTGTAGGTTGAATATTTTTTTGTTGTCATTATGAAGTTTTATTGTATTCTTGAGTGCTATTTTCCTCTCTCTTTCTAAATCTTCGGCTGTGCATTTTATTTTTAATTCATGCGGTAGGATATTTATGGTTTTACCCTCTAGCAACTATTTTGTTGAGAATTTTGTCACTGTATGCTCTGTCTCGTATTTCTCCACAGCTTTTTTCACAATAGTTGTCCATAGCAATAGAAGCCTCTTTGTTAGTTTCATTCATAATACATCTTATTTTATTCACTAAAGTCTGGTTTAATCTTTCATTGAGACCATTGGAGAAAGGCGCATCTATGGCAGTAAAAATCAATTTTATTTTTTTCTTTACTTGGAATTGTTTTAATTCTTTTGAATTTATTCCTGGATATTGATCCGTTAGTACCATCTGGACATAATGGTATTTTGTTACTTCCTCAGTTAGTTTTATGAAGTCATCAGCGTTTTGATTTTTTGATGTTAAAATATAAGCATATCTTGTGAAATGGTCGACCAGTAGGTGTAGGTATTTTTTTGTTGACCGGGATCCTCCATAACCTCCGATGGTATCTATAGAAACTATCTTGAATGGGTACATTGCTCAACCTAGGTGTGACATTAATCCATATTATGATTTTCTTCATGATTTATTCTTTAAGTAGATGTCACAAGTTTCACAAATCTTCTCTATGTTTATGTTTATGTTTATATTTTTCGCTGTAAAGAATGGTGTTACTTTATTTATCATCTGCGCTCTTCCCAGGTGACAATAAGTATTGTGTACATATTTTAGTAATATTTTACTAAATTCTTCTGATAATGAGAGTTTTTCTCTTCTTTGAAATTTTTATAATAAATTTCATTTTAGAATATTAGTTTTTTCTTATTGTTTTGTAGTTTTGTGCATCTTCTTTGATCCTTTTTTATGTCTTCTAATTTCACTAGGTTTACTATTTCTAATATGTCATCTGATTTTTCATCAGGTTCTAGAACTGGATGCCTGTTTAAACAGTCTGCCTCTTGGTTTAATTTTCTAGGATTATATTTAACTTTAAAATTGTATTGGGACAGATAGTATGTCAAATCACCCAGTTCTTAATTTGTTATTGCTTTTATATTTAAATTTTTTAAAGGTTTATGATTGGAGTGTACCAAAAATTCTCTTCCAAGTAGCCAATGTTGTCAATATATCACAACCTTTTTTATTGCCAAGCCCTCAAGGTAAATTGCTTTTTTTCCCCTTTTGAGCTTCACTCAATTTTTTCGAAAAATGTGCCACTGGCTTATTATCCCCATTTTTGTCCTTGGTTTAGTACAGCTCCGATTTCTTTTATGCGTGCGTTCTTTTTCCAATTGTTCCATTTTGATTCTACTGTATTTTTCAAAATCATACTTGAGTACCAATCTGCGCTTGCATTGTCAAGGGAAAATTTTAGAATTTCTCTTCCACAAAACATCGTTCACACTCTTTTTCAAACTCGTTTATCCATTGGCATGCGTTTGAGTTTCTTCCATTAAATATCTATCTATATTGTGACATACCGATATGTCACATGAAAATAAACTAACATTTATTTGAAGACTATATGGTGGAATATGCATTAAGAAGTTTAGACGATCGAAAGGTCAGCTACACCAAAATATAACGAACGCATGGATTGACTGGGTGAGAGAAGGACGGTCAATTGTTATGAAAAAAAAGAAGGGAGTTTAATACGAAGCTTCGAGGGGTGAATCAAGCAGGAAGATTCATTCTGACCGGCATCATGTTGCTGAACTGATCGTAGGTTCGTGAGAGGGAGCGAGTGGAGTACAGATAGTCAGAGTCGGGTTTTCAGATCGTGAAAGTTTAAGGACAGTAAATGATATTGCAGATATTGCAAGTGGAAGTAATATTGACGCATAAATTGGGACTTTGTCGGGAGTGGTAATCGAGTTATAGGTTTCGGGACTATGTCATAGGACGTAATCGGGACTGATAATTTTGATAGTTTGACACCATCTTGGATAGGAGCAGAAGAGGATTTCTTGGAACTTTGGACTACGGCAAGCTCGCAAGATATTTCGACTGAGAAGTCTTCGAGGGACATCAACGAAGAATAGATAAGTTAACCGCGGTATAAAACTCTAAATTCAAAGATATCTTGATCAAAGGCCTAACATCAAAATCATTTATTAAATTCACTATATTGTTTGCAAAAAGGTAACAATAAACTTTGTTAAATTTTGTTCTTTAGAAAAGAAAGTGATCTTTCATTTAGTCAATCCAAACAGTAATGAACTAGGAATTAGAATCATTCTATTTCAGATTCCCAGCAGCGCTGTATAGTCTGCGGATCCTATAATCCATTATGAAGGTAATAAGGATTATAATATATCGTGACCCATTGACCCAGCAAGCCGGACGCTAAGATCTTTGCAAGATATTAAAGTAGAGAGAAAATTTTGCATATCTCAATATATTTAAAAAAATAAAGCATTCTGCCATGGCTTCGTTTGGAGCTTCTACTGAATTGATTGTAATATTTTTTCCTTTAAATGAAAGAATGTGATCCCTAGATGTGTTATCAGGGATTGTGTTGATTCACCAACATTTACGGTGTAAATTAATTAAAAATCATTCTTTAATACTACGCTTATCAGTAGTCAATTGTTTTCTTCCAAAATGCTGTTTCAAAATCGATTATATGAAACGCTAGATGTGAGTCCAAGCTGCTTGATGTTTTGTTTTGATTGTTGAGATTTGTTTACAATTCGTCACGGTTTTGTTTCAGTGTAATAATTGCATTGTGGCTTTGACAGTTTGCATGTATTTGCTTTTGTGATGTATTTTTTAGAGAACATTCGGACAGTGGGTTTTGCTTAGTTGTACTGAAGTAGTGAAGTTGTTCACAGGTTATGTCGAATTCCGAATAGTTGTCCACGCGCCCCCAGAGAAGCAAACGTATACTGGACGCAGAGAATGAGAAAGTCAGCGCAGAAAATGTCAGTTTTGTTCTGCTTTGTACTTCCCATGCGAGAGAAATTCTGCAAACGTGTTTACTCTGTGTTGCTTAAATTGGAAAGTAAGTTTACCTTCAAGCAATATGCCAGAAGTAATCAAACGACACATCAAAAAACTTTAGAAATAATATTGATGGACAACATAACCTCCAAATCAACATTGTAAATAAATAAACATTTTTATGTAAAATCTATTGATAATAATTAATTTAATTACAGCAATTCAATATCCGTCAGTATAATAGTGCTCTTTCTTTTGTGTCATATAGTGTATTATTGGAATATGTGGGCCATTTTGCATTGCCACCTGGTCATGGACCATACGTGTTCAAAATTTTGGGAACTACACATCACAGAATTTCTTCGTTATAACCCGAAGATCCAAACAATGCAACATATTGTGAACATTAGTCTGGGCACAGTATTTTACATTTATCTAAGATCTCACCGTCAAATTTTGACGGGTTCTCACTAGTATTGATAATAAAATCATTGACAATTTTTCTCAATTTTTTTACTTCAGATATTTGTTGCTTATCATCCAAAACTTTCTTTAAAAGTTTCTCAATTGTTTCATCTGAGGTACTCGGGTAGATTTTTCAACTTTTTCCTCTGTAATCTCTTCTATGTAGTAGTTGTAAAATTGCAAATTTTCCTCTTCATCCAAATATACTTTTGATAGATTTTCTGATAAAGAAATCCAGACTTTGATGTCTCTTCTTTTAAAGTATTTCTTACCTTACCAAATATTTGTGTTGTAATTAGCTCCTTGTGAAGATTTGTGTTTTGGAGTTCATCTGGTAAGCCATTTAAAGTTTTTACCTCAAGTGAATTAATAGCTTAGAACTTGCGCTTCTTGACACATGCCATCATTCATCAATTGTATTCCTGTCTTTGAAATCAGTGGCCAGGTGCCTCCATTGCGGTGTCAGGTATCAGTCATTTGTTCGGTAGCATGGCAGATTCAAATTTTTAGGAAACGACACACAATAGTCTTTGTTTTCTTTATACACATATATATGTGTATATATACATGTGTATACATATATATATATACACATATATATGTGTATATATACATGTGTATACATATATATGTACATAGAAACAAAGGCATGCAGTGCTGTTAACATTTCCAATTTTAAGCTTGGCAATGCTGCCGATTTTAATTATGAAAATTATAATTAGCAGAGGAAGCTGATTAAGTTGCCCTAAAACTTGCCAAATACTTGTAATAATATCAAATGTTTATTTGTATTTTTACTTTAAAAATTTTGACATTTAATGTTCTCTATTTATTTTTATTGTAAAATTCACATAAAAATCCATTGAAATGTATTTATACACATTTAAATTATAAGAGGATTATAATTCTTTCACTACTTTCTTCCCAACTTTCTTTTCATAATTTGTTGTATTGTCACCAAAATTGTCAATAATATGTACATAAAATAAAGAGTGTTAACTGCAGGCCAATTTTTCTCCGTAGTGAGTTTTGAAAAGTTCCTGAACATGGTTTTCTTCTGTTGTATGTTTTTAATTGGTTTAAATAAAGACTTGTATTCACCTATCTCACTTAAAAACGCAGTATCTCCGCTACGCGCCAGCTGTGTGGTTGCTCAACCAAAAAGCTCTATCTTCCCCGTGTTAAATCGAAGGACTAAGGAATAAAAACAATAACTTCATTAATAGAACCAAGAGCGTGGTGCAATTCCTGACAAGGCACCAGACGACACCGGAGAGAGCGCCATTTGGACGCCCTTTCGTTTCAAAATGATTTCATATACATCGCTATTGCTGCAATATCTTCAATAATGAATGTTTTAGAAGGAAAATGTATATTCCTAAGATATGAGATATTTTTCATTTTCTGGGGGTTGTGCAACCTAAGCGCGAGCCGCCATTGCTGGGATAGCAATGCGATATTTCACTGATTCAAGCAGTGTAGTTTCACTGATTCAAGCAGTGAAGTTTCACTGATTCAAAAAGTGGTCCCGATTTTCACTGATTCATTCAGTTCAGTTCACTGATTGTCAGTGGTCGGATTTTAACTACCACAATCAGTGAATAGTCACTGTCAATCAGTGGCTTTTCACTGATTCAAATTGAGAGAGTAAGGCATCAACTCCTTTCGATTGCGAAGAGCTTTTCCCCCCTCATGTACGTATGAATAATACGGATTAATATGCTTAGTACAGAGAAAGTTATGTAAAGATGTGAAAAATTGAGATTTCTACGTTTTGGTTGGGGCCCCTGATACCGATACTGAATAATTGTTTTTTTCTTCTTTCTTTCAAAACGTCCGTCCGTCTGTATGTCTGTCCCCCTATATGTGAACAACACTGGAGCCTAAACTATTTCCAAAATGAATATTCCCTGGTCGATCTGGCCCGACTTGAAGCTATGCGAGTTTGAAAAATATTCTTTAAATTTTGAGGGTTCTTGCGCATGGCGCGTTTTCAAACATTTCTCAAAAACGACTAAATGTTTTCTTTAAATACGATGTAATAATATATGATACACAGTTATAAGGATGGTGCTGGTCCGATTTCCTCTATGATGACCTATATAGCAGCTCAGATTAGTTCGGCACAAATCCGAAAAGATAACCCTGACTAAAGAGATAAGGCTATTAAGAAAGAGATTTAAGATTAAGATATACTGAGAGAGACAGAAGTAGGATGCAGTCTGTGCCATTCTGTAGCACCACTAGTTACATTAACGAAATATTATTGTACACGTAAAATAATACTGGCTTATTAAATTATAATTATAATATAATTCAGTTAGATAAAATACAAAGTGACATGTAGAAAATTAGCTTCAAGTCGTGCGAATTAATATGTTCTGAAAATTACTGGTTCTTTGCTTTTCCTCTTGGCTATTTGCTCTGAGTGTTTCGAGTGAATACTTAAATTTTCCATTGAAGTGCCTCTCTCTTCATGTTAAGTGGTTACAAAACCATAATGACAAATTTCAAGAAAATCTCTCATGAATAAGTGACTGACCCGTAGGCTCGGTGCTAGACCGCTGCCCGGTGGTTTACAAGCAGCATTACCAATTCTTAGAAGTCAAAACAAGATCATTGCCGCAACTTGTCTTGTTGACAGCTCTACAATCCGTTCAGTACAGTCTCTCTCATTGTACAATGAGAATTTTAAAGAACAATGACTAACATTTTCTGACATCACAAATCATTAATTTTGTAATATGAAATCCCGCCGCTCACTACTTTCTTTAAGTTTCAAACTTTGTAAAATAATGATTTCATAATTTTTTAATTTCCTCTATATGACTAAGGAAATAAAATATTTAAAAAAATGAAATGATAAAAATGTAATTGTCTATTTAATTCTAACAAGTACGTTAAAGTTAATTAAAAAATTATTACAACGATTTTTCAGCGAAATTTAATCATTGCAAAGTTTTGCTGATACTTGTTTCTTTTTGCTTCAAATAAGTGAATAGATTTGTATTATTTTTTCTTAATAAGACAAAAAATGCAATTCTCTCCAGATTTTTCGGCTGACAGCCCAAAATTCCCTCACTGATCACTACTGGACCGTCGAAATGTGGGGAGATTAATTTTTACACCCTAGTGTTTCTTCACGAACAAATAGACAGATGTTTTCGAAAAACCCACTTTTATCAGTCAGGAACTCTGAAAACTTGTATTTTGGCTAAAACCTCGCCATGTTTTTTTCTCCTTTATTAAATACCCCCCTCTGTACTAGGTATACAAGAAAGTAAAAATATAGGTACAGAGAGGTAGTTTTCCGTGGTTTCTCTGATCAAAATCTGGCGAATGCCATTCATGGATTCACTACATGACGACTGCATCGAAAACTTTAACAGTTGTTTAAGCTTTCAATCCCATTCGGCTGCAATCAGAAGTCCGAGTAGAGCACACATGTGGCACACACACGCGTGGTGCATGAGTAATACCACAAATACTACGGTCTTCACAGCAAGTGAGGAACCTATTTCCGCATCTTCTTTACGGGTCTTGTAAGAGCAATATAGTAGAACATACGATGTATGGTAAACCAAGACAGCGAGTGACATGGATTGATTGATTAATGTTTACGAACGCATCAACAGCTAAGGCCATTGGTCCCCTATGTTTCCTGCAAGCTTTTGCTGTGGGAGGATTTGGTGATCTTTCCCGACTCGATAGCTACATCCGACGCCGAGATACACGTCGTCCTTGAGGGGTTTCCCCAAACAGGTATCTCCCACCAGCTGGGCACCGCCCCAGCCGGGTCAAGGTCTAAGCTCCCGACGTCTGAGGTAATGTACTGCATGTGTGTGTAAGGGGTGAGGATAGGAAAAGGCAGAGGAAGGAAAGATCGCGCGCGGTCTTTCCTTCCTCTGGGTTAGGAAAACCGCGCTCTGGAGGTTTCCTTCCTCCAGTTAGGTTACTGCTCCGGCATTCGCCATATTTGGTCCGCGAAAACACGGAAAACTACCGATCAGACCAGCCGACCGCTACAAGTCTCCAGACAGCGACTGAATTGGATCTAGCTGACAAGCTAATGTCGACAATCCTGCCTCTGTCGGGACTCGAGCCCTAGAACCTCCCGGTCAGAGGCACTGCACTGATATCGGTTGATGCCCTGAGTCACCTAACGTACGAGTGACGTGGAAATTGAAGTCATAGAACAACGGTTCAAAACGCCCACTAAAGAATCAATTATCGTTCTCCGGACAACACTGCGGCTAAGAAAGGTTGGCCAGCGTTTTGACGACACCCTGCCGAACGCCCCAACAGGACGATCGAAATGTTGACCCATCAGTTCCCGACGCGGCCTCGCCAGGACAGCCATAGCTCAAACACGACTCCGTGCGCGGACGTTACGTCTTCAACACCAAGCATCTTCAAAAAGCCGGGCGCTATTTGAGATACCGCCGGGCGCTGGCGTACCTTTTATTCTTCAATTTTTCCCTCTCCATTTCCCCTGCAGAGGATGGAATTCATTAATTTAAGAGGGATACATATTTACTGCAGCCGATTGGGCTTTTGCAGTTTAGATACGGCCTAACTTAAACTAATATTGAATTAAAACTAATTAACAGGGGCCTCTTTGGTTATACATGTGATATTTTTAAAAGTGATATCGAGTTCTTTAGTAGTGTTCTTCTGTTTCTTCTTTAATTTTATTTTCATTCACTCTCGCATTCATTCTTAATCTATATTTACAAAAACATTTATTCACACAGGCATACAACACTACATTTCACTGTACACATTATTTACACTGGTTTCTCGCCATTGCACCGACATTAAGGCTCCCACAGACCGACGCGGAAGATCCGCAGCCTACATGGATTGGCCGCAGCGAAAGTTTCGCGTCACGTGTTGTTTTATGAGCACGTTCAGACCTGCGCGGCAGGCGAGCGTCGCGGCAACGGATTGGCAGTGTTTAATCGGCGGGGAAACTTGTAACGCAGTCAGACGCGTTTCTTCTGCTGCAGTTCAAGTGGAAGTCCGGCTGTGTTCGGGAGTCTTCGCTCCCCTCTGGGTCGAGCGACCTTGCCAACCGTCACCAAACGCTGACTCATAGTTCCGAGCTAAACGTGGCTGCGGAATTGGCGGGACCGTTCACACCGGAGAGTCAATTATGAGTCAGCGTTTGGTGACGGTTAGCCAGATCGATCGACCTACAGGGGAGGGAAGACTCCCGAACACGGGTGAACTTCCACGAAACTCGAGCTGCAGCGGAAGAAACGCGTCTGACTGCGTTACAAATTTCGCCGCCGATTAAACGCTGCCAATCCGCTGCCGCGACGCTCGCTTGCTCCACAGGTCTGAACGTGTTCATAAGGCAACACGTGATGCGAAACTTCTGCTGCGGCCAATCCGCGTAGGCTGCGGATCTTTCGCGTCCGTCTGTGGGAATCTTCACTCAAGCGTCCGTGGCGCCCCGACGTCTTCGGTCCCCGGCCCGGCGAGGCGCGTTTCCGCGCCGCCCGCGCGGTTACCGGCTTCCGTGAGCGGTGATCGCCTGCCGCGCACTTGCTGCTTCCCCGCGTCGCACAGCTCAGAGAGCTCGTGCGGAGGCAATGCGCGAAAGCTGGCGTACCTGGCGCGCCCAAGGTGGTGCAGCGGTTCGTCGCCGTCGCCGGCCCTCCGCAGGCGCTGCATGGACGGCGCCACGCGGCCCGAAGAAATGCGGCCAAGGTGGCTCCGCGATGCCACGCCTTCGGGGGGTGGCCGCGTTTGATAGCGCATCTCCCTCCCACACACACATATCATTAGAGGCGGACCGGGAGCGGTAGCTCAGAGCATCAACTGATGTCACTGCAGCGCCTCTGACCGGGAGGTCCCAGGTTCGAGTTCTGACGGCGGCACTAGCTTTTCAGCAACGTCGAATTCAGTTGCTTTCTGGAGGAGAATTCTAGCGGCCGGATGCTCTGATAGTTTTCCGTGGTTTCCCCGATCAACACCAGGCGAATGCCGGAGTAGTACCCTAACAAACGGACCACGGATCGCGCGCGATCTTTCCTTCCTCGTCCTTGTCTTATCCTCTCCCCCTACACACACACACACACACACACACACACACACACACACACACTTACACTAACATGCACTACTCAACCACATATCCCGGGAGACCGGTCGGGAGAGTCCTGGTTGGGGGAAACCCCGCTAGACGGTATGTCTGCGCCGGATCTCGCCATCCAGCGGGGAAAAATCACCGCCATCTCCCGAGGAAAAAACATGTACTACACCTACGAGACTAATGACCTAAGCTGTTGACGCGTCTGGAATCACCAACCAATCAACTACATGCAGGGTTTGCGTCGGAGGTGCGCTACGTGAAGACGCGGTCGGATCGTCTCCTACATTATTTCAGTAGTATAGATACCTTTCGCGGCTCTCACACAACCAATCTTTATAAATGTGATCTCTAAAGAAAGAAAAGTTCACGGGGATGTGATGAATTGCACTTTGACTTTAAAAATATGAAGGATTTGTTTAAAAACGCATCTAAATATTCATGGTCAAACGAGGCGTTTAGGAGCTTTAAAGCGTTTTAGGGCCTTAAAACTAAACTTTTGAGCCCAAAGGCATCCAAAACACATTCCTCACCCCGTAATTTACAGCATGAGATCTTGAACATTCTATTACCTTTTTTGCTGGCTCGACGCTTCTTTATTCTACCACATCTGTTTAGAGACTTAGAATCTGCATCTGTATGTGAAATTAAACATATTACTTGATATTCTACACCATTGAATTACACGGGGTGTCCTTCTCGGCTTGGTAATAATGTTAAATAAGAATAGTTTATATTGACAAGGGTGTATTGTATTGTTATCCATTACAAGAAGACATACAGAACAAATGACGGAGGAAAACAAAGCCTAGAAGAAAAATATATTTTACAGGCTTAATATGGAAATGGAAAAATTGGGAAGAGGGTGGAGTTTAACGTGCGTGATTTCTCGCACGATAATATAATATTCTCTTAGCCCAGTTATCTCAGTGTCGGAAAGTGCGCAGCAACGGCGGAGATCGCCTTTAGGCGTTAGGCCTTTAGGCGTGAAAAGTATTACTGACGCCGCAAACGTTCCGTGACCTTTAACCCTAATTTCCGAGAAACACAGGCGATCGCGGACGTGTCACACTTCGATGAGAATACTGCATGATGCAGCGATTGTTTGCTGGTCGTAAATATCGCTAGTTTGTGCGATGTCTTCTATTGTGTCTAGTCTGGTTGCTAAACTACGGCCCTGGTTAGAAATATATGAAGGTTTTATCACTGATTGGAAAGCTGTATGGTGCAAAGTGTGCATAAACGTGTGCTCTCCAAATGAGTTTTAAAACCTTTGTATTATTTTTTAATTTTTTAAAATTTTTATGAATGTAATTTCGCATTATATAAACGTGTTTTGTAATTAGTGTATTTTAATTTTACATATTTCCGATTTTACATATTTATTACATATTCTTATAGTTTCCATTACATATTTACGTACATACTTTGACGTTTCATGCTACATATTTTTCCGGGCTCCACTCTTTACTCACACAAACACATACACACGCTCACACAATAGCTTACCGCGTTCTCACGGAGCCGTCCTCATTACGCCTTTTGTTGGCGCATCGCTGGTGAACGGATTTCCCCTCCAATTCCACACACCAAGACAGTACTCGACTGACAGCACGTATGAGTCCATGACTGCCCGGTACCACATGCACACAGTACGTCTAGGATACTATACAGAGTGCATCTTATTTGTATACATTCTACCTCGCCCCGGTATTTGCGCAAAAATGCAGCTGACGTCTTATGTAACTATAATTTCTAAAATTATTGGTAATATCTTCTTTAATTACTTTAATCTGATTTACCTTGCCACATTTACCTAAATAAGACATTTACAAGTCAAGAGTTTTCCTCCTTCATGTTAATGCCTTCAGTTAGATATGGAAAGTAGGTTTCCTACTGATAATTATTTCACTGAAAGAAGCCGCAACCAGTATCGTTTCTGATATTGCAATTTCAACATCTAACAACACATTGTAGCAATAAAGAATATTCGTTCCGATGAATTTTCAGATTTCTTAAGGAAATGCATCGAGGATAGGCTGAAATCAAGACAACATATTCGGTCTTGGGTATAATTGCAAAACGGAAGGGCCTTGTCTTGATAATTACGTAGAATGAAATATAAATTGAGCGGAATGCGTAATTGAGTAGGGCTTTCCGATAAAATTTTCACATATTAAGGATACTCATCTCAGAGCTTTTTTGTATACAGAATTACAGAATGTCTGTCAATAAACAACGAAGCAAGGGTGGGATGTCATCATAGTGCATTCTGACGACAAAGCAGTGTGCATCACGGAAAATTCACAGGCTGGAAAAACATAGGTTGTGAAACTTGTGGTCGATGGAACATATTGGACGCCTACGAGTAGGAAATTGCCTATCCATTGCGTGCTTCCCCTGAGCTTAAACTCATCTATTCTCCGAGCATTGTGGGTAGTGGTTCGAAAATTGGTGTTATTAAAGACACTTCTCACAAATAATCTCTTTATTATGTATAAATATAGTGAGTTGCTTAATTTTCTGAAGCCACTCCAACAGTTTCCCTACGTTTGATTCATCTGACTTATTTATTTAACGTCAAAAAAACAGTTAAAACTGTTTATTTCGTGCTATGGGGAGAAGTGAATTCTGTGCATGTTTTCAAAATTCTGTGAATATCACAATGCAAGAACACGAATGGAGTAAACGGTCATATTAGACAGGTATTAATTATTGAAATAAAAGTATAATATTTAACGGAACCTCTTCTCCCAAATTCTGAAAATGACTTTCTAAATCTTTTTGGTGTAGTCTTTTGAGAGAGAAACTAACAAATAGAAAACCGAAAATATCTCGAAACTGGAACTCACTTAATTTGATTTGCCTCCTGCACTCGTTTTGTACCTTTTGCTACATTGCTAAAGATATCATACATTTGTGACGTCATGAGTTGGACAAATCACAAGCAAGATGGCTTGGGTATATATACAGTTTATTTATATATGCCCTATCATTTACTACAGGAGCATTTGCTCCCCGTTTGCATCTGCTAACTGCCGAATGTACTGTTTATGAGAGCCTGGCGCTCATACCCGCAAGCTTGCGACCTCCCACACACACTGGCGTCTCGCGACAAAAGTTCGAGGAACAAATCTACCCTTTTCAGGGCCTTCCCGCCTTTATATAGAGCGATTTTCGTAAGGATATGCCAAAGTGACAGCTAGTGCTGGCAACATAACTGAAGGTTCTGTGTTCTTTGTGCCCTTGAGCCCATTAGACTCCCTTTCTCGCATTCGTTCGTTTGCAGTTGGCTAACTTGTAAATAGCTTCGACACTTCCTTTTGTGGCGTCCTTGTCCGACAAAAATATAGTGCGCTGCGAGAAATAATTGATACTCGGAAGTGCAGTGTTATGTGCTCTTCTGTAAAAATTCTTTTTTGCTATTAACATTACATTGAATTTACTTTTTGTGTGATAAATATTATGTTTATTTTACAACCGAGACTTGAATGCGAGATGCGTACCGGTGCACGTGTTTCGGTTTAAAATCATTTTTCTTTCTATTTACATTTGTGGCAGTTTTCTTGTACTGATTGTGAGAGGATGTTAAGAGATTTTTCACATACGTAATTAAATTTAAATATTTCCTGGACTCACGTACGTGCATATACCTCAGCGAAGGGAGGTATTAGCAGGAGCCATTAGCACTTTACGAAGGGGCGTGACTGAACAGCTGTCGCGGCGGAGGGATACTTCTCTGAAATATATGTGATGTTCACTTGTTTTCGCGAACTGTCACTTTGGCTCATCTTTAGGAAAATCCTTCTATAGTCTCGCTGAGGCTGCGTCGCCACCCGCCGGGTGCCACTGCACGGCGGATGCCACTGCCCGCCGGGTCTTGCGACACATCTGGCACAAGTGTGACGCGAACCCTCTCGAACTGCACCCTTGGCTCGACATCCCTCGCTTCCTGCCCATTGTGATGCATTCTACATGTGTCCACTCTGACAGTGTCCACGATACCCGCTGTGCACCACGCTGTCATATGCTGTTCAGTAGTGGACGTTACACATTGCTATATTGAGCGGGCTGTATTGCACTTCAATCTCCATGCAAACCCATTTCTATTGAGTCCATTAAATAAACGAAGTACTTCCACTGAGAACCAGTTGTATGGCATGTTATGGTACGGAAGAGAATTCAGTAAACGAATAATATCACCCGCGTGTCTTTTCATCTCATTCTACGTTTTACGACAGGAACATTTATTTTGTGTTTATAACTTCTATACTATAATACATGTACATTTCCTTACTATTTCATAGTTAACAAACGCTACACATGAAATACGTGGTTTATGACAAATTCATACATTAATTCCATCAACTTGTTTTCGACAATGCCCACGGCACTTCATCTCATAGCATAGTGGCTTCAGGAGAAGGGCTATCAATTGACGTTTTTGAAATGCTAGTTCAAAAATGCAATTATTTCAAAGCAATTAGTCATTTTCTGCCCTTTTTGCAACTTAGTGTTTGGGTACCCTTGGTGAATCATTGAGCAGGCATTAATTGTTCCCAGTGAGATGAATCGTTCACTCCTTTCAGTGCACTCTAAAAGTTAAGTGTTTTTTGGAACGTATTGTGAATTTCTCCAGGAACTGAACATGTTTGTCTTACTACCAGTGAGTTTTATAAAACAACGCGATGGGCATCGACCCGAGTCAGGTCGCTGAGGCGAGAACCGCAAGGGTCCACTTCTTACTCTCTTTTTATATCAGAGCAAGTTATTAATTTTCGAAAAATATAAATTTGTTCTGATTTTACTATAAAAATTCAACATAGTATTGTACTACCAAATTCACCTTTCAAATAAAATGTTGTGTGTAGGTTATTTTCAGCACTTAATAGAGGTTGGGCATCACCTGTCTTGCACCGCCAATTGTGCTGCATCGAGTCACACTTGTTCCACGATCCCATTCAATCAATCCTTTACAGAACACGGATGGACATAAATCATTACAACATACACAATGACACAGCAGTGACGAGGCTACTTTTCAAACCAGTGCACGCAGCATTAAGGATTTTTTTCACCTCTGTATTTTGTCTTTCCTTACTTTAAATTAGAATGTGGCAAGCTCATTTCGAAAAATGGTAATTTAATAGTGTTGAGGCAACAAAATAGCTTCATCGGAGTAGTTCAGAGAGCCACATACGAACGAATCGGGTTGCCCACAAGCTTGGCCACAATTTCCTTGCTTGGCACAATGAAAAATTCCGAGACAATTATTTAAGGACTATTAGTTTACCTCAGCGTAAGAATGATTGAATATTGAAGATGTTGTCAATGTTACCTTGTCTTAGGCGAACAGAAGATTGTTTCCTGTTGTAATTCGGGCGTTATACAATTTCACGCTAGTTTACGCGCCAAAACACCTGTGTGCACGGAGTCTACAACGGCTGTAAGGTAGCCCCCGCTACCAACAGTCAAAAATATAATTTTTTCAATGCAGCCAGGATGTGAATTACTACTACGCCTTTTTACTGACGAGTCGATCTTTTGTGAAAATGCTCGGTTGAAATATTCTCCAACAATTGACTCTGGTGGCGTCATATTAAGAAATGCATTTGATTCCCAGAAATGCCAACAATGCATGTTCCCAGTAATTGGCGCAATCTCGCGAGCGTCTATGAAAGTAGTTCAACTTTTTAAAGCAGTTTGTCCTTCCAAAGAGTTTCATACGAAAGACGTTTTTACCTTTCTCTCTGGAAGCCAGCCCGCGGTATTTACAGAAAAAAATACCACTCCAACGCGGGACGTTTAAAATGCACGCCCTTCGTTGTTAATTAGCGCCAAGGAAAAGTGATAGAATTTCAAGTACGGCGCCAAATTTAAATTAATTTTGGCCGCCTATGTGCCAACAAATAGCATGAGCAAGGTTTAGCGAGTACTATAAGGCGCACGAGACAACGAATACCTTAACATCAGAGACATTACAATAAAAGTTCTAATTCACCAAAACTTGCTTTATAGTCACTCAAAATTCTCTCACCCATCTCGATCAGGTTTTTCGTCCAGTTTCCCTGATCCATTGAGCAAATGCTGAGATGGCCCCTTGTTTTGCTTCTGGACATAAATGTAACTTCATTTTCTGTGCACGTCTTCTAGAATTCAGTAGGAAATACAATTATTCAAATTAATGTTACCATGTTGTCGCGGCAGGAAGTATTATTCCGAAGGACAACATGGATAAGAGGCAAAATTTATTGCTTAGTTATCCTTGAAAATAGATTTTATTACATGGGAGTTTTTTTTAAATTTAAGTAGTATATGACTTAGTGTAGGGATCACAGAATTTCGAAAATGTGCACACAATTCACTTTTCCCCATAGCACGTCATACGCAGTTTGAACGTTTTTTGACGTAAAAATAAATAAAAAATAAATAAATAAAAAATTCAACCTTAAAATGTATGGTTTCTAACCACATTCAGTTACTGCATACGCAGACGTATCCATTATAACAATCACGACACTTTTCTCAAAAACGTCTTCTGCCACAATCACTTTCCACAACTAGCTTCGGAGTTATCATTGAGCCTTCGAGCGAATCAGACGACCTCGAACGGTGATGAGCCCTTGTGGGGCCCCCGTAGGTGTCAGTGTTCTTCTTGTGCTATTGGTGTACAGACAACAATCTCCGAAACAGTTTATGTAAGCAAATAGAAGCCTCCCGACGGGCCAAGCTATTAGTTGTGCATTAAAGGTGCTACACAACCCAGAACGGAACCACAAAACAACACAAATGTAGAATACATTTAAATATTCCCTTCTGTCTGCCTGTGGACAACGCTAGCGTATAAACGGCCAGCAAGATTTTCACCAGATATTTCCTCATCGATCGGCCTGAACCCGTGAACGTTTCAATTGGGAACGGATAATTTAATTTGGCTCCAAATTTTATTGGATAGAGCGAAGTAAGCGTATAAAATTGGCGCAAGTCCGTTTTCGTAGAATTCTCCAAATTTTCGAGAATTACAAAATTAAAAATGTATCGCTGTCTTTCTACAACTACAATATTGAAGATTTTCTTGTGGATGAAATCTGTTCTTCAAAATTAGATACATAGATTCGGCCATCTACAATTCTTTTCAAAATTGATCATAGTTTGAGGAATTTTGTGTGAAATAAAAGGCAGTTTCAAAAACAAGATTTTCTTAAAAACGGCTCCATTTTTTTTGTTCTTAAAAATGTTTGTAGGGATAGTGCTGAATGCACTGCATAATATGAAACAAAAGCCATATTAATGTGTTCTTTTGATTTTCCAAAAATTACACAGATGTAATTTTTTTTAAATATTTACATTATAGGCGTTTTTATACATTGTTGCATTTGCGAGTAGAATCGAAGAGAACATGCGTGGAGACCAATTAAAGTGGAAGTAAAGAGGTATAATGTAACTTCTCAAGGAGGTTCGGTTCACAATTGTCTATATTGAAAAATATTTTTTGTTTTCAGGTCATGTGTTCAAATGTGTTGTCGTGTGGGAGCAGGTCAATGAACGGGAACATATTAATATGATGAGAAAGGTCACTTGAAAGGAAGCTTAGCAGGGGTTTGAATTATTCAAAGAATTCTATGTTCCCACACATGGGTGAACAAAACGTTTCTTTAGCTATAAATAATAAATGACTGATTTAGCAATACAAATTTGTGTGGAACGTATTCTTGTGTCGCCCAACGTTGTATTGCTAAAAAAATCGGAAAATCAATAATTTACTTAAAGTAATGACTTTAATTAACTTAATTAAACAATTAAATTAAATTGTTCACATTGTCTTTTTCCCAATTCTCAATAAAATAAGATTTGAAAAAGACATTAAAATTAACAGCAATCTCGTATGTATGTGTGATGTACATATATTACACACTGCAATGAATTTTGATAGACACATTTTGCAATATATTCAAATTTCTTATTGTAATAGAAAAACCTCTGTAGTGAAGGAAATTTCATTAACTCATCCTTCAGATTTTGCACGAATTGTCTCTAATGCGAGAGTCCACGCATTCATGATTCGTTTTCCGATCAACTTTAAAAAGTAACAGATTCCACGCCTTTGACCTCATAGTGCAAAAGGAGCGAGAATAGGATAAAGCCCTAGAGTAATTCAGATTCCAACTTCGTAGCTCCATTCTTTAATCCGTGCTCTCTCGCCTCCCAGACCTGAGATGGGATTCCAGACACGGACACAATCAAAATACTCATTGGCGTGGGGGGAGTGCGCCCTGGTGGCAAACAGCCGCGCTGTGTTAGCCCAGTTCGTTGGTGGCGAGCGAGGAATAGCGAAACCTCAGCAAAAGCTTTCGAGAGCAACAATTTCGGTACAGGGGCCTTACACCCACGCAAAAGACGGGATCGTCCCTTTTTTTCGAGTTCTGTCCTCCTGGACCCAAAAAACTTTATCGGGACGCTTAAATGACCCGCATTTTACGTCCCCCCTTTTTCGGCACAACTACAACTAGTAGTGTTTCAGAATGGCACAGACCTTCTTGTACTAGTTTGTTTTCTAATTAATTTTGGTCCAAGCTAGTCTTGCCACATCCTCTTCTCTGCTCCCATCTACGGCAGCTCAAAGTATATTTTTTTATTTATTTATTTATTTTTTTTTTGCTAATACCAGAACCGAAATATTACATTAAGAATATTATAGAAGAGTAAAACCTCGTCCCATAAGAAAATTTTCGTTGATATATTTGGAACCGTGTTTGAGAGAATGACGTTTAAGTGTTACTGTAAATGCGAAAATTGAAGCTCTTTTTCACAGAAAGCGTTTGAGTATTTGAAAAATTTTATTAGAAGTCATTTGAAGGACTTCTACTCCCAAATGGAATGTAAATATATACAAATTGCGGGAAATGTGCATATTAACGGCATGAAAGATATTTCAAAAAATATATTTGTGTAATCTTTGAAAAAATAAAAAAATACAGCAAAATTAATTTTGTGTCATCTTCAATTATCACTATTCGTACGAAAACGTTGATAAAAAGAGAGCCGTTTTTGAGAAATTGGCGTTTCAGCGTTTCTGCAAATGCGGAATTTTGAGCTCATTTTAACAGGAAACTTTTGAGTTTTTGAGAAACATTATATGGCATGTTTTGAAGAACATGTACTCTTAAATGCAATAAAGTGAACAAATCACCGCTAATGTAAATATTAACGATGTGAGAAGCTAGTAAAAAAATTAAATTTTTGTAATTTTTAACTTTCCAAATCGGATCTATGCCACCTTTATAAGTGTATTTTACTCTATTCATTCAAAACAAAAATAAAGAAAAAATCTGGAGCCATTTTTGAGAAAATTTTGGAAATGTCCGTGGGTCTTCATGTAAAGTGCTCCCAAATTTTAAAGATTGTTTTACAAAATCGCAAAGCTTTGACTCAAGGGAAATCTACCAGGAAATATCCATTTTGGAAAAAGTCCTATGTATGGTTTAGGCGTTAGTGGTGTTCACAGACAAACGGACAGACCGACAGACGGACGGACTTCTTTTTTTTTTAAAAAAACAAAACAACATTTTTCGGTATCATTTTGACGGTGTTGATAGTAGACTAAAAGTTCTAATTTTTTTTGTTTTAGAGCGGTCTTCATTATCTTTTGGGGTACTTTTCAACTCTAGTCAGACTAGGTCGAATTCAGCCTCTGTCTGGAGGAAAATAATAGAATACAATCGGAGAAACCACGGCTCTTAGCGGTGGTCTTCCGTGGTTTCTCTGATCAACACCAAGCGAATGCCGGAGCAGTACCCTAAAAAACGAACCACGAACCGCACGCAATCTTTTCTTCCCCTTTGATCCATCTTCACCCCTTACTTACACACATACACACTCACATGCACTACACTATCACAATTGTCGGGTGATTTGTCTGGAGGATATAGATTGAACCGGCTGGGGTGGTGCCACGCTAGTGGGAGATACCTGGCGAGGTAAATCCCTGCAAGCCAAGGTAGTTCGGCACCGGATCTCGCTATCCAGCGGGGGAAGATCATCGCCACCTCCAGCAAGAAAAGTATGCACTACACTTATACAAAAGTATGCACACAACTACTAATGACCTTAGTTGTTGACGCGCCAGGAATCACTAATCAATCAATTGCATCTTCTTTTAGTTGAATATTACAGTTTTTTAAATGTGCCATTTTTCTTGGGCACCGACGAAATATCGAACCCTTTCGTAAGGGAGGGAGACGGAATTTGTACCTGCAGTGTTCTTCTTCTCTCCGATTCTATTCATCTATTCATCCCAATGATGCAATTTTCAATGAATAAAGATGAAAGTGTATCCCACAGAAATAAATTTTCCGAAACGTCAGGAAACAATTAATTGAATATTCCAATGACAAAGAATCATGTAGCAGCTGTTTCTATTATTTTTTTATTTATAATATTTCCGATATCAGGGGCGTCCCTGCCCAGGCTATCTGCACGCGCCCGCGCCGGAGATGAATGGGCCAAGCGAAGTTGGAGAGTCTGGGTCGCGTTAACGATCGACGACGACGGAGCACGGTTGGTTGAAAGGCTCCAAAAGTGGACAAAACCCGAATTCTGAGAGTTTAAAAGATATTTTTCAAGCACATACGAAAAGAAAAATGTCCAGTGCATCATGTTTTATATTAGATTGCCAGTTTTTGGACAGGGTTATGAGAAACCAACCTCCCGGATTAGAATCGGGCAACGGAGATGTAACACTGCCAATGATTTCTTCACCGAATGGCAAGACCGGATTCGTAATAAATAAATACACAGACAAATAAATAACATTTGAGCATCACTGTGTTTAAGATAAACTCAAAAAAACATTATCAAATTAGTAGCATTACAAAAAGCTCAGAAATAACGTTCATGTAAAATATTATTTCCAACTGCAGTCATTTGTGCAACTTAATAATCACTCATTATAGAGTTGTAGATTTAAGATGATGAAGGAAGCATCGCAAGAAGCCTGTGCCCGACTGTTTAAAGAACTGCTCCAGCTCCGGCTGAAACTGTTCGGAGGAATCTGTGAGAATGACTCATCAGACCAGCCCGCCTGTAAAATCCAGGTGGTAATCGGAAACTTCGATCCAACTATTTACTTAGAACGTAGTACATTCGTAGACTTAGAACGTTGGGCATCCCAGTCCGGCGAATTTCATTTAATGTCGCTATTTCTGTCCGCTTGTTTCCCAAACCGGATCACAGTGCGGCGGGGCGAGGCGGGACGGGGGCGGGGGTGGGGGCGGGGGCGGGGGCGGGGTCCGGGCGCGCCTCCATTGAGAGGCTGGCGACCTCTGCGGTCGATAACGCCGCATCCACAGGAGAAGCCCCAACGGGGCGGCAGCGGAAGGGGCGGGGTCGGTCGGGCGCCACAGGAGGGAAAAGTTATTTGCTTCCACCCGGCGCGACGATGTTGCCATTGGACATTTTTGCTTCTCTTCGTTTCAACGTTGGCGTATGCAATTCATTTCCAAGATGGTACGTGCATCCATAGGATCGAGTCATATTATAGAACAGACGATACAAGTTTCATTGTATCTTTACAAATATCAAATTATTTTCAAGTATTAAATCCATAATTGGAAAATTCGATACACTCACTGATTGAGGTTACGTACAAATATTTTTGCTATCAAAGGAACAACTTTCAACTTTAATAAAAACTGTCACTGTGGGAAAAAGTACTGTCCCTGTAGGTGTTTCACAGAATCATGATTTCAATTCTTACAATATGTGAGGAAATATATAAAATTATTACTGATATTTTTTCAGTGCCGATCTGCAGTTCATAGCGCAGGAAACAGAGGCAAGAAGGCTCACTTCATGAAAGGTTTTGGGTGCCTCATTATTCGCGTAACGTCATCATCCAGAACGCGATTCTTCCATAAATAATGTTTGGTGTCACAGATGTTTTGATTTAGAGAGCACTCGGGTGTACAAAACCCTGCCATCTTGGTTGCCGCCTGTGTGGGCCAGCGGAGGGAGAGGGCGGCAAGCAAGAAGAGACGACGGGCGAGAGCCGCGCGCCTGTGGGGGCGGAGATAGGCAGTAAAAGCGTCGCAATGAAGCGCGCCGGGCAGGGTCGAGCGAGGAGAGGGTAGGTGACGGGGCGGGGCGGGCGGCGAGGCGTCAGCTGGTCGCGGCATCGACCCACATCTGCCCCTGGCGCCGGCGCCGCCGGGGCCCCGCCCTCTACTCGTCACTTGCAGGCGACGGCTCGCCAGGCCCACTCGCCGCTCACGCCACGGGCCCTCTCCAGCCCCGTTGGTCTCTCCACAGCCACAGCAAAAAATACTATACCAACTAACAATTATAAAGAACGTCAATAATATTACAGAAATTTGTGCAATTCGTTTATAATTTTACCGGGAGTGGTAGCTCAGTGCATCAAATGATGCCACTGCAGCGCCTCTGACCGGGAGGTCCTTGGTTCGAGTCCTAACGGCGGCAGGATTTTCGACACTAGCTTTTCAGCTAGGTCGATTTCAGTCGCTGTCTGGAGGAGAATTCTAGCGGTCGGCTGCTCTGATCGGTAGTTTTCCGTGGTTCCTCCAATCAACACCAGGCGAATGCCGGAGCAGTACCCTACCAAACGGGCCACGGACCGCGCGCGATTTGTCCTTCCCCTTCCTTGTCCTATCCTCTCCCCTAACGCACTCACTTACACTAACATGCACTACACGACCACATATTCCGGGAGGCCGGTCGGGAGCTTAGAGCTTGTCCCGGATGGGGCGGTGCCCCGCTGGAGTGAGAGTCCTGGTTAGGGGGAAACCCCACTAGCCGACGGTAGGTCGGTGTCGGATCTCGCCATCCAGCGAGGGAAAATCACCGCCATCTCCCGAGAAAAAGCATGCACTACACTAACGGGACTAATGACCGAAGCAGTTGACGCGCCCGGAAACACGAAAAAATCAAACAATCCATTTATAATGTTAAGCTTTATCGCTTGTGTAGGTTTTGAAACGAGCGACGTTAGGTGAGAGTTTTCAAATTCGTATGAATGCAATTAAGCAACATTATAGCGTTGCATACTCCTTTCTTGTGTAACAACCTTACAAATTTATAAGATAATCAAATTTAATTTTGCGAAACAACTTTCTTATGACGTCTCAGGTATTTGACATCTGTGCGAGAAAACGGTGGTCGGCTGTTCCGTTCACCGCCACCTCCCCACGATTCCTTTGCTGCGATTTCCAGGCTGAATGTGAGATGACGCAACCACTCGTGCCGTAAAATCTATTACGTCATCATTTGTGCCGTAAAATGTCCTTCTATGAACGATTTATTGCAACTGAAAAGGTCATTTATAATGTTGTTATTCAAAAAAGGAATTTTTCACAATTTCAAATATAACTTTATGCTAAGGTCAATGTACCCAACAGACGTTTGGTACAGTCATTTCAAGCAAAAAATTCTCCAAATGTGAAGGTTAATACAAGGTATTTCCAAAAAAAACAAACAAAAACGTCAGCTTCAATTTCACTAGTAAGTACAGTCAGTAGTATGTAACGTCAGCTTCAATTTCACTAGAAGACCGTCATGCTAACTCAACTTTGACCGGTTGGCCTTCGTTCTTGTGCCCACAATTCTGAGTTAATTCGACGTTTTCCATTCAACACTCAGAAATGGTGGTGTAATTTCTGCCGCAGACCACAGGTGCTGGCGTTGCTGCTCGGGTGTTGAAGAAAGCTCCAGAGCGTCGGTGAGAAACCTACGACGGAATTTCAGTCCATGGATTGCTGGCTCTTGACGGGGCACCATGAACGCCGTCCAGCATCGTTTGGCTTCGCTTACAACTTCTCTTTGTATTTGAGAAGAAGGGGGCTACCCCGAACAGTCGGACACCCGGCGAATGCCGGAGCAGTACCCTACCAAACGGGCCACGGACCGCGCGCGATCTGTCCTTCCTCTTCCTTGTCCTATACACTCACTTACACTAACATGCACTACACTACCACATATTCCAGGAGAGCGGTCGGGAGCTTAGAGCTTGTCCCGGCTGGGGCGGTGCCCCGTTGGTGGGAGAGTCCTGGTTAGGGGGAAACCCTGCTAGCCGATTGTAGGTCGGCGCCGGATATCGCCATCCAGCGGGGGGGAAGATCACCGCCATCTCCCGAGGAAAAACATGCACTACACTAATGGGACTAATGACCAAAGCAGTTGACATGCCTGGAGACACGAAAAAAAAATCAATCAAAAACCCGAACAGTCGGTAGAGATAATAGTTTGTTGTTTTTTCTTCCAAAATTTATTTCAGATAACCGATGGTAATGCTACAGCACTCGTTCGCTTCAATGTAGACTTTTCTGCGCATTCGCCAATATCGGTCAATGTCTTTTAGATTGTGCCGAAATCTTTTAGTAGGGACAAGGAAATGACGAAACACTAGACCTACACACCACTAGGTCCTGTGAGCGGGATCTGACAATATGATGGGGAAGGATGTGCAGCACGCGATCCATGACTCTCAACTACATACGAACCTGGTTTTCTGGCATACGCTAATGCACATTAATGATTATTCCGTAAAAATACATTTTCCGAATCATTACTACGTTATTCAATTATTTATCCAACATTTCCAAATACCTGAGTGACTCGTCATCTCATTCATGCCATACTTCGTCATTTAATTAAAACGGTTATTCCAAGTAAAAAGCCGTCAAATTATAAAATCTTGCAGCACATACCATTAACTCAGTCATCCTTCAAAATATCATTGATAAGTTTCGTGAATTAACGGCAAAGCTTTGTAGATTGAGATTTCTATTTTCACTCAAAAATATTATTGATTCTCAAGAAAGTTGGTTGCTGCCTTTAGCTGCTTCTCTGCAGATTTAATAAATATCACGTATAAATATCATGTACGATGTGTAATATAATGCAATGAAATAACTAATTTCTCAAAGTACTTGAGTAAAAGAAATATGAAACCACCTACTAAATATTAAAACAGCTGCTATCGCTTATGTGAATTCGTGCATGAAAAGATACGTAACTTGGAAATTTGAATCACAAAACATAAAATACAAACGTGCAAAAGAAATCCTGAAGTACCTTCACACTTCACAGACAGTCTACTTCTCTTTCCCTATGTTGCTTTCCTAAATTGGTTAACTTATTTATTTCTTTAAAGTAATTCGATTGAGGTCGGAGGGACGAATTGCCAGGAGAACTAGAACATTCTAGCTGGGATATTCTAGCCCACCGTTGTTTCCCGAATTGAGAAATGGTGAGGGCGAGTTACAAAGGAAAAATAGAACAAAATGACAACCTGAATATAGAGCAGACTCTGGACTGAAAGGTCATGGAAACTCGGGAGACTCTCCTGAATACATACACGTTCTGTTCACTGCAAATGTCACATGTACGAATCGACTAAGGCTTTAAGCTTCTGCATTCGTTTGGGGAAAGTACGGAGTACGCTATTGCGAGCCTCGCCTCAGAGAATGTCGAGGGCCACCGCCAAGGAAAGTGAAACACGCTGTTTCAAAACGGCATCTGAGGCCGAAAATTATTTCCTTCTAGGGATGCAACAATTGGATCCTTCACTACGCACTATAATGAGCATTGAAATCATTTTTCAATGCTCAACAATTCATGCACAGTACAACTTACCACAAGTCACTTCCTTAATCGAGTATGGGGTTGAATGAATCACTGGGTATTCCTCCAAATCTCTCCACTCACCTGAAAAAGAAAGTAAAACACATAAGATTCAAAGGAATGCAAGATAGCGAGTAGATGTTTCAATATTTTCTATTAAATTACATACAGCAAATGTTTATTTAATTTTATTTTTTCATTAAAACATTCGTATAGTCATACGACTCGCACTCGATTCTCCAACTCGAAAGATGCAAAAAGTGCGCAGATAAAGTATTAAAATTAAATGTATTAATATTGTTTTCATGAGAAACGTTAAACGTTTTGGGAGCTCAATTGGACTAGGTAACCAAAAATCAAATCAACTCTAACGATTGGAAATGACACCTCATGATGTTCAGGGACGGTCATATATTACTGAAGTCGAAATGTTAAAGAACTCAAGAACTGATCTTCAAAATGATTTGATTTTTTAAAAATAAAAGTACCAATACTCGAATACAAATAAAGTTTCTTCCCTTAAGCCTAATCTTCAGGCTACATGTGTTGGCTACATATTTTGTATCACTAAATGGAAAATATATTGCTCGCTTTTATAAATCTTTGCTTCATTTAAAAACGTATTTATAGCAAAAGATGTTAAACTTTCGCTACAAAGTTTAAAAAGTCCTAAAAATTGAAAAAAATTTATAACAAAGAAAAATACAATCATATTTCTAAAATTTAGAGGTCATCATCAGGCAAATGGAATGCCCACTTATTCGCAATGTGTAAGCAAGTTCCTTATTATCTTTATTTGCAAGTATATTTCAATGTTGCCTCTTTCCAATTGTGTATTCTAATCTCTAAAAAATATGTCTCGTTGGAATCTACTCAGGAAGAAAAACGTTTTAGGAGGCATTAACTTAAAAATACGTTTATCATCAGAACAGCTTGCATTGAGAAACTAATGAAATTTAAGTATTAACAGTGAGCAAAGATTTCGTCCGTCCTTCACTTTCTCTTCGCCTCAAGTATACTTTCAAATACATATTTCTTTAACATGCAGAATAAAAAAATGTGAACAACGAAACGTTAATGGACAAAAATAGTTTTTACGGCTTTAGAGAAGCTCTGCGATAGGGGAAAGGGATGGGAAGGAACCCCACTGTAATGTCGTTGCACAGATTTTGGAACACGTTCGCTTTGATAGGAATAAAACTCGGCGGAGACAGAATCGTCCACATTTGGAATCTTCCCTCAACAATAACAGTCCTATCATACGTCGCCAAACAGATTTTGTCGTGTAGACGTCAGAAAGTCATTATTTTTATAATTGTTGTAGCTGACTCCATGGTTATACTAGAAATTTGCGAATAGATAATGATACTGGTATGATAAGAACGATGTTCGAGAAAAGGATGAGAATCATGGGAAAAGAGGGAACCTCGAGAGAATCTATGCCGAGTCTGCATTGTGCACCACTAGTTCTACAACGATTATTCGGAATTTGAATGCCAGACGTGGAAAGCTAGCGTTCTGATAACTACGTTACGGGTCGTCCGGGATGCTGTCGGATAGGCCACCTACGATTCCACTTTGTAATTTATATGCACTACGTGCCCACTTTGTAATTTATATGCACACGCAAATTTTATCACATTTTTTGCACTCATCGCTATCTATTCACTCATTTTATTTCGCACTCATCGCCTTACCAGTTATTATATATATTCATGTACCGTGAATCTTATGAATACATTTAAAGCGCACATTTAAAGCGCAACGCAATCAGACCTTCTGGTGGAACTCAGTTTCACCAACAAAACCTCACTGGGATATCATACTGAACTTCCATAACTATCACGTACGAAAATTCGTATTTTATCTGCCAGAAATGAAGAAGAGGGCACCGAACATTACGAGTATTTCTCTACCTGTGTAATATTTGGAAAGTTAAAGAAAATATTTTTCAAAAATTGAATTTATGATAATAACTATTTTATTTTTAACTAGATTCAATATACAATTGAAAAAGTTTAAAATAATTTTTTTATAAATTTCCCCACTAATCTACTAATGTTACTAGAATTGATGTGAATTTAAACTCGGAGAGAACATTAAAAGTATTGTATTAAAAATAATTTATAATAACAATAATAATTATTGAATTAATAAATTATTCATTTTGAGGTGTCTGTGTGATTGTTTAAAAATATTTTTAATTCAGAGTATTTTCAGAGAGAGGGCACGGCCTCCCAACTAAGCAATTGAAACACTCATACGCATTCCTTGTGACACACTTAATTCATATGCACATTGTTGACCACACCTGGGTGGTGGATGAGATCAGACAGGAAATTGTACGTCAGAGGCACAGCTACAAAAGAGAATCACTTAGTCAAAACTGATCCACTTAATGGCAAAACGGGCAACAGATTCTGAGAATTATTAGTAAGTTCTCCAACACAACAGTTCTCGATGTTAGCTTGTTTACGAATGAGACAAATCAGAGATGCAACAGATTATTTATATAACTTCCGAATTTGCGGGCCAGTGCGCCCTGTCGGTACTATCCACGCGTCGTTCATGAATATCTTAATAAAAACTAGCTTAGCGATGGATACTTCCTTTTTAATTTTTTTATTTGGATCACGGAAATGCATAATTTAAAAAATTAAAGACAATGAAGTTGTCTGGCACTACTATCCGCGACCAGATACCTACATGAAAACAGAAGTTCTTTTTTAAAACGTGCGTGTCATTTACTTAATAAGTTTTAACTATCGTCCATCTTATGAATTATGCCCAAAGGATTCACGTTATGCAGGAAAGGCGATTGCGTCCTCGTAATTCATAGCGTTTCACCAGCTGTAGGAAACTTGCACTCTCCAAAAAACATGTTTGTATTTTTTTGGAAGTCTTCCAAAATATTCTAGAAGGATCCGGCTAAAAATAATGCCAATCGATTTGTCTTGTCGAGAGGAATGGAATGAGCTATTCCATCACAGCTAAATATTTACTGAATGCAATAGGTTCATCCCGTTTGGTGTCCGAGAATTTCATAACAACATCTGGGCTTTCTTCCTGTCACGAGAAGCGACTAATTCCCTCCGTACACAGGGGTGGATCCAGCCAATGATTTTGGAGGGAGCCATCATAGATTTTGTTAAATGATAAACATTTCTTATTATATTGTACATTATTTTTGTAGTGTATTTATGATGCTATACAATATTATTTTCAAATCATTACATAATTCTAACTTAATTAAATATGTAAATAAATTTTGCCAAATAAAAGGTAACGAAAAATTTTGGCCTTTTTTGCCCCCTTAGTCCCCATGGATCCGCCACTGTCCGTATACAAAAGAGTAGATAATTGATTTTCCACGCTTGTTTTTCCTTCCCTATGCTCGGAAGCCTCTGGAGTTCTTACTCGTAGTACAGATCGAAACAGCCTGCTCACACTATAACTAAGGTACACAAGTGGGTTATACTGGAAGACATTCTCGTTGGATGCATTTTTCGTGGACCACCTGACAGGTTATAGTAGAAAGTTAACAGTTCAGAAGCCAGATGTCAATCTTGAAGTGCATGATAACGATAGGAGGGTTTTATTAGAATTTTCCGAAATAATTTTTACCCTAAAACCCTTTTGAACGATGAGTCTAATATCTTTTATCATTAAATTATTTTGTGAATAAGGAAGTAAAGGAAGAATGAAACTGAATATGAGTCGACGGTGCTTGGATTAATTGTTAGCGATTCCGAGCGCGTCAAATACAAAAGTCATTAGTCCCGTAAATGTAGTACACGATTTTGCTCGGGAGGTGGCAGTGGTCTTCCCGCGCCGGTCCGGCGCCGACATACCGTCGGTTAGTGGGGTTTCCCCGACCAGGTATCTCCCACCAGCGGAGCACTGCCCCAGCCGGGACAAGCTCTAAGCTCCCGGCCGGTCTGCCGGCATGTGTGATAGTGTAGTGCATGTTGGTGTAAGTATGTGTAAGTACGTAAGGGGTGGGGACAGGACATGAAAGGGGAAGGAAAGATCGCGAACGGCCCATGGACCGTTTGTTAGGGTACTGCTCCGGCATTCGCCTGGTGTTGAAACCACAGAAAACTATCGATCAGAGCAGCCGGCCGCTAGAATTTTCCTACAGATAGCGGCTAATTTCGACCTAGCTGACAAGCTAATGTCGAAAATCTTGCCACCGCCGGGACTCGAATCTAATATCTACCGGTTAGAGGCACTGCAGTGACACAGTTGATGCACTGAGCCATCTCTGCCAATCTAATGATGAGGATAATGATAGTAATACTGATGACGATAATACACATGAGGAAAATAATATTAATTAATTAAAATAAATCACAGATACTAATACAAGTAAAATTATCATTGCTTTTTTGGAAGAGGAGAATTTACTACTGGAAAAGGAAACGAGGAGGGGTGGGGAATAATTACACCGAAGAAAAGTGATGAGAATCTACCCTTCCAACTACTTTCATCCTGACTGAAAAATTCTACAACTAGGGATACGTTGAAAACGGAATAAGAGAATCTTGAGGAAATGCAGATGAGAGGGAGGGTTGCTGAAACCAATGCAAATGGAACCGCGTTGCACCACCGACCTGCTGGAAGCACGGCCGTCGTCGCCAACAGAAGACCGGGGGCCTGGCGCTCTGCCAGCGCGTCTTCGCGAGCCTCATGCGAGCGGACGACTGAGGGGCGCAGGGGCTACTGGCGGCGACAGCGGCCGCGCGCGGCAGGCCGGGGAGGAGGTGGCTGGACAGAGCGAGGGAGAAGCGTGAGGGAAGGTAGCGACGAGGATTGTGACGGGCAGGGGAGGAGCGGGGGCGGAAATGAGGGGAAGGGGTCGGACGGATGTGGCTGGGAAAAAGCATGACGGAGAGAGACGGGGCTGTGGGGAGAAGTGTGAGGAACGGGTGCGGGAAGGGTCGTGGCGGGTGAGGTGGAAAGGGGCGGGGTTGGACGAAGAGGGCCAAGGAAAAGCCGTGGAGGAGGGAGGCGTGGCAGGGGGAACGCTAGGGAGAAGCATGAGGGATGGTAGTGTTGACGGCAGGAGTGTGGCGGGCGGGGACGGAAGTGAGCGGGAGGGTTCGTGCGGATGAGGCTGGGAAGAGGCATGGACGAGGGTGGCGGGGCTGTAGGGAGACGGAGAGAAGTGCGAGGAACGGTTGCGGCGAGGATCATGGCGGATGGAATGGAAAGGGGACGGGGTTGGACGAAGAGGGCTAAGGAAAAGCGTCGGAGGGGGACGGGGCGGGGCTGGGTAGGACGGAGCGGGGCTGGGTGGGACGGAGCGGGGCTGGGTGGGACGGGGTGGGGCTGGGTGGCACGGGGCGGAGCTGGGTGGGACGGGGCGGGGCTAGGTGGGACGGGGCGGCGCTAGGGCGCTCGGTGATACGGGGCGGGGTGACGCGGAACGGGGCAAGCGGAGCGGGGCGGGGTGGGGCGGGCTAGGGAGAAGCGTAGAAGAGGAGCGGGGCCGGGCGCGTCGGGGCGGGGCGGCGCGGGACGGGGCGGGGCGGGGCGCGGCGCGGCGGGGCGTGCTAGGGCGGAGCGTGGGGAGGGCGGAGAGCGCGGCGCATGGGGAAGCCCTGCTGCTCCTGGCACGCCCCCACCGCGCGCGGCGACCACGAGGGCGGGCCCGGTGGCGCCACAAAGGTTTAGGCTTACGCCATAGGTCTTCCGCGGCCAGCTCTTTTCCACACGCAGATCTATACTGAACTCCTTATACCTTGACTCAATTTTTTGTTACTCCCAAAACTAGTGTTCATCCTTTAAACATACGCTCATGTCAAGATGTATAGGAGTTACAGGAATTGTGATCGCAAGCCCCTCTTATCGGTTGCGTGGTAAACCCAGTATTGAGTTTATCTGTCGTTTTTAACATAGGCATAAGATTTATTTTGATTTTTCTAAGCTTGTTTCTGCCATTAACAACTGCGTGTGGTCTAACATTTTAAAATTCACTACCTCTCTCAAAATAAACTCCAGGAGTCTCTGGAAGTTATGAAGTTTCGAAGTAAAGCAAAATTATCTTAAATTCGCCACACGTCGGCCCACGAAAATTGTATCTCGTGGTGTCCTTTAATTTAGATTGCACAGACATCTACAAACGTTGCAGCTGGGCAACTTGCTTCAGGCTCCGATTTAATGGGTAGCCTGATTTCTAAATTCAAAAACACAAGAAATATTTAATTCTAATTCAAATTAAAAACGAAAAGTTACCTCTGTAGCACAGTGAAATAAATTTCGTTTACGCACTGGAAAGGCATCCCCAGACCTCTTCCTATGCCTCTGCACGACCCTTGGTAAGATTTTCTTGACATTTGTCAAAACAACGCTTGCTCTCGTTAATATTTGAAAACAGAATCTGGTGCTCTATGCTCTTATATTTTTAATGACTGCAGACAAATCGTAAATGTCATTATGGAAAGAACTCTCGAATGGAGATAACTTCTGGTAATCGTCCTTCACATTTTGAATTATGGTAATTACACAGGATTTGTTATCTCGAAGTTGGGTCAAGCACGAACGCCTATCTCGCGAACGTTTGGCAACTAGTCACAAAGTCTTTCACTTTTAAATGGAATTCAGTGAACAGTCACCAGGGTGAGCAACAGACAACACTATTAGTCGTAATCAATAAGTCGTTCTCAGCGTGAGTCACCAATCAAATGTGGCTGTCACTTCACCGACTGCGCAACACATGTAATGTGTGCCACCAAAAAACCTCAAGGAGTGACAATACTCAATGTTTTGAAATCAAACCTTAACGCTGAATAAATTATCTCAGTTCGTCAATATTTCATGTAATATTACTATTCTGAAGAATAATTCAACTTTTCTAATTGTGAATATACAAAAAAGGCAAATTTCTGTCCCTTCACCGTAGCAACTATTTTATTTTAAAATACTCATTCTCCGAAAATGTAGTAGAGGTTAAAATAAATACTTACAACATACCCATATCCGTGACAAAAATCTTGCTATAAGACCGTGTAAATGCATTTATGAATGACTGTGTAAGAAACAAATAAAAAAAGTACTAGCTAAATACTGTGATAACGTATCACAAGGGTGTGTTCATAGGAACCATAAATTCGAATAAATATATAAACAGAACGTCAGCAACAATGGATGACAGAAGAGATGCAAAGATTCGAATAGTAAATAATAAGTATACAAGGGAATGGCAACATAATTAATAGCGGGGAAAATAGAAAATAATTGGTAAATAAAAACAGTGAAAGGACACGTGAGCAATTTCCATGAATGAGAAAGTAAATTAGGAAAATCATTACGAAGCAATAACTATAACCATCGGCTCGCTCGTGGCTTATGGCGAAGTCGCTAGCCTCTCACTACTCAGGCCCGGGTTCGATTCCCGTCGAATCTCATGTGAAATTTGTTCCAACAAAACGAGTTTGGCTGCTTCACAAGGGCTAGTCGATCACATGTGAAGTGTCCTAAACCCTACCCCTATACTATTTCCTTCCCAATTCTGGCCGCTGGGTAGTGACGCAGGAGCGAGTAGTAGGAAATGCTACCTGGCAATCCTCTTGACACCTGACTGCGACGAAACATACTTTGGCAATACTAATGGAGGATTACTACTCAAGCGCTCTAATTAACAAGGATTACTCCCCCCAGCGCAAAGCGCTCAACGTCCCCCAAGGGGCTTCCAGACGCGTTGCGTCAAAGTGAACGCAATAAATAAATAAACAAATATTGTCCTAGACTGCCAGTGACCAATCAGAAATTAGAATAAGAGCTAGGAGGAGGAGAGGAGCTAGCAAGGAGAATGGCCTGCGCACTAGGGGCGGAAGAGAAACTTGTTTGAGTACGATCTCGCGCAAGGAAAGAGACAGATGAAGAGCGTGTAAAATAAAGAAACGGAGAGGCGATCGTTTGACGCGATGAGGGTCGGATGCTAAAGATGTTAGTAGTGGACATAGAAATATAATCGCGAGTGTGTGTGGACGAAACAGATCGATGGTAGGGACGAGATGAGGAATTTGGACTGGATTACTGGACGCCGGTCAAGCAGGCAGAGGATACGCGAAAAGAAAGTGATTAACAGAGGACACAGAAAATTATTTTTATAGGAAGATCAAGTTTTGTCATAAATTAAGAATTTCTGGATAGGATTTAAGAATGGTAATGGCCATGGATGCAAGGGGAGGGATTTAGAAACAAACAACCCAGTTAACAATAATGAAGTGTTCATGATAATTTTTTTTCTGAAATTGTTGTACTTATTAAGTTGTGTTTAGATATGTTTAGATATACTGTGTATGTTTTGCAGCAGAATATAGTTGGAAATGTTGTTAACTTGAAATAAGTTTTATTATTTCTAGGGAATAGCAAAAGTAGTTCCCAAACCCACGTGAGGAGAATTAAGTTACGTAAATTTGTCATCACTGAATATCTCATCAGACACACATAAATTTTATCATGACGGACGGCTTTGGAACACCCTTTGGGCTATTGATGGGTGAAAGATTACATGAAATTTTACACAGAATAAACAAATAAAACGTTACAAGGCACATACCCCCATTTGAATACCCAGAAGAGCTAGATCACTAAAAATCTAACAGTAGGTTCGAAAGGGTCTTTTTTTTTGTAGAAAACTTAAAGAGACATAACTCGGGCTCCGCCTGCTCTCCCGCATGTTCTTCCACGTGTTTCCCGCACGTTCGCCATGTTGCCCACAAGTTCCCTGCAAAAACCTCTGAGGTTCCCTGGTAGGTTCCCAACATTTCTCCCGCACATAACAGCACGTTTCCCACATGCACACGTTACCCCGTATGTTTCCTGTACGATCCCGTAACATTGCCCGCAGCATACGATTTTCCGCACCATTACATAACTTTCTCTATTCTCTCATACTCTTACTCATTCACTTATTTGCGATTGAAGTCTGGATGCAGACTTTTGCTACCTGGAGGATTTTTATCTGCTATCAAATCTCGTTTATTTTACTCCCGCCAACGTACATTCCTTCCTGTATTTACGTACCCATTATTGTTGTTTCTTATTTCTAATAATTCTTATTCCTTCGATTGGTAGGATTTTGTTTTCATCCATTTCTTCTCTTTATGGGTTCTACACTTTTCATTACTTCTTCTCTTTCTTTCCTGCTCTAAATCATAAGTAATCCAATAATTTCTTCTTTTATTTACTTATCTCTTCAGCTGCTTATTTAACAGCATCAATTATGATACATTAATTTCATTAATGTAAATAAAGAATCAGAACAGCCTTTTCGTATGATGTTTCAATTGCGTTGTCGTATTCTTTGACATGTGACGTACATAAATCCACACAACAGTAATTTTACGAGAACCTTTTGTGTAGGAGTGGGAGGGCCTTTTAAGGTTTTCGGTTTAAGGCATCAGAATCGTATTTCTCAAATACTAACATTTGTCTACTTTATAATATAATTACTTAACTATTTCTTAAAAGAACGAGACAAAATGAACATGAGCAATAAGTACTTCATGGGGTTGACGGTCTAAAAATCAATTCACAGCATTCACTTGGATAAATTCCGTAATATACTGGATGAATATTGAACAAATGCTGCTGTGACCTTGAACGTGAACGTGAACGTATGAACGTTGCTCTAATCTGGCTAATGCTCCATTTTTAATTGTGTCTAATGTCGATTACCGATTTGCATCGAAGCGAAAGTTGCCGGGGATTTGAGACACGCCACGAATATATGCAAAAGAGGATGTTGTCGGCAATTAGAATGTTTTCACAGAGGTTTTTTCATATTAGCATTTCCTTTATGAAAGACGAGGAATACAGCGTATTATTTCTTTTATGGATTTAGCTTAACACAAAAAATATACACGTATGTTTTACAAATAAAAACTGCCAGTGCACAAGCAGCACATATTTTCTCGCATCATATCTAAGTGCTCCGCCATATTGTACTATCTGCAGAAGTGTTTTTAGCCAGCAAAAACTATTTTTCTCACCGAGACTAGAACTCAAATCCTTCCAGTTAACTGGTCGTCAGTCGTACCGCAATACTACAGATTAACGTTAAGGCTTGAACTCGAGGACAAGCACCATATTTTTTTGATCGTTGTATATATATATATATATATATATATATATATATATATATATATATATATATATATATACGAGAACATTTAAAGAAAGAAATAGAGCAGTTTTTGAGAATTTATTTTCATAAATTGCATTAAGTTCAAGCAAACTTACGCGAAAACTACTGTTTTTTTTCCCAATAAACTGTACATGATCTTTTTAAAGAGTTTTTTTTAGAACAGACTTTGACTCAGGCAAAACTCTCTATTTTCACTTTCGAAGTTTTGAAATGTTAACTTTTTGCAATTTCCGGAAATACGGAGAGTTTTCCGAAAATACAGAGAGTTCTCCGAAAATGGTACTACCACCATATTTGAGCGTCTCTTAATACATATGTGGAGAAAATTTACAGAAACAAATTGGAGCGGTTTTTGAGAAAAAATGGTTTCAATATTTTAAAAACTGCCTACATTTAGCACAAAATTTCACGAAAAATACTCATATTTTTGAAAATGTGAACACGAATTTATTTCAAGATCTGTTTTTAACGTATTTCATTAAGGAAAACATCTCTATCTTTAATATTGTAGTTGTAAATTGCACTCTTGCAATTTTCGAAAAATCTGGGATTTCAACGCAAATGAGATCTGCACCATTCTCATAAGCGCCATTTACGCTATCCGAGAACACAATTTAATCAAAATATTGAGAGCTAATTTTGAGAAAATTTTGAAAATGTTTTGCGGCTTCATGTAAAGTACCCACAAACAAAATATCCGTTTGAAACTCCTGAAGCCTCGAGTTCATTCAGATCGATTGGGGAATATCAATTTTGGAGAAAATCGGCTAAAATCGGTTTAGGCACTAGCGTTGACAACAGTCGGAGAGACGTTTTCGCGTCAATCGAGTTTTGGGTATCAAGAACCCACACAACATGGATTCTGGCTACATTACGTGTTAGACGGGGGAGTAATTTACTATATATAGCAATAGGATGTATTCACTTTTTCGTCACCAGGACCCGGCAATAAGAGTTTTTCTCCCGAATATTCGCCGTTTTCCGGTGCACGATTACAACTTTTCCTTCTTACGATGCACCTTCGTAAGGGCGAGAAAGAAAAAAAACAACAAATCTTCATCCGTTTCTGTTGAGATAGAATGAAGATTTAAACAAACTGTGTTTCTTCAAAATTTCAATATGTCTTAGAAATATGACCATGACAAAAGGCCAAGAAATTAATAATAGTGCTTTTATAACCCTTACTAAAAAATTGAATCTTCATATTTTTATATTCAAGAAATTCTGAAATATGTAGGTGAAATGATGATCTATATTATCGAGAATTAATAAATACATACTAATATTATGTAAATTCATTGTGTTATTTGCATGCTAACTTTCTGACACCAGGCAACATTCTTGGCAACGGGAAATAAAGAGATCTCTCAAGAGTTTTTCCATTTAAAAATATTTCTGATAAGGCAGCGGGTTACCCCGTCAGCATTCCGAAGAGAATTGCGCAACGCGGGGCTCGCATATGAATCACGCATTGGATGAGAACCAAGGACAAAACAAGAGTTTTTGTATGAGACAAATAAAAATACTGGTTCCCAGAACACAGGCTGGCGTGTCATACAGAGTAGGGGGAGACTGCAAAGAGGTACATAAAAACAACATAATCAGCATCATTTAATACGTGCTCGACAAGCAATGTAAGTTTGGAGATTGGCTTGTTCGAAGTTAAATACATTCCTTGTGACGTAGTGTGGAAGTAATATGTTGGACGATGTCTTGGTCAAAAAGCCCGTGAGAACGCTGGCTATTTCCAGCGCATGATGCGGTATTTGTAGTAAACAGATCGATGACATCATAGATGGATCACAGACCAGCATACTTGGAGCTGTAATCTTTTCAGAATATCCACGACGCACTCCACTTAATTAGAAATTGGAAATCTATTACTGGTGCAAATATATATAATTAGTGCTTTCTGCCCCGAACACCAGAACAATTTATTTTTCTGAACCGTAAAGGGAACTTGTTCTCGTGGGAGAAATGTCAGAAACAGATTACCAATTTAACATTGCCATTTTCTTGAAACAAAAGCAATTGTGCCTCGGTTTACTTAATGAATAATATTGCGAGAAGCCAAAACTTAGTTCGTTTGATTTAAAAGAAAGTTATGACGGCTCAAATTCCATTAAACGCCATTCCAACATTTAATCGTACAATACACTTGAAGATATTAAAACGGGTTACATTTTCCTTTGATTGTGCATCTAACAAACTTACTTTACTGTATCTAAAGAAATATGAGATACACTTTCAATCCAAGAGTATTTTAATTAATATTAACAATGTGAATTTCCCACACTGACATAGCAAAAACTTTGAGCATAGCCGGATAACAAAGTTAATCAAGTTTATCTATAATGTGTATGTTACAGTACAAAATCTTAGTACAATTTAATACTCATATCAAATAAATAAAGAAAGAAAGAAAGAAAGAAAAAGAAAGAAGGAAAGAAAGAATTATATCAAAGAAAGGAATAAAAAAAGAAATAATATAAAGAGAAATGATCCAACACGTTCACACATTTTTCACACATTCTCTGGCACATATTTTCCCGAAGGGGATATTAAACAAGATGATTTAAAGCGTTTAACTTAGTTAAAGTCGCAATATATCACTGCAATTCACGAATTCACAAATACACTCTGACAAATAACCTATTATAAAACTATTCAAATACGAATAGCCATGCCTATTTTGACATAATATGCAATACCGAATTATCTAAACGTTCAGAATATCACATACTACCAATTTTGTACAGCTGACTGTAGCAAAGATTGTTCTCCGTGGATAATTGATGTCATGGACTTTCTTGTACAATTTATGTTTTCGAAAAGCTCTGCTCAAACTTCAAAATACACTTAAAAATATAAATGGTCAGCGACTCCTTTGCTCTAATATTAATGAGGAAATTATATTTGCATTGCTATATCACGAGAATAACTAATAATTGATACTTTGAAGTTGCAAGTCGTACACTCGAAGGAAGGAATGGCCGTCGAGGGCTTCTACTATTATACGCGCACGTTTTCTTGAGCCCCGGCATACCTACCCCTACTTCTTCACTAGCATTAGTTGAATTCAGGGTAAGTGATAGCAATAAGCTTTGTTGACAACTGATAAACAGAAATGTTTGCTCCCGGTTAACAGAAACTATTTTGCATCGAAAAACGAGCTACAATTTCAAATAACAGTCCTGTCAACAAAATAATCAAAACCCTCACTCCCCTTGCATCTAGGGAAATGATGGCTCAAGGAAACGTGCGGGTATACTATCAGAAGTGGCGGTTTCCACAACATCGCATCGCAGTCGGTTGGCAGACCTGCGCGCAACACGTACGGCCCGGAATGCAGTAAAGCGATAAAGTCATTCGCCGGAGGGGGGGCGGGGGGGGGCGGTGGCGCCATGACACAAGGCCAAGGGCGAGGACGCGTCGCGGCGGGCAAAGTGGCACGGCGATGTCTTGCAAGGCGCCTCGACAGCGGCGCTATTCACCCATGAAATAAGGCCCCTATCAACACGCGCCTGCAGCTCAAGTAGAAAGCGACGCGCCGTATCTAACAAAAGAAAATGCGCTACAGCTGTTACGTAACCAACAGGCTAGCGCCGGTTGATTGACATGTAATCTTGCAGTTGATTCTTTTATCCTTTGTCGTGCTGTGCCCCTATATCGTAGTAGGGCAGTGTCGAAGAGCCGGTACCGATAGGAAAAAACGTCGTAGTGTCATCAGGAATAGTTCCATTGGCGACAATGTTGAAATATGCTTTCGGTAACTGTTGATTGTCCAGGTGATCGTGTAGGAACTTACGGTTTTAGGCACCAGCTCATCAATAACACCGATGTCATTAGAGAGCTTGTGCACGACTTAGCGGACCGTGCTATCAATCTTCTGCGCATGCGCAGATGCACAAAACTGATGAAAAACTTAAACTGCGCATGCGCAGAAGATCGATAGCGCTTTAACGTTCAAGTGTTCACAAACTCTCTATTAAAAATAGCGAGTTTGTGCACATCTTAGCGGACCGCACTATCGATCTTCTGCGCATGCGCAGATGCACCAAAGTGATGCGAAACTAAAAATGCGCATGCTCAGAAGATCGATAATACTTTAGCGTTCGAGTGTTCACAAACTCCCTATTAAAAATAGAGAGTTTGTGCACGTCTTGGCGGACCGCACTATCGATCTTCTGCGCATGCGCAGATGCACCAAAGTGATGCGAAACTTAAACTGCGCATGCACAGGAGATCGACAGTGCTTTAACGGTCGAGGGTGCACAAGCTCTATAATGATACAATTATCACCCGTTCTTGCAAAATTAATGCCGCCAATGAATGGTACGAACAGCGGCCTCGTTCCCCGCAAACGCTGCAGCGGTCTTCCGCACTGGAAGTCGCTCTACTTCGCCGGGAAGGCCGTCACAACCGGTCGCGTTGACAAGATCCAGTTTCTGCGGTTGCCGTCTTCCCGGATGACCGGTCCCCCACGACGTTACTGGCCCTGGTGATTTTCAGAGGTCAATTTACGATACGCGACCAGTCGCTGGCAGCTGAGGCGCTGCCTCGCTGCCGAGTTTGGAAGCGAAGGACAACGGTACTTCCCTGCGTTCAATGCCCCCGGAGACATACAACAGCACCATGCGCGAAACAGCAGCCAAAGAACTGTCTGTGGTGGGGCTCTGAAAGCCTCATTAACAACAAATGTAAAGTTTTATGACAGCAACCCAGCTCATCTGAATTCTAACTCCTAGTGGAACTCTGCAATTCGAATGTTGAAAACCGGGAGCGGTGGCTCGGTGCCTCAACTGATGTTACTGCAGCGCCTTTGACCGGGAGGTCCTAGGTTCGAGTTCCGACAGTGGCAGGATTTTCGACACTAGCTTGTGAATTAGATCGAATCCAGTCGCTGTCTGGAGGAAAATTCTAGCGGCCGGCTGCTCTGATCGGTAGTTTTCCGTGGTTTCTCCGATCAACACCAGGCGAATGCCGGAGCAGTACCCAACCGAACGGGCCACGGACCGCGCGCGATCTTTCCTTCCTCTTCCTTGTCCTATCCTCTCCCCTTACACACACAGTTACACTAACATGCACTACACTACCACATATTCCGAGAGACCGGTGCCCCGCTGGTGGGAGATTCCTGGTTGACGAAAACCCGCTAGTCGTCGGTCGGTCGGCGCCTGATCTCGTCATCCAGTGGGAGATCACCGCCACCACCCAATGAAAATCATGCACTACACTAACGGGACTAATGATCTCAGTAGTTGACGCGCCTAGAATCACTAATCAATCAATCGAATGTTACAAACGCACGCAAAGTGGCGGTTTATCAGGGACGGAGCCGCAGTGGGGTACGAGAAACCTGCGTACCACAGAGGGTAAAAAGGGCAATAGGATAAAGAAACGCGTAACAAAATAAACGACATACATGTGTTACAGCATTACAAAGCTAACGAGCAAGTGTTTCGGCCAGAGAACATCTTTCAATATAATTGCACAACCGTGATGACTCCCTATTCGTAATGGGCCTGTTTGTTTTTCACTGTCGCTATGGTTACTCCGCGACGGAGAGGCGACGGCAGAAGGCTGGGAATCCCGATGCGCTGAAAGGCTGTCGTGCGCCGCTTGCGTCAGCCTTCCTACGGAGCCACTCGGTGGCGCCACCGAGAAGCGGCAGAGCCCCTTCAGACCCAGCCACCGCCAACCGCCACGGACCGCGAGAGGGGGAGGTTTCGTGAGTCACTGCTATGAGCTCTGGCAGCCGACAGGCAGACAGCGGGCAAAAACCGGTTCAGTGGCGCGTCAAGTGTGAACACTGCCATTTAGGATACCCTTCGCATGGAGCCCTGGATGGCGCCACAGAGAAACGGCCGAGTCCTTCAGTCACAATCACCACCGACCGCCACTGACCGCGAGAGGGGAATGTTTCGTTGGTCACTCTGCTGTGGGTGCAGTGTCGTGTGAGCCGTCAGGCAGGCAGCGGGCAAAAACCTGTTCACTGGTGCTAGTGATGGAAATTTTACCAAAATATCGATACATCGATGTTTCGATACATCGCTAAATGGTTTTCGATGACGATGAAACTATCGACGAGAAAACATCGATGTTTCAAATATAGACTAATAAACATGCATTTTCCTATCCATTTTGAGTTGCCTTACATAAAAGGGATATATTTTATTGTTTGGTCACCAACATGTTAATAGTATGTAAAAATTATTATCGATTGTAAATAATAAAATTAACAATAAATAACATCGTGTTTTGCTATCGATTTCGTGTTTCACTGTCGATTTAGGCAATGACACGCCTGGCGATAACATACATTCATAACACGAGCAGCTCCCAAACTTCCTCAGATTGCACAGGCGAAATATGCAGCTTGATAAAGAGGATGACGCAAAACAAGGATATTGCTTTGGTTACTGCTACTCTACAACGTGCTTAAACCCCTTTATTAAAAAAAAATTAAATTAAAAAAAATCGATGTTTTTGCAACAAAATATCGATGTGAAGAAAACATCGACAGCAAAATATCGACATTAATGTATCGATGTTTCTGGTGGAAAACATCGATGTTTTAAAAACATTGATTCTTTCGCCATCCCTAAGTGGCGCGCCTAGTGTGAACGCTGCCATTTAGATCTGGTTCTGCTAAGGAAGCGCGGACGTGCGTCTGCGCTGCAGGGATTCGCCACTCGTGGCAGGACGCGCGACTACGCCGGTCGTGTGAATACCTCCATTTAAACCAGGATTGTCCAACTGGTGGCCCACTGAGTCATTTATTGTGGCCCGCTGAAAATTATTAGTCAAACCTGAAGGTCTCTTTCAGGAACGTGACATCCGTGCATGGTATGCACGGATATCACGCATAGTTCCATCCTCTCCCCCCCACACACACACATTTCAGAGCAGCCGGTCCAACTGCCGAGATAAATAATACGAGAAAGTCAGGTAAGTGGATCACCCGAGTAATGAAAATATGGCCCGCAACCATATTACATGTTTTCGTTGTGGCCCTGGACCCCTTTCAAGTTGGACACTACTGATTTAAACCAAAGCTTTGCCAGCATACACGCCACTCGGAAGCGCTTCTCGAGTTCGGGCCATTTGACGGACATGTCGAAAGGGCGAGCGAGGGGTACAACCTAATAAGTATGAAGTGAAATGTTGATGAGCACAGGTTTCAGTTCGATGGATTATAATTACTTATAAATTAAAAGATCTGCAAAAATAAAATAATGTGGAGACAAAACACATGAGACGTATTCTATGCACACTGGTGGGGCTTCCACTGTCACCATGTTGTTTCTATATTGGGACTGCGGAATGCACTTGGTCTTGCCTCAAACATAACCCTTGCCGCATTGCTATTTTTGTTCATTTGCGGGGTTTGCAGAGTTTTTTCAGAGAAGGCCTTTAAGGGTCAGATGATAAGTTCGAGTCTACAAATGGCAGAGAAAATGTTATGACAAGTTAGATCAGCGCGGTATTGCGGCGCTATCTACTAGGCTCTGAGATCGTTCGCCTGATTTTGAGAGAGGGCTACGAAAAGACACTACAGCAACAGCTCCTATTCCCTCTTGACTACGTCTCTCTTCGCCTCACCCACATTATTTGGTGAAAATCTGTCCACGGTCGCCTTCGAAGTTGGAATGATCTGCAAAACTTCATTTGCGTACGGTGCATCAAGTAACACACGTACTCTTCGTAATTACAATAATACATCGGTTTCGTGGATCTTTCATGAGCTCTTCGAGGGAATCGGTAGCGTGTGCGATCGTCGAGTAGATACGGCCAAACCTGGTACGAGCTGACGTGTCATGGCAAGTCAAATTACGTTGTCACTGCCTGTTTTTTTTATTACGTGTAAAATGTATCGTTTCAATTACAGCCAAGAACCACTAATATTCGGAGTATATTGCTCGTTTCAAAAATCAAACGGATATAATGAGCTCGCTTTTCTTTATCTGATGATGTCTACGGAATACTGTCGACTCCGGTTATAGTGAACTTCTAGGGACTAACATGATTGGTTCACTATATCCGATGCCAAAATTAAATGAAATTTCTCCACAACAATTGATTTTATTTATGTACAGCAAAATTAATTAACAGCATGAACTGAAAATTTCAAAAATTTTATTTGTAAGTAAAAAAATCATTTTTTTCAATTAATCGCTTCGTACATTTTTTTCATTAGATCCTTCTCCCGAATTTGTGCTCTCTCCATACCTGTTTCTTTGTGGTGCTTTGTTACAAGTATAGTAATGCAGTCTTGGCACTTTTCAATGCGTCTTGCACTGTTGCAACACTATCCCACTTTCTGAAGGCCCTTGCAATCGCCTAATAACATATTATGCGAATATATGATCCAATTAATTTCCAGGACTTACTTCTTACGTTCACTATAGCCGAGGTTCAGGTTCACTATAACAGAATCTTCTCCGGCTTATTTGTAATATAAATGAAACGGGACCAGTGACTTAATTTCACTATATCCGAGTTCACTATAACCGGAACCGACTGTATGTAGATAAAAGGATAGCAATATGCTTGTATTTTGCGTTTGATTTGCTGAAATCAAATTAAGTATACTACACATTTTTTTAAAATTTAATTTCAAGCTGACTCGTACCAATTGTATGGAAAATTGTCCAAGAAATATTTTCTTCCTTTCCAGACAATACAACAGCACGACCCGTCCGAACATTTCGCAATTTCTACGACCAGACACTGAAATCTACGATTCATAATGACACTCGGTTCTGTGTGAGAATAAATACTAATGGAGGGTGAGTCATTTCATTAAATAAAATAACAGACTAGCAAGTCCTTTATAATATAAGCAACAAATAATTCCTTTATCATTTTAGCCCCTAGAAGTATAGATTCCCGTAGAAAGCGTGTTTGGTCATTTTCCAATTTCGTTACTTCTTTGTGTTACCACAAATTAGTGCATTTTTCCACGACTCGAAGCGCGTAGACGATAGAGTGTGCGGGAGAACTTTCAAAATCTCTTTACATCAACATGAAAGCCTTTGGTGTAAAGGCTCCCACAGACCGGCGCGGTAGATCCGCAGCGGGTGCGGCGCGGAAAGTTCCGCGCTACACGCGGCCAGGAATACGCGGGTCCGTTCACACCGGAGCGTCAATTATGAGTCAGCGTTTGGTGACTGTTTTCATCCAAAGAAGAGGTTCTAGATTCTATACATGCAGGGATAGAAATGCCAAGTTATTCATAGTACGTTTTCTGAGCACATGCAGTATGTATTTTTCCTCCTTTCTTTACGATTTTCCCTCAAACTGTAAATATATATTTAGAAAACGTAGAAAAGGGGTCCATAATTTTGAACTAGAAAGACAAAAGTACGGAGAATTTCACACCTTGAAGCTGCAAAGGATGAGAAACTTTTAATTTACTAGAATGACCAGTACCTGTTTTGATGAAATTTCGAACAACTTGTGATTGCACACACACACACACACACACACACACACACACACACACACACACGCGCGCGCGCGCGCGCACACACGCACACGCGCACGCACACGCGCACGCGCACACGCACACGCACACACACACACACAAACTTTTCATTAGTAAAATGCACAAAATTTTAAGAACAAATAATGTTTAAAATCGAAGTTTAATAATATTTAAAATTAATTAAATGCTGAACACGATTCGAAGAATTTTTTGACCGTTCTGTCGTATCAGATCCACTGGCGCGCTGAAAATATTCGAGATTTGACGAGTCTTTGTGGTGGTTCCCACGGCGAAACTGGAGCGGCAGCGGGAAAAAATGCGTCCGACAGCAAATGGAAATCCGCAGGGAATAAAACGCTGCCAATCCGCTGCCGCGCATGTCTGAACCCGCTCATAAGCCAACAGGTGTCGCAAAACTTCCGTTGCGGACGTTCCGCGTAGGCAACGGATGTTCCGCGTCCGTCTGAGGGAGCCTTAATATAAGGCATTTTCTTTTCAGACCAAGAATTTCTCTTTCCAACAACACGACCTCATTTTGAAACGGTTCCACGGTAAAAGACAAGAAAAGGAAATAACTATAAGAAAAATAGAAGTTGAGAATATCAAAATATTTGAGAACTGATTTTCTCTGCATTCTTTTATGTTTTTCTAATTGATTCAGATCCCCTCGGCAATTCTTGTATCTTCATGCATATATACATCATATACGTAGGATATTTGAACCTGGTCTGGATCATCCTTGGCGTATTTCACCCACGAAGAAAGCCAGAGAAGGATGGCCCAAACGTTGGCAAAGCAGACGCGGTCAGACCCAAGAGATAAAAGTCGCTTCCCCCGGAGAGCTCAGGACACATAATTCTGGCTCACGTACCCAGGAAATCTCACGCCCCTTCCTCCAAAGCTCCCCTACCCGGGCGGGTGTCCACCGGGAATGATGGTACAAAGACCAGAAGTCTCGTTCATTAGAGAGGGGTGGTCGAACAAAGTCACTCACTGAATGAAAATAATAGAGGTTTGTTGACTTTATGGCTTTGTGCTATCTACTGCCTAAATTCAGAAGGATGCTGAAACAGTGGGTCTTCGATTTGCGAGTCTCCCATTCTTAATGTCTGGGGTGGGAGTGGATTATTTGTACATGGACAAAGTGGGGATTGAAAGAAAACTACCTTCAAGGAGACGATGTTGTTTCTTCGCTTCTTCTCTCGACAAAGTACTAGCTGAGGTGGCTTACGGAAACAACCGTGGCCACTGCTGCGTCTCTGACTGGAAGGTCCTGGGGTTCAAGTTGACATTGGCGGATTTTCAAAATTAACAAGATAGCTCAGCGAATTCTGTCGTTTGGAGAAAGAGTTCTAACGGCTGGTTGCTCTTGTCGCTATAGATTTCCGTGGTTCCTCCGATCAATACTAGGCGAAAGCCTTACAAACCGTTTTGTTTGGCCAGTAGGACAGGATTTTGCTCACCACGACACGAGGGAAATTCGCTCGACCTTGAAACCCGAGCATCTGATGTTCGGTACTAGCGACTCCGCCAGTTGATCGGTCAGGGATGAGACATCAATGCCGGCGTTTTCAAAACACTAATGTTCTTATAGAAATATCGATGTTTTAAGCACGACTAAAGGAAATATTTTTAAAATGGATGTTTTCATTGTTGTCATTATGTGTTTGTGAATGAAAAAAATCCATAATCTTAATTCTGTAAAAGTTTTTACGACGTACCGAGGAAACTCTGACCTCTTGAGGTGATACTGAGCGCTCATGCTTTCAGATTCAGTTTGTTAATTGTTCTTACAATTTTCTAGTTTATTCTGTCGGTTAAACCTTAATTAAAATTTTATACAATCGACTCCTGTCAAGTTAAATTCTCCCCGCGCGATCGTTAATGTTAGATATTTCGTAACAACTTTTAAAAACATAACATGTTAATAAAAAACTGTTAATAAATACATCGATTTTTTAAATTTTGAACATCCTTGTTTTGAAAAAATGTTTTGATCCCGATGTCGCATTCCAAAAGCGAAGTTCGTCGTGTCACCGGGACCCGCGAATCAGCCTACCGCGAGCGAGCACAGGACGCTCAAGCGTACGGTAGTCGAGGACGAAACGCTCGAGGGAGTACTATTAAGAAAATGGCACGCCTTGCAAATCTTTAGTCTGGAGCTTACGGCGGTGCCCCGCTGGTGGAAATACATGTAGGACACGGTGTCCAACTTGCAAGTCCACAAGGACCACAACTAAAACCTTTAAAATGGTTGCCGGCCATATTTATATTACTCGTGTGATTCATACCACATTTCCCCATATTGTTGACTTCGGCACTTTGCCCGGCTGCTTTGAAACGGGGAGGGGGGATGGAACTATACGTGATATCATGCCATATCATGCATAATGCAGGGAAACACATTGAAATGATTTTCAATTTCTGAATTTACAAAGAAAAAAAATTAAATCTAAACTTAACCTATTTTTACTTTCTCGTATACATACGTATAAGAGTAATATACGTATAGGTGTAGCGCAGTATACCAAACAGAGCTATAACTTGGTTTATTTAGTGTTTTGTGTACTGTGCCGGTATTAAATGCAGGTTTTACAGCCTAGGCCGTAAATGTGAAGCTTTTCGTACCATAAATGGTTCGTGAATCCAACTCCAGAAATTTGTTGGCAATTCATTACTTAAAAGTCAGAATAAGATGTTTGTAAAGAAAAGTTCCATTTGACAGAAAAGGTGTAAGAGAAAAAAATATATCTGATTTCAATACAACTCACCGGTATTTGATATCACCCTTCTATCTTTTTTTTACTCATGGTAATACAGAAGCCGAGTGACCTACTTTTCACTCAACACCGAACTGTAGGGACACTGCTGTGAAAATTTAAAACATTTTAATTCCTCCACTTCAGACAAACTTGGTTTAAAATATTTGTTAACAAACCTTAGATTTCAATTTTTCCAAAAGCGTTTTGTTAAAACTTAGTTTTCATTACATAATACTAGTTTCAACTGACTTCAGACTTTGATGGTAACATACACCCCAACATTCCAGCACATACTTCTAATCAACCGAATCTGTTCATAATCGTGTACGCGTGCACACTCGTAAGGACGTTTGCGTCACAGCTATACATGCGGGTACGCGCTCCTAGCCACGAAAATAAACATAGGTGCATCTACACTTGCTGTCTTACAGGCTCTACTATACGCTCAAGTAAACCTTCGCAGAAAGCGTTAAAACGACACCTCACTCAGCTGAAGACTGCACGGGAACCTCTCGCTTGTACGCATTCAGCGCGCTCTTCCTACGCACACAATCAACTGTTCAACAGCAAGGGCGAGATTCAGAATTTCAATACGAAAACTGAACATACGAATTTTGTTTACAATTAAACGAAATGAAATGAAGCATTGATAATTGTTATTAAGAAGAGTTTTTATAACGTACGCGTTCTTGAATGACATTTGGTTTCGTATTTTTGCAATACTTATTTACAAAGGAATACCAGGCCCGTGTTAACGCATGAGCCCAGGACTCCCAATGTATAAAGGCACCCGACAGTTCTTCAAAATTATTTAATACTAAATTTTACTACAAATACTAAAAAAGGCATAAAAATATGAATGATTTAACTCTACGTAAAATATTGGCATAAAGGAGTGATTTAGGGCGCATCATTGGATAATATTTATAATATGTTGCTGGTTGATACGTAATGTCACTCGGTGATGAGAAGTTATTTTTTTTAAACAAAATTTATCTTTAAGTGGGTGGTATGTGAGTGTTTGTGTGGGAGATCGGTGAAAGTAAAAGTATGGGGCCCAAATTAACGTAGGCTCAAAGGGCCCCAAAGCTGTTGAAACAGTTCTGAGGAATACTACTATTAAGTATTCTTGTTACGCTTAATGCTGAACATAATTAAATAATTTTGTTACGATTGATAGCGATTCCGGGCGCGTCAACTAATATGCTCAAGTGTAGTGCGCGGTTTTGCTCGGGAGGTGGCGGTGGTCTTCTCCCGTTGGATGGCCAGATCCGGCGCCGACCTACCGTCGGCTAACGGGACTTTCTCCAACCACATATCTCCTAGTCAGGACAAGTTCTAAGTCCCCGACCGGTCTCCCGGCATGTTAGTATAAGTGTGTGTGTGTAAGGGGGGAGGATAGGACAAGGAAGAGGAAGGAAAGATCGCGCGCGTGGTCCGGGGCCCGTTTGTTAGGGTACTGCTCCGCCATTCGCCTGGTGTTGATCGGGGAAACCACGGAAAACTACCGATCAGAGCAGCTGGCCGCTAGAATTCTCCTCCAGACAGCAACTGAATTCGACCTAGCTGAAAAGCCACAGCTGAAAGTCCCGCCGCCGTCGGAACTCGAACCAAGGACCTCCCGGTCAGAGGCGCTACTGATGACATCAGTTGATGCACTCAGCCTCCCGGTAACTTCGTTGCGTTTGACAGTCCAACCGCCAACGAGGCTTTACCCTCACCCCATCCCAAATGAAGAATCTTTTGGGACGTGGCTTGGCAGCGCCAAGCCCCGCTGCGCAGCCCGCGCAACGCAGTGCGCCCCGCTGCAGTTGGCCTGTGGGTCACGCCGGCGCGCCGCCCCGGCCGACGCCCGCTGCGCTGGACCCGGGCGACGCGCCGTCACCGCCGATCGGCCGCAATTGGAGCTCCATCAGTGCCAATCGCCGCCGGCCCGCGACCCACCGCGCTCCACACCCGACGATGCCCATCGCGCACCGAACCCACTGCCGGAGCTACACAGTATTTCCGAGAGTGTGAATGAAATAAGCAAAAAAATAGAAGACAATGATGAAGACATAAAATAAATAAAAACTTTTAAATACCCAAATATTAAAAAAGAATAATGTAACTAAAGTAATCCCAAAGGGGACACTGTCAATAGTGTAATGATTTGTGAGACTAGCCCGCAAGAATGCATGGAACACGGAACTTTAATGTAAGCAAAGAGGAACTAAGAATGAAATAAACAATAGACAACAGCGCCGCGTAATAATAATTATTAGAAAAGTAATAGAAAACATAAAGGGTGGAAACAGGCGTTATGAACAGTGAATAGAACCCAAATTTAGGAATATTTTAAAACAAGAATCACATTATTCGAGCCACGGGTTCCGTAAATATCATAAATTGTGTAAATTGCATGTATAACACGGCGAAGATTGAGAATATGGCACCCATTGTTGTACTTCTGGAAGTATACAACAAGACGGGTTTTATTGAATATCCAGTGAATGACTGGGTGGATTTTGGCCAAACTTTCGGAAATTATAGAGAAAAATATTTAGATCAGCGCAAAATTAGTCACGGCGCGGGGGAATTTATGTGGGGCTCAAAATAAATTATTATTCAGTTTCATAGCATAGAGGATTAAGAAAGAATTGAAAGAGCGACCGAAGATGTAAATTATGTCATCACGAGCTGAGAAGACGAAAAATAAAGGTTTTTGGAAAAAGGAAAACAGGAAAAGGGAATTCGGTAACGTGACAATTACAAAATAAAACTTAGTAAAATTATGAAGTAGATAGTAAGACGCAAGACACCCGAAAACAGTGAAAATGTAAACGTTTTCGAACATTTCTTATGGTGATGGGCATGTGTTTGAAAGAAGACAGTCACTTGGATTTTGTGGACCAACAATGTAAAATGTGTTACAGACAGAATCAGGTCGAGCATGATGATGATCGCACGCGTTTGATGCTATGTTAGATTTTTGGAGAAATTTCGCGGAAGTATTGTGCAAAAGTTCTTAATTTATATTCGGTTATGTAAAATCAGTTGTTTAGATGAAGTGGAACTAAAAATTTAATTCAATTTGTTTAGAAATTCACGGGAAAATCCGCATGGACATTATTCACGCAAGTTAGGCGCAGGGAACATGAGCGTCGTAAAATTTAAATACGTCGCGAGAAATCGAAAGAACATTTAGGGAAGACGCGATTAGTTGCAAGGAACAATAATTGTGAATACATTTGGTAATTTTAAATGGACGAGTGCATCTGGGGTCTGATGGGAGCTGAACGGGGACTGCGTGCATGGAAAATGCACATTACAACTAGCAACGACGGGCGCTGACAGGGAGCGACATCGCTGCAAAAAGGAAAGTGGCACGATTTGTGCAATTACTGTATTTTCTGTTTAGAAAAAAAAACTCTGTCGAAGACCAAGTCCTGATACTAGGTTAAGGATAGGATTAACAAAAGGTCACGACAGAATGCGCATTCTGGTGTGTGTATGAGATTTTGTATTATATTTTCAGTGTTTGTATTTTTTTTCCTGTGTTGTTTATGTATTTTGTGTTGTCATGTTTCGCACGCCGGAGGGGCATATGGTATTTATGTTTGGGATATAAGAAAAGGAAATCCGACATTAAATGTATGAGCATCCCACATGGCTCATAATTGCCTTAGATCCATGTGTTATTATTTAGTAGTTGTATAAAATTCGACCCAGGCACGAACGAAACGGACCCTTACCTCAAGTCCGTATGGAATGAGCGCACGGACCACGACCAGGTAGGATATAAATAGTGACTCGAGCTAGCAGAGGTACGGGCAACCGATAAGCAAAGGTATGGTGGCCCCCAATTGCAAGTTAGAGCTAGGGCAGGGCAAAGATAGTTCACGTGGCCAGTAAACAGAAAAAGACATGAATAGTTAGGTTATCGTGCTCGCCGTGTGAGAGCATGGTTTACGAGGACAGTGAGTAGGAGAAATAGAGAAGTTGTTTCATTAGGCGCCCGATGTGAGGCGTAAATATAAATAAACGGAAATAGAATAGGCGCAGCAGGCAGAGAAAGAGAGAGAGAGAAAGAGAGAGAAAGAGAGAGAGAGAGAGAGAAAGAGAGAGAGAAAGAGAGAGAGAGAGGGGACGGAACACCGGTTGCATTGGGCGCCCAACGTGTGGGCGTAATAATTATAAATAGGCGCAGCAGGGAGAGAGGAGGATGGGACACCGGTTGCAATAATAAGTTTTTAATACATAAGTAGTTTTTAAGTAGTATATTTAAAATACCTCACCAAGCTTCAAAAGCCTAATAGGCTGAAACGAAAATGTACTTTCAACCTTTGAATAAATTCCCGCCACTCCAGGGCTACTGGAGAGGAAAAAAAAGACAATTTTCGGGACAAAGCTGAAACGGAGTGCCCCACTCACAAAAAATTGAAAATGTCAAAGTAATGTCAAGAAACTAGGGAGTTATTTTATTACAACAGATAAGCAAACATTACGTTTAAGCTAGAAAAAGTTTATGGAAATGTATTTTAAATAATACTTTTAAGTAAAAATATTTAGTGATTAAATAGTACAATTTGCACAGTGAGCTTAAAACGCTTAAAAATGTGTTGTGTTTAGTTATTGTTTAATAAAGTTACTTTTTGTTAATTATTTAAAATCTTTATCGTCAATACTGAAGTTTCGCGATGTTAATTTTTTTGTTTCAATTTTCGAAAATATAAAGAATTCGTCGAAAATGGGGCAGGCCCAATTTGTTTAAGCGTTATTTCTTCTTCACTAGGAAAAAAAAAAAAAAAAAACGAAGTAAAAAGTTGGAGCTGTTTTTGAGGGAAAAATGTAAATTGCTTGAACATTAAGCAAAATGTACACGGAAATTACTTATTTTTTCAAAATAATTGAATGTACATTACTTTATTTAAAGATATACTTTTTTCTCTCTACTACTTTCGCAGTATAAAGTATTGCAATGCTGCAGGAAAACAAACGGCGAATTTTCGACGGAAAAATTATTGCCGGGCCCTGCTAACGAAAACGTGAGTAACTCTTGCACCCATATATAAGAAAATTACTTCTAACACGTTCTGCAGTCAGAAGTCATGTTTTGTGGGTCCTTGATATCGAAAAATCGATTGACCGCAAAACGTCTGTCCGTCCTGCTGTGGTCTACGCTAGCGTCTAAAGTAAACCGTTCAGCGCATTTTCTCAAAAATTGATATTCCCCAATCAATCCGACTGGTATCGCGGCCCCTTGATTTTGAAACAGATACTTTTATATTGGGGGTACTTTATTTGAAGCCCCTTGGACATTTAAAAAAAAAATTGTTCCAAATTTTTCTAAGTATCGTTGTCGGATAGCGTAAAGGATGCTTAAAAGAATAGTGCAGGTTTCATTTTCGCACAAACGCCTACTTTTTAAAAAATTGTAAAAGTTCAATTTCTTTCAGCATCTTCCTACAACTATAATATTGATAAATCACGACATTTTTATCAGACTCAATAAATCCAGTGAATAGTTAATCTATCCCAAGGTTCGGCCTAGAATTGTGGCCATCATCAGTGTAAATATAAGAACCTTTTCATTCACATAATGTAAGTTGTAGTGATGTATAATACAAGCCTTTTACGTTAGTAAGACATGGTTGATTAATCTATTGGTTGGTACCAACTCGCAAGGCGTAAGTTTTTCCAGATCGATCGGAGAATATCAGTTTTGGAGACAATTGTCTAAACAGTTTATGCACTAGGTTGGATCACGCAGACCATAGTCCGATAGTATGCATACTAGCGGGCTATGGTCAGACGAACGGACGGAGAGACGCACAATCACGTATATGTTTTCCATCAATAGAATTTTCGGAATCAAGAAACCACAAAATGTGAATTCTTACCAAAAATCGTGCTAGAGGAAGTAATTCACTGCATATCGGATGAAGATTTCTCCACCTCCAGGGTCTTACAATACGCCTTTTTCAATCGAAATATCGCATATTTCTGCCGCAGCATCACAATACTTTATCTTTATAACGTAAGCGCGTAGTAGGGAGAGTATTAATAATTGTCGCTTCTACATTCCCTACAAATTCATAGGTGGGGACGGATTGCAAATTTTAAGTTGATACCTGTATAACGAGCGTAAGAGGATCAGTGAAACTGAAAGCAGATTTTGTCTCACTCCTTCACTCTATTTTAATTTCGACTTTTTAAATAAGGCAGTAAATAAAGCACCTTGCACAAGTTTTTGTTGATGACTGCGTTGGAAATTAAACTTTACTTTTGGAGACAGAACCACAATTAAAACAGTTAATATTAGGAAACTATTGTAAGAGTTAAAATTGTACTTCGGTTCGTAGGTAATGCCTTTGATGATTATTTCGGTATTTCAGATAAAGTTTTCAACACGTTGATGGGGCGCGAGTTAAACATCGGTTCTTTAGATCTGATCAAGGCACTTTCTCAACGGACAATTTAAGAGTGAACATTTTCATAAGAAGGAAAACATTCCCTTCATTAAAGAAAAATCAATTCAAAAAACTAATAAAAAACGAACAGATTAGAGAAGTAATGGTCACATCAAAATAAAAGAAGAGTAAGGAATATAATCCTACGGCAAACGTACAAGTTAATGGCGATTAAAGTAGTAAGTTGGTAGTGTTAATAATTCATAATTTTGCCACTTTTCCTAAGTCCAGTCTCATTAATGATGGATGTAATAAAACTCCCACATCATTTACACAATGTACGTTTTGCCAATTGAAATCCATTCCTGCCCCAGAAAGACACGAGGATTACATTATTTGGGTCAGCCGCGACAGGCTCAAATGCCCTGAATGACGTCAACTCACAGATATTGAAACCCATCAGAGGAAGGGCAATATGTGCTTAATAGCACACAGTCCACAACACGTGGGGATTTGAAATAGGTCTGACAGTAAGAGCGGCATCATAACACCGCATTTTGTAAAACAAAATTAATTTAACTGCCTAATTGTATGTCAGCTTCGGATAAACGATGCATTTGGGATGCGATTTCCAGGAAGTGCAACGCAGCTTTACGGGGTTTCTGCTAGTCCACACATACGGTCGTCAGCTCCTAACTGCGCTTGAATCTAGATGATATTAGAACACTACCTTTCGCACTTAAAATATTGAAAGCAAATGTGTTCAGGAGAATAGATTCAATCATTTTTTTTTCGGCGAACAATAAAAGGTTATTGTATACATATAACGACTTTCATATCCATTCGTAGTACATCGCTGAATGCTTTCATATCCATTCGCAGTATATTCGCGAGTAAGCACTATGTTTTACGTGTATACACTAAAGAAAAAACGAAGAGGTTCGTTGAGAGTAGAATTTCATGAACCACCTCCAAGAGTATCCTAGCGATGGCGAACGATCTTAAACTAAGGCAATCATTACCATGGGTTCACATTAAAACCTCGAACAGCAGCTCGTTGAATGCCTTGCTGTTTGCAGAGCATCAAACATTCGTGTGTTCGTCCTTCCCGCAGCTTCTCAATTTTTTTGATACATCGAAGGAAGAGAAAAGTCGCCGAGCAAGTCGGCTAATCAGATTTCAGCAAGTTGATCGGCACTCGTCGAATGCCGAGTGTTAGGCGCCGCCCTCAACAGAATCCATTCGTTCGGAATCGTTCGTGCGCCTTCGTTGCCCGTTTATATTCGCTTCAAACCAGCCAGGCTGGCGAGTCGGGCATGCTCGCGTGTGGCCTCCTCTAGACGCAATTTACGCGCTTCCTTTCCCGAACCAAGAGATCCGATTGATTTATTGATTAACGAGAGATTCCGGGCGCGTAAACGGATAAGATCATTAGTCCCGTAAGTGTTGTGACATACCAACATGTCACTGAATATTGTACATTTATTATAAATGGCGTCAATTAAAGGGGATAAATCATGTGAATATGCTAGCATAGCAACGGTAAGCGAGCCGTCGTCAAGGTCAACATATTCATGCAGTGACAATCGCGGAGACGGCTAGTTAATTCTATATAGAATTCAGGGATTGGCCGAAAAAGCAGTGACAGTCGTGAAGATGGCTAGTTCGTTTTGCAAGAAATTTAGAGATTGGCTAGGTACGAAAGTACATCAAATGTTATCTGCAAATAAACAATCGAAATTATGGACCGAGCTCTGCAGGGTTGAAAGAATACGACAGACATTCATTCTAACTGATGCCGTGCTCGTGAACGGATCGTGCTCCAATTAATGTTGGGAGTTTTTTTCTTTGGGGACTTGTAAGCATCTACTAGGGAATGGATATTGAGAAAACATCAAAATTTGAACACTAAGTGTGACAGTGGAGCTTAAAATATTTCATGTGAACGAGTTGGAGGGACATTGAGGGCTTGGGCGAAGTTGTCAGTGATTGGACTGGAATGTTAGCAGCAAATAGTTTATTGATCTGATGAACGGTGATTGAAGTGTGCTTCCGAGAAAAGAAGAGAGAAGATGGTGTCTGGACCTGAGGACGGCGGTGTCGGAGATGGATAAAGATGGTCCAAAAGCGCGCGAAGACATAAGGTTGGAACGGTCATGACAAACGTTTAATTTTTATATTGGGTAAAGTTATACAATACTAAAATTGTTTTAAATTGTTTAATAAATTTCCATGTTTTTGTGAAATGAATATATGATTTTCATTGAGCTAATTCTAGCAATGAAGTAGCAAGATAGAAAGATATTTACTTTTCAGGTTCCTCGACCGAGTTTGTTTGAATATATTTATTTTATTTCAGTGTAGTACATGTTATTTCCTCGGGAGGTGGCGGTGATCTTCCCCTGCTAGATGGTGAGATCCGATGCCGACCCCGGATAGCGGGGTTTTCCCCAAACCGGTATCTCCCACCAGCGAGGCAACGCCCCAGTCGGGACAAGCTCTAAGCTCCTGACCGATCTCCAGGCGTTTGTGGCATACAGTGCATGTAAGCTTGAGTTAGTGAGGGGTGAGGAAAGGACAAGGAAGGTCGCGCGATCCGTCGCCAGTTTTTAGGAAAGTGCTGCTATTCCCCTAGTATTGATAGGAGAAACCACGAAAATCTACCGATCAGGGCAGAAAGCCGGGAGGCTTCTCCTGCAGACAACAACTGAACTCAACCCAGCTATCTAGCCAGTTTCGAAAATCCTGGCCCCATCGGGACTCGAACGTAGGACTTCGCGGTTAGAGGCACTGCTCTGACATCAGTTGATGCCCTGAGACATCTCTCCCGACCTGTTTCTCCTAATTATTACGCACAGTACGCTTTTCCGGTACTCTCACTATACTACTCAATAAACCTTTGAAGAGTATTCTTAGTGGTATTAGTTTCCGCCATAGAACCCTGCCGCTACATACATTTAGCAATTAGCATTAGAACCACGTTTGAACACACTTCCGAGAACGCCTTACCTGCCACCTTCACACCAAAAAAGAAGCAAAATCCTTTCTTTTTCACATCTTGCTTCGCTCACATTTTTAGGGGAAGGGTTGTGCGCGTATTGGTTTATGTGACAGTACGAACCCCACGTGGTTACCACACCACATGCTCTTGCTTCATCAGGGGGACACGTCCCCGGGGTGGGCACCTGAGCCTTTGCGACTTTTATCCTCAGCCCCCACCGACGCACTAGCACGCCGACGGGCTGATGTCCGCATCCAGCCATAACCCAATTTGCCTTCACGGCAACCTCTCCATACAATGCCTGGGTAGGTGCCGCCCTGCTAGCTCAGAGCTCCTAGCTTTCCTGGCAAGTACCGGAGTCTAAACAATGCGCCACTCACGAGAACAAGTTCCCTCCTCAATGCCTAGAGTACCGGGCCGCTGCCACGACGAATCCGATAGCTCAATTGGCGGCCATCTGAACTAAGGTCCAGGCGGCTTGGAGTTCCCATTCCCTCTCCCCAATGCTAACCGCCAGCTATCGACGTGGGTAATGCCGGAATCTGGGCGATCTGACGGGTGGTGTCTAGTTTCCCGCCGGACTTTAAAGTGGGATTCGGAGTACTCCGAAGAACATCCTTTCCCCCAATCCTGCCCAAAGGTCGATGCGTCGTACGTCCAACTGGTGGGTAGCCGGGCGAACCCGACTACCACGAGCTTATCGCCTTCTCACTGCCTGCGCCTTCAAGCTAACGACGTGAGCGGCGCCGCGAGACTCAGGGTCCGCGTGGTCATCTACGACACTCCACCAGAGACCACGACTGCCTACGCCATCGCGATACCCTCCCCCCCCCCCTGCGGGGTCCAGATGTGACAGTTGACAGGACGAAACACGAGCGAGGTGCAATCGGAGACGCCGGGCGCAGTTTCGGGCGGCTGCAACGGGCAGGCGCGGTGGCTCGCCGATGGGGGAGGCAGAGGTGGCGGCGGCGGCTGACCACCCGCGGCGCGCCCCAGATTCGTGCAGCCGCTCACGCGCTGCACGGCGGGAAAAGGGGGCGGGGCAGCAGGAGAGGGGCGCCTGGCCTCGAACGGCGGACCGGCGCGGCGCGGCGCCTGCCCTGTTCCACTCTGCTGCCCCAGCCTCCACCCCGCCTCGCCCCTCGCCCCGACCCCAGCGGTCGCCCGCAGCCACGTCAAGCGTAACAACTAAATAACAAGATCATGCATTTGTTACAAACTGTTTCAAACAATAACTAATTATTAGAGAAAATGGAAATAGTACATTATGAAATGATGATGTAATCATGGGTATTAATACACGAGTGTGATATTACGATACCAACAAGTATCGTAAACTACACACGAGTGTATTAATGCCCATTACATCGAGTTTCGTACGGTACTTTTTCTACGACTTTTATAAGTTAAACTTTTACATTGAATCGTTTCGTGGCAGTTAACATGTACTAGGATTCAGCCAAGGCCACCTCACCCCACCTGCGCATGCTGCCGGAGGTGGCTATAGTGACCAGTCCGCCTGCGAGGGAGTACTGCGCTAGTCAAATAGGATCAACGTGAAATTACGATCCAATTTATTTAAAATAATATTTCACGAGAAAAATACTACTAATAAAACATATTAAAACTGGCATGCATAATATACTATCAAATGCAATTTCAATGAACACAATCGAACGAAACATTTACTAGAAAGATTCTCTATGATTAATTGTGAATACTTGGTTTGTAAACTTCTCTGATTGGTCAAGAACCTGTATCATAATGAAATCTGTATCGTAACGAGTATCATTATTCAACTGGTTGCAGCCAACAATTGACAGCAATGAGAGTAGAAAAATATATTATAATTTTTTGGTAAGCACAAGCAGTTTTTGTGTAATTTTGGCAATTTTTCAAAAAAATATTTTATTAAAAACCGCTCCATTTTTTGTTGCAAGATAACAAGAAACGCTTAAAAAGAGGCACATTTCTCATTTTCGTTTATCTCTCCGATTTTTCGAAAATTGCAAAAACTTAGCATTTGAAAACTACAAAATTGAAGACAGATTTTTGCCTTACACGCAGTCTGTTCTAAAAAATAATCTCATTAAAAAGACAATGCACAATATTTTTAAAAAGCTAGTAATTTTCGTGTAATGTCAGCTTGAAATTAATGAAATATACACAGGCGTCCCACCAACTATGAGCCACGAGAAAAAATCTCGTAGAGCAGGAATGGATCAAAAGGATACGAAAAATAATTAATGTTATTTTAGTCATAATTTACTATTGAAAATCCCAATATTAATCCGATTTTTACAGTATCCTACAGTTTGTATTCTCAGTGTATTGACTATTTTCTGTCAAACAATCCTGAAACCTTAACAGAGGTGAGGTCAATTAGGTTTTCTCTCTTAGAAATACGATTTAAATGTAATAAGAAAGAAAAATTGAAAACAATGAGTACCATAATTTTGTACGAACTTTTATTACGATGCTTTGATATTACTACCGAACGCGGCGCTGCCCTACAAAGCAGCGCGTTACGGCAGTTTGAGAAGTTATTCCGAGATTTTCATTGTTGGACGGCGACGTGGATGGGAGAGAGATAAGATAAGGCGGCTTTGTTTACTTAAAGTTACTGTTACAATGTCTTTACTTTCAATAAATTGGTACATTCAAGTTTATTAACGTCGGGAAAAACATACGTGTCCATTGGAAGGCCTTTAATTCTGGATGTTCAATTCATATGTGAAATTATCCTTGTTTGTCTGTATAATGCGCTACAAACAATGCGAGCAGTTACATATAATGCGAGAAGGTAAGTTCTGTTGTAGCAACACTTGTTTCAACAAATTTCCTCAAATAGAAATATTGAGAATGTTTCATTTTTTTCAAATGCAATAGTTATGAGTTTATTTTCAGAAATAGTATATACGTATGTTAACTATCAGTGTTCCTCAACTGTACAGATGATAAACAAACGGATTCTGAATATCTTTCTTAAGCCAATAGGTGTACCCAGTAACTTGATCTGCCAGATGTTAGTGTTTGAACGGATTCCTGGTAACAGGCGCAATGTATTCATCAACGCTGGGACGGGTTCTTGCGGCCTTCGAGAAGAGAAACTATTAAAACGCAACACGTTTCGACCTCATGGAAAGTTCCCTCTGCACGCACCCACTGAATCCACAAAGACTACTCAATATGCCACGTCCAAAGAGAGATTCATTTGGCACCTAGCTACCGTGTAGGAAAGCACGATGTACAGTACAGAAAACAGTAAAAGCATATATAAAGCATAAAAATTATAGAGTTTTATTAGATTTGAAATCGCTGTTCCGTCTTCTTGAGCAACTTCATGGCGAATGATAATTATGTAGAATGAAATGTAATTTGACAAACCTGCTGGAATCTGGAAAACGATTTGAATCCCCTTTTTGATGAAAGTGTTTTCTTCCAGGATCTAGACGCTTCTCTAAAATGTCAGGTATTAATTTTTAAATACAATAGAACATATCTAAGACGGACAACGACGGTTTATTCTAAAAGATTTTTGCCTTGCGGTGCCTTAGAAGAGCTGCCGAAAAAGTGATGTACAAACAAATTTTATTATTTTATGGCAATGGCACAAAATAATTTTAAAAGAGCATCATTAAGGTCACGAAGAAATAGCAACGCCAGTGATAAAAACTCAAGGAAAACTAAGTGAAAAGCACAAGGAAATTCAAACACATGAATTAATTTCGAACCCACACTCAGACCCATTCGAAAAGTTGGTTAAGATTTTGCAGAAAGGCATCATCAAAGAGATTCTGACATTAGGTAGAAAGGTAAAAGCCATTCTTTCAGATCCTTGTGTAAGGAAATACCCGAAATTTAAAAATAGACTTCCTTCTTGCTGAAGTTACAATCATTATTGCAGTCCTCTAAAACGATGGTTGAAGACCAGGCTGTTCTAAGTCCAATTTGTTAATAAAATGATAAATGTGATCTACATGTGTGCAACATCTAAACAAAACTGTAAATATTATTGCACTCCATAAGCTTACAACAAACCGATTCCATAGTAATTCCTTACTTACCCACAACATACTACAAAAACTTTAATTGGCTCTCCTGAAAAGAAAAAGAAAAGAGAAAAAGAAAGAGAAAAAGAAAAAGAAAAGAGAAAAAGAAAGAGAAAAAGAAAAAGAAAGAGAAAAAGAAAGAAAGGAAGAAAGAAAGAAAGAAAGAAAGAAAGAAAGAAAGAAAGAAAGAAAGAAAGAAAGAAAGAAAGAAAGAAAGAAAGAAAGAAAGAAAGAAAGAAAAGTAAAATGGGCTTAAATGTCTGGTTCTCAGCCATCGAAAATCTTTTCCGTTTCCGCGGTCGCCTGGTTTCCGGCACCTGGAGGTCACTTTTAAGTATAAAATCGTTCCGTTCTGTGATTTTTATTGGTCCGGCATGGTAGGTTTCCTTCGCGGCGAGGTTCCACGGTAAACAGGTTTTACTGTTTCACGGCCGAACTAAGCCCCCTGAGGCGCGGCTGCGGCAGAGGGACATTTCGCGGTGCGACACCCACTTCCCGGAATGCGTCAGGAAAGAATGTCTTTTGCGGGGGGAAAGCCGCCCGCTGGGCACGGTTGGGATGGCACGCCCCTTCCCCCCTCTCCAACCACCGAACCTCCCCCCCCCCTCGCCGACGTCACGTCCACCCGCACGCGCGCGCGTCGTGCACAGCAGCCGCTATACTTTGTTTCCAGAGTCTGTTGACATTTGATCAGATGTTAAGGCTCATTCACAATGCAAACATAAACATAAGCATGGCGTTAACATAAAAGTCAGGACTACGTCTATAAGCGGGCTCATTCACAATGCGTTCGCATAAGCATAACACGTAAGACGTTAACTGTACAGCTTGCAAGCTTCAAGCTTCTCTGTTTATGCTTAAGTAAGAAATACAAAATGAAACAAACACAGTACAGTAACTCAAAATCGAGTATCGAAATAGGATCGAAGTCGATAGATCGATCAAAAAACGGATTTCCAGACAGCGAGGTTGATTTTCGGCGGTTTCCTGCTTTGATTTGTAGCGAACGATCTTTTTGTAATTTAGTTTTGTTGCAGTATTCATAGAACTGTTTAGTTAGTTGTATTTAAAATAAAGTCGTTCAGTTTTTATTTTTATTAAAATTAAAATATTATATAAATCGAACCCGTAGGCCATGGACACAGTCGATATCTCGAAATCAATTTTCACATCCAACTAATAGTAAACTAGAATGTCCCACAGACAATAGAAAATCTTATTTTGCTTACGTTTATGTTGGACATTGTGAACACTTCAGTCGTTCACTTATGTACAAAGTTTATGTCTAAGCGTTGGGGTTATGTTCATGGTGGAAATAACCACCATGGTTATGTTTATTATTAAATTATTTCCACCATGATTATTATTATATTTGCATTGCGAATGGGCCTTCACGGTGTCATCGAATCGGGAACTTAAACGTCACTACGGTAGGTGTCATCCATGCTCCCTATTGGATGAAACCGTAACAGCTGTTTTCGTCAACAGATCCTATGTTTAAATCGAAGTATAAGGCACGCATTGCCCGCGGCGCGGACCACCTGTCCAACCCCCCCCCCCACACACACACACCTTGGCACAGGGGTGTGGAACAAGCAGCCTTTACGGTTCGGGTGGATGCAGGAGCAGTTCCCCACACAACGCACCACGGACCGCGCGCGCTTCGCTATATGGCCTTATGAAGCAAGGGAACTTGTAGGGCATCTCGCCTCGTAGACCAGCTCAAACACGTTCAGGGAAGTGACGGTTTTATCCGTTCAGGAAAATGGCCGGAAACAATGAAACGCGTCCATTCCTGATTTCTTTATGTTCACCGTTTTCACGTCAGTAATTCTGTGCCGGATACAGAATTGTCAAACCTGAGCAGATGAATTCTTCCCTTTCAAGAGATCTGTTCAACACGAAGGTGTAATACAGTGCGGGTGAACAACTTGATACGGGAGACCAAGAGACAAGCGCATCCGCATGGATGAACTAGCGCACATGAGCCCCAAACGAGTATGGACCTCTTTGCCGTTGTGTTAACTGTTCCCAGTACACATAACACATGACGCATCACACATCCCGGGACACAGTTCCGAGAGCGCTTTATTGTGGAATGCCTGAAGGTTCGTATTCTGTCGAGGAGGAATGTCTTGACGGGGAACACGTATTCTGGTGCAAATGTGGTGGGTACAACCAGTGGGAAACAGCGCAAGGCACACTATACAGACACGCACACTTCAAAGATAATACATTCATTGTGTTGGCCGTGACACAGGAAAAGAATTCGAACAAAAAGACTGTGGTCACTTGAGGCCTTTTGACAAAATCCCAATCTCATAGAAGAAATTTTAGTATTCACAATACACACAATTGAAATTGTTTCAATATGGTAACTGCCCTAAATTCACTGGTCAATTAGAGCTGTAGTAGGGCATTATAGGTAAAATGACGACTTGCATTTATGATTTATTACGTATTTCTCCTATACACAGCTGTTTCGAAGAAAACATCGAGGAAGAGGATATCACGTTTATGTCAAATATTAATTCCCTTTCCAACCAAGCACATTACAAATGCCCGTCAAGATTATTTCACTTTAACACTCAAAGCATGAAATAAAATATGTATGGAGTACATAAAATGGTTACGAAAAATATATTGTATAAAATAAATTGATAATAAAATTTTGAATTACGACCTATTTAATAACAAAATGACGCGACCTTTTCACAACTTCTTCACTTCTGTTTTGGAGAAATTTGTTCTTCCCTATCGACCTCTCACCAATAGCTGTCACCACAGAAAGACATAGTTGGATTTTTAGGATTGTGAGATGTGTTTCAAACAAGTCACAATCAGCGTGTATGTGTGCGCACGTACGTGATTGCCTGTGCTGGACAATTTCCATGTAAAATTACCAAAATACCATGCACATGCTCTTCATCCTCTCACACAGTGTACATTGTTTTCGCGAAGAAACCATCTTATGTTGCGCAAGAACAGAATGAGATGTTCAAGATAAAGAAATGGAAAAAATGAGGCTACGAGTTCACTCCCATTCCTGGTAGAGCTTAAACACATCAGAATAGTAGCCTTTAAGAAGCATGTAACCTTAATATTTGTACAACTAGGCAAATGTATGATATACAATACTAAATGCTCACATATAAAGAGTTGGAAGTCCAAAAATTGTTATATTAAATAATTGTGTAATTCCATAGGCAAAAGTATATCAGCTTCCAAGATAATATTCTTTGAAGTTAGCGAGAAAAATTCACTGAAAAAAAGAGATAAACATAAACTTTAGCACAACATAAAAGTACTAACTTCCAAAAGGAGTTAGGATCTAGAGTCTAAAGGAAATCAGTAAAGTTATAACCAAATTATGCCGTATTTTAAGAATAACATCACGATTCAAAACTGCTCTTTTGTCAGAAACTTTTCGCTACTAAGTTGGTCTCACTTAGGTGTCGTCCAAAATAATAACTAGTGCATCCCGTTGGTAGAACTGAGTCACACTTCATTTTATTACGATGAATCAGAACTAAAGGGAGGTTCCTAGAGTGCTGTAACGACTTTCTATGACAGAACGTCAAAAGAAACCAGTAACATTTAATGTTTTCCAGCGCTGGGCTGGAGTCTCTTCACTTTTACTAAACAAGACTGTTTTAGTGTAGAACATGAGTGCTTTGAGCACAACATTGATAGCGATCTGATCTCGGACGTCCCTATCGGGCAAGACATAAAAAAGTTCAAAAGTGAAAATAACCCACACTTAAGTTTTAGCAAATCATACCGACGCAATCAAACTGGAAATAAAGAAAACAACACAAGATGTCAATACAATTATTATGCACTTCTAGTTTTATATATTCTTTATAGAAACGAACATTACATATTTCGGACGATATGAGATTGCAAGATAATGGAAGCAAAACGAGAGGGGTATTTTCATGACATTCATGCAGACTACACGTTGCCCCTTCAGTGGGGAGTAATACCTTCCCGCCTTGCAATCACAGCGTATTGAATCCCAAACGACATTGAGAGAGGAAGTGGAATATTTTCTCATGGCAGTTTCCTGTGATCGAGGACGACACAAAACTGCTCGAAGCTCTGAGGCAACAGGAATGATACCACGGCAAACATGAAGTTCTTTGCCGGCCTTGTTATCCTCGCCCGCAACCGCCGGGCACTTTCCCTTCCCCGCACCGTCATCGCGTCCGTCGCCTCGCGCCAATGAGCCCGACCCGACGGACGAAAGAGAGAAAAGATGCGGGCGAGAGGGAAGGGGGCGCCCTCTCTTCCCTCTCACCCCCGCTCTCTCACGAGCGCGTTATTTTTAATTCACCCTCCGTACTGGCCCGTCCCGCCCCGCCCCGCCCCCTCCCACGCCTCGCGAACACGCAGCTGTTCCCGCCGGCCCCGGTGCACGCGCACCGGCGCGCCGCGACCAGCGAACCGGGACCCGTGCGATAGCAGTCACCGCCGCTAGAGGCGCTGCGCCGATTGCAGTTCTTTGCATGACCGAGAGAGGGCAGGCGCGATCGGATGCCGATGCAAGAGCGGCCGACTGAAGGAGCGCAACTCGTAGGGAGTAAACTATCAATTCAGAAACGAATTGCTTTTCCTGTTTAGTGAACAACAAAAAATCATTGCAAATAAAAATTTCTAACACGATTCTCGAAGTAATATAAACAGACTTCTGGGAACTAGTTGAATTAATTAAAAGCGGGTACTACTGAAAACTTTTGTTTCTTAGTTTGTTGCAACACATGATAATGTATTCTTACGAATGAGAATAGCATAACATTTAACTTTCGCACCTACAGCTAACGCAGTATAGAGAAAATATCGTAATACTTTGGGAATTAGTAGTGCTACACAAAGGCAGACTTTCTCGTACTAGTTTTCTAATTTCTTTGGTCTGGGTTAGCTTGACTGTTTTCTCTCACCCTCTCCCCAGCTGACGTCTATCAACGCCCAAAGTACAATTTTTTCACATTTTCTCAGTTTTGCAGCCTCTTAATGGTAGAACTGAACTTGTGGTGCTACAGAATGGCATAGGATTTCTCGTAGCAATGTTTTCTAATTGACTTGGTGTGGATTGGCTTTACGGTCTTGCCACATCCTCTTGCTAGCAGACTTCTATCGTCTCCCAAACTTTGTTTTTTTTAAACCTTTTCTCGACCTTTCGGTTTCCTAATAGGAGAATAGAAATATTACTTCAAGAATATTAAAGAAGATTTAAACCTCGCCCTAAATAGAAATGTTCATTGAAAAATTTGAAGCCGTTTTTAAGAAATTGACCATTGAGCTGTAAATGCGAAATGAAGAAATTGGCGATTGATTACTGTAAATGCGAAATTTAAAGCTTTTTCACAGGAATCTATTGGGCTTTCGAAAAACTTAATTTAAATTCATTTGAATCACTTCCACTCACAAATGTAATAATGTGCACAAATCGATGGAAATGTGCTTATTGACGACATTAGATATATTAAAAAAAATTATATTTGTCATTTTTGAAAAAACAAAAAAATACACCAAAATAAACTTTATTTTGTATTAAACACTACAATTAGTACTATCCAATAGAAACGTTTGAAGAAAAAATTTGGAGCCCTTTTTTATAAAATGGCGTTTGAGCGTTTCTGATAATGCTGAATTTTGAGTTCATTTTAACAGAAAAACTGATGAGTTTTTCCGAGAAACTTGTGTGGTTTAGGCGCTAGTAGTGTTCACGGACGGACGAACGGACGGACAGGCACACGGACGTTTAGAGAAAAAACACTCTTTCGTTATCAGAGGACCCCAAAACGCGTATTTCCGTTGAAATCACGAAGTAGATTTTCTGCTGCATTACATAACTTTCTCTATCCTACGTATAGTACTCCTTATATACGTATGTATACGAGAAAGTAAAAAGTCTAATAATATTGTAGAAGAGTGAAACCTTACCTATTACCGACTTATACGGTAATTTCCACTGAAAAATTTGGTGCTGTTTTTGCGAAAAAACGAAATGTGAAGCCCTTTTTCACAAGAAAACTTAAGATGACACTTCTAATGACAAACACAATAATGCAAACAAATCGCTGGTAATGTAAATGAGTGAGGGATATTTAAAAAAATTACATTTGTGTGATTTTCGAAAAAAATAAGAGAATATATCAAAGTGACATTTATGTCACATTATTCAATACATTTCGCACTACCCGTACAAAAAAAATTGGACCATTGGAATTTTGAGTTTATTTTCACAGAAAGCTGCTGAGTTTTCGAGAAACTCTATAAGACATCATTTGAAGTCGATAATATGCTTATGCAAAGAAATAGATTTAAGAATTTTTTCAATATTACGTAACTATTTCCAATAATGCGAGAAAGTGTGCGCTGTTGTAACACCTCTCGTTCGTATTTGTTTCGTAATTTTACAACTGGTGGTGCTACAACAGCACATACTTTCTCGCTTTATTGGAAAAAGTTACGAAATATTGAAATATTGTAATTTCTACCATACTAAAAACTCAGTTATAACTTGAAAAAGTCCAATTCAAACGAGGCGTCTGTGGTGCATATCTGAGTTAATTTCGATAGCTCGGAATATACTGGTAAAATTACGTTGAGTATGTATGGATGCTCGCATATATTTTTGTGGATAAATGGTATAGACTCGTATATGATAATGATAACAAAAATTCAGGACGTCGGCAAGCCTTTAGCAACATAAAAGGCATCAAACATTTTGTCCAAGATGTGGATGTTGCTTTTCAAAATACAATCTGAAACTGGTCTTTAGTACCTAACAGTATATAGAATACACATAAACTTCAACAACTCTAGGTTCAATATATTGGAATAAACACATGCTATTTTAAAATCATGACGTTTACATTCGCATACTCAACGTAATCTACAGAGACTGGTATGTCAAGGTCTCCCGAGTAGGAACTCTGACTATTGCAACAGCACATACGTACTTAACACTGAAGAGTGACTGAGCAAAAACGTTCACAGTCGAAACTTTCAGTGTGTTTTCTACGTCAAGCAAGAGCTTCCTGAGTCATCATTTACATTTGTTTCGGCGTAAACAGATTCTGAGCTAATTACATCCCGAATTTACCCTTCAGAACAATAAAAATAACCAAAACATTAATAGATATTTAAGAAATATGCTTTCGAAGGAAGTTTGAACGTTTCTGTTCTCTAAAATTGTTCAGAATATTGATTTTATTCTGGAAATTATACCTATTAAATTCTATTGAAGAAATCGCGAAAAAAACTAGGAGCTCGTAACCAAAATGCCTATTTTCACAAAATGAAAAGGCCTAATGTAGGCGCTTCTCATGTTACTTATCGATTATACCACAGGGGGGAGCGCAATTAATGTGAAATAGAGCAATTTGGAGCCTATATAATATTGATCACATTCCTGGGTATAACTTTAATGTCTATTCTCCTTTCAAAAGCAGAATTTTGTAAAAAGAACCACTAAATTAATGAATACGGAAGTAATACTTGATCAATGTTCAAAGTTGAATGAGACACAAAATTGATTATGTGGGGCACCCAGAGAGTAGACAAACTAGCCCCCAACATCACGTAGGGGAGCTGTATAGTAGTTGCACAGTTAAAAGTATTAATTAACCAATTCCCTAACAACGAATTAACTTGAACTTTTGATGACGACCTCTATATGGCACGGAATTTGTTACGGTTAAAACAATGCCCCTTCAGTTTCGCGAAAAAAAATTGCAAAAATATTCTGAATAGATTCAAAGCAATGGTACACAAAGTAGGAGACAACTACAACGACTTTTGAAGGTTCAACAGTATAAGTTTTTCAGGTTGCAAAGGCGGACAATATCATGTATCTTATTCAATTCAATACAACTCTTAAATATGTTCATATCTGTGAAATTGCGGTCATCGGCGAGGCTTAACTGTTTTAGGACCCACCAAAAGACAATTGTCCACCGGCCAGAACAATATATACACTCAACTCCGTTTATAGTGAACTCTCGGTTAAAGTGAACTTACGTCACTGGTCCCGTTTCACTTACATTAAAAATAAGCATAAGAAGATTCGGTTGTAGTGAACCTGAACCTCGGCTATAGTGAACTTAGGAAATAAATCCTGGAAATTAATTAGGCAAGTAAAAAAGCCTTCGGAGAGTGGGACGGTGTTGCAACAGTGCAAGAGGCATTGAAAGGTGCCAAGACTGCTTTACCATACTTACAAGCAGAGAACCATGCAGATGCAGAATCAAGTACGGAGAGAGCATGAACTCTGGAGAAGGATCTAATGAAAAATGTACGAAGCAAACAATTGAAAATAATTTACTTTTTAAGTCAAATAAATATATTGAAATTTTCAGTTCGTACTGTTACGGTATTTTGCCGTACCTTCATATTAATAAAATCAATCACCGTGGAAAAATTGTATTAATTTTTGACATCATCGGATATAGTGAACCGAAGATGTTAGTCCCCAGAAGTTCACTATAACCGGAGTCAACTGTACTGTCAATGACGAACGTTTCCTTTTTTGTCGAAACTTTGCGGAAAGCTAGGTTACGGCTGCGTTCAAGGGAACACACGCAACGATTTTGCTAACAGGTCAACCAACATTGCGGTAGGACGGGACCGCCAGAATCCCCCGCCAAAGGGCAAGGACAAAGCGAGGACAGGACCGGTTGTGTCGTCCGCGCAAAAAGCGAGCGCCGCCCGACGCGGAAGCACACAGCACAGGCGCACGTCATCAGGCTACGCCCACACGACGCCTTTTTTTGGTTTTTGTACACAGTCGCGTGAAACGAAGCAGGCACGTGACCAGTAGCGTGTAAAGTGTAAAAAGAGTTTCAGCGAATTTTGTCCTAAATGAAAATAGTTCCGAACTGTGGTGGAGGGAGTGCTGCTAACGATAAATTCCCATAGAGCCACTTTCTGTGGATTCGAATTTGTTCTGCTAGAGCTGCCTTCCGCTGATGTTTACACGTAATTATATAATTGCACGAATACTAAATAATTAAATAAATATGACTATATAACAAACACATTGTTACATTGCTTTCTCATTTTATTTAAATTTGGCGCCTAAACTCTAATACACAGATATAAGCTCTCGACACAAATCCAGGCAAGCTCGTGGATTTTCACGTGTCGCGCCAGGTGCTTTTACTTCTCTTCAAAATTCGCGAGCCTAATTGCAAAGAGAAACACACGCGAAGTAATATTCTACATTTTAAATACAGTGCTTCTCAGCGTCGATTCCAGAGCGCAGCACTGTCTGAACAAGCGCGCTTTAGACGAGGGAATTTCCCATAAATATAAAAAATGGCTGAATATGCGTTCTCTTGCATTATTGAAAGGCGAGTAGACCTGTACCTGTCGCTGTAATATTTCTAGACGGGGCAGACAATATTGACGAGTAGTGAACAGCTTTTAGTCGTCAATCAATTATCAGTGCATTATTGACAATCTTTGCCGGTCAAGTAATGTGTGCTCCTTGAATGCATACTGATACATGCGCACTAACCGTGGAGGACCAGCCGGCGAGAGCCACGCGGAGATAAGAAAAAAACGTGAAAATAATGCCAGGTCAAGTGTCATAATATCGTTCTTGAAATAGCGTTTACATACAGACTCTATCTCTTGAATGTGCTGACAACATAATTGTTATATTTCAGGAACACCAGGATTTTAGGATATACCAGTCGACATCTTCAGCCAATTTCATCTTTATTCCTCTCCACAAAACGCAGATAATTGTAGATGCCGGTTAATGCTACCAATATGACGTTGCATCATGAGAATATAATTTGGAGCACATACCTATTGTCGCCACAGGAACAAATTCACATCGTGACCACGTGACTGACTTTGTGCGACCCAAGTCACGTGATTACACTCGCTAATTCTTGTCTTTTTTTTTTTTTGTTGCGCCTTCGTCATGACACAACGCGTCTCGTAACCCCCATTGGGGCGTTGAGAGCTAAGGAGAAATCCTCCGTTATTTATATTTTTAAAGTCAATGTCTTTGGGAGTAATCCTCCATTACGTAGTCCGTTAGTCGTCAAGAGGACCGCCAGGTAGCATCTCCGCGTACGCGCCTCTCTCTTGCACGCTCCTGCGTCGCTACCCAGCGGCCAGAATTGGGAAGGAAATAGGATAGGGGTAGGGGTAGGGTTTAGGAAACTTCACAGGGGTTGGACTTGCCCTTGTGAGCAGCTGAACTCGTTTTGTTGAAACCAATTTCACATGAGATTGTCCGGGAATCGAACCCAGACCTTCTTGGTGAAAGGCGAGCGAAATCGCTCTTTCGTTTCCCGCTATAACTCAATGTAACGCGACCGGGAGCGGTAGCTCAGTGCATCAACTGATGTCACTGTAGTGCCTCTCACCGGGAGGTCCTAGGTTCGAGTCCTGACGGCGGCAGAATTTTCGACACTAGCTTTTCAGCTAGGTCGAATTCAGTCGCTGTCTGGAGGAGAATTCTAGCGGCCGGCTGCTCTGATCGGAGCAGTACCCTACCAAACGGGCCATGGACCGCGCGCGATCTATCCTTCCTCTTCCTTGTCCTATCCTCTCCTCTTACACACACACTTACACTAACATGCACTACACTGCCACATATTCCGGGAGACCGGTCGGGAGCTTAGAGCTCGTCCCGGTGGGAGATTCCTGGTTAGGGGGAAACCCCACTAGCAGACGGTAGGTCGGCGCCGGATCTCGCCATCCAGCGGGGGAAGATCACCGCCATCTCCCGAGGAAAAAAACATGCACTACACTAACGGGACTAATGACCGAAGCAATTGACGCGCCCGGAAACACGAAAAAATCAATCAATCAACGTAACGCGAGAGTCGCGCATGCACTGAGGCCGGAAAATGGCTTGATAGCATACGTATACACAATAATAATCATAGCATATGTTACTAGTATGTGTTAATACCATCGGTCATGCGCCTTCTCATGGAAAGAAAGAATGCATGCAAAGGCACCGCTAAGACAAGTGTGTTTTCACAGTGTTTTTTCTTAAGAGAAATTATCTGTCCTTTTCAAAGCAAATAACTTCACTAGCGCCTCCGTTCTCCGTTCTAGCGCTAAAACTGCATTCAATTGAAAACTTCTAAAGGAAGATGCTGTAAGAGCAAATTTCGGCCACGACTTTGGATGCCTTGCGCAAAATACAACATATTTTAATCTTTGTTTTAGTTCTTGAGTATAATTAAACTAAAAGCAATATAAACCTCACGGATGTCAATGGGATCGTGGTAATACGAGATGGCCTGATATGCGTCGAGTCACCAAACAAGCGACTATAATCAAGATGGGTTGGGACACTTGATGGTTTGGCAACATTGCATCGGAAGTGACGTGGGCGACGTTCGGTGCCAATGGCAGTGTGCTGCTAAATTGTTGTGACCGTTTCGCGCACACGAAGGTAAGAATTTGTATCTTTAATATTATCTGCACATTAAATTACTACGTTACACATTGCAGTTAATTAAGTATTTTCAATTAAGTTTTTTCCTGGTTTCCCTGTAATCTGAGAATCTATCAGCCCAATTACCTCGGATTATCGCGACGCTACTGTAGTAAAATACAGTGAACAACAAGGAAGCACAAAGAGCTCTCTCACTCTCATTTTGCTCTCCTACAAGTATACAAAATACATTTTAATTCATTAATGTATGGGAATCGTTAAGTACAGACTTATTCGACTCGGAATGAGGATGTGTTTCATATTCCGCGTGTTAGAAAGGAAACAAATTGGACGTCATTTTTGGGTATAAGCAATGCATATGCTATCTCACATGCAGGCATTTGTGGAACAAATTGCCTGTGGGGGTTAGGTCAGAACCGTCCCTGAATGCGTTCATGAGTCGAATATTTGAGTATCTACTAAATCTGTAAGGGAGTGCGTGATGAAGTGAAGTTTGATAACTACCCTAGTTAATATGTGATGTTCTGATCACCATTCCGACGTAAATAAAAAATTCTTTGATGTGATTTAAACTGGACAGAATGATTAATGAATTATGGTGAATTTTTGTCATTGTTTGATGAATCATTACATTTGTCTGTGAATTGATGAAACTTATTAAATGATTTATGGCCAAATGATGTATCTGCCTGTCTCTCTCCTCCCCCCCCCTCTCTCTCTCTCTCACACACACACACACTTTCACATAGTTTAGTGCGTGCGCATTTATCACGTCTCGTGCATTCCACTCCCAGACCGACAGATTGCCTACCCTCCCCCCGAGCCAACCGTTCCCCTTCCTCGTTTGGAAAGGAGTGTCGCCTCCTGCCCTTTTGAGAGATATATCTGGGTTACGCATAAGAACTTTCAGAATGATGATGATGATAATAATGGTAACATTAATAATAATAATAATAATAATAATAATAATAATAATAATAATAATAATAATAATAATAATAATAATAATAATAATTTGCCTAAATTGAATGGCGTAATTCTGATCATACGAACTGTACGTCCCTCTCATCCCTAAGTTTATACTTGCATTCTGACCTTCTTAACATAATCATAACATTAACATATACACACGTGAGGATACGGACAACCACGAACACGTATCCCGAAGAAAATCAGGAGTCGACGAATTCCCCAGCAGTTTCAGATCGTGGCTACCAGACGCTCGCGCTCACTTGGCGTGTATAACGCATCGGATCACAGTGCCACGTATCCCGAAACCCATGCGGGGAGAGGGGGGAGGGTTCGCGCCGAGCAGGAAGCGGGGGCCGGCGCCAAAACCGCGGCGCCGGCGCACCGGCAGGCGGGAACGGAGAGGCGGGGCGGTCAATGAATGGGCGATGTGGCAGCGTCCATTGAGACCGGCGCAGGGGGGCCTATCGCCCGGGAATCACGGCGGGCGTGCGCCGCGCCGCGCCGCGCCGCGCCGCGCGTGCCCACCGGCACACGGCGCCGGGCGCTTTGAAGACAAATGACGGCGCCCACGCGCCGCCCGCCCGCCCGCCCCTGGCCACAGCCACCATTAATATCGTTCGGCAGGACGCCACGCGCCGCGGAGCTCATTCGCATTTCCGTTACGCGGAGGTTGACCTTCGGCCGACGGGCTCTGGCGACAAAGCTAGGGCGAATTCAGCCGCTACCAGGAGGAGAATTTTAGTGGTGGGATACTCTTGTCGGTGTTTTCTGTCGTTTCTCTGATCAATACCAGGCGAATGCCGGATTTTCATTGATTTTTTCGCGTTTCCGGGCACGTCAACTGCTTTGGTAATTGGTCCCGTTAGTATAGTGCATGTTTTTTCTCCTGAGATGGCGGTGATCTTCCCCCGCTGAATGGCGAGATCTGGCGCCGACGTACCGTCGGCTAGTGGGGTTTCCCCCTAACCAGGACTCTCCCACCAGCGGGGCACCGCCCCAGCCGGGACAAGCTCTAAGCTCCCGACCGGTCTCCGGAAATATGTAGTAGTGTAGTGCATGTAAGTGTAAGTGTGTGTGTAAGGGGAGAGGATATGATGAGGAAGAGGAAGGAAAGATCGCGCGCGGTCCGTGTCCCGTTTGGTAGGGTTCCGGCATTCCATACTGCTCCGGCATTCGCCTGGTGTTGATCGGAGACCCCACGGAAAACTACCGATCAGAGCAGCCGGCCACTAGAATTCTCCTCCAGACAGCGACTGAATTCGACCTAGCTGAAAAGCTAGTTTCGAAAATCCTGCCGCCGTCAGGACTCGAACCTAGGACCTCCCGGTGAGAGGCGCTGCAGTGACGTCAGTGACTGAGCTATCACTCCCGGTGCGAATGCCGGAGCAGTGCCATAACAAACGTGTGACTTTCCTTTATATTCTTTGTCCTAACGCCACTCGTTACTTACACACTCTTTATCACACATGCATTACACTACCACACTTGTCGGGTGACCAGCCGTGAGGTTGGAGCTTGTCCCGGATGAGACGGTGCCCCGCTGGTAAGACACCTGATTGGGAAAACCCCCCTCAAGCCGTATAGGTCGGCGCTGGATCACGTCAGCCAGCAGGGGAAGATCACCACCATCTCGCGATAAAAACATGCTCTACATTTTCGGAACTAATGACCTTAGCAGTTGACGTGCTTGGAGTCATCAGCGTCACGAGCGGCGAGCGCACAGGATATTTATGAAGCACCTTGCCATACCCGATTGTTTGGTGAATCTTTTTCTGAGGCGACCTCCTTTTTACTTTCTCGTATACGTACGTAGTATATACGGAGTAATATACATAGTGTAAAGTTTTGTAATGCTGCAGAAAATCGATTTCGAGATTTCAACGGATATACACGTTTTGGAGTCCACTGACACAGAAAAAGTGTCCTTTCTCAAAACGTCCGTCCGCCTGTCTGTCCGTCCGTCTGTGAACACTACCAGCGCCTAAACCATACGTAGGATTTTTTCAAAATTGAAGAAACCTCTGTCCATCCGGCGCTAGTTTTAAATTGCATTTATTTTCTGAACCATGTATTTTAAGTGCACGAAGCGCCTCTGTTAATTCCTATGCTTTAGGGCCGTGCCTCAATGGAACAATGTATGAATGGTGATGAAGCAAGGTGAGGGGCAGGGGAAATGGAAGAACCCCCAGAGAACCCGCCGCGAAGTTGCTTTGTCCACAAATTCTACAAGGATCGACCGGGATTCACACCCCGATACCCAAGCGGTGAAAAACTGGAGTCCTGGCCGCTAAAATATGGGCTGCCTCAGTGGCGAGAGCCCTGTTGGTACTATGTTCCGAGGGTTGAAATCCAGGCCACTACATGTGGAATTTGTGGTGGACAAAGCGGCTTGGCGGCAGATTTTCTGTGGTTCTTCTACATCTCAATCCCATATTGCTCCATCGAAATTAATACTATACCACTATCATCCTTAGTTGTTCATCATTCCAGATGAGTCCTCTCTGGCTCAGGTACTGGAATCGCTAAGAGCCTGGAAATCGTGACAGATGTCCTTCACTTTCTCCGGTTCTTCTGCGTCCGATTCTCTCATCCACCAATATCATTACTAGAACCCGAAAGTTCAGGTATTTATTTTACCTGAAGTAGGCAGGCAAAATAGCATTTATTTTTACTAAAATAGGCATCCAAAAATGCATTTATTCTAGCTTAAGTAGAGGTGCAAAAAAGGATGTAAACAATGAAAACTCACTAGTAAAAGAAATTGTATAACTAAGAATAATTAAAATTATTCCAACTCTAAACTTTACAGTATCACTTCACGTGTAAGAAAACGATATTTTCTTTGTATTCTTGATTCCGCATGACCACGCGGTATGATGGCTACGAATTTCTTTTTCTCACGACGCTGTCTTTTCAAAATCCTATTGTGAACTCCCTTTTGAGCCCTGAAATGCATAAGTGAAAATGGAATTATATTTTTCGCACTTGTATTATCGCCAATTCTGAGCACCACATATAGAGAACTGTACGCAAAAGGATCGGTGGTCATACTCAAAAGCAGAATGGGATTGCTCGTGAACGAACAAAGTCTGACGGCTTCATTGAAAAAAAATCAAAAATCATTATTGGTATCATGTTCCATTTTCATTCAGATTTTTATCACAGTGTCTGCTTCCACAGAACGACAAAACACTACTGTGCCTTCGAGTTGTCCAGGCTTACACGTATAATATATACACAACTTGATTGCGATTGGTGCCAGGAGAAAAAGTTAGCAAAATAATGAGGAAAGGCGAAAATGGCAGAAAGAGGCATCAAAAGTTAAAATATGTAAAAAATGGCCAAATGAAATCTTCTAATAAAGAGAAAAATGGCAGAAAAAAGGAAAAATTAGCCAAAATATAATAAATGGCAAAAATAGGCAAAAAGGGCCAAATAAAAATCTACCAAAACAACCCCAGAAGTACAATTAAGTGATTCCTATTGTTAAAAGCCATAAAAAAGTAACAATAACAAATGGGTATTTTGCCAAACTTCCGGGCTCCAATCATTACCATCATCTCCATTCATAAAAGCAACCGTTACAAATGCGGATACTACGCAACGTGGTAGTGGCATGGATAAAAGCCCGACTACGGCCGCCGCCCGCAAACCCTCTCCGCTCCAATCTGGGCTCCGACCGTCGCGCGGAGGCCCGTCTGGGCCGGGCCGAAGGCACTGGCTGGGAGAGCAAGGCAGCCTCTTTAACAAGGTCGGCGGGCGCGCCCCGATCGATCCGCGCGCCGCCCGCGTCCGTCGCCCTTCGTTCAGCGCCAAGGCCCAACGCGCAACTCTCGCCCCGCCCGCCCGCCCGAAACCGCGCGGATTTCGCGCGGCGGGAAGTTCGCGAGGCGTTCCGCTCCGCTCGCGATCGATACGCCGCCGGCCGAGTTGCAGCAGTCTCATCACAACAATAACAAAAGCTGGCCGCCGTGATAAGCACTGACTTCCGCTTCCGGGCCCGCTTCTGTAGAGTTCCCAAACACGAGTTGGCAGGCTCAAACCGCGCTGGAAGCGATGCATTTTTGACGAGCTGTAAATCCTCCGCGTGACATGACGTGGGGCAGGTGGAAACTCTGGCAGGAGGCCAGCGAAATTAAATGCTCCGCGTATTCCAGTAATAATCAGATCCCTTATTAACTCGATGAGAGAACTTCCCATCAAATGGATAATATATGACTGAGAACGTTGCTGTGTCGTTACGTGGTGGTATACATGCGAGTTGAAATGAAGTGCTGACTTTGGGAGCACAGGTGCTTTCATGCAAGAAATTTCCGACAACACAACCATGTCGAGAGTACGCCAATGGATCTTTTCCAAAAGCGTGAGCGTCATATACAATAATAATAATAATAATAATAATAATAATAATAATACAGGCAGTAATTTATGTCATTAACTACCTTAACAAAATAATTTCAATAAAACTTGGCTAAGACACTGGGACAAGCATGAAAATTAACAAACCTGCTTTAAAACTTTCTTTACATGTAAACGTGAACTAAATATTAAGCAATCAATTTTGTAACAAAGTACTCGAATTTACAACTAGCACAGCTAAAACATCACATACTTTCTAGCTTTATTTGTAACTGCTCGCATTATTTCCACCACATCATACAGGTAGGCAAGCAAGAATAATTTCACACAAATTGAACATCCAGAATTAAAAGACCCATCAAAATATCACATTTTCAATTCATGCGAAACAACGATATCATTACCTTATGCATATCCCCATATACATTCTTCCCAACTTTAATAAAGATGAATATACCATTTTCTTTAACGTAGAAAACATTGCAACTCTAATGTTAAGTAAATATAACCGCCTTAATATTTCCCATGCCGTCCCAGTTCAACAATGAACTTGTGGTAATACAAAAAGCGCAATAAAAGATCGAACAAAATTGTGGTACTCAATTTTTTCAATTTTGCTTTCATATTACATTTAAATCGTATTTTTAAGTTACAATAATATGAAATAGTAAATGAATAAATACTATTATGAACAAATTTGTAGATAAGGCAGTTAAATATTATTCACTTCTAGCTTGTCTTTTCACATTGTGTACATTCAAACAAACGAGTAAATTTCTGGCAAATACTACAAACGTTTCCGACGCTTAGTGCTAATCATATGGAATAAAAAAGCTAACTTTAAGCACATTATAATAAGTTTACATAATAATACGTTATTTATCATTTTCTTTTTACAAATACAATAGTTACATATCTGAAATTTCTCTGTTAGCTAATCACAGACCAATGTGTTTCAACACTGCCTCAAACGAAGCGCAATGGCAAATTCGAATTTACCATTTTGAATTTTTATCCATTTTCCGAAAATACAGAAAGTGCGCCAAAAATGAGACCAGCACCACGTTCTTTACCGTTCTTTATATATATGAAAAAAATTGGAGCCTTTTCTGAGAAAATAATTGTTTGAAATTTAATAGTTGCCTTTGGGTGAAGCAAAATTAAGCAAGAACTCATATTTTCGAAAAACTGAACATGACCTTATTTTTTATGAACATCTTTCATTCAGGGAAAAAATTCTTCGGAAAATTATACATGACCTTATTTCAAAATTTGTTTTTAAAGAACACATTTCATAAACGAAAAAATCTATATCTTTAATATTTGTAGAAAGACACGGACATTTTTTTAATTTCTGAAATTTTCGAAAAATCACGGATGTCAACAAAAATCAGACCTGGAACATTCTCATTAGTGTCCTTTATGCTACCGGAGGTCAAAATTTAATCAAAAACATGTTGCTACTTTTTTGAAAATTTTGAAAATGTTTGAAAATAACCCAGGGAATGGGAAACCCTGTGACTGCGGTTCTGTATCTAATAGCATTTAGTTGGAGAGGGAGGGGCAGTTGGGACAAATAGTCCCAGGCCTAAATCTATTATGTTCAAGAAATGATCTTCATTTAAAAACATTTAAAAAATTTTACTGTTTCTGTAATTATTCTGAGTTAAACAGAGATTAATCATTACAGCATTAAAATAATAAAGCATACACTTTTATAGAAACAAAATGTAAGTAAAGCGGGGAATTTGTTTGAAATAACGAGTCCGCGTCTACAGTCTTTGGCGCCTGGCCACAGAGTTTGGTGGCTTTGATCTACAGTCTATGGCGTCTTCTTTTTTCTCTGGGTGCTCGAATCTTCTTAAAGACCCTTCGAAATTTCTTTTCTAAAAGCCTTTGAAGACAATACTCTTATAGCTAAAATTCGAGTGTTTTGAGACGACGAATAAATGAGATGGCTATTTTGACTTATTTTACGATAGTGAGCAACGCGTTCTGTAAAGAAAGAAAAATGATATTTTTATTAAATTAATTGCCGTGTATAACATTTCGCGAGTCCCGGAAGATCTGCTGATCTTTCTTTGGGAAGAGTCTTGAAATTCGAGTAGGGAGGCCATCTTTTATTTGAGTTCATCCGGAGATTTTACTGAGGAGAAGGAAGAAAATACGGCATAAAAATGTTTTTACATCTAATATGTGCATTCTTAAACATGGTCGCCAAAACGTATATCAACGTAAGAAAATGAAATACAGCTTGGGCCAGTAGCGATGTCTTTTGTCTCATTTTTTAAAGTTAATTTTATTTTACTGATCTTACATTCATTAAAAATTTTGGCTGACATGATTAAGAGTCCGATTTTCACAACGAAACCAACAGTTTTGAGCAAATATCAGAACGTAAAAATGGTTATAATTACATTATTTCTCAACTATAATACCGAAACAATAATGCAAATCTATCCTCTTTCAGATTTGGAATAACTTAAAAGAATTCGGAATAATTTTTGGAATAGTATAAGTGTTGTGTTTTCATTTCATCTCTCATGCTTCTTCTATTATATATGGGATTCTGTCAGTGACTCCAATATTCTAATAATCAAAATTTTCCAACAAATTCCACAGTTCTATTACAAGACGTTTAAACCAAAACACCAATAGATAATGAACTTAGCATAACTCCAATCTCCGATCAATCCCACTCTTTTCATCTCGCTTCACTCAAAAGCAAACTGCAGCAGATTTTCACACGCACATTTCAAAATTCGTAGCAAAATATTCTCCATAAACGTCTAAACTTCTAAAACAAGAACTCCACCATCCATTTTTTCTCACACCATAACTGGCGTTCACTCGGTGTGGGCATTCCACATGTTAATCAAATGTCTCAAGTATTAAATCAAATCAAAAATAATGTAAAACTTCAACCAATAATCGAACCCAGCTCTTGAGGGCCTGAGGAAGCAGAACAAAAGTTCGGGGAATGGAGTGTTGTTGAGGCGCGTGTTCTGGCGTCTCGCAGCGACCAGGCGAGCATTAACCACGCGCTGTTTACTGGCGCAGAGGAGAGACCTGCCAAAAGCCCCTTGGCGAGAGAAGTTTATTCCAATAAGCTTCCGAAAAGCTTGACAGGAATAGATAAAGCTGGACTATGAATTCTTAACGGAAATATACCGACGTTAAAAACCCAATGATGATGATGATGATGATGATGATGATGATGATGCATAAATATGTATAAGAAAAAGGCAGATACTGTTAAACTATTAAACTGCAATCTTTTTTTGGCTATGTTTCCGATTTGTCACTCTTTTAAATTTGTTGTTAACAGGTTGATATTTAAGAATTCTCCTAATCATGTTAAGTTTTTCTACGAAGCTGATCAATCAATTCGTTCTAGAATTTTGTTTGTATTAACATCCCTAACCCAAGCCCATCCCAGTGGGAAACAGGCAGTTCCACACGATTTTTCAAAATACAAAGTAGTGAGCAGCCGTAAAAAGGTATATCTGATAGTATATTTGATCTTGTTTAGTAGTTGTAGAGAATCGGAGTAGTTTCAGGTCACTGGTATTCCTTTTTTTTTTTTTTTTTTTTGGTTATTTAAGGTCGCATCAACATCTAAGGTCATTAGCGACCACTATTGCTGTTAACGGTATGGTAACTATGTGGATGAAACGATATGGTGATTGATGATAAGCTGTGAAAGGACGAACACAAATACAACCATGCCCGAGGCGGGACTCGAACCCGCGACCCTTCGGTCCGAGATCACTATGACACTACTGGCTTAGCGATCTCGGCCACCGGGCCGGCACTGGTATTCCTTATTTTATGTTAGTTTCCACTTAACTCCAGCAGGCAAATAAATCAAAATCAACCCGTGTATCATAAAAGGGCCACACTGATTCGTTGAATCACAGCGGCCGAATCCTTTCCGTGTAAACAGATATCGACAGTAAATTTCAGTGGCCGGCCTACAGATTATTGGAAACAGTAAGATACCATTATGAGTGCAAACGAAGAGCACCGATATGAGGAGCATGCGCCCCTTTCTGTATGTATAGCACTTCTAGGGACGCTACTCCTAGAATCAGCGAGCTCTAGGGATGCGGATGATCTTATTATACGCGCACGTTTTCTTGAGCCCCGGGATACCCACCCCCACTTCTTCACTAGCATTAGTTGAATTCAGGATAAGTGATAGCAACAAGCTTTCTTGACAACTGATAAACAGAAATGTTTGCTCCCGGGTAATATAAACTATTTTGCATCGAAAAACGAGCTACAAATTTGCTATAAAATTCGACAAGCGACCCCAAGGTCGAATTCTACGCTGATAGCTGAAGCCGGTCTCCTTCAATTTCCGGCTGCCACGACAAAATCGCGTGTCACAGGGATAGAGGATTTAAAACAAGCTTGCAGATGCATTCATTTCATTACGAACATCTCGTGCCTCTCAGCCAATTGCATTAAATTCACAGGAATTTCGTTTTATAAAGATTTTTGTCTCTGCGGGACATGAAAAACCGTTCTGTTTCCGCGTTATAGAGGTTCCGTTTTATAAACGTTAAATAAACGAACTACAAATTTGATATAAATTCCTTTTGTGAAAATTACCAATCTCCTCACTCCTCGCGCGATGCGAGGGCTCAAGAAAACGGGCGCGGATATACATTGCGCAGAAGCCAACGCGGTGAGAGTGACTACGGCCACATTTTGGCAGAAAAATGAGCGAGACTCATCCACCTTGTTGCTCCAGTGGCGAAGCAGTCGTCATGAATGTTTTTGGCTGTCTGGGAGACGCCGCGTCCAAGGCACGGGTGTCGACGTTTCGGCCGCCATTCTGCGACCTTCCTCAGGGCGTAATGCCCTGATGAATTGGCATTACGCCCTGAGGAAGGTCGCAGAATGGCGGCCGAAATGTCGACACCTGTGCCTTGGACGCGGCGTCTCCCGCACAGCCTAGAACATTCAAACTCCGGCCGCGGAAGCCTACGCTCACAGAGTCGCCATGATCCCCTCCGTCGCGGCGGTAGGCGCGATCGCGGGGCGAGGCGTCAGCCGCGCGCGTAGCCTGGCCGAGTGGAGCAGCTCGCTCTCAGCTGTCACTGCCGCGAATGTGGAAAATGCGGGAACTTTATTGGGGTAGGGTTTTCCTCAGATGGACACACACATTGCCGTTAATGAATTTTTCGGTATCATGAACCCACAAACCGTGGTTCCTGACTACACAAAAATTTCTACCAAAAAAGTTTCGCCGTTTATCGCTGCAGCATCACATAACTCTCTGTATACTACGTATGCAGTATGCTATACTACGTATGTAGTATGCGAGAAAATTTTCGTTTAAAAAATTACCTAAATTTCACACAAAATTACGGGAATACTACTCGTGTGTTCGAAAAATTGTACATGGCATTATTCGAGATATATTTTTGAACAAAATATTTTTTTAAGGAAAAATATGTATCTTCCATATGGCAGTTATAGGACGATATTTTGAACCTCTCACATTTTGCCCTAAACCAATCTTTCGGTAGTCAGTATTCACAAAAAGTGGATTCTGGCCAAACAACTTACAGGAAATAATTTACTACCTGTACACTTTCGGTATCAGGGATCCACACTACATTTTGTTTGACGCAAAATCGCCAATATTCGCTGCAGCATTACAATGCTTCCTCTTTATAACGTAAGTACGCAGTAGACGAGAAAGTAAAATTTAAAACTGATGTTATCACTTCCGATCTCAAACGATCCCCGCGACGGTCAGTACATCTGTCGGCCGTTTCTAGCACCCCCTGCACAGAAACTATACGCCCGAATACACCAAACACAAAGAGCGACGTAACGAATAGTGCAGTGCGCGGTAACGAGGTCGTTGCCAAGCCGAGAAAGAAAACAAAAGCTGTCAGCGGTCAAGGAGCGCGCGCGGGGATGTGGGCGGCGGCGAGCCCCCGCGGCTCCGTAGTGACGAGCGTCCACAAATAGAGTTGGGCCCCGCCGCCGCCGCCGCCGCCGCACCGGTGGTCTAGCGGCAGCAACAGTTGTCTGGCACCGCGCCGCGCCGCGCCGCGCAGCCACGCACGCGAGTTCAGATAAACAGCTGCGGCATATGGAGAAATGGAACACGTGAGGAATGCGCGGTTTTTAATTAAGTAGAAATACTTTGGGGGAAAAGCACCGGCGGTGGCTCTTACATAATAATTACTGCTGGACTCATACTTCGTAATGGAATTGGTGAAGAAGCGTCGTTGCTTTCTGTTTGTTTGGATATTAAACATTGTAATTCAGTGTTTTAAGTCGTGTAGGTAGAAAAAACAAAGACTATGAAACTAAATATTGAAGAATTATCGCAATTGTATTTTTATTAGGCGTTGTCTTCTGAAAAAAATTGCATGTTTTCCTTGTATCCCGTGCTAAATCATTATGTCATTAAGTTGTACTGAAGATTTTCAGTTTAAAAGATATTTGTTTATCCGTAAACACAACTGTGATATTAATACAAGCCAAAGAGCTTGTTGTGGAAATTAATTAACTTTTCACTAACATAAACAACTCAACGAATACATTTATTTCTGCACTTGTGTAATAAATTGCCATTTGGTGTTTTGTGTGTACAGTCAGTACATTTTTTTTTCGATTTCTCGAGGCTGGGTACAGCTAAAAGCTCTTGCTTTTCTTTTTCTTCTTCTTTTTAACAGAATAGACATCCCAAATAATGTTTTGTGTTTAACTTTTTTGCTAGCCCCTTATTCTTGAAAATCCTTGGACGTATGGTGGATTTACCCTTGGATTTGTGTTGTCAGAACATGCATGTTGATTTATGTGTGGACACAGTGGTTCAAAAAAGCTTTTACAAACTTCGGGCTTGGATTCTTTACACACAAAAAAGACGAACAGTTCCTATGAACATGTGTCACACAATCTTTTGTTTTCTTGCTATTAATTTATTAATGAATACTCATAACAACTCAAAAAACTCATAACACATGCTCTAAATGTCCTCCCCTTGATTCTAGACACGCATAAACTCGCCAGATCATGGACTGTCGCGCCCTTTCAAAAACTCCCGGATGGTGTCGAATGGTTTCGCAGGCTTCCAAGACACGTAGATGAGTTTATTCATCCGGGTCCACTGCTGCATAAACCAATTGTCTAAGGTGCTCCCAGAGATAAAAATACAAAGGATTGAGGTCAGGAGAAAGTGTAGGCCATGATTCTGGTCCTCTTTTATCTAACAAGGTAGATACAAGACAGTGCATCTCGAACAATGAGGATAAAATGTGCTGGAACCCCACCGTACATAAACCATATGTTTTTTGTCTTATTTTCACGTACATAAACCATTTGTCTTATTTTCAGAGGCACATCGTTTTGAAAATCTGGGAGTGTTCTGAATAAACTCCCTTAGACAGCACTTGTAAGACGTGCTGGAAAACCATATGGACATACGGTTTCATCTACAATTCCAGCCCACACATTAATCCCGAATAGTTACTGATGACTAGCCTCAAGTGAAGCATAAGGAAAGACGTGTTGGTGGTGGAAATTTGCAATTCCATCTCTCCCAAACGTTGCCTCGTCTGTAAACAAAACTGACGAGGCAGATAATGGATTGACTGTTTGTGCTAGAAACCATCGGCAAAAGTTCTCCCGTGGTGGGTGATCTGGAGGCGAAAGGCCCTGCACGCGTTGAAAATGATTCGGGTACAGGAGCTGCTCGTGAGGTATCCTCCATGCTGCACTTTCAGATGTACCATACGCCACGACCACTCGTTTTGTGCTGATACCTGGATCGTCTTCGACACAATGTAGAATTTGTTCTCCATTGTCAAGGCTTATGAGTAGGGCTGTGATTTATATGCAATAAAAACAGCGAAATATGCACACATATATGTAAATATTTGTTAATATATACAATTAAAAATGGAAAATATGCGAAATAGTGTAATGTAATGTGTAGGTGTAAAAAAAGTGTAATTAGGAAAATATATTTACAGCAAAAGACGATACAGAAATCATATAAATTGACTCAAGCGACAAACATTAACATTTAGGGCTTAATTTTGAAAAACACTAATTTCTTAGGATAATAATGGGAGATGCAGGTAATGTACATTTCACAAAATAAAAAAATATAGGTATTGCAACCAAAATATGACTTTCTCTCAATTGGAATAAAATCTAGAACCCAATAATCAAATAAATAAAAACTTGACAATCTTGACTTAATGCGTTTCACTTGTGAGCCAACAATATTTGGTTAAAAGAGAAACGTTAGTAAATTGAAAAAAAATGGGACATACCTTAAACAAAGTATATTGAACACTTACAAAATTGTTGCAATTGCACACACATCAACAATCAACAGGTAACTTCGCCAGGACATTTTTTATTTGATAAAGTAATTGGAATAATACTCAGCTGCCTTCAGCCAAGTACCCCACCTAGTGATGACTGGTTGGGGAGGTAGAAGTAGATCAGGGTAATTTGTCTTAAAAACATCCACATGATTTGGAGCCATCAAGAATACTTTCTTGACAGTTGATATCAACTGATAAATATCTGAGAATTCAAATCTCAGTTTCTGCAAGGCGTGAGCAAGGCAAGTGAGATGAACAAGTTTAGGATAAAAAACTTTAATCGCAGCCCCTGCTTTTCACATATAAGGAGCACCATCCGACAAATCGTAGAACCTTTTCGTGCTGAACTCCATTCGGCCAAAGAACAAACACTCATTGATTCATTGAAATGCCTTGCAATGAGAGGTGAATACGCTCTCTTCGCGGATGAGGGGGAGAATATGCAACAAAAATATGCAAATATGGACCAAATACGCAAAAATATGTAATTATGGTGATATATGCGAAAATATGGAAAACAAAAATGGCTTAAATTGATTCTAAATGCTTCAAAATGCATACAATTTGTTGAAACGGGATGTTTTAGTTAACAGAAAAACATATGCAAATGCATATAAATCACAGCCCTACTTATGAGAAATTCTTCGTCTTCCTCGATCTGTGGTGCAACTGTTTCTGTCTCAGCAACGCGACGATAAACTGCACCAAATGTTGGATGATTTGTCTGACTTCGATCTGGAAACGCCATCTGATATAGCCGTGAAGCCTTGCGTCCATTACCATTCCCGTGGCCACACACAAAAATCATATCTGCCTGCTCACGAAAAATGAATGCTCATGAATATACCGTCATGCTTAAACAAAACATATCTAGTTAACTCACTTCATCTACACAATTTAAACGTTGAATTCAGACTAATGACAAATGTAAACAAGTCTCCATGGCAACACGACGCCATCTACGTTATATACACGACCTTTTAAGAATGAGTTGCATAAATGGATGCATTTGTGGGGTTGGACTTGGAAGGGCGTTGAGCGTAAACATTAATTAATTAATTAATTAATAAGAAAACGAAGAATTGTGGGACACATGTTCATAAGAACTTTTTGCCTTGTTTTTGTGTAAGAAATCCATGGCAGAAGATGACAAAAATATTTTTGAATCATCCTATACAAGAGAGCCACATTAGGCGGCAATAAATCAACAAATAATTCAGTAATGGTCTCAGTGTTCTTAGTTTTCTCAAAATTATTGGGTTACAGTTTCCCTTATGTGCAACATATTGGACGATTATCACATTTCTTTCTCCCTTGCTTAAAAATAACCAATTATTAATTTGTTCTACTTTTTTAAATTTATAACCAAACCTTAATATTGTTCTAACAATGGCTACTTGAAAAGTAAATACAGTCGACTCCGATTGTAGTGAACCCTCGGTTATAGTGAACTTACGTCACTGATCCCGTTTCATTTACATTGCAAATAAGCCTGAGAACATTCTGTTATAGTGAACCTGAAGCTCGGCTATAGTGAACGTAGAAATTAAGTCGTGGAAATTAATTTGATCTTGTATGCTATTACGCGAGCAAAAGGGCCTTTGGAGAAAGAGGGAGGTGTTCTAACAGCGCAAGAGGCATTGAAAGGTGCGATGACTGCAGAGAGACTGCATGATGACTGCAGAGAGAGACAGAGGACAGTGCAGAATCGAGTATGGAGAGAGTACGAACTAAGGAGAAGGATCTACAGAAATTACCAATGAAAAATGTACGAAGCAAACAATTGAAAATAATTGATTTTTTTGAAAAAGATAAAAATATTGATATTTTCAGTTCGTGCTTTAATGTACTTGGCTGCATCTCTATATTAATAAAATCAATCGTTATGGAGATATTCTACTTAATTTTTACATCATCGGATATAGTGAACGAAAACTGTTAGTCCCCAGAGGTTCACTATAACCGGAGTCGACTGTAGTTTGGTAATGGTCAATCGATATTTTACCTCTTCCCCAAACGTGTGTGAGACAAAAACATCTCAGTGCATTCCTACCCTGAGAAGACGCTCAGCGTAAACGATATTATGCTTCCCCCGGTGCACACCCTCGCTATTTCAGCCAGCCTTTTCGTCCTATTCGACCCACAGCATGCTGGGGTCACCCCGCGCAGTGTGTGCTGTGTGCTGTGCTGCGTGGTGCCGCTCTCGCCAGAGCCGGAACCCCCCCCCCGCCCCCCGAACGCGCGCCTTTCAACGCTGCCACCCGAGCGCGAATCCGACTCGGCCGTGGACCGCCGAGGCCGCCAATGCTCTTCGTGCGTTGCTCCAAATCCTGGTTTAGCCTTGGTTCCAGCGCGTAGCGGAAACACGGTTATTATTAGAGCCGGAACGCACCTTTCTCAAATCCTCTAGAAGATTTGGTTTTTGACATCTGGAATTTTCTCGTTCGTCAAACGATTCTTTGGGATATCCAAATTACTATCTATTTACATTTCAGGTAAAATATTTACACACCTATCTCAACTCTAACCATTCATTTCTTTTTCATTACTGGATTTTTAATATTCATTCCCTAACATTTCCTTGTCTTAATTTGACATTTGAGAAAATAAATAATATAACTGGGAGACTGGGGCATAATTGAGCTAGGAGAACACTAGGAAAACTTCCGATTTCGATCTACTATGAAGGAATCCCCGTAAAGCCAGAAGAAGGAATTACAGTTGCCCTGTCCACAGTCAGTCCTCCTACCGTCCTGAGGGTTTCGTTTCAAAGCGCTGATGGCGAGGATTGTGAAATTTACCGTTCGCCAATGAGCGTTGTAACAAGACTGTAGAAGAACGGCAGAACGGCAATTTTGTTTATATTGCCTTTTAACAAAAGGGATATCTAGCAAACATAATAAGGTGACAAGACGTTTGCACATTTCGTATAGGTGCGAAACTTTCAACAATTCGATTCGGGGTTCATGTGAATAGCTGTACGTTCGGGCACTTCTTCCGATTAACTTCTCGCTTCTGTTTCTTTTACTACAATGCTCTGGGAAACATCTAGAGGGATTGTAGTGACCGCGTGTGTGAAATTACCATCTTTCGATAATTCTATACCACCAATGATTGTGTTTCTTGATCCCCCTCGAACATTGTATCTACAAGACTGACGTACGGACCACCATCTAGCAGTCTGGGTTTGTGAGAACGCCGTTGGTCGCCGGTAATTTTGTGATAATCTACACCAATAAAAGCGAATTCAACGTCGTGTAACAGACATCAATACCACCAAAAGTAGCGTCTGAATAGATATGAAATTTCTACTAGTTCTTCTTCAGGATTGTCGCAGTGTCCTAGTAAAGTTTGGTAAAGATTAACAAAGCCCAAACATTAAAAATAATTTAAATAATATGTTTGTAGATGCACCGCGACCATATTTCGCCTCTCGCTTGGAGCACGTGGTTCCTAATATATTCCGCCAGAGCCCAGTAGACCTGAACCTAATTTATTCGGTAGATGCCTGTAGCGGGTAACAAACATTTCATCTATCCTTGGGTTTTTCTAACGTGGAAACTACTGGTAGTATCTCCAAGATGGAGTTCGGCACGACTTTTTGCGTCATTCTCAGTCCTGCCGCTAGAGTCGCTTGATCTGCAGCACTGCTTGATACAGTCGCGATCATGCGACATCTTGCGGCAGGAGCAAGAAAGATGCAAAAAGCCGTGCCGAATTCCATCTTGGAGATAGTACCCACAGATGCCACATAAAAAAAACACGCATCATGGTAATGTGTTCTAAAATAAAATGAATGAAAATTATAGTATTTTATTAAAATTTGAACCAATTACGTTAAAAATAATCTTAAACACCGTGGTTTATATAAAATTGATCTTTTCCCTCATTCGCAAGGATTGAATATGAAGAAAGCCCGGGCAACGCCGGGTATTTTGCTGGTACACAATAAAGGGCGAATCAATTTCCGAAATCAGCTAAATATGGTAACGTTTCAGATTACCTGCATGGATACAAAGGTACATGAAAATGTGAGTTTCGAGCGAAAAAGAAATGAACCAATATGTTATTCTAATCTTACCACATTCTTACAATTCAGACCAAACATATTCAGGGTAGGAATAATATATCTAAATTTTGACTGTAGAAAAAACTTATCAAAGTAACGTAATCATTGAATACGAAAGACAAATTGTTTCTTTAGTTTGCTACTTGCCCAAGATTATAACTGTGGCTTGTGGTGGTGTGTTTATATATACCTTGCAGACTGAGCAGTTTTCAATATCTTGCATATCACCGCAAACACTAGTGGTGCAACAACACAAACTTTCTCGCAATGTATCTAAATTTGCAATTTTCGAAAATTTAGAGTACAACGAAAATGAGAGCCGCCCCATTATTTTACCCGTCACTTCCATTTGAGGAGAAAAAATTGCAACGTTATTTGAGAATTTGTTTTTTCTCAATTGCATTAATTTCAAGCCTAATTACGCGAAAACGATTCTTCGTTGTTTTTTTCAACAAATTGTACATGATGACTTTTAAAGAGCTGATTGTTTTGGAACAGACTTTGTCAAAAATCCATAAGATCAATTTTGTAGTTTTGAATGTTAACTTTTTGAAAGTTTCTAAAATGTAGAGAGTTCGCCGGAAATGGCACCATATTTTTATCGTCCCTTGATACATACGAGGAGAAAATTTACATAAAAATTTGGTGCCGTAATTTTTATAACAAAAAAATTAAAATGGCTTATATAGAACGAAAATAACTCCTTCTTTCGAAAATTGTACATGACCTTATTTCAAGCTCTGTCTTTAAGGAACATATTCCATTAAGGAAAAATATCTATCTTCAATATTATAGTTGTAGGTCGCCCCCCCTCCAAAAATCTGATAGTCGGATTAATCTGACCCCAAAACTTTAAATACTTACAGTATTATTATTATTATTATTATTATTATTATTATTATTATTATTATAACTTTGAAAGATTTGAGGTATAAGAAATGGTATTAAATTTTGAAAAAACAGAAAAAAATCATTGTAATTCATTTTCCACGAGACAAAACATTGTCTAATAGTTGCTCTAAAAAACCGACTTTCCAAATAGCAACATTTTGCTGATAAACAAGGTAAACAAAAATTAATCAACACTAATTGCAAGGAAGGACTGGGAACATTGCAGGACTGGGACGCTTCAGACAGTTCATTCGTACTTGTATCCCTAACAACTGACTGGATTCACTTCAATGTTTGAAGAAACATTACGTCTCTCTGCAGTGTTAAGATAATGAACCCACGAGAATTTCTCTTCCAGCAGGAAACGCAACAAGGCGTATTCAGGGGAAATGGCGCGGGCGTCATCTCCGTTCCCAGAGCTACAAATTACGAAATCCGATTTTACAAAACATTTGGCAGAGGTCATTAACAACTCATCCACTTATTTTAAATGTACCATCCAAAAGGGAGCAAACCTTCGCGATAGAGAATTCGATCTTCGAAAAGTACGTTGTGCCCAAATTAGCTACACATACGCACTGGCAGCTCCTCTTAAGGGTCACGGAAATAATCCAGTCACAATTATTAGTCCAAGGGCACATTAAAAACAATGGAATTTTCCAAGCTGTAGTTCCAATATATGAAGAATACTTAAAGTGTGGGGTGTGGTAGAAACTTTGTGCCAAAGAACAAGACACCGCGACCTCTGATTGGATAGAGGGGATTGGAAGAAGCCATCGAAAGGCAACCGCACACAAGATAAAAGTCAAATACGGTAAAATGTCAGTGTATTTAAACTGAAAATAAAAATACCGGATTGTCAAATACGCTGTTAGTGCTATGATTGTAAACTTGAATCTCAAATAAGTCATGAGTGATTTCCCCCAGCGATTGAGCCAGGATCCCACACCAATGAGTTTCACAATTGTAAGGCGCAGTAGAACAAGTAGCTGACCCACATTGACCTAGTTCTGCGATACTGAAGTTTTACTAGAACTTTCATAGCATAACTCAGTACATTTTAAAACTTTTAAACACAGTACACTTACATGTAAGTCCATACTCGATTTAAATAATACATTACACTAAAATAGTAATATTTGAGATTATATTTAATGTTTTATTATTATTATTATTATTTGTTATTTAAGGTCGCATCAACATCTAGGTTATTAGTGACCACTATTCGAGTTAACGTAATGGTAACTATAAGGATGAAACGATATTGTGATGATAAGGGGTGAAAGGTCTATCACAAATACAAAGACCATGCGCGAGGCAGGACTCGAAACCGGGACCCTTCCGTCCGAGCTCGCTACGACACTACTGCCTTAGCGATCTCGGCCACCGGATCGGCTATAGTTAATGTTAATAACCGAATTTCATAAAAATATGTGGGATAGACCCTTGTTCCACCGAGCTCTTCAATTGTAAAATTACTCAGAAAATGCAAGTAGTTTTGTGCAACCGATCAGCCTTCCCCGTTGGGGATTGGCAGGAGCAAAAGACGGCGCAGTGAAGGAGCGATTGAGAGGTAACTTGCCCTCGGCCGCTTGATTGGCAGCCCGTGGAAGACGCCCGCGCACGGCGGGGGGCGGAGGGGGCGGAGGGGGCGGAGGGGGGCGTGCCCGAGGGGAAGTGCAGATCGATGCGCGGCGCGGGAGCGCGGCTTTAAGCGCGGGCGGCGCGAGGCTCCTCACGCACGCACATCACACGTCCACCCGCGCTCCCTCTCATTCCTCTGCAGCAGCTGCGCCACCACTTCAACACTGGGGTCACATCCGTGGGCACTCATTATTATCAGTAGAAAGAGGATTTTTACGGTTGGTTGGTGATTCCGGGCGTGTCAACAGCTTAGGTCATTAGTTCCGTTGGTGTAGTGCATGCTTTTTCCTCGGGAGATGGCGGTGATCTTCCCCCGCTGGATGGCGAGAGCCGGCGCCGACCTACCGTCGGCTAGTGGGGTTCTCCCTAACCAGGACTCTCCCACCAGCGGGGCACCGCCCCAGCCGGGACAAGCTCTAAGCTCCCGACCGGTCTCCCGGAATATGTGATAGTGTACTGCATTTTAGTGTGTGTGTGTGTAAAGGGAGAGGATAGAACAGGACAAGGAAGAGGTAGGAAAGATCGCGCGCGGTCCATGGTCTGTTAGGGTACTGCTCCGGCATTCGGCTGGTGTTGATCGGAGAAACCAAGGAAAACTACCGTCCAGAGCAGCCGGCCGCTAGAATTCTCCTCCAGACAGCGACTGAATTCGACGTTACTGAAAAGCTAGTGTCGAAAAACCTGCCGCCGTCATGACTCGAACCTAGAACCTCCCGGTCAGAGGCGCTGCAGTGACATCAGCTGATGCACTGAGCTACCGCTCCCGGTTAGGATTTTTATGTAATTGCATGTTTTTTTTTTATTTTATTTATTTTACGTCAAAAAAACAGTTAAAAACTGCGTATGACGTGCTATGGGGAAAAGTGAATTGTGTGCACATTTTCAAAATTCTGTGATCCCTACACTAAGTCATATACTACTTAAATTTTGAATTTTTGAAAGGAGAAAAAAAAACTCCCATGTAATAAAATCTATTTTCAAGGATAAACAAGCAATAAATTTTGAATTTTGAAAGGGAGAAAAAAAACAAAAAAACTCCCATGTAATAAAATCTATTTTCAAGGATAAATAAGCAATAAATTTTGGCTCTTATTACTTCCTGCCGCGACATGGAAACGATAATTTGAATAATTGTATTTCCCACTGAATTCTAGAAGACGTGCACAGAAAATGAAGTTACATTTATGTCCAGAAGCAAAACAAGGGGCCATCTCAGCATTTGCTCAATGGATCAGGGAAACTGGACGAAAAACCTGATCGAGATGGGGTCATTGACCCGGAAGCTGTAGTACAATAGTTGTTACAGGTTGTTTATACTCATTTATACAGTCCAAATGGTAAATAATGCATTATGTATCATTGTTAAAATTAATGTTACTTTTCTTGTGATGCTCAGTATAGTCTCTAATTGTATAGAAACAGTTATGCAGCAGAAACGATTTCACTTGGGATTTAAACTTTTCTATTGAATTTAATCGTTTAATGTCATCTGGCAAAGTGTTGTAAAATAATGTACATGTATTGTATGTGAATTTTTTGTAATGAGCTGTTGATACTGTCACCTGATGAATATGATTTCTACGTCGAGTGTTATAGTAATAGACTTCGGCATTTTCTGAAAAATATTCCCGCCCTTGAGCAAGTCATTTTTTACAAAAACCACTGATTCGTAAATAAAAAGACACGGTAATGGTAGAATTCCTAGATTAATGAAGAGAGGCTTACATGAATCACGTGGGTGGGATTTGGTTATTATTCGTACAATTCGTTTTTGTAATCTAAAAGTCTGGGAGCTATAAGATGTATTTCCCCAGAATATTATGCCATATCTCAGGCGGGAATGAACATTCGCGAAGTATACACAACGAGCAGTATGATGGCTGACTGAATTTGCAAGAATTCTGAACGCGTAGCATAATGAACTTAATTTTGTGTTCAATTCATTTAAATGGACGTTCCATTTAAGGTTTGACTGAATTGAGAGACCTAAAAATTTTGTTGCCTTAACATCAGTCAATGGTACACTGTTCATTTTCAATGGAGCAAAGAATTGTTTATTTGAATGGAAAACTGCATTAAAACCGTTTTCTTTTCGTTTACTATTAATTTGTTATTTCGGAACCAATTTGAAACATCTGATATTGTACTATTTACGGTTTCTTTATTGCAAAGGATGTTCGTATCATCCGCAAAGAGAACCGTTCTTCCGTTTCGAATCGTCGAGGGCATATCGTTTACGTAAAGTAGGAACAGAAGAGGGCCTAAAATCGATCCTTGGGGAACTCCACATGCAATGGGCAAAGAGTCGGAAAGGTGCGTACGTAATGTTCCATCATTCCAGTAAGGTATTTCAACTCTCTGAGATCGTTGTTTAAGGTACGAACATAACCAATCTAGAGCAATACCACGAATTCCATATGAAGGTAATTTGGAAAGTAAAATGTCATGATCAATGACGTCAAAAGCTTTTGAGAGATCTAAAAATAATCCAATAGGTGCCTCGTTTTGATCCAATGATGAGGCGACATCTTTAAGAAAAGAAAATATAGCTGTTTCCGTTGATTTTGATTTTCTAAATCCATGTTGGCAATCTGAAAGCGCGTTGTGTTTAGTGAGAAAAGTTTCCATTCGTACGTAAAAAAGTCTCTCTAATATTTTTGAAAAAACTGATAGAAGAGAAATGGGCCGATAATTTTGAATTTCATTTTTGTTGCCTTTTTTGAAAAGCGGCTTAATTTTAGCTGTTTTGAAAATATCTGGAAACGTTCCAGTGCATAAAGATGCATTAAATATGTGAGTTAACTGGTGTATAATGGCATACGCACAAGTCTTTAACAAAGAATCCGGGAATTCATCTAAACCGGACGAATATTTATTTTTTAGTTTACCGATTATTTTGAGAATTTCATAGGAAGAAGTTTCGGAAACGAACATTGTGTCTAAAATTTTGGGTGAACTGTCTGTTTTTGAATTTTGTGGCTGAAGACCCTTAGTGAGATCGGCAGCAATTCTCGAAAAGTATTGGTTAAAGAGATTAGCCACTGTTGCCGGATCGTTCACATTTATATCGTTATATTTTAAAACAACATTCTCTACGGGTTTTCTAGTTGATTTGGTAGTATTGTTTATTATATTCCACATTGCTTTTGTTTTATTATTTGAGTTCAAAATATCCTGATCGTTTTTCATGATTTTAGCCTGCCTTATGACTTTTCGTAACAATGTTTTGTATTTTTTAAAGTAGATAAGGAAATCTTGAGATACGTCATGACGTTTAGAAATAAAGTAGAGAGTACGTTTATTTTTACACGATGTTCTAATTCCTTTTGTGATCCAAGTATTACTTTTTCGTGAAATGTTTAATTTTCTCTTTTTAATAGGAAAGCATGCGTTAAAGAGAAATGAAAGCTTTGAGAAAAATAAATTATATTTTTCATTTGTGTCAATAGCGTTATAAACTGCCTCCCATGATTCTTTCAGCAAGTAGTCCGTAAATAACTTTATGTTAACTGTAGTAAATGCTCTGCACATGCGTGTTTTATTTATTGTGTCAGTATTCATGTTATTAGTAATTGTAAGAATTTGTGCATCGTGGTCACTGTAACCTAGATTATTCGTTATTATTTCATATCTAGTTGTGGTTTTGTTAATTATAATTTGATCTATTGCTGTTTGTGATTTAAGAGTATTCCGTGTAGGTACGTTCACTGTAATATCTAAATTAAAAGAATGAATTAAATTGAGAAACTGCTCTTTTTCGTGGGATTCGCTCAGAAAATCAATATTGAAATCTCCACATACAACAATGGATTTAAAAGAGAGATTACTAATTTTGTTCAGAGTTATCTCTAGATTTTCTACGAAATTGAAATAATCTAAAGCTTGCTTTGTTGGAGGTCTGTAGATGCAAAGTAAAATAATTTTGAGCGTAGTAAGATGTACAACTGTTATTTCAAAAACTTTTTCAACTGCATATAAATTGAATTCTGACAAGAAGGTAGAATCAATATTATTTCTTACATAAATACACGAACCTCCGTAAGCAGGGCCTTTATTTGATTCCCTTGCTCTACAATAAGATCCTGCAAGGTAAAAACTAGGAATTTGGAGTGTGTTTAGATCATTATGAGATAACCAATGTTCTGTAAAGCAAAGAACATCTATTTGACTGAGATCACACTCTAATGCTGCCTCGATAAATTCAATTTTATTTGAAAGAGATTGCACATTATGATGCATTATTTGAATATTTTTCATGTACCTACACGGATGCTTTTCTGCTGCATCTGACTCTAGTTGCTATTTATTTATCTCATTTTTACCTCGAGTGCGTGGTCGAAGGAAGTATCGTGTCCCAGCAGTGTTAGGAGGTGAGGAAGGAGGGGTTACAGATGTAGGGGAATGAATAATGGGAGAGGTAGTACAAGGATTAGGTTCAGGGGATAAGGTAATTGGGTCCAAAGGGGTTCCGGAGGATGGAAGAGAACTAGGAGATGTAGGTGGGGATGAATCTTGGATAGGATACTGCTGAGGTGTAAGGATGTGTTTAGCAAGTTCGCTACCGAGTGCATGTTTTCCGACAAGGTTCAAGTGAAGACCATGCCGGGTGAAGTGTTTTTCTGAGAGAAAGTTAAGCTCAAATAATTTAACATGTGTGCCTCTCAGATGCAGTTTTAATTTGTTGTTTGCGTGTCTAATTTCTTTGCACAGTGTTGGTTTGTTGTACCAGAAGGGCAGAGTCGAGATTACAATGTTCGTGTTTTGGGCGGCACGTTGTAGTTTGTCAACATGTTGCTCAGGTGTAAAGTGACCACCCAAATTGATGTCATTCTGCCCTCCTATGATGATGACTGTATCCCGTTTGGTGAGAGTTTTTGTGTGGGTGTCCAATTCACTGATCACGTCGGCAAACCTCCCGTTAGGTTTAAACACACACATGACAGAGAAATTGGATGGGAGTTTCCCACTGAGCAGGGAGGAGATTTGTCGCCCATGGCTATCTGCTAAAATTAGTACCTTTTTCGTGGGCTCAGTAGGAATGTCCTTGTTCACTTGTGGGCCAGGTTGCGCAACTCTACGTGTCTTTGTTTCTTTGCGCTTGCTAGCCTGTTTGCGTCGGTTTGTGGGTGGACGTGTCGATGATGGGAGGGGGTAGTGAGGATTGGGAAGGCATGGAAAATCATTGTCATAATCTAACACAGCAAATCTGTTTTGAGTCATGATTGGTTGTGATGATTGTGTTTTTGCTTTCGCGGATGGACGGTTGAAAGTTTCTGCGGTGTTGCCTATTGTTGTCCAACCGTCTGAGTTTTGAACGACCTCTTCGAGCCTTCGGATATGTTCATCTAAATTTTTGTTTACGTGTGTGAAGGCTTTCAGAAGGTCGGCTTTGAGAGTGTACAGAGTAGAAAGTGTATAGCGAATAGTAGCCATGTCACGAATGCGTATCAAATGCGTGGCAAATATGAGAATAAATAATTAGATGAGAAATCAGATTATGTGTCAAAAATGTTTCCTAAATTATCTTTTTAATTTACGTGTATTAAATTATTTAATTTAAGTTTAAAGTATTTAAAAAATAAAAGAAATGGGATTCTAATTAGTATTTAAATGTTATTGGGTAATTGCGAGTAGAGTTGAGTGTGTTTCCGTTAATAGATCTAAGCTGCAAAACTAATAAATACAATTAGATTACTATACTTTACCTCTTTAAAGACCACAAAGATTCACCACTTTGATCTTCTTTTGAAATCACAAGGTTCAAAATTTTCCGTTACTAATATATGCGAAACTTTGAATTTTGATGTTTTTCACAATTATCACAACACTTTCACTAGTTGTTTAACCCTTTACGCAAAACTAAATTTATTTGTACACCAAATATGTATTAAAAGTCTTTGAACTCGTTAAAATGCACGTTTGTCCGTTACGCTGTCTTTTAAACAAATAACTATTTACTTCTTTTCCACTGCTTCGGACAATATAAATCTCTTTCAGCGTTCCTGTAACAAGTAAACAAGTAAAGAAAACAATTTAAAAACAAAAGGTACCTGAAAGATGTAAGAAAGTAGTCAAAATTAGTAAAATATTGGAGCACAGTCCGAGCACGTCAGTCACGCAAGGAAGTCACGCAAGCTTCGCATGTTTTTTTGTCTTTCTACGTAACGTTTTCAAATTTGTAAACTGGGCGAATCGGCCCCGTCCTGACACAATATCCAATACTTTCGTCACACATTTTTACATAATTGGTACTGTATTACATATTTTACATATTTTGGTATTTTCACAAAATATTTTTTTGTTATATTAATTTTCTTCAATTTTATTACGTTTTTTTATGAAAAGAAATATTTTTTAAACAATCAGCATTTTTTCCAACATTATTTCTAGGTGCTGTCTCCTCCAGGTACCGAATGTGAAGACACGTGATGTTTTCACAGTCCCGCGCGTCTGTTTCATTTATCTCAGGGGCGGAAAGTGCGCGTCAGGGACTGACCAGACTCATCTTTAGTTGAGAAAAGTATTACTCACATCGAGGTTCGTGACCTTTAACCCTAATTTTGGAGAAACATTGGCGATAGTTGACGTTTAACATTCAATGAGAGTGCATCACTTTGCAGTGAAGTTTGCTGGTCGTCTGTTGCGTCTAGTATGGCTGCAAAACTACAGTCCTGAATAGCAATAGATGAAGCTTTTACTACCGATGGCAAAGTTGTAGGGTACAAAGTGTGAATTAATTTTTGCTCTGCAAATGATTTTTAAGACTGTATTATTTTTATAATTTATTTAGGCCTTTTTTATAAATGTAATTTCGAATTATGTAAATGTGTTTTATAATAAGTTAATTTTAATATTACATATTTTATCCGATTTTACATATTTATTACATATTCTTACTGCTTTAATTACACATTTTGACGTTTCATACTACATATTTTTCAGGTCTTTAATAATCAGAGTGTTTTTTTATAAATCATGGGGAATGGGCGATATGAGAGAGAGCAACAGGGGGAAGGAAGAGTCAGACATTGTGTGGTCCAGGTTATGGTTCTGCTCAAACAGCCGTCTGTGTATGATCGGAGGAAACCAACAAACAGAGCAGGCAGTCTTTAATACTCTCATGCGGACAGCAGTATCATCCGTTCCATCTACTAGTTGGTGTCGAAACTCCACCTCTGCTGGCAACGACTCCATTCACGAAACTACAGTTACATTGGCAACCATGCAATCTAACGCACACGGTCACAATCGAACTGCGTGGGGAAATTTAACTGTCTGACGTGCACACAGTCGTATACGTTATCGCCCACACGACAAAACAACGGCAGATTGAAAAGTTTCAGAGAACAACAATGATTAGTGCAACAGTTCAATGAGGGAATAAAAGAACAAAAGAATACTCACAGAAACTCATATTGTAAACAATGCCTCTAATCGACTACTCCTCTGTGAACTTGTGATTCCCGAACATGTCGCGTCATGTATTTCCCACGTACGTATTGTTTACATAGGCGAGAGTCTATTCTACTCACTCAGATGACGGAACACAAGTTAAATGCACCCGCCCCACGCGTCAAGTTGACGGACGTGTGCTCTCCGCGCGCAGAGCACAAGGTGTGTGTGTGTGTGTGTGTGTGTGTGTGTGTGTGCGCGCGCGCGTGTGTGTGTGCGTGTGTGTGTGCGCGCGCGCGTGTGTGCGTGTGTGTGTGCGTGCGTGCGCGAAAGCACACGAAGAACGAAGGTTCGACTCGCACCCGTTGGGACTTCCGCGCCGCGCCAACGGGGATGCAAAAGTCATTCCGGTGAAAGAAAGGCAAGTCAAATGAAAGATTTGCGAGGAGGTGATGAATACAAAGGAACCAACGAATGGCAGATTGAAATGTTTCAGAGAACAACAATGATTAGTGCAACAGTTCAATGAGGGAATAAAAGAACAAAAGAATACTCACAGAAACTCATATTGTAAACAATGCCTCTAATCGACTACTCTGTGAACTTGTGATTCCCGAACATGTCGCGTCATGTATTTCCCACGTACGTATTGATTACATAGGCGAGAGTATATTCTACTCGCGCAGATGACGGAACACAAGTTAAATGCGCCCGCCCCACGCCTCAAGTTGACGGACGTGTACTCTCCGCGCGCAGAGCACAACGCGCGCGCGCGCGCGCGCGCGTGTGTGTGTGTGTGTCCGTGTGCGTGTGCGTGTGCGTGCGTGCGTGCGCGAAAGCACACGAAGAACGAAGGTTCGACTCGCACCCGTTGGGACTTCCGCGCCGCGCCAACGGGGATGCAAAAGTCATTCCGGTGAAAGAAAGGCAAGTCAAATGAAAGATTTGCGAGGAGGTGATGAATACAAAGGAACCAACGAATGGCAGATTGAAATGTTTCAGAGAACAACAATGATTAGTGCAACAGTTCAATGAGGGAATAAAAGAACAAAAGAATACTCACAGAAACTCATATTGTAAACAATGCCTCTAATCGACTACTCTGTGAACTTGTGATTCCCGAACATGTCGCGTCATGTATTTCCCACGTACGTATTGATTACATAGGCGAGAGTATATTCTACTCGCGCAGATGACGGAACACAAGTTAAATGCGCCCGCCCCACGCCTCAAGTTGACGGACGTGTACTCTCCGCGCGCAGAGCACAACGCGCGCGCGCGCGCGCGCGTGTGTGTGTGTGTGTCCGTGTGCGTGTGCGTGTGCGTGCGTGCGTGCGCGAAAGCACACGAAGAACGAAGGTTCGACTCGCACCCGTTGGGACTTCCGCGCCGCGCCAACGGGGATGCAAAAGTCATTCCGGTGAAAGAAAGGCAAGTCAAATGAAAGATTTGCGAGGAGGTGATGAATACAAAGGAACCAACGAATGGCAGATTGAAATGTTTCAGAGAACAACAATGATTAGTGCAACAGTTCAATGAGGGAATAAAAGAACAAAAGAATACTCACAGAAACTCATATTGTAAACAATGCCTCTAATCGACTACTCTGTGAACTTGTGATTCCCGAACATGTCGCGTCATGTATTTCCCACGTACGTATTGATTACATAGGCGAGAGTATATTCTACTCGCGCAGATGACGGAACACAAGTTAAATGCGCCCGCCCCACGCCTCAAGTTGACGGACGTGTACTCTCCGCGCGCAGAGCACAACGCGCGCGCGCGCGCGCGCGTGTGTGTGTGTGTGTCCGTGTGCGTGTGCGTGTGCGTGCGTGCGTGCGCGAAAGCACACGAAGAACGAAGGTTCGACTCGCACCCGTTGGGACTTCCGCGCCGCGCCAACGGGGATGCAAAAGTCATTCCGGTGAAAGAAAGGCAAGTCAAATGAAAGATTTGCGAGGGGGTGATGAATATAAAGGAATCAACGAATGGCAGATTGAAAAGTTTCAGAGAACAACAATTTGATAAAAGCAACAGTTTAATGACAGATTAAAGAACAAAAGAAGACTCACAGAAACTCATATTGTAAACAATACCTCTAATCGAATATTCCTGTGAGCACTTGTCATTTCCGCACACGACGCGTCATTTATTTCCCGTGTACGTATTGGTTACAGGCGAGAGTATATTCTACTCACGCAGATGACGGAACAAAAGTTAAATGCGCCCGCCCCACGCCTCAGGTTGACGGACGTGTGCTCTCCGCGCACACGCCACAAGGGGGCGGTGCGAGAGCACACGAAGAACGAAGGTTTGACTCGCACCCGTTGGGACTTCACCCAAGCGCCACGTCAACGGGGATGCAAAAGTCATTCCGGTGAAAGAAAGGCAAGTCAAATGAAGGATTTGCGAGGGGGGTGATGAATATAAAGGAACGAACGACTTTCTGGAAGGCGCGAGGGGCAGAGAGCGGAAAGACGGGGCAGGGAGAGGGCGAGAGCGAGTGATTGAGAGAGAATGCGCGTGGAAGGGCGGCACGGCGTGCGCCCGGTGCCGAGCAATATCGAGCGGCGCGGAGAGCAATGGAGGCGCAGGAATCGCTTCCGAGGCAATAGCGCTTCGCCAACGCCGCCGGGCCGCCTGGGACCCTGCTGGCAGAGGCGTACTGAGGCGCCCTTCGCAAGCACAGAATTTTCGCCCCTCTCAGGACACTTCAAATTAGGGTAGTTCTTATTTGTTTTAGCGGATATACACTACCGGGAGCGGAAGCGGGAAGGGTAGCGGTAGATCAGTGCGTCAACTGATGACACTGCAGCGCCCCTGACCGGGAGGTCCTAGGTTCGAGTCATGACGGTGGCAGGAGTTTCAGTTAGGTCGAATTCAGTCGCTGTCTGGAGGAGAATTCTAGCGGCCGGCTGCTCTGATCGGTAGTTTTCCGTGGTTTCTCCGATCAACACCAGGCGAATGCCGGAGCAGTACCACGGACCGCGCGCTTCCTTCCTTTTCCTTGTTCTTACACACGCACACTTACACTAACCTGAATACCACATATTCCACATACCTACCACATATTCCGAGAGACCGGTCGGCAGCTTACAGCTTGTCCCAGCTGGGGCGGTGCCCCGCTGGTGGGAGAGTCCTGGTTAGGGGGAAACCCCGCTAGCCGACGGTAGGACGGCGCCGGATCTCGCCAGCCAGCGGGGTAAGATCACCATCTCCCGAGGAAAAAACATGCTCTACACTTACGGGACTAATGACCTAAGCTCTTGTCGTGCCCGGAATCACCAAGCAATCAACCAACTAAATAGCGCCTCTTGTGAATGGCGCCCGTGGCACATGCCATGTCTACCGTAACTACTGTCCGCTGGTTCGCGGTAGTTAAAGGATTATTGAGCTACACTAAAATTTTCCCTTCTTTAATTATACGTTATTGTAAGTAATATATAAATAATAAAATAAAATTTCATGAGTCATAATCTCTCGTTAACTGCAAATTAACACGAGAGAATGAGCGGTCTCGTTAACTCCTAGTTCTGGTAGATAGGCCTCACAATGGAAACGCGTAGATGAAGACACACCCTACACTGCCAGCTGAAGAGAGCGGGGCTGCCAGGAGCGTAAAACTTCTTGATGATAAGCAACCATGTCGAAGGCATAGGGAGGGGATAAAAGCATGCCAATGACCTTCAGATCGCTTTCGCGCACGCGCCGTACTGCATGGGCCGATGACAAGTTCCCAAAGAGAGAGAAAGAGAGAGAGAGAGAAAAAGAGAGAGAGAAAAAGAGAGAGAGAGAGAAAAAGAGAGAGAAAAAGAGAGAGAAGAGAGAGAGAGCAATAGCAAGGGAATTTCATTTGAAAGCAGAGAATTGGCACACCAAACTTGTATTTCAAAAAGAGACATTTATTAAAGTATACGAACGTTTCAGAGCCAATGTGAGTTTAAACGAGGAAACACAAATTTTAAAAATTATTTAAAGTTTACTGATTTTACAAACATGAAGAAACACTAACGCTCAACATTGCTTGTGAAAGGATTGTGGGGCAGTTATTGGCTATCAAGAATCCGCTTAGACTAGCGGACGGCGGGGTTTGTTGACGAATGCAACTGAACCATCTCGGCCTAATTTGGTGACCCTCCAACTTCAGAAGTCACCTGCCTCCACCGCCGTGGGTGTGTAAGAAGAGGCGCGATTATAGAGCGCCTACCTCATGGAGATCAGCGTCATGGAACAACTACTGTGAATCCTGCGTTCTTAGTGAGGCGTCAGTGTGTCATGTGATGAATGAAGGTGCGAGATGTGTGCCTTGATGTCCTCCCATTCTCTGAACCGATGATCTCAGTGGAGGTTTAGTTTTACCTTTCTCTGTATGAAGAATGGTAAGGTGGTCATGAAGAGTGGATATATGATGATGAGATATGATGGGTTGTTACTGAGTTGGGACATGTTGGGTATGAGAATTCAACCACACCTTCAACACACACCATGGAAACACACACGCAATACTTGGATCTGGAACTGAGTAATGCGTACTTGCAAGTTGCTCCGAGTCCTCAGCCACCGAGGACGGCAAGAAATTATCATCCGCTTAAGATACAAATATTCCGACGTCTCTCAAACATGCAGAGTTTGACCAGCGTGCACCCATGTGGATGCTCTATTACAACTCATGCGTCAGAATATGGGGATTGCAGGAAGTGTAGATGCTTGGTACACTGGAAGGCCCAAGGTTCAAATGCCTATGATGGCTCAATAGCATCTAAATACAGTGAAACCTGCGGAAAGGCTATCACAATCAAAAGATGATCTCAATTAACGACCATTTTTTCGTAGAAGTGATAGAGTTTCTTAGAAGACAGTAAAAATAATCCCTCTTTTCAGCGATGATCTGACTATACGGACGACACCCAGACACATTTCATAGAGTAACCTTTATTAAGCGGTCATCTCAAGCGATTTTGAACTATTATAATAAGAAGCAGAAAGGTGGTAGAGATTAATGTTAATATCTTGCTGCTACGGAACGCATTATCAGATTACTTCGAACAGTGACATTCAAAGTTGCTTACCTCACAGGGGGATTAATTTTCGTTTCAGGTAACAATAGATTATTTCAATAAATAGCTCTTAATTAAACAAAAATGCGTTTGCTTCAGTACGCAAAGATGAAGAGGACAGCGGCAAATAGAATGCCATGGCGGCATCGACAAGGCACTTTTGCCTTTAGGATGATGATGATGATGATGATGATGATGATGATGGGTTCGCTTTGTCCATTGCACAACGTTCCTACATCTCCCTAGCTCGTGCTTCCCTTCCGTATTAATCTTAAAGGCTCACGGATCTCGCCGCGTGCATGATCCGATATGAAGGCCCTCCATCGTCAGACATAAATTTTCTACAGGATGTGAACTGCATCTTCAAGCCTACTTTGCTTGTATACTTCGGCAAGGACGGAAAGTGAGTTTCTCCACTAACAGAATGAGTGACAAGTGAAGGGGTGTGTTGATATTAGCTGGAAGGAGGTAAATTATTCTAAATAATTCGTTCAGATTCGTTTTGTTATTTATGGTAAGTAAAAATGTTTAAGAGAACATACTTCATTTCCTCGCAATTAGTATTTTTTCCTCATGAAAAGGACTGTAAGAGCAGATAATGGTCCAAATATTTATTGTCTTGCCATTGCCCAAAACCTGAAAATATTTTGACACAAATTTGCAGAAAATGCTTGTAATAATATATGTGTTCGTTAATGGTAAACGAGACAATGTCATGTACTGCACAACACACATAGATAAATAACCATTCTTACTGACTGACAAATTTTCTAACGTACGGTATTCAGTGTGTCTATCAAACCATTAAACTTTCAACTGATGTCATCGGCTACACGCAAGATGTCGATCAAGCAGCAGTTTCTATTTGCCAAATCAGAGCGTCTACAATCTGAAGATTCTGAAATGAGGTGAACGAGAGTCTCTTTTCGATTCAACGCAGGACTCTGTCTCCGACCGCAAAATAAATATTGACAGTCCGTCTGATGGCCTTTCAGTGGGACAAAGGCCGTCGGAACTCGGACGACGACGGTTTCCTTTCCGCTGGGGGCCAGGTGCCGTCAAGCGGGTGCGACGCGCGAAAGAAGCCTACTACAAATACAGTGGACTCTCAATGTAGTGAACTTTCCGTCGAGGGGATCTAAAGTCACCGATCCCGATCCACCTACATTACAAATACACAGATGATTAGGTTGCAGTGAACTCTCCACAACGGATATAGTGAACACAAGTGGCGAATTCCCCGATATACCGCGTATACCGCCGGTATACGTAGTAATTCGAAGTGTATAATAAATAGTTCATAAGTTTGGTAATCCTCTAAAAAATTATTGATATTTTGAAACCTTTAAAGAAGATGCGAAAAAAATACCTGGTTCGCTACCAAGAGCCAGTCAGAGTGTCCGTAAGCGCTATGAAGTGCGTTAGAGCGAGAAGTTTCAAATAGTTAATGCTGCCCAGTGAAGTCGCTAGCGCAGGCAAAGACACCGCATGCCAGCCGCGATAACCTAGGGCTGCTCATGTTTCAAGGGCGGGGAGAGGGGAGGATACGCGTCTGGACGGTCGGTATGCACCGCAAAATATTGCGGTGAACAGTCCTTCTCTGGTCGTTCGTAAGTTACGCTTTTCTGAAGTTTTGGTAAAAATGGAGTGTGTTAATGATCCAGAAGTTAGTGGTTTGTGTAATTGTCTTATAGAACAATCATTAAGAATGGAATTTGTGTTTGTATTGTGTTTTCAGAAAAGCTCAAAATAAAAGACAACGGTAGAGGTAGCTTCCATAAAGTACTCCATGTACTTGACATAATGTTCAGGATTCGCAACTGGTGAACACGGAAAATACATAGTACAAAACTCGCCCCAGGACGGCGAATTGCAGTAACCTAAGGATTCCGATGTGGAGGGCCATATACGTCGCATATAGAGCGACTGAAAGGGACTGATTTGACGCATCACTGAGAAAATTGTACCAGCTCATCTATGGAAATTATGACGATTTCCAGGATATCAACGATGCAAACTGGGAGATACGAACAATGAAATCCTATCCGGTTAGGACATGGTAAATGCGTTGAAAGGATCTTCCAGAACAGGAGAAAACGAGTGTGATGAGAAAGGGAATAAACATGAAGTGATGCAACGGTGCACGAAGCATTCAAGGTCACAAAGATATTTCGAGGGTGTGATCAATGTGGAATCAAAAATTGGAACACGCATGGACTATGGAGAAAGATGTACAAAAAAAACCTGCAACCCATCATTAACTTAAAAATTTATACTATTTTAAACTCTGAAACGTTTTGTGAAGTGTCAGATGTTTGCTGGATATTGAGTTTATTTATATACACTCACTAACCTTTGAATTAAACACCATATTGGAACTTAAAACCGTCGCCGTCTTCACTTCTCCAGATATAACATCACGATGCAAGGATATCCCTGTGTATAATAATTGTATTGTCGGTCGTAAAGCTATAATGATTGTAGAACTGGAATGAGAGTAACCTCGAAAACTACTGGTGCATCAAGATAGCTGTAAGTGCTAACTTTCTCGTAGCCATAACTGCAACATAAAATTCTCTAAAGAAACAGAAGTGAAGAGGAACGTTCCAGCCTTTGAGTTTTTAACGCTACCTGGCATTTCAAGCGAAGGAAAGAGAACCATTAAACCGTATTTTCGTATTATATATCTTTTTTTGTCTTATACATCACCTCCAGTAGTACGTAAACAGAAATACGGTTTTCAGAACTTTTAGTACATAATGTGACGTTTGAGCAAATGTGTATTTCCAAAAGTGCTAGTATCTGTTCAAATGAAATTAAAAAACGACAAGAATACTAAAAAGATAAGCGACTGTATCTTTAGATATATTAACTTATTTATTCAAGTTCCATTTAAATTCAAGTTTTACTTCGTTCACTAATGGAATGTTCCCTCGGATCATAATGTGGGCACCGCAATTGGTCAATGGTCATAGACCTACCCGAATGATAATTAAATGTTTCAGACACTTCATATGAAATAAATTACTTCGATCTTATCGAAACGATAATCATATTAGTCGTTGCAAGAGATAAGGAAAAGTAGGATGCATTACAATAATGGAAAGTAATTTTAGAAATAAAAATGTAGTGATGGAATATGCTTTTCTTCTCGTAACGTGGTTTTATTTTTCCTTTTATTGATTAATAATATTCCAATTTATAAATTAATTATATTTTCGAGACACTTTTTATGAGACCATACTCATTACCAGCTTTAGAGTCATTAGGTGCTAAGGACTCACCATTTCATGTTTACTCGACCATTGGGTACTCACCTACAAAAGAAAGAAAACAACATTTAGTTTCAAAACATTTATCATTAGCTGCAATAAATAATTTATTACTATATACAATGCATCAAGTTTATACATATTTCATTGAAATATGTATATAAAAAAGAAAGATTACATTTATAATAGTTTGACCTCTATTTAATATTATTGATTATAATCCACAATTTCAATTTCATAATAAATTATACGTTGATTTTCGGCTATGTAGAAGTGGAAAACGTATTAATGACCAAGATAATTGAAACATTGCGATAAGAAAATCATTATATATAAGTATTTGTATTCTTCTACCCCGTTCAACAGTGTAACAACATTAGCGAAATATTATTATCTACTGCTAAACAATGGGACCAGATGGTTTGGAAGAAAATCTGTTGAGCAGCTGTTTGTTTTCTCGCTGTATAGTTTGTGATGAGGTATTTTAGGCAGGTTTGACGGGTCAATTTATTTATAAAGAGCTCTTACGACCGTGAAGCAGCCATCTTCAGTTCCTCGCCTGGCTGGCAGCAAGAAAACACAACCTATTAGTCACATCTTGAAATGTCGACCACCCTACAACTCGATATGAGATTTATTGCTCGTGGAAAGTGTCTTTTCCATTCATGAGATCATACATTACATTTCTGTCCCCTATCCAAAAGAATGTTATTTATATATAACATTCACTAGTAAATTAATGAAGCATAAAAGAAAATATTATATTTTTTCGTCTAGTAAGTTGCCAATATTTGTTAATTCCACCAAAAATAATTTATTATCAATATATTCATTGTACGCATGCAATTAAAACTCATCTACAACCACAACTTAACAAAAGGGCAAAAATTGTGTAACTAAGTTACTATGGATACAAACAAAACTAGTGGTACTCTACACAAGCACGCACTTTCTGGCATAATTGTTAACTTTTGCAATTTTCGAAAATTCAAAGTTCGACAAAAATCAAATCCGTCCATTCTTTTAAGCATCCTTTGTTCTATTCTTGGAAAAATTAAGAAAAAAGTTCAAGCTTTTTGAGAAGATATTTTATTTATCTTCATCTTCAAGCATAAAGTTCATGAAAACTACTATTTTTTTCAGAAAATTGTACAATACCTATTTTAAGACCGGATTTTTACATTCTCGCACTTACTTCGTAAGAAGAGAAAGTAAGTATTGTAACCGTGCTTCGGGAAACGGCAAATTTTCGACTGAACAACTCTTAATACCGGGATCGGGTAATGAAAAAGAGGACAAATCTTGAATCGGGTAATGACAAAGAGGCAGAATAGTTGAACGTACTATTTTGAACGAAGTGACAATGTAACATTACCATTTACTAAATAAAGCCTCCTTACCCTATGGCTTTCCCATCCATTTCGACGTTCAACAATGAACTTATCCGAATTACTTCTATGTCGCAGCTTGTACGGTAACGCAGCGTGAAAGATTATCTTCAATCACTGCTGATAAATAACTCTAATAATATAAACTAATTAAGTTACTAATAATCTACGGATGTAATATTAAGTTAATAAATTAAGTTAATAATTAAGTAAAACAATGGGAAGGGATTCTCAGTATATCCAACTGCCTTCAAGCACATCAGAAATTACTTTCACGGACAGACAGCGCCTTCAACACAGCGCTGGAAATTCGAATTTACCATTTCGATATTTCTTTAAATTTTCGAAAACAGAGAGAGTGCGCCGAAAATGGGACCATCACTTTTTTACCGTTATTTGCTACATAGTGAAAAAATTAAAGAAAACATTTGGAGTTATTTCTGAGAAAATAATTGTTTAAAATTTCAAAATTGTCGCACAATTTTGACATGTTTAATATGACAATAATTGTTGGACGCAAAATTCTGCAAAAAATATAATCGAATTCTAATATTTTCGAACAATAGAACGTGACCGTAATTGAAGAACTGTTTTTGATGCACACATTCCATTAAGGAAAGCAAATAACTACAATTGTTGGTGTAGGAAGTGACAGAAAAAATTGAATTTTTGCAATTTTCGAAAAATTATACATTTTAACGGAAATGAGATCTGCACCATTCTCTTAATCGTCTTTTCTGTAATTCGGGGTCAAAATTTTATTTTAAAAAAATTGATGCCGTTTTTTAGAAAAAAAAATATTTAAAAAAATTAAAAATTGCCTATATTTCACTCAAAATTACGACAAGACTACTCAATTTTCGAAAAATTGTATGTGACTTTATGTTAAAATATGTCTTTAAAGAACAGATTCCATTAAGAAAAAATATGTCTTCAATTTTTTAGTTGTAGGAGGACGCTGAAAAAATTGAACATTTGTAATTTTCGAAAAATCAAGGGGGTTAGGAGTTTTAACGAAAATGAGAACCTGCCCTATTCTTTTAATCGTCCTTTAACACTATCCAACAAAAGAAATTAATTAAAAAAATTGGTGCCTTTTTTTGAAAATTATGAAAATGTCCCAGGGGTTTCATGTAAAGTGATAGCTACATCACCCAGATTGATTAGGGAATATCAATTTCGGTGAAAATCTTCCTTACGTTTTAGCCGCTAGCTTTCTTCACAGACAGACGTTTCGCCGTCATCGATTTTTCGATTTTTCGAAAACATGGATTCTGACTACATAAACTGTGAGAGGAAGTAATATGGTACATAGAGGAACACGATTTATGAAATTATTCGCACTCGTGGTACGTAGGAAAGCTCGCTTCTATCGTAGCTCGGTTTCTTGAAATTACACCAGTGCAATTATATCCTCTTTATTCAATACTTTCGTTAATTGCTATAATGATACAATTAACAAATACCATTGCTTTTATGTTACAGGGTTTCCAGATGGCTTGATGATCTTCTTCCAATGAAGAGGAAATCAGGTATTAGACATATTTACAAAAATTAAATGTTTTATTAGTATAGGCCCTGTGCTCACGCCTATCGTTGGTACAACTTTTACGTGTTTTCAGTTCGAACGAAAATTCTCAATTCAGCGTCTGGGTTGAGTAAGTATTGCTCTCCTTACTTTATTGTACACGTACTATGTGAATATGTAAGTAAGTATTTTGGGTCGATTGTCCCACTTTGTCGGCTACCTACCGGTGACCCCCATGCCTGAGCGTAGTTAATTTTCACGCGTGGGGAGTAAGTGAGGCATGTAGCGTATCATGGCGTATTCCTTTCAACGTAACTAGCAAACTCTGCCTGCCCGAGCTTTTCTTCATTACACAGCTTCAGAAACTCAGACGATTTTAACAGAAAGCTCCAATTCTATTTTGAACCGATCGGGAATCGAACCCGAGATTGCACCACGGAAAAGTAGTTCGCTGCCCATGAGCCACTTTAAAGCACTAAGTGAATATAATTATTATATTTCATAAAGCAAAAAAGATTACGAACTCGTTTAATGTTAATTCAATCGTGAAATCAAACAAATTCGTAATCGATTTCCGTGACTTTCTATCAGTGATAACAAACACAAAGAAGTTGGATAATGCGTCTACATTTCCTGACCTGCCTCAAGTTCGAAAATGTAAGCTCAGTCACAATACGTCATCAGGCTATATTCCATGTTTGAAGTTCGTATCTCAAACAAGATCAGGTGCACGCGAAATATCCACCTGAGAAGTAGAGCGTACGATTAACACCAGACTAGAGGAAGAAGTGGTTACTCAGTTTGCCCATCGTGTGTAGATATCACGATCAGCTGATAAGCGCGTCTTAAATATTAGAGGTTACTCGAATACGAGTAAGAAGGTTTGCATGATCTGCGCCACATACGTCGGCTTTATTCGGACGTAGCAGTTAGGGTAAATATTTCGGTGCGAAATATTTTAATAGAAGCTTTTTAATAGAAGCACCCTCCAAAGGAAGAACGAAATTCCACAAAAAATCGTATGCCAATCAGGGAGTGTGAAAGTACTACGCTCAGAACGACCGCGGAATCGACTGCACTTGTTTACAGAGAGGCGGGCGGACGTTTTGCCACAAATCAAATTTTCGGTATCATTGACCAACAAGGCATTGAGTCTAACTACTTCTGCCGAAAAATTTTCTTTCTTTGTTGCAGGAATACATAACTATAGAGAGATTACTCTACAAAGGAGGCTACTGCTGCTCTGACGGCTACTACTTGGCCACTGCAGGCAACATAACTGCAGGTTACGTCCATGCACTCATTTTGTCAGTGCATTCGTTTATGATTAGCTCATTTCTAAATGGTTTTCATCACTATCTCTTGCAATGGCATCGCTCTATATGACGTTCATTTCTTTCCCGATCTGTCAAACTGGTCCCTTCTTACAGTAACATCTCCACACTTGCGTAGTATGCGAGAAAGTAAAAAAATCATTTGCTGGGGAGGGATTTCAGAGATGTAGGGGGAAAGGCTGTATCGCATTCAGCGCAGCCTTCCCCATTTTTATACTGCGATTTATTCAGAGCTGCCTCTGACAGGTCAACAGTTGTTATGATGCCATTCGCGAACTTACATTTCACTATGTTGGCGTTCAACCTTCTGATTGGATGACACCGTAACAGCCGCTGTTCGTCAGAGGCAGGTATAAATAAATCCAAGTTTAAAACCGCCAAACTTTTTTAATTTTTTTATTATTTTTTATTTAAGATTGCATCAACATCTAGGTTATTAGCGACCACTACTGGAGTTAACGTTATGGTAACTACGAAGATTAAACGATATGTTGATGATAAGGGGTAAAAGGACGAACACAAATACAACCATGCCTGAGGCGGAACTCGAACCCGCGACCCTTCGGTCCGAGAACGCTACAACACTACTGTCACAGCGATCTCGGCCACCGGATCGGCACCGCCAACCTGCCGCTGCAAGTGCGCTTATCGGCCCCCTCCTGCGACGCATCACGAGGAAAGGGGCCTTCTTTGGCGGAGAGCGGCGCGTCGTGGCGTGGCGTAGCGAGGCGCGGCGTCAGCCCTGCCCTGGCTGTGGCACGCGGCGCCTGGAACGAAACCCATCACTCTCGCGCCGCCCGCACAATGCAAGCACTGCACCCCACACAAAGCACCCCTCCCCGCCAGGTAAAAGCAGCATTTCGCCTTGCGCTGCGCCGCGCCGTGCCGCGCCGGCGCGGGTGCAAGAGCGAGGGGCCTTTCTCGCGAGGCGGGACGAGTTGGGATGAGACGGCGATGAATGCCTTCGCGAGTGACCGGGAGAGGTAGCTCAGGGTATCAACTGATGTCACTGCAGTCTCTCTGACCGGGAGGTCCTAGGTTCGACGGTCGTCCCGACGGTGGCACGATTTTCGACCCTAGGTTGTCAGCTAGGTCGCTGTCTGGAGGAGAATTCTAGAAGCCGGCTGCTTTGATCGGTAGTTTTCCGTGCTTTCTCCGGTCAATATCAGGTGAATGCCGCAGCAGTAGCCTAACAAACGGGCCACGGACCGCGCGCAATCTTTCCTACGTTTTGCTTGTTCTATCCTCTCTCCTTACACACACACACACACACACTAACATGCACTACACTACCACACATGCTGGGAGACCGGTCGAGAGCTTAAACATTGTCCCAGCTGCCCCGGTGCCCCGCTAGTGGGAGATACCTGATTGAGGAAACCCCGCTAGCCGACGATACGTCGGTGGCAGATCTCGTCATCATGCGGGGGAAGATCACTGTCACCTTCCAATAAAAACATTCACTACACTTACGGGACTAATAACCTCAGTAGTTGACGTGCCCGGAATCACTAACAACCAACCAACTTTCGCAAGTGCCTTCGGACGCGCTCTGTTTCCCACACCAACGCCAAGTCGGAAATTCATTACCTTAAAATTACACGCCAAAAAGGAACAAATACCACCATATTGCAAGAGAAAACGCTCATGTTAACACTTTTCTAAGGTGAAATGAAAGTAAGTCCAAAAAGCAAACAGTTTTACCTCAAGGTGGCTCCACACATCCGTTACTCGGCGAGTAACGAACGACGGCTCGTCGAATCCCAAGAAATGTGGATGAGTTGCTTGTTATTTGCGAGTGACGAACATTCAGTGCTCGTCCTACACACCGCGTGTCGGCCTTTTGGACACATCAAAGGAAGCAAACATTCGCCGAACACATCAGCTACTCAGGATTCGGCGAGTAATAAGCTCGCTGCTCCGCGAATGCCGAATGTGTGGAGCCGCCTTAACAGTTAAGGCGCCTTAATGTTATACCTTAATACTATTGTCAAAGTTATGTCGTCCTACGACCCAACGCCCAGTCACAACTATTGTGTCGAGGATTCTAGGAAAACCAGTTAAAAATACCATAATCCAATCTAAAATCCACAAAGAGCATAGAAATTCCTTTTAGAAGTCTGGATAATGCAAGGAACTACTGACATGTGACTGGGAAGTGTACGGGCAAGCGTCGTGGCTTTTTACTTCTTCCCTGAGGCGTCGCTTGTTGCACAACGGGTCGCGTAGGTAGACGACGTGTATTACATGTATGATATGAACATCGAAGCACCACTCGTGTGAGGAGTACAATAATTATTATGGCTGTTGTGTTGCCTACAGGCCATTCCTCATGATAATATCGATTCGCAGAAATGACGAATGTTTTAACAAAAGCGCGCAACATACGTGAAACTCTAAAAAAATATTACCTATGTTTAACGAATTCAGTAAAATATGTCTATTTAATGAACATTTGATAACAAATACAGAAAAAATGTTACACCGTGTTCACGTGAATACGTATCTGAATACACTTCATGATAAGTGTGCCAGTTGTAGCCGTTTTAAATTGTGTATACTTGTAGGAAAGGTGACCAATAAAGATCAATGTATGAGCATGTGGTTTACTGCAGCTCTCAAAAGGTTAAATAAATAACCCAAATATCGATTTGTGAAAACAACTAGTATTGGTGTTTACTGTCCTTCAGCCATCGTCGTTTCTGTAGTATTTAAAGGAAGAAGATATAGTACGTTGGCTTGCGAAAAAAGTTCTTTCGAATATCAGACCTGACACTCAGATGTTTGTGTTTGGATGTCATAAGCTCTTTCAGACAATACATAAGAGAGATATTACTGAGTTGACATTAGGAACGAAAGATCGAAGCAATAAATAAATACATTCATTTTCATTCCTACTCGCATCGTTTTTAGCTTTTTATCGCAGTTTTTACAGGCAGAAATAAACTATGCCAGAAGTTTGCAAAAACCTCTTTTCTCTCTCAGAAACAAAAAATCAGAGTCCAGAAGGATAAAAAAAGTTTGCTACAACAAAAGCTGCGATGAGGTAACTGCATGTTAAGGGGCAGAACCTTGCGCAACCAAACAGCAACGTCTTTCCTCTGTGGTTCAACATTGTTAGGATAAGAAAGAGTAAAGAAAGCGTAAAGAAAGAAGGCGGTGGCGGTACCAGGTACTGTTTCTGAGGAGCTAACCAGCTTACGTTTTAAGCAGAAAGACCTACGGCGGCGCTGATGCCAAACGTAGCAATTCTTCAAGGTTTTGTCTATGGAACGAAAATAGAACGAATAGAAAATAAATCTGAAACTAACTGAAGAAAACATACTTAAAAGAACAAGCAGAATAGAACAACTGAAACGCCTTTTCGAAACTATATAGCAACGTTAAACAAGACGGTGGTAGGAGTTCCAATAACAAAGCTAACGCCTTTCTGGAAAAGTAAATCGATTAAAAAAAATCTGATCTAATTCACATTGTCTTTCATCTTTCCAACAATCACATCTCCGTCTAACAAATGCAAGTGAAACTGTCGCGGAATTAAAAGTCACTCTCCCTCCAATACTACCCATGAATCTGGCATGCGTAATAGGGAGAAAATATTTTCCGGATCTGAACGCAATGTCCCATGTCAAGAGGTCCAACGGGCCCGAAAGAATAGAAGAAAGTAAATTTTAGATTTTTTCTTAAGTAATAGCGTAAGTACAATTAATTCACTGTACGGAAATCTATTTACAAAGAGGACACATAACAGATCTACCCGATCGTTTGGCCAAGTGTCCACTGCGTTAACAGACGATTGGTTTCGCCCGTCCGCTTTTACCACGTCTCGTTTTCTTTTATTTATTTTTTTATTTATTTTACGTCAAAAAACAGTTAAAACTGCGCATGACGTGCTATGGGGAAAAGTGAATTGTGTGCACATTTTCAAAATTCTGTGATCCCTACACTAAGTCATGTACTACTTAAATTTTGAAAAAAAAAACACCTCCCATGTAATAAAATCTATTTTCAAGGATAAATAAGCAATAAATTTTGGCTCTTATCCATGTTGACTTCGGAATAATACTTCCTGACGCGACAGCATGGAAACGATAATTTGGATAATTGTATTCTCCACTGAATTCTAGAAGACGTGCACAAATAATGAAGTTACATTTATGTCCAGAAGCAAAACAAGGGGCACATCAATACAATAATAAACAAAATAGCACATATATCACTCAACTTCTACCAACACCTAACAGACATACCAGCAGCAGCTAATTACAAACTTCCGAAAAATACAACCCACATCCAAATAAAATATAGATTTCCGTTTGAAGCCTTCCTCAAAATTTTAGCTAACCATGATTCATAACCCAGAGGTTCTCCCCAAGAGTATCCTCCTCAATGCATAGATTAAGTTAGCTTATAATTTTAACTAGAATAAGTATGAAAAACATCTGTAAAGTGATTGTACTGAACGATGTAATCCATATAAAATTAATAAAAGTGTTAAATTAAATAAAAAAACATGGAGCTGTGTTGCCAAACGTAGAAACTCTCGCCTCAGCTGAAAGTTATTGCTGTCCGATACCAGACTTCCACTGAAAATCTTAATCATTGTTTATGGTCTAGCAAGACACACTATTTAATTCGAGTCCGAGACACTGAGCCCGGCAACCTACATCGTAGCTCACGCCCGAAATCCTATCGTGGCAGCGGCCGTCCGCGAAGTGTTTACATGCCATCGCCAACACAGGTCGGTGGGGACTAATATATCTCCGCTCACAATGGGCTCAGCACCGGATGTCGCCATGAGAACGTAGAGACGCCCTGCAACTGTCAGACCCAAAGTTCCACCTCCTGCAGTAAGCTAGTCCTGTAAGTATCACAGTGCACGTATGCTAACAAGGCAGCTTCCGCAGCGTAGGTACGCTAACAAGTAAGGTTGCCATATGTTCTCCATTTGGGAGAGCAGTCCTCCTTTGACGTAAATTGTCCTCTCGTCCTTCTATGTATTTTAAATGTCTTCTATTTAGTAACATTTGTTGTTAGTCATTTTATCGTGCGACTAACATCTCCTACGTTGAATCATTTATTGCCTAATTTTTTAATGGAAAACATGAATATCCTTTTTCTGAACTCTGACACAAGCATGCATGATAGTGTCTCTGTCTAGCGACTAAAATAAACAAAGAGATGCTCAAAACATCTTTCTCTGCATTTTGTGAACGAATCTTTTCACTTGAATCGCAAATGGAGAGAAGAAAGAAATAGAGCTAATGTTAGTCTAAATTAAATATTTCCAAAAAGAAATGTGTTGATACGTTTTTTCCCTCATCGACTGTCCTCCTTTGTACTCGCACATTTTGGCAACCCTACTATTCTTGGGTTTCTGTAACCTGGCTGATGACACGTCACCACAATGAAGTTAACCATCTTTCTTTGCATCACCACAGTGATTCAACGTCACCACAGTGACATCACCGAGATGACGTTTTAGCTCTCGATTGGATGAGGCCGCTACAGCTGAAGAAGTGTCATCGGCCAGGTTAGAAAAACCCAAGTACGAATAACAAGAGTATTCCTGCGAGTAGCAATGGGAGGTTCATTCCGCCGAGAGGAAAGCGCCGGGCCCAGGCGCGTGCTCCTATACCGAACACCCGCCCCAGCGGCGCCTGTCCCGCAGGCCCACTCGCCTCCCCCCACCCCCACCCCGCGAGTTCGATACGCGCCACAGGTGGCCTTCCGCTGCACGCGGCGCCGCCCCCACCCCCGCCTCCACTCCGCCCTACTTCCCGGCACGGCCCCGCCCCCGCCTTGCGCCGCTCACGGCTGCGCGCGCGCGCCGCCCTCACGTGCTGTGCAAGGTGCAGCACACGGACGCTTTCCACTTCCCCTCGCTACACGTGATACTAGGGTTGCCAACCGTCCTCCATTGACATCAACTGTTCTCTCGTCCTCCTTCGTTTTTGATTGATTGATTTTTTCGTGTTTCCGGGCGCGTCAACTGCTTTGGTCATTAGTCCCGTTAGTGTAGTGCATGTTTTTTCTCGGGAGATGGCGGTGATCTTCCCCCGCTTGATGGCGAGATCCGGCGCCGACCTACCGTCGGCCAGTGGGGTTTCCCCCTAACCAGGGCTCTCCCACCAGCGGGGCACCGCCCTAGCCGGAACAAGCTCTAAACTCCCGACCGGTCTCCCGGAATATGTGGCGGTGTAGTGTATGTTAGTGTAAGTGTGTGTGTAAGGGGAGAGGATGGAACAAGGAAGAGGAAGGACAGATTGCGCGCGGTCCGTGGCCCGTTTGTTAGGGTACTGCTCCAGCATTCGCCTGGTGTTGATCGGAGAAACCGCGGAAAACTACCGATCAGAGCAGCCGGCCCCTAGAGTTCTCCTCTAGACAGCGACTGAATTCGACCTAGCTGGAAAGCCAATGTCGAAAATCCTGCCGTCCGGACTCGAACCTAGGACCTCCCGGTCAGAGGTGTTGCAGTGGCATCAGTTGATGCACTGAGCTACCGCTTCCGGTCCTCCTTCGGATTTTAAATGTCCTTTTAGTACCTTTTTAACATTCGTTGACATTTATTTTATCACATGACGAACATCTGCTTCATTGTATCGTTTATTCTCTAATATAGAATAGAAAACATCAATATCCTTTTTCTGAATGCTGACATGCGCATGCATGATAATGTTCTGTCTAGCGATTAAAATAAAAAAACGACGCTCAGACCATCTTCATCTGCATTTTGTGAACGAATATTTTCACTTGAATCGCAAATGGTGGGAAGAAAGAAATACATCTGATGTTAGTCTCAATATGATATTTATAAAAGGGAACGTGTTGATGCGTTTTTGGTTTTTTGCTTAACGAGTGCCCTCCCTTTTACTTATGTTTTTTGGTGCTCATCGAGTGTCCTCCCTTTTACATGAACACTGTTGGCAATCTTAGGTAATTCGGTGAGCACATTACTGCCCTTTGCGGCACACAGGATGAAATCTTAAATTAGCAACTAGTTAATCTTTACTTGAAGTCTAGTAGCGTACGTGCAGTTTTCTTTCTAGAATTCAGCAAAAGGGGTGGACACCTATCATGTATGGCTCATTCGAAGATGGGTCAATGGGTTTTCATTAATGGTTCACTCCTTTTTACGTGCTTCTAAGCTCTCTTTACAAAACTTCCCTGAATCTAAGGAGATTATTTATTAAAGTTTAGGAGCTCTTCAACTCCCGAAGTTACTAGGATACACGAATGATGATTTGATAAATAGGTATACGTTTATATTGACTGTGATAACTTTTCCAAATTACATTGTAGGTCAGATAAACAGACATTTTTTTTATTTAAAAACAGAATATTTTATTTAAAAATGTATTCTACTTGTCATAGACGTTTCAACCCTTGAACGGGTCTTCGTAAGGTACATGATGTAACACAAACACAATGTATTGGTAAACTCAATGGGCACGAGTTACACAATCTCAGGCATGTCACATCATTCATTGGGCTGTCAATGTCCCAAGAATACATAAATAGTCCTGCATTGCGATCTATGAGGACTGAGCCAGCAAACAGACCAACTGGAGTTGCATCTTAACAAACGGTGCACGGACCACGCGCGACATTTCCTTTCTCTTCCTTGTCATATCATCTTTCCCTTACACACACAGTTACAGGCACTACAATACGACATACGTCGGGAGAGCAGTCGCGAGCATAGAGCTTGATCCGGCAGGGGCAGTGCCCAATTGGAGAGGATACCTGGGAAGGAAAAAACCTGCAAATCGAGGTGTCGGTTGGCAGGTGTTCACGTGCCTGGACACTTTAAATACTCAATTCTTTCTGCACCACTTCTATGCCCGTCGCTTGCATGTGCTATTGAAGGCTCAACGTACTGGCTCTTTCACAATTTCGCCTCCCCCCTTTCTGTGACGAAAGCGGGAACTTATTTATTTACGAGAGTACAATGAGCTCGCAACCCAACGCGATAGGCCTTTGCGGCGCATGTAAATTCTAAACTAGGCACAGTAGTCACTGACGTCCAACATTTCAGAAGTCTGACAGCCAGTTACGTGACAATTCCTGTCGCTACCAGTTAGTAGGCAGTGTGTGTGTGTGTGTGTGTGTGTGTGTGTGTGTGTGTGTGTGTGTGTGTGTGTGTGTGTGTGTGTGTGTGTGAGAGAGAGAGAGAGAGAGAGAGAGAGAGAGAGAGAGAGAGAGAGAGAGAGAGAAGATATCTATTCATTGAATCAATGTCTTTTTCTTTTGTACAATATTGCAGTATAGGCATTCGGAGCATTGGACGGCTCGGTAGCTTTTTGGTAATGGCTGGTCAGGTCATAAGCCAGAAGACCAACCCTTTGGTTCGATTCTTACTCCGAGCGACGAATTCTTCGAACTAATTGAATTACTAATGCATATTGTTTTTCTTCTAATGCATAATGTTTATTAACAATACACACTTTTGCTTCCATTTTTTAATATATTAAGAGATACATTTATATAAGTTTTGAATTTTTTGTTTTGAAAATCGAGTAATCCGATATAGCTTTTTTTTCAATAAATAGCTGAATATAGTCAGACGCGAGTAGCTGTTTCATACGAAACACAGATAGGGAAAGTCGAGACTGCGTATTCATTTTGGGGGAAATATTAAGTCCTATTCATAGCAAATCGTTGACATTCTGGAACATTTTTAGTTTAAGCAAGGAAGCGAGAATTAGTATTCCAAGGATTCCATGGACAACATTCTCCTAGTCAGCAGAGAAGCCATCTATTAGGATAATATAGTAAGCTTACGAAGTATATTACACCCGTACGATGTTTTAATGTTCTACATTATAAATAATTCTCATGAGATCAATAGAATTTGTAATATAGACAAGAATAAATGTTACATTTTTATTGTTGAAAAAGATTGATAATTTATATCAGTTACCATCAATCTAATAATTGGTTTCAGTCAATAGAACTTCAAGGAATCGTGATTCTGTAAGAATTACACGCCCACATGCAAAAGGTAAGGAGTTATGTTATATGTCGAACCCATGATTAAATTGGAAGTAAATTAAATAAATTAATGGTTACATTGAAAGAGTTTGGGAGCATAGCAGGGCAACAGTAGAAATTACAATATTAAGTATAGATAGTATCCTTCTTAGTATTAGATGTTTGCTGTAAATAGTATCCAATTTGGCAATAGTAAAATATCAGAAAAAATAGAAAATAATTTCACAATATTACTTACAAATCGACATTTAAAGAACAGAATTCATTAAGGCAAAGGAATCTCTATCAGTATAATAGTTTGGCAGTTAGTTGTTTTTTGTTTTTCTTGTTTTCTTTTGTTGCATTTTTCGAAAATACAGAATGCCGAAAATTGAGGCGGTGCCATTTTTAAGCGTAATTTTGCTATTTGCTTCCTCTATTGGAGGAAAAATATTAAACAAAATATTTGGAGCCTTTTTAAAATTATTTTATAAACTGCATTAACTTCAAGCAAAAACGGCTTGATTTTTCAAAATCATTGTACATAACTTTTTTTTACGGATTTACATTTTTAGAATAGATTTGATTTAAGAAAGACGTCCCTTTTAATGCTTAATACTATCTGTTTGTACTTTCGAATGTTATTTTCTTCAATTTTCGAAAATACTTGAAAATAGCCGATAATGGGACCCACGCCATTTTAGAATTGTCTATTCAAAAAATAATGAAAAAACTTGGAGCCGATTTCAAAAAAACAACAAGAAACAAATGTTTAAAAATTGCATATATTTCACGCAAAATTAAACGAAAACTAGTTGTTTTTTTTGGAATAATTGTACACGGCTCTATTTCAAGATTCGTCTTTGAACAGCAGATATCATTAAGGAAAAACTCCGTATTTTCAATACTGTATAAGTAAGAAGACCACGAAAAAATTTGCTTCTTTTACAATTTTCGAAAATTTAAACACTTAAACGAAAATAAGACACCCCATTTTTTGAAGCGTCCTTCATGCTCTTCGAGGAAAAACTTTAATCAATTGAAAATGTTCAGGTTTCGCGTAAAATATCCCCCAAACTCAAAATGACCGTCGAATCTCGCAGCTCCTCGAGTTCCAAATCGGGCAATCGGGGGAAAATAGAGGATAGGGGAACGTCAGTTTTGGGCACAACCGTCTGGGTGGTTTACACGCTAGTGTTGAGCAAAGGAACAGACGCTGTGCCGGCAATGAATTTTCCGTATCAACGACCCACAAAATGTGGATTCTGACTACACAAAAACGTGTTAGAGGAAGTAATTTACTACACATAGAAACAAGATTTACTTTCTTTTTCGATTCCACGGTCCCACAACACGAGTTTTTCTGTCGAAGAATCGCCAATTTCTGGTGCTGCAATACTTTCTCTTCAATACACAAGTGGTATGGCGATGATTGTTAGTGGTTCCGTCAACTACTGAGGTCGTTAGCCCCGTAAGTGTAGTGAATGTTTTTTCCTCGGGAGATGGTGGTGATCTTCACCCGCTGGATAGCGAGATCCGGCGGAGACCTACCGTCGGCTAGCGGGGTTTTCCTCAACCAGGTATCTCCGACCAGCGGGGCACCGCCCTAGCCGGGACAAGCTCTAGCCCCCGGCCGGTCTCCCGGCATGTGTGGGAGTGTAATGCATGTTAGTGTAAGTGCGTGTGTAAGGGGGAAGGATAGGACAAGGAAGAAGAAGGAAAGAGCGCGCGCGGTCCGTGGCCCGTTTGTTAGGGTACTGCTCCGGCACTCGCCTGGTGTTGATCGGAGAAACCACGGTAAACTATCAGAGCAGCCGGCCGCTAGGATTCTCCTCCAGGCAGCCACTGAATTCGACCTAGCTCTGTAGCTACCTCTCCTGAGCAACCTCTCTGAGCAACCTCTCCTGGCAAGTTATAAGGCAAGAAAAAAAAGTCTTATACCTAAAAATGCCTTAACCTTTACCTATAGGGTGGAACGTTGGCCTATTGTTTATTTATGGCCGCTTTATAGCAGCTCTGATCAAGAGCGATCACTGCAATTAACATTAGGTTTTGATTTGGTATATTTTTTAAACACACTCGCAATTTTCCTTTTGTATGTTGTTTTTCTGCTCCACCTTCACCTCGCCCAACTTCCGGTTGCGACCGGCCCTGCTTCCTCTTTCGCTGTCTCGTTTTGCACGCGTCGTCCTTTCGTGCTGCAAGGTGCAGCCATGAAACAGGAAACGAGATCGGTGGGTTTTTGGCGCTTACATTACTGGTTTCACATTGCTGGACGTTTTATCCGGAAGCAAGTTTTTAAACTCATAATTGCACAACCAGAATACTAGTTCTGAAGTATGATTACTGATCATGCACATCACTAGTCATACTTCACGAGAATTAAATACCTTTCAGTTATGCCCGAGACTAACTTTTGCAAGCAATCAAAATACCGGAGAGGTAAGACGCTAACAATGAGCAAACAAGGACTCTTATTTTCCATAGATGCGAAAGGTTCTCCTAATATAGAAGAGTGCATAAGTACTTCGCATTTTATACTGTTGAGAGAGAGAGGGAGAGGGAGAGAGAAAGTGACAGAGGAAAGAGAGGAGAGGAGAGCAGAGCAGAGAGAAGAGACAAAGAGACAGAGAGGGGAGAGGCGAGCAGAGAGGAGAGGGAGAAAGAGAGAGACAGAGAGGGGAGAGAGAGAGAGAGAGAGAGAGAGAGAGAGAGAGTGTGTGTGTCTGAAGAGCAATAAGTAAAATGATGAGACAATCGCTTTTAATGCAAACATAATTAATTAAGCTCGTTATTTATTCAAAACACATTTTCGACCGATTGAAAGAGCCAAAAGAGCGTCTTTGAGCGATCAATACTTTCACCCTGTACACTGCACCGTCATGTAGGCGGCAATGGCATCGCTCCAGGAGCGCAAAGGTGACGGGCCACCCCGGGTGCCAAAAAGAAAACCCCTCGAGCCCCGATGAAAATAGTTCTGCGGTGTTTTACTGCCGAAGGCGTTTACCGCTGGACGTCTACATTCCAACTCCCTTTCGCAGAGATAGAGGCTCTGCAATATGCAGCAGGTCTGAAACCACGATGCCATGTAACCGACGGAGAACGGAGATATAACGACGATAAACGATTTTTTTCTAGCTCATCCGAATAATTGAGACTGGAAGTTCAATTGCATGCACAAATGTGTGATTTTACGCAATCAACTTTACTTCACCTCCGAAGGAAAGAGTCTTATTTTTCTCCTAACAAATATTTCATCAAAACTTAATACTACGATGATAAACTATTTTGTAAAATAGACTAAGCAGCTTCGGTAGCTACGATCGTTACCGCATCGTTACGATTTGGGGGCGCCGATCACGATCAGCAGATCACGGTTTCGCTTCCAGGCGAGAGACAGAAATTTGATGGTTGATTTAGTGTTGATGGCTAGATTTCCTATTCTCATATACGAGTGAGCTAATCCCTATTCAAAATGTAGACAAATATATTACTAACGCTGCTAATATATTACTAATGCAATAAAGCCTAATATAGGGAGGTCAAATCAACAAATAGATGATTGCAAATGTGAAGAAATCAATACAAAATGAGAGAGACATTCCATTAAGAGACGGCACGACGAGGCTGCTACATTCTTAAAATTATTTTTTCCAGACAAAAGAAGAATGAAAAATGCACAGTGATTGATGTACCCTGAAAAGTCATTTCAATTTCGCACTGTTACTACTCCTAACAAAATAAGAAACACTCCACCAATGGAAAATTAATACGATTGTACTATTACACAAAAAGGGCGCCAAGGACGATCTAAATAAATATCGTCCATTCTCCTCGTCATCCAATATCTACAAAGTATTTTCAAAAGTTATTAATAGAAGGCTATCCCACACTTTGGATGAAAATCAACCGTCGGAACAAGCAGGCTTCACATCAGGGTATTCTACTGGCGATCGCCTTCAAGCAGTTAGTCAAATCTTTGGGAAATCGCGTGAATTCAATCTAAAACTCTATGTAGTATTTGTGGCACAGTGCTAAAGCCTTCGATTGCGGCGAACACCCTTGCATCCTCTAAGCATTGCTGAAACAAGGAGTAGAAAGAAAATACTTCGGGATTTTGGCAAGACTTTATACAGTCACGCAAGATCTGACAAAGGTGCTCCATTTCAACTGCTTAGAGTTGTCAAACAAGGAGACCTATTGTCGCCGAAATTATTTACAGGCCTTTTAGAGGAGATATTTCGACAACGGAAATGGAAAAATAAAGGAATACTTTTGAACGGCCAGAAATTGTGAAATTTAAGATTCGCAGTGATATTACAGTTTTCATAACCAGCTAAAAAAATAGAAATTATGCTGCAAGAATTAAAAGTACAATGAAAAAAGGTCTCCAAATGAATTTAAGCAAAGCAAATGTTACGGCAAACAGCAAAGAAACGCAAATCAAGCTAAGCACAGAAAACATCAACTACACCCAGGAATACGTGTACTTAGGTCAAACGATATTATTTCACAATAGCTATAAGAAAGAAATGAATAGAAGAAACTCCCAAGCTTGGAAAAAAATTGGGGATTGAGTTTTGTACTGCTTGATAAAACACAAATGATAAAAATAAAAATAAACATATTAGACAACTGCATGTTGCCAACAATGCTGTATGGAGCACAAACCTGGGCACATACCGGAAAAATGGAAAGAAAAATACTACAAATAACACTCAAAGATCACATTAGAAATTCAGAGATTAGAAGGACACAAGTGAGAGACGATACATCCACTGGTCAACAGCTCAAATGGAAATGGGCAGGTCATGTAGTACGACTGAATCACAACCGTTGGGCCAACATTTCAACGCTATGGGACCCGAGAATTGGAAAAAGGCAATAATGAAGACCAAGAAGAAAATGGGCTGATGAGATAAAGGAAGTTGTAGGCAATCTGTGATCGCAGATAGCGCGAAACCGTGAAGAATGAAAGTGCCTTAAACATGTGTGTATATAAACGCTAGTGCTTCAAAACGGAACAGCTAGAGTAAATTCTATATGGAGCATTTTAACAAATGGTAGAAATCAGAATTATAGCACAACAGAAAAAGTTAAATGAGACAATGAAAGAAGTGTATGTGAAAAGAGACAGATATAACAGCGGAAAGTGTTAAGCGGAGAAAATAAAGACAAAGTTCAAGTAGTACAGTGTAATCAGTTCGATGTATACGTTTCCAGATCAATTCCATTATCAGTACTTCAGTTCCGCAAGAGTGAGTACAGTGCAGTGTAACAGTGAACTAGAGACAGAAGTGTAACATTGAGAACGTTGCACAGTGTAGATAACTGAACGACAAACACATTGTTGTCGTTCATCCACAAACGTTGCTCACTTCTGAGATAATTACCGTAAGGAGAGACCATTGCCCACCCAGGGATTCTCAGGTTTTATTTATTTTATTTATTTACTACTCACATGCGAAGAGTCTTTATAATTGGAATTTGATGGAGCCGAGAATTAGACTGAGGTACTGTGTAATGAAAAGCAATACAAAAATGATAGTTTTATTTTATAATTTCAAAAACAACAATACAGTATCGAGTGGTATGTGTCTGAGGTAATCTTTGGGGGGAGGGTGAAACGTACGACCCAATGTTGTACCGCTTCCTTTTGACAAACATTTGCACACAACCGTTCTGCCGCACCTCTACGCGCATACGCGCGTTCGCTAAAACTTCCGAAATTGTCGAAGGAAGCACCTCAATCCGGTCTCAATGAAGAGGGATAATGGGAGGAACCGAGATCAATGGGCATGAGAGGAACTTGGTATTCTGTAATCTCCAGCTCAACGGAACCTAGAACAACGCTTCGGATTTAATTAAGTAAGGATAGCGACGGATTGGTAGAATCCTAAATTGCTAATCCCTAGATTGCTAAAATTAATACCGAGAACACCATAAAATAGGGAGTAGATAATTACAGAAAACAATTTAGTACAATTTTCAGGTAAAACATACATTACATCCAATTCATTTTTTAATATAAACAATGAACGAATCGTTAAAAAATCTGCTCGCTTTATTTCACAGTCAAACCTCACTTCAAAATCGGGACAGGTAGAGAGGATCAGGACGTAAAAGATATCGGCAGTTACTTCCACACAATCACTATTTAAATATATATTTTATAACTAACAATCTGTGTTGTAAATTTTTTTTAAAATGGTGACAAATTGATTTTACTTCTCACGCACTGCAATCGTGAAAAAAAATTAAACCTTGCTAAACTATATTTCCAACCATACAAGAGACTACCTACGTATTTTCGTTTGTTGAATTTATGGATTTGTAATGAATGTTGCGTGAATAGCACAGTTTTGTACAAAATTGGTAGTATGATAAAATTACAATTATGAAATGAATTACTAAGTTTACAGAATATTTCATTCGCTGCAATAAACGTCATACACTCCGATACTACACAATTGACAAGAGGACTATTACTACCTCACTCCACGGAAGAACTTGTGGTGCTCCAACAACACATACTTCCTCGCATTATTCCTACATTTACAATTTTCAAAATTCAGTGAGTTCAACGAAAATTAAACTTGCGCCATTCTTTTATTAGTGGAAGAAAATTAAAGAAAATATTTAGCGGGTTTTGAGAAACTGTTTCTATAAATTCCATTAATTTCAAGCAGAAAAAACGTGAAACCGACTTCTTTTTCACAAAATTGTACGTGACCTTTTTAAGAGCTGAAATTTTAGAACAGATACTGTTTAAGGCAACAATATATATCTTCAGTATACAACTTTGTTTTGAAATGCTAACTTTTTGCAATTTTCTAAAATACAGATAATTCGCCGAAAATGAGACCAGCACCATTTTTTAAGTTCTTTTGGACTTCTGCTGCGAACTTCTCGAGAATATCTTGGAAATAGTTCATAGGACCGTTTGACATGCCCTTGCTCGCCTCAGCAACAATTCTTTGGTTCCTCGCGACTCTATTCCTAGAAGTCTGTTGCCGTAATGTTTGAAAATGTCAGCAAATGCCGCCACAATGCTGACGTTTCGTTTTACAGTTTTATCCGTTGCGTCATTGTCCACGTACTATTTCGGATTTTAAGGTTTGTGACACTTTGGATGGGTTGCGCTAGTACGCGCAGAGAAGATTCGTCATGACTAGGGAACGGATTTTCATGTAAATACATATTTTTACAGGAACAAGATACCCGCATTCAACAATTTTCTTCAGAGTTTAAAAGACATTCTGAATGAATTGGAACCATTTTTATTTCACATATTTTATCTAAAACTACATATTTCGTTATGTTTTAATATATTTAAACTTTTAAAACAGAATATTTCACTTTGCAATATATGTTACTAGAATTATCTTTCTTAAAAATTAATGTAATAGTACCACGCTTCTGTGACCTGCGGAACTGAGCCAGGAATTGTCGACCTCACCATCCCCCCTAACTGCTTCCTGGAATCAAGGATGAGCGGGCGTTTGTGAGGCAGAAGTAATTTCAACCACGACCTTGTTCATGTTTCTCAGAGCCAGTGCGTAACTCACTCGAAAATTAACAAACACTTTTTAAAGGTCATTGTCTTATCGCTTTAGAGGATGGGGGGAGATTCCTTTAATCCTCCTCCCTCTCCCGGATCCATCACTGGCTACACGATACTACATTTCACCTGAGCACCCGCTACTCGTAAACATTGTATACATACAGCGAACGCTGTTTATTTGAAATAAATATGTTGTGGAAACAAATGTACAACTACGTTTGTAAAGGTAGAGCTTTCTTTCAGCCGCTCTGAATCCATGTTAAGGTCTGATAGACAACGTTCTTTACTCGGAAAATTCTTGTATATACCCACTTTAAATACTGTGATTAATTTTTATTTTACATATTTTATATTCTTCTTACATATATGGAAATAAATAAATAAAATGCATGTACATATTTTGCTTTATTACAATAAATTCCGTTTCCTAGTCATGACTAAGTCTCGGAGGTTAATGCTGCATCAGATAGAGAAATGAGCATGCCACTATGCTCTAACATTTTTAAAATATGCACCAAAACTAATGAAACATGATCTAACAATTAACAGTTTTATGTAATCATGAGCAATTACAAAACTTTTAATTTTAACAATTAATTTTGCATTTTTGTCTTTACTTAGTATTCCAGAGATAATTCAAAAAGTAAAATATAACGATTTCGTCTGTATCAACGTTGAAGTATCAATTCCAGTGCTACAAATTTTTAAACGCATCGTTTCCGAATCGAGACAAGCAACGTGTGATGCGGGTTGCATGTGCCCCTATTATTATGCTTGTATCATAATCTGAGAATGTCTAATTTTTCCGGTACACGTCTATTTAATATAGTCCTGAGGGGCTATTCTCTTCCAGCACTAACACTCCCAGGTGTTGCGATGTCTTGTAAATCGGTACAAACCCGTCATCATTCCTCAGCACGTTATACGTAGAGGGGATTTCCAATTCGTTACAATAACATAGTGTGGTCGGACGTCCGAGGGCAGAGAGCATCGTACGCAATGAAGGCGCCTAGGGGCGAGGCGGCGCGGGTCTCGATGACGGCAGCGGTGCTCCGCATTAATACACAATGCGACCACTCCTAATGTGAAAATCGATCGCGGAGGCAGGCAGGCGTTTTGGTCCGCTCGCCCGGCTGCCTGTCAGGAGGCTGGCGCAGGGGGTGGGGAGGCCTCCCCCATTAGCTGCAGTTGCCTTCCTCCCCCGCCCCGCCCTCCCAGAAGCAATTGGTCGGTCGTTAACGGGGCACTTTGTTCTTTCCTCACCTCTTTCCCAGTTCGAAGCGTCTTGAAAGCAAGGTTCGCTCACTTCGATCTTCGTTCCTAATTCACGCGCTGGGAACACGCGAGCGGCGCGGTGGCGACGCCAGCGGCGGTGGCGAGAGAATGTCGCTCCCTGATCGACGTACAACGGACGACGTGTTGAGTGTGAGCACAAAGGGAATTCGAAATATAATAGAATAAGCCGCTTTGCGTTTAAACATTTCACTTGAAAGACGGCAGGCATATCTGCATTTTTTTTTATATTTGACATTTGTGGAATTAAGTGCGGAAACCTGAAGGTTTAATAACTTTTATTGTATGGCAGACAAATACATTTTTAAAAGCAAGTTCAATACGAAATTAACCCTCTGTAAGAAATAACATTGAATCATATATGAAAATAAAAGTTAAAATACATGCCCTCATGTTTTCACAAAAAAACATAACTTTCTGTAAAATTATTAATATTTTTAATGATTTCCAATTTCATGAGATAAAACTATAAAGATGTTTTAATAAAAAGTGATGCATTGTAATAGCTGAAAGCCTTAGTTGCCTTTGACTATTGAAATTAAGACAACTTAAAATTAAAATTTAAAATATGAAACCTTAATCCTCAGGGTACTTTAACACATCAAAAAATTCCAAACTGTATTCACGTGCCAATAAGTAACATACAATAATCATTGAGACTTTTCAGTGTGTCATTATATTAAGACTACTGAATACTGGACCTCAAAAAATTAAGGGATAAACTAGAAATTTACACACGGACTAACATCCGGAAGTAAGCTCTTAAATCAACGAAACCTTAACATTTCATCAAACATCGTTCTCAGCTCAAAAGAAGAGCAACATTTTACTAAGTGGGAGACGTGGAATAGCATTTATTTTGGTGAATATAGTTGAGAAAAGTTGAAAACACGAACTAAACGATGTACAGACTTAATATCAAGAAACATAAAGAATTGCCTTTGAAGAGGTGTCATCCCCATGTCAAAATAGTATATCTAATTCACATTTAGATTTTTCTTCTGTCTCAGAGTGAAGAAATCGAAATTTACAGAAAAAATTGGCAGACATCATTCACAGGTAATGCCACGTTCTAGGCCTAAAGTGAAATTAAAACATTGAGACTTGTCAAAACTAATATTTCAGGGATGATAGATTACGTACACCGGAAAAGGCAAGTCTTGGAGAAAACACGGTTGCTGTAATTTCTCATTTTTACATTTCCCCAACGTCACATCCACCGACATTATGTGGGATTAACTGTCTAGTGCTCGTTTACTGTAACGACGAAACTAAGTGCAAGTACCGAGAAAGCCATCTAACGTTTCTGAAGAAATAGCGAACGTGTTGTCTACTTCTTCCGTTGACTACCGTAAGAAACATCTGTGGAGAAGGTATATTAATTACTGCAATTTCCACATAACGTTTACTAGCAGGACATAGGTACTGTGAGCCTTATTCCTCGTGTTGCAAGACCCAGCGCACAAACGAGTTCCGTTCGTCGTCGTGTGGTGCGGTGTGCGCATACAAAATGTACCATTTACTGCGTTCAGTAACAAGGGCTCCGACGCACTTTACCGGCCTTCGAGCAGGGTCGCTCCGCCCCCCACCGCGTCGATAACCGCGCCGGGGCGGGGCGGGGGCGGGGGCGGGGGCGGCGAGCGGTGGCGCAAGAGACTTCCAGGCCGGCGCTCACGACACGCACTTGCCCTTGCAGCCGGACAAAATCCACACTTTGCGTTTTTAACTAGAAATATTTTCCATTTCGTAGCGAGTATCCTCCGCATAAGAATACCAAAAACACAATTAGTAAATAAATTTAGCCGAGGACTTTTGCCGCGGTTTACACGTCCGTGTTGCGGCGGCCCCTCCATCGAAACATTAATAGTATTAGCTGGTCGCCAACGAAACAAAGAAATGTAATATTTCAGTCTTAATTTCTGCCATTTATTCAAGAGGTTGGATCCAGGACCCTGTCCAAAGTGTGGTGCAACAGTCACCACTTCCCACGTCATTCTTGAATGCCCTACTATAGATAATGTAAGGAAGGTCCTGAAAATGGAAGGAAGCCTTAAATTGTTATTCAGTTCCACAGATGGGTGTATAAAAATATTAAATTTTTAGAAATTAAAAAGTTGAACAGTCTTATATAACTACTAAACATTGTAATAGGCATAAGCTAAATTAAACAAACATAGATACAACGTATTTTGTGAAAGTGTAAATAATTGTGACATGTTAATTTTTGTTATAACTGTAATTACTGTTAGTTTATAGTCTTGAATAATGATAGGGGTCGTTGATGACCTCTACCAATATCGCAGATGACCTAGTTGTTATACAGCGACCTTAAATGCATAAATTAAAAAAGAAGAGAAAGGAAAGGCAGGAAAAGAAAGAGGAGAAGAAAAGGATAAAAATAATTAGAAGAAAAAGGCGGAAAATAAGAAACAGAAGAAGAAAGAAGAAGAATGAGAAAGAGAAAAAGTATGAAAGGAAAGAGAAGAAAAAGAATGGACAAAAAAGAAGTAAAAAGACGTAAGAGAATAGAAGAAAAAAAGAAGAAAGAAGAAGAAAGCTAAAACTAATGATTTACCTCAGCACAGTATACTCTTTATTCACATAGTGAATCATGAATACAGTACATTATTATTTCTCGCATAAAAAGCCTCGGTACAGCTAGATTTCGATTACTTTAATAAATAATATTTGCAGTAAACGTTTCAAGACGAAATACATAAATTTGGTGTAAATGTGTTGTTTTTTGTGGAGGGGGGATTTTAACACAAACAGTAAGAAAATTATTTACCAATAATGGTGCACCCAATTAGACAATTTATCTGGAGTGCACTATCACACAAAGTGTGTTACATACATATAGTTTGTAATACATCCATTACATACGTTGTAAATACGTACGTAAAAAATGTTCTTTCCATTAGAATATCGTTGCGATTTTCTTCAATATATCCGACCACACATTTATTGTCAGAGGATCCAAATTTATAACAAAATAGCGATGTAGTTTTTTTCAAATTCAATCTTCCTACATTTTTAACAAAAGGACAAGTAATTTTTTTTTCTGGATGAGCGATTTAAAGAACTTCTAGATTATTGCCCGGCCAGAATTGCAACCTCGTGCACTGTTCGAATGGAGTCCCCACCCAAGCACACACGCCACCGCCTTGCATAGGGGACACCAGCCGCACTACCACCCAACTACTCATTTTAAATCCCGCGGACCTCCCACCAACTTCCACTAAAAGATAAATGTATTTGTAAAATAATGATCTGAGAACTTCTATTTTATCGATACTAATTTTGCCTATTTAATACAACAAAAATATACATGTGTATATAACTATAACAAAATCGTGAAGCTTGTAAATAAAACATTTTGGTTTCAGGTTAACAGTAATAACGTAGTTACTTTAATCATTACAAAAAAAATGAGTGGTATTTCTTAATTTTTATACATTTTAGTGTGGTACTTGTTATCGAGACAGTTTGTTTCTTTGTAAAACGTTTCTTGTTTTATTAATAATTTAACAAAGTGTATAGATTTTTCTGCGGACCGCCAATTGTTTTTCGCACACCGCCAAGGTCCACGGATCTTCGGTTACTGACCGCCAGCTCAGGCCATAGGGTCTAACCGGAAATCATATTATGGACAGCAAACGACTTCAGAATTACAATACTTTCACGTTGTCATAAACTGAAAGGCAAATACTGGTGCACAATATACCGTTATTTCGATACACCGGGTTAACACAATTACTTGTTCGTCTTATGACGACAACTCGTAGCTCTCAATTCATCTTCTTTGAGCTTCTACGATCCAAGATAGCTAAATTGTATGAATAAACCCAATAAATGGTGACAAATCCTATGAGACATGTGAAGATGGATTATGGCTGCTTGTACCTTCTAAATAAATACAAGTATATTAAGCATCTCACTATAACAATAAGGACAATTAAGTTAAATGGTACAAGATCATTTAGGAGGTCTTCTCACTACTTAATATGTCTGTAACAAGTAATGTACTTCAGTTTCTGGGTCAATGACCCCTATCTCGATCGGGTTTTGTCCAGTTTTCGTGATCCATTGAGCAAATGCTGAGATGGCCCCTTGATTTACTTCTGGACGTAAATGTAGCTTCACTATGTGCATGCATTGTTGAGCTTTCTTTTTACTTATAGTGGTAGTAGATAGCTGTGTAATTTGCTTTGAGCATTAAGCCCGGTGGCAAATTCAATATACAGTACAAAATTATTCCATTGAAGGCATGCCTTCTAAATACAGAGGCCCTATACAGATTTCTGATCCTATCGCTTACAATATTACTAGAATGTAATCTTAACCTAAAAGTGTTGATGTTTGTGGGAAAAGTATCTTTATTAGTACTATAATACCTCGTCAACACTACGCTCGTGTATCCTCCTTAGAGGCCTCAATGTGCCCTTCCTCGGGAGGCGGCCCCCGGCGTCTGTCCGCAGTCTCCCCAGACGCGCTGGATAATGGGCCATCAGCGGCAATAGCCGACACCAATTACGTGCGGCCGCGGAGCAGCCACAGCGGCCTCCGAAAAGCACCCCTTCATTAATTACTCGAAAACGAGCGTCTCCCCCCTCTCCCGCCCGTCGCCGGCCGAGACGAAAGGCGCACCGCCCGGGTCGGTCCTCGGGCGAACAATTCGTGCGGGCGACGCTCTCTGCGAACAATTCGCGCGCACGACGCTCTCTGCGAACAATTCGCGCGGGCGACGCTCTCTGCGAACAATTCGCGCGGGCGACGCTCTCGGCGAACAATTCACGCAGGCGAAGCTCTCTGCGAACAATTCGCGCAGGCGACTCTCTCAGCGAAGAATTCGCGCGAACGACGCTCTCTACGAACAATTCGCGCGGGCGACGCTCTCTGCGAACAATTCGCGCGGGCGGCGCTCTCTGCGAACAATTCGCGCGGGCGACTCTCTCAGCGAAGAATTCGCGCGGGCGACGCTCTCTGCGAACAATTCGCGCGGGCGACGCTCTCTGCGAACAATTCGCGCGGGCGACGCTCTCGGCGAACAATTCACGCAGGCGAAGCTCTCTGCGAACAATTCGCGCAGGCGACTCTCTCAGCGAAGAATTCGCGCGAACGACGCTCTCTACGAACAATTCGCGCGCGACGCTCGCGAACAATTCGCGCGGGCGGCGCTCTCTGCGAACAATTCGTGCGGGCGACTCTCTCAGCGAAGAATTCGCGCGGGCGACGCTCTCTACGAACAATTCGCGCGGGCGACGCTCTCTGCGAACAATTCGCGCGGGCGGCGCTCTTTGCGAACAATTCGCGCGGGCGACGCTCTCGGCAAACAATTCACGCAGGCGAAGCTCTCTGCGAACAAACAATTCGCGCGGGGCAGCTCTCTGCAGGCGACAATTCGCGCGGGCGACGCTCTCTGCGAACAATTCGCGCAGGCGACGCTCTCTGCGAACAATTCGTGCGGGCGACGCTCTCTGCGAACAATTCGCGCGGACGACGCTCTCTGGAACAGACTGGCGCGGGCGGCGCTCTCTGCGAACAATTCGCGCGGGCGGCGCTCTCTGCGGGGCGGCACAATTCGCGCGGGCGACGCTCTCGGCGAACAATTCGTGCGGGCGACTCTCTCAGCGAAGAATTCGCGCGGGCGACGCTCTCTACGAACAATTCGCGCGGGCGACGCTCTCTGCGAACAATTCGGGCGGGCGGCGCTCTTTGCGAACAATTCGCGCGGGCGACGCTCTCGGCAAACAATTCACGCAGGCGACGCTCTCTACGAACAATTCGCGCGGGCGACGCTCTCGGCGAACAATTCGGGCGGGCGACTCTCTCAGCGAAGAATTCGCGCGGGCGACGCTCTCTACGAACAATTCGCGCGGGCGACGCTCTCTGCGAACAATTCGTGCGGGCGACTCTCTCAGCGAAGAATTCGCGCGGGCGACGCTTTCAGCGACCGGAAAGAGTGCTTGCGGAATAAAACATGACCTTAAAAGTACAAGATGTTCCCCGCCAGGCTATCACATTAAAGATGTGCCGTTGACGGAGGACCTTGCCTTTCGAGGCGTTAAGGAACCAAGGAGTTTAAGAAAATATTTAGGGCCGAATTAAAAAACATTAGAGGTGTTTTTAAGCTAGATTTATTTATGATACTAAAAATTCAATATTGGTATTTTTAATAAACTATTTGACAAGAAAACAGTTAATTCATATTTTCATAAACCTTTCTACATAACGTATCACGTTTTCTTCTATAAATAGTTTGAATTTAGAGTATGAGAGTACCTTTAAAATAGTATTATTAAGACTGTAATTAAACTATTATTCAGTAAGTTACATATCGCATTGATTATTTATGGTCATTTTTTTATTCCGTACGTTTTCAATAGGCGGGGGTTCATGACCCCCCATGGTGAGCCTTTGGATCAACCCCTGAAATAAAACTACTTCACCAACTACCTGTCATGGTTTCTTTTCTATACAGCAGAAAGGAAGCCAAGGATAATAGAGTATTTCCTTCACAGCATGTACTCGTATATGTATGAATATAAGATTATTCACATACATACACATGTTCTGAATGTAATAGATTCCGCATAGATCTTCAGAGTATTGGCTTCAAAAATATCATCTACATGTTAGCTTTCATGCTACATTCATGTTCGCCACCATTCTATTGTCTTTCTGTTCATAGTAAATTTCTATGTTCGGAATGATCACAACAGTCTCCATTGTTTTCCGAAGTATTGTGAATGGTTCTCCCCCGCTGAATGGTGAGATCTGTCGTTGACCTACACGTAGGCTGGCGAGGTTTCCCCAAACAGGTATCTACCGCTAGTAGAGCCTCGATCCAGTCGGGAGAAGCTCTAAGCTTCCTACTTGTTTGGTAGTGTAGTGTATGTAGGTGTAAATGTGTGTAACTAAAGAGTGAATGCACAAGAGGAAGGAAAGGTTCGTAGCCCGTTTGTTAGATCGCTGCTCCGGAATTCGCCTAGTGTTGCTCGGAGAAACCAGGTAAAGGAACCGATCAGAGCAGCCGGCCGCTAGAATTATTTTCCAGACAGGAGCTGAATTCGTCCTACCCCTGTAGCTAGTATCAAAAATCCTGGCACCATCGGGACTCAAACCCTAGGACCTCCTGGACACAGGCAATGCATTGATATCAGTTGATGCCCTGAGCCACCTAAGCTGGTTTCTGTGGTTTGATCTAACATCGATGCACGACAGCACTCACGTAGCTACACCATATAGAAAGAAAGGAAAGAGGGGAAGGAAGGCTAGTCGTTGACTGTACAGAGATCATTCAAAGAGGGGTACAACTGTCACTGTCGCGTGCTTAGATGGTTCACTGGCGCTTCACGCATACCCAATCAGAACTAAATTTACGAGCAGTTTGGGGTATGGCCTTCACAGGCACTTACAATTGTACAAGTTACCGCACAAATTTGGTGGTCGCACAGCAATAACGCATCCGCGATTCATACTTCAGGATGAAAAATGACGTGAGAAATGACAGGATGAGAAATGACAAAAAGCAAGGCACCCTCTTTTAAGTGAAACATCCTTTATTTCGGCAAGGAGTACCTAAAATATAATAAAAACATGTGAAACTACATATCGCTTCGATCTTTGCAACCAACCCGTGATACTAACTTTGGTAATGCCGTGTAGAGCAAAGAAGTTCAACCCCACCACGCACGTGTGGACATGGCGCTGCAGTTGCGTTGCGCATGACACAAACGTAGCTACTACTCGCGCAACTTTTCTTGAACGATGACCTTGCTTCCCCCTCCCTTGAGCAATAAACAGTTGAAGGCAAAAGCTCGCAGCAAGCACTGATGACAACATTCGAAGCATTGAAACGTCGTTGACGTGAAACAGAAGCTAGTCAAAGCTAGTTGCTTTCATAGCCGAGGACTTCTGTTCAGATTTATTACCATTATCTAAATACATGGCTGAGGCAAGTCCAGGTTTTTCAAAGGAGGCACCTAAAACTCCTATCTAGTGTCCCGGCTGTTGCCTACCCAGAGCGATAACCTGGCCGCACACGTAGCAGGTTTGACTTTAATTTTCCAGAGGTTGGCATTACTGTAAATACTCTAGTCGCCGACGTTGTAACTAATATACCCACTCCGCCCGCATTTCTTCAATCCATCGTTCAAGAAAAGTTGCGCGAGTAGTACTCATACAGCTCGCGGCGTTATCATAGTAACGAGAGCGGACTTACAAAACAAACGGGCCCTTACGAATATGAGCACGATAGCACCATTACAACATAAGAAAACCTCTTCCTAACCCAAATGTGTACGCATTATGTAAATTTTGTGATTAATTAATAATACAAAAAAATGTAAGTTGTGTACAATAATTATGTCCATAGTTTACCCTGACGCCCATCGTCAGCATGCACAAGATATTTTACGACCTTGCTATGGCTGCGGACCCGATACAACCTACTCGAATTAACTATGCGTGAAGCTGTAATTAATTTTATCAGTTTCCTTACAGTATAATTTCTAAACTAGAGACTATTTAGGATCATTTTCCCTGTGTTGTCTCCATTGTATGTCCCTCCGCAACGTGTCCTTCCCGTTACGCAAACCAAACCGAAAATTGGATGATTTCTATTCATGCGCAGAAAAGAGGAGAGTACCAGCCATGGAAGAGCACGTCGCGGGAAAACCTCGAACATGTCCTTGAGCCTCCTAAATTTATTGCTCCGAGTATACCCTTCACGGTTTGCTGACACCACGTGCAGAAAACGCACACTTGATTTTCAAAAGTAAAATGATGATCGAAACTTGGAATAAAGAATTCATTCATGGAAGTTTGCACCATTTAATTGTATGGAAGAAATCAAACACACACTACAAGAAACCTATAATCACAGATAAGTTTGAATGCACGTTTCAGATCTTAACAAATGTGGAACCGGGAGCGGTGGCTCAGTGCATCAACTGATGTCACTGCAGTGCCTCTGACGGGGAGGTCCTAGGTTCGAGTCCAGACGGCGGCAGGATTTTCCACACCAGCTTTTTAGCTACGTCGAATTCAGTCGCTGTCTGGAGGAGAATTCTAGGATTCGGGAGTTTTCCGTGGTTTCTGTGTCGAAGCAGTACCCTAACAAACGGGCCACGGACCGCGCGCGATCATTCCTTCCTCTTCCTTGTCCAATCTTCACCCCTTGCACACACGTGCACTACACTACCAACATGCCGGGAGTCCTGTCGGGGACTTAGAACTTGTCCCGGCTGGGGCGGTGCCCCACTGGTGGCAGATACCTGGTTGGGAAAAATCCCGCATGTCGACGGTACGTCGCCACCGGATCTCGCCATCCACTGTGGGAAGATCACCACCTCCCGATTAAAAACATGCACTACACTTGCGGGACTAATGACCTCAGTAGTTGACGCACCCAAAATCACTAATAATCAATCAATCAACAAATATGGCCGAATAATTGCAATCCAAGACTCTTCTTAAGAGATTTCTAATCGTTTAAACCGTTGACAAGGTCGTACAATTCAGCAATTGATTAAACTTTTTTTTATTCAGGCATTTGTGGCGCTTACGACTACATTTGTCTAGGATATAAACAGTTTTAATAATGGACATGTCGCTGTAACTTGAAATTTTCGTTCCTCACACCCTCCTGGTTCCACATCATCTGGGACATTTTCAGTCATGAGGGCTTTTAATGGATCTTCTTTGTTCCCTTAAAGCCGCAGCTGTTTACTGTCAGCAACGTCCATATGGCTCAACACGCGAAATGCTCGGCGACGTTTGGACCAGTCATCGTAACTGAACCAAATTTACTTCTTTTTGTGGCATTACAGGCCGAATCGAGACCTAGCCGGACAACCTCCTCGCAAAACCGCTTCGTCAGTATACCAACACGGTCTACAAATCTTTAGTTGTGGATTCACTCTTTATACTGTCATCAAATTTACTCGAAGACAGAATTGCTTTCAATTCTTGTATTTCAATCATTATCTCATTTGCCTTTTCTTCACAATACCATAATTCTTCTTGTGGAACTTTTTGTTATTTTTCTGAATCTTTAAAATGTCTCACCAAAAAATCATTTATCAAAGGTAGTTTCCTTACAAATGTTTTTAAATGTTAATTTTTAAATAATCCTCTTACTGTCAAAAAATATTTCGCCCACAAAACAGTATATTTTTCCGTTACAAATAACTTTGGTAGTGACGTTAAAATTTCTGTTTTAACAATCCGTAACGAAATGCTTAATGATAATTCAAAATGTGATAGATGAAAATGTGGTAGATAATGCAGTAACACTGCACTAGTCTTCCTCATTAAGGCGTATACCTGTTAATTATCATGAAAAATGTTAGAAATGAGATGGCATCATAACCAAGACACGTTAAAATGCACTTGAAAATCTCATCCATTGTCGAGATCGTGGTTTCTTACTCAGAACCTGGGACAACTGTGATTCTAGTTGTCTACAGGTTCTCGAAGGATGAGCCGTGAAATTACGCGGGTGTTCCGCGAAAACAAATAATGAAGAAAACATAATACAAAAAAGGCATAGCGCATTAAATATTTTCGTATAGTAATTTATTAACGTGTAACAATACAACACAACTGTACAACAATACGACCAATTAAAATTATTCTCTCAATTATATTATTTCGGATCCGAGCATTTGAAGTCCTAATGTAGATAGGTTTGGTTCTACTCTAAGGGAGTATCGCAATGATCTTGATGAAAAAAGAGTGCCGTGAACAAAACAAAACAAAACAAAACAAAAAAAAAATGAGAAAAAATTATGCCTACAGTACCGGCAGTGTATAAGCGACTCTGACAGTTCTCTCGCCACGTGGTGTGGTACGTCATGTGACCTGCTCTAAAGCAATCAGCTTGCGACGATTTGTTTACTTTCTCACAGCCAGGGTTCAGCGTTGCCGCCCATCTAACTCACACGAAGTCGCGGCGGCGACAAGGTTCGGCTTTGCCGGAAGTTATGAGAACATGATATCAAGACGTGTCACAGCCTGTCGGTAATTGTTAATGTTTGGATATTTCATTTATATGTAATGTAGGTGGCACCATGTGCGTAGTAATGCGAGGGCAACAGGGCATTGAACTGTCAGAGTCGCTTATACGCTGGCAGTACTGTAGTGTCTAGTCTTAAAGTTGCAGTCAAATCGCTCGATATCGTCCTTGGATACTTACTAAATGAAAGTGTCATTCCGCATTCGAATCATTCAGCACTGAGAATTATTGATCACACTAATGAGAGCCTTAGCATCACGCGACGTGCACATCACAAATGCAGAACCCTCTTACGCAAGGTGGCGATATGCGACGGTTGTCGCTCGATGAAAAAGTGACCTCCAACGCGTCAAATAAGTCTTCTAGTCGGCTGCAATACCCGTTATTGAGGCCTAACAAATTTTCTCCTTTTCCAAGCATTACGCTGGTGGTTCTTAAAACGAAATGCTTAAAACCGAATATGATTTGGTTTTTGGTGTAAAGAATTAATGTCGGCCTATTATATAAACGCCATCTTCCTAACCACGCTGTCAAGATGATTTATTTATTTATATATTTTTTATTATTTTTTGCGGGTCTAACTAGTATTATAATACGATTTACGTATCCGCTTTAAATAATGTGCTGTAGTAACACGATGGCGATAGTAATGCCAAATGTGGCGCTTTTCTGCTGTGCTGTATGATTCGAAATTCACGTGCACGATGGTGACGACGAACTCCGCAACGAAGCGGAGCGCTAGTTCACTAAACTACATTCCTGGATAACAATTTGTGAAGGTTTTATGACTGATGGAAAAGTTGTATGAAGCAAGTGTGCATCAACTTGTGCTTTCCAAATGAATTTAAAAACGTTTGCATTATTTTTAGAATTTGTAAAGGAAATTTTTTATAGACGTAAGTTCGAATTATGTAAATGTGTTTTATAATTAGAGTATTTTAATATTACATATTATATCCGATTTTAAATATTTATTACATATTCTTACTATTTTTATTACATATTTTTGTGCATATTTTGACGTTTCATAGTACATATTTTTCCGATCTCTAACAATTAGTATATGAAAACGTATTTTCTTCCCTTTCCTCAAATCTAAAACTATTCCCACGAGACTCCGATAAACAGGAAACGTTCCCATTTCTCACGTCGATTGTGCTTCAAAATGTCATAAGAAATCACAAAGGAATATTTCGCCCCTATTTCAATACAATACGCAAAATTCAAGCTAAGTACATGCAGTTGCAAAAAAGGACAAGACTTATATTCCCCTTTTAACGGTAGAAAATTAATAAGTTTTGACTGGCGAACAAAACTATTCAAATTCCATTGACGACAAAATAAGTCGGGCGCACGGGAACAAACTGATTTGATTCACAGGAAACCGAACTGCCACGCGCCGGAAGAGCGGACAACCATCTCCCAGTAGTCACAGAGTACGAATCCCGTACGAAAATATAATTATACTTAGTTATAAACATTAATAACCATTAATTTTCCCCCACCGTGGAGCACTTTACGGATGGTGGATCGCTTACGCTTTACGGTTGGTGGATTCTAAATTAAGGTGGATCATAATTCTAATTTCCAAAGAAAAAGAAACTTCTTCTTCTCCTTCTTCTGCTTCATGATTTAGGCCTTAAGGCCTGTTTCCACATCAAGAGAGTGAGTCTTTCCATCTTGTTAAGGGGCGGCCAACATTTCTTCTTCCTTTAGGATTATATGTGTACATTATAATGGGAAGTCTGTCTGGAGGCATGCGTTGGATATGAAAAAGAAACTTAATTTAAAAAATTTTAAATTAATCAATTTACCGCGACCTGAAAACTAAAATGAAGAAAAGTAAACGAAATTACTTTTATCTTTGACGTGATTGAAACTATAAGTCACACAAACAAAACACAACTAAATACAGGCAAACAAACATAGGTAAACAACCGGAACGCGAGCTTTCGGAGCACAGTATTCATACCGCAACCGAAGTACCTGGTACTGTGACATACCAATATGTGGGACCTTGTATTGCGTTACATTTATTGTGAACAGGGTGAATTGTAAGGATAGACATTTGTAAATATGGCGGCATAGCAACGGTAGACGAGTTGTCGTCAAGGTCAGCAAACTTCATTGCTTTGAACCACGGGGCGCGGCTAGTTGACAAAGTAAACTGTTTGGGGATTGGCCGAGAATGCAATGACAGTCTGGGGCGCGACTAGTTGAATGTGTAAGTAATTGAGGGATTGGCTAGGCATGGAATTTTTCTGACAAGAAACAGTAGCAAAACGGACCTAGTTTTGAAGGGCTGAAAGAGGGGAATATGGAGGCATTCCGACTTATGCCGTGGTGCTGTGCGGATCGTGGGTAGACAATTGATGTTGGGAGTTTGGGAATTGTGAACATTTACTTTGGAGCGTATGATTGTTGGACTTAGAATATTGATGGAAGGTGCGGAAATTGGAACTTGGAAATATTTCGAGTGCAGCAGCTAGAATTGTGAACTTAGGTGAATTTGTCGGCGACAGGACTGGGAGTATTTGATGCAGATAATAGTTTGCTGAACTTTAACATTTTAAGTATACGCGTAGAAAGAACTGGGAGCTTTTGAAAGGAAAATTAAATAAGTCTTATCAACTTATGAGGTGGTGAGGATCAGTGACGTGAATACACTTGTGCCAGAACGGAAGAAAAGAAGATGGTATTTGGACCTGGAGCCATCGACACCGGCGAAGATTGAAAATGGTTCTACGCGGCGACATCGGTCCATAGAACGCGCGAAGATGGGTACAGTAATATAAGGTTTGAGACTGGTCATGACCGAAAATTTCGTATTGTTACTAATGAAAAGTGAATAAACTTACAATTTTCTGTGAATAGAAAAGATGATTTTCATTTAGCCAATTCCAGCAAATGAGTAGCTAGAAATATATATTTGCTTTTCAGATTCCTCGGCCATTCTGTACAGATGGCAGATCGAATAATCGGCTATTAGCAGTCAATAGCGATTATTTCTTATAAGACCCATCGACCCAGTTAGCCGGATATTAATTTAATGAAAATAGCAGTTGAACAATTTTAATAATTGAATTAACGTAATCTTTTCCTGGCGCCCATATTCTTTTATAAATTTGGAATAAATTGAATAAATATTTAATAAAATTTAGAAGGGCAGAGAAGATATTTAATTTTAAAAATAAAATTAGATAATTTGTTTCAAATGGCGCTCCAACTGGGGCTGAATTTGTTTGAAATCAGACAGTTTGTTTCAGTACCGCTGATGTGACTAATCCAACAGCCGAACTTATTCCTTCCCACAAACGATTAATGAATTCTTAAGATATTCACCACGATTAAATATCTAATGTATTCGAGGTATTATTTTACTAATGTCATTGTTGTTAAGAAAAATTATGTTAACGAGGATTCATTCTTCACATCGAACGTGCTATAGTGGATGTTTTGTCTATGAAGGTCTTATTTTATTGGAATCTTAAAACAATGCTACGTAGAAGAAGACCATCTCCGACCCCGTCATGTTGATGTTCGAAACTTGAGCCACCGAGACCGGAGAAGCGGATATACAATACGCACCCGGTTTTCTTTCATTACAGCGTCGCTGCTGTAGCTCGCCAACATTTATATAAGAATTTGGCACAATAACATTGCCATTTTCGGGTTTGATTTTTTTTTTCTGTGGGGCTCACGTGAACAGAGCCGGCTGCTGTTCGCCGGCGCCAGGCGGAAGTGCGGCCCTGGCTTCCGAGCTCGCCGGAAGTCATGGAAGGCGCAAGGAGTCTCTTCCGGCAGACCCGCCCCTGTCCCTCCATCCGTCGCCCGTTTCCTTCTTTCCGTCCATTAAGGAACTTCACAATTTCGATATGAGTAATATAGGATAGGCAGATACATCGATACAGTGTTATGAAATGATATTAGCACTAACGGTATCGTATCGAAATTGCTGCATCTTTGATATCGATATTGTAACTGTAAAACCTGTTATGGCATCAAATAGACATCGATTGTTATAATCGCGTCCTGCTCTTTCTTCCCTCAATAGGGACTTCAAGGTTAGTATACAATATTTTCACAAGAAAGAATTGTTCCTTTGTTGGAAATGTTTATGGAAATTAATACGAACTATTGTATGTAATAAACAAAATATCCTTGACCTTTAATCTTATGTAAAAGTTAAATTGTATACATATAATATACATTAAATGTTATTTGTCACATTGAATATAATACATTTTATTATCATTTGTGAGATGGCTCCCAAAGGATCTAATTTTGGGAGATCAAGAATTAAAAACTCGTAGTTACAATTGAAAATGTTACCCCAAAATGAACTTTAACTAACCATACTGCGTATATTTCTAAGTAATTTTGTAATTTTTTAGCTTGACCATCATTACTAGGGACAGGATTTTTTCACCTAAAATATCTTGAAATATGCTTTTTAAAATGTGCATTTATGACCTGAAAATTCTGAAATAAGCACTTTAATATGCATTTAGTATGACCTAAAAATTGTGAAATATGCACTTTAATACGCAATTAAAATTAACAATATTTCCTTTCTTCTGTAAACTTTTCTTGATAAAATTCAGGAGAAGCATATTTGGAATGAAAAGATATATTTTTGTGCAAACATAATATAACCTAGCTTACTTGTCGGGAGAAATAATTGAAGTTGCACGTTAGTGAAGTACATTGTGTCTTCTTTCATTTTTTCTGCCTTTAAGCAATATGAATAAATATCATTCATTTTCACAAATATTTTATCAACCACAGAAAAGAAAAAAAAAACGCACATTGTGACAAGCTCTTTTTAATCAATGAACACTCAAAAATAAATGGATTCCATGACAACACGAAAACATGAAAAATTTTAGAGACAGGTCTCCATTTTAACGAAATATGCAAAAGATGCTCCTATAATTACACGAATATGCACCAAGAGGAAAAACCGGGCAAATATGGACTATCGTATTAATCTACCCAGCATCCAATTTTAACCACAAGTCAAGAAATTTCACTTAGCTATGCCCTGAAGTAATAGACAAAAATATGCAAAATCATAGAAATCCGCTCCATAATAATTACAATAAGAAAATATAACAAGTGAACGGGGAGAAGAGATTTGTACCCGATTGAAATAATTAATGAAGAATGTTACTAAAAGTAATATTAACGCGATTTCTGAAAATGAATATTAGCCCTTTGTGAGTTGTTGTTCATAATAGATACTTCAACTTCAAAATCAATAGTTTCCTGTGTGGGAAGGAGGATACGACTGAATTTATGGAATCATAAAAAAGACTGCCTTATGCGCATATAAATTTCGTGCACAAGGTTATTAAGTTTTCTTTAAACTCCGTGTTTCTTTGGCTACCAAAACGTTTCCCGCTTAAATTCGAAGTGAAAAAATTTAGGTTTTCTTACTAATAACAATATAAAAGAAATAAAAAATAAAATATTCTCCCTCACCTTTTGCAAGGTGTACGCCCTAGTTTATGGCTTCCCATCGACTGCACTATTTAGTTTAGTTCAGAGACCTTCGCACGCTGTCAGTTCTCTTTTTCTTGCGCCGGGAGAGGTAGCCCGCGGCTCGCCTGACAGCAAAAGCTTCTGTTCCGCCACCCCGCTCCACCCGCGCGCCGCGCAGTCTTGTGTTTGGCGCAGTTGGCGCGGGGCCAGCGGCGCGCGGTATGTCAGTCGGCGCGGCGCGCCGGGATCTGCATCCTTCACCCAGTGCCCCACCCCGCCCCGCAGGCCCGGCCGGCACCGCCCAGCCCGGGCCCATCCGCTCCGCCCCGCGCCGCCCGCCCCACCCGCCCCGCCCAGCCCTGCCCCACCCACCTGCAACACCCGCCCGCAACGCCACGCCACTCCGCCCGCCCTCCCCGCGCCACCCAATCCGCCCCGCCGACCCCGCTCCCCTTTAACACCCGCCCGCCCCGCCCCCCCCGCCCGCCCCGCCCGCCTCGCCCACTCTCCGCCCGCAACGCCCACCTGCCCCGCCCGCCCGCACCGCCACCCCGCCCTTCTCAGTGGCCCCGCCCTTCCAGCCCCGCCCCGCCCCCGCCAGGAAGCGACGGTGCGGATGTCGGCGCACCATGGGTTTCATCTCCGGCGCTTGAGCTCAGCCCAACCCTCGCATAGCCTGTATTCCTTGCGGGGAGCTGCCTCCCAGCATTCTGTTATCTGCTTGTCTCGCACTATCACGTGAAGTAATACGGGAACGAGACGTTATTTCCGCCGGAAATAACAAAACATACTATCACATAAGAAAATGAATGACATGCGTGTTTACTTCTGCAAGGTTGTAATCATAATATATACCTTTCGTACAATAAATTAACATTTTTTTTCAAAACCTGAGATAAAATCAGGCACTAATAAAAATATTTTACGTTTACCGCGCCCAAAATACAAGACATTCATTAGGTTAATCCACACCTTTTTGTGCTTCTCCGGGCTAACCATCTGGAGAAGAACGACCATCAAACCAAGAGAAGGTATATAACACCCATACGAGCACTTGAGCCCGGCCCAAATCTCGTGCAGCCTGTATCCCTCGTCGGGAGCTGCCTCCCCGCATTCTGTTATCTGCATGTCCCGCACTATCATGTGAAGTAATAAGGGAACGAGACGTTATTTCCGCCGGAAATAACATAATATAGTATCACATACGAAAACGGATAACGCACTGAAACACGCGTGTATACTTCTGTATGGCTGTAATCATAACAAACGAATACATAACTTTCGTACAATAAATTAACATTTTTTCAAAACCTACGGCGAGTTAAAATGAGCTGGTTAGAACCAGAGATGGTAATGCCAGTGAGTGAGACTCTACACTGGGCCAAAACCCGAAGTGACTTTTTTTTATAATTCCAAATTTTTAAAGAAATTTAGAATAAACACTTGTAGGGCTGAAGAGGATTTTCAAAAATGGTATAAGAAAAAAGGCTTGCTAAGAGTGTTTATTTCCGTTCGAAAGAGGTTTTTCGTACAGTTACGATATTTAAAACACACTACACATAAAATTGCAGACAGAATTTGTGGGAGTTCAGAATTCTAAGGAGCCGTAATGCACACATCATGCAATAATGAAAATACCGTTCAATCAGACACTAATAGGAATATTTTACGTTTACCACGTTTGGAACACAAAACATTCGTTAGATACAAAATCCTGTTAATAAACACGCTTTAGAGCTTCTCCAGGCAACGTTTGGAGTTGAAAATACAGTTCTCAAATCACAACGAATAATATTGATAATTAATATTGAAAAACGAATCAACTGAGTGTTGCCTAATTTGACTATTTTCATTGTAATGTGCATATGTCTCAGCTTGCGATTATGTTTTGTTCGTGTCGTATGGAAACGTGTTTTACTCTGCCGTGAAGCACACGAGAACTTGGAACACGAAAAACCCAAAGTACTGTAAACCATCGACGGCATGCAGCATTCACATACCATGATAAATGAACGCGAAAGCTATTCGGCGAAAGCCACTCGGCTCGGAGAGAGTCCTGCACAATCCTGTAACACAAAAGTTAAGGGATTTCTTCTACGATGTTTCAAAAAGATGAAGAACAGATATTTCGTATCATTTTTTTTCCCTAGGGCTTTTATCCAGCCGACAGCCGGTTGCCCTTTACGCCCCGAAGGGACGCATATTCGACCATACACTAGACAAACACTTGCGGGCTCCTCTGATCTGGGGTCAGCAGAACGCGAGGCCCTCCGCGACAACACACACACAAAGTCAAGGGACAAACAGCCATGCCCAAGGCGGGACTCGACCCCGCGACCCTTCGGACCGAAGTGCTGAGTCGGTACTCGCTCTTAGTCACCTCGGCCATCCAGGTCGGCTCGTATCAAAATTGATGCAGAAAATAAAGGAAAAAACTAAAAATGTGACCTGAAATACACGTTTTCATTCAGGACAAGGAAGAGGAAGGATAGCGCGCGATCTGTGGCCCATTAGTTCGGGTACTGCTCCATCAATCACCTGGTGTTGATCGGAGAAATGACAAAAAATTATCGATCAGATCAGCCGTTCACTAGAATTCTCCCCCAGACAGCGGGGCTGAATTCAACCTACACTTCGATTTATTTACTGTCCTTTGACAGGTCATCTGTTACGCTATCATCCAATCGGGAGCTTAAACGTTACCATAGTCAGATTAAAGCTACCGATTGGATGACACCGTAACAGCTGATTTACTCAAAAGACTCTGGGTTTAAATCGAAGTGTAGCTATAGATTAGTGGCGTGTGGTGAAGTTTTTTTCTAGGGAAGCAATTACATTTCAAATTTTTTAGATTTTTAATTATTCTCATGGATAAGACGACAAATGAATAATTCAAACACTGAACCGATAAGCACATGCGGCGGCCAACACACGCGCGCAGTGAGTATGCAACTGGCCGATCGCTTTCAAAGGCGAGCTCGACTGAATGAGCCCACGCGCGCTCACCACACACGGCAGTATATCTGTCGATCACAGCATTTCCTATGAGACGCTGGATGCAGTCAGCCCAGTGCAGTGCTTCCAAAGAGCTGCACAGGCGAACTCTGTCCAATCTATTGGTGACAATAATAATTACGTGCTCATTTTGTAAAGATAAGATTGTGCGCGCCCAATTTAAACTGTTCTAACTTGGATTACAAGTAAATGATTCTAAATTACTAGTCAAGAGGTATTAAAATGTAAGATACCCTTGGAAATGATAGGGGAAGCAATGCTTCCCTTGCTTCCATGAAGAAAAAAAAACCCTGCTATAGATCTAGTTTCGAAAATACGCCACCGTGGGACTCGAACCCTAGGACCTCCCAGCCAGACTGTACAGTGGCAGCGGTTCCGTGGTGGCTCCGAGCTAAACTCAGGCGGTGATCCGCCTCTGGCTTGCGGGCACGCGGCGCCCAAGGTCCACTGCACGCGCGCGACGCGTGACGCTACCCAGACGCACGCACACGCGGCGGCCGAGGAATGCTGCGCTGCGGCACGCTTCGCTTTCTTCCTCGCCTCCGGGGAGCCCCGCCCCGCCCCGCCGCACACTCATTCAATCGCGCCTACAACCTGGTTGGTTGGTTGGTTGGTTAGTGATTCCGGGCGCGTCAACACCTTAGGTCATTAGTCCCGTAAGTGTAGTGTACGTTTCCCCTGCGGGAGATGGCGGTGATCTTCCCCCGCCGGATGGCGAGATCCTGCCTCGACCTTCCGTCGGCTAGCGGGGTTTTCCCCTAACCAGGACTCTCCCACCAGCTGCAGTGGGGCACCGCCCCAGCTGAGACAAGTTCCCGACCGGTCTCCCGTAATACGTAGTAGTATAATGCATGTTAGTGTAAGTGTGTGTATAAGGGGAGAGGATAGGACAGGGAAGAGGAAGGAGAGATAGCGCGTGGTCCGTGGCCCATTTGTTGGGGTACTGCTCCAGTCGCCTGCTGTTGATCGGAGAAACCACGGAAAACTACCGATCAGAGCAGCCGGCCGCTAGAATTCTCCTTCAGATACCTAAAACCTGGTCATAATTGCTTGCAAATGACAGTGGATTTGCGTAAAAATGGGTGTCAATGGGTTTTTGAGGTCGCTGAATTTGAATATCAAAATGAAATTTCAAAATCAAAAATAGCAGCTTCAAACTGGCGAATCTACTCATTGAAAATCAAACAAAAATGTATAAAAAATATACATATGGGGTTCTGGAGATCACTAATTTCGAATATCATAATGAAATTTCAACATTCAAAATGGCGGTTCCAAAAATGCTAACTGACTCATAAAAATGAACCCGATATGTGTAGAAATATAGATACAAGGGTTCTCGCGATCGCGGGTTAATATTGTTATCATTCAAAAAATTTATATCCCTAATTTTCTTATCAAAAATAAATATCAGAAAGAGAAATCGAAAATAAATAGAGAAAAGAATTCCTTGTGGCGTCAAAGGCAATTCCGGGATATCTATTGTTAAATCTTACTATGTAGCATTGCAGTAAAGTGGCTATAAAACAAAAAGGTACAGATATGTGCAGCTAAAGGTGTATAATGATTAAGGGCATTCTATTTAACAAATAAAAAAATTGATTGAGACAGGAATTCTCAGGACAAAAAACTTTATCAAAAATATATATGACTACCATTGTTACGCTCCATAGGTTAGAATTCAGCCGTATTCTACCTTGTCACCAACTTTGTCTTAAATAGAAATTTTCATTGAAAAATTTGAAGCCGGCGTTAAGAAAATAGCCATTTTGCATTACTGTAAATGCGAAATTTGAAGCTCTTTTTCACATTTTTTTTCATTTGAAGTTATTTGAAACACTTTCACTCACAAATCTAATAATATATACAAATGGCGTAACAAATTAACTTTTGCTCTCTACAGTTCGAACTATTTCTCATATCGTGTTGTATAGGTGGTGTTCCAGTGGTCTTGATCTCATAATACATTCCTCACATGAAATCCTACTGCGTTCACTGTGGAATTTCAATAGATCGTGAGTAATTGTTAATTCATTTAACGTTACTCCCATGGCTGCACATTTGCATACGTCACACTACACCAAGGACGTAGCCAAAAGCTTGTTGATCTAGCAACAAGCAAAGAACGCAAATGTAAATAACGTGATACATGTCGCGATACGGATTACGTTTCTGGGCGTTATCTACCCCGCATCTCGAAGCACACAAGCGTGCCGCGTACGCAGCACGCTCTGAGCTTCGCCAATCGCAGGGCGGCACATAGTTTACATTCCGGATCCCAGGGGGAGGGGGACTTTGGGAGGCTTCGTGCTGAGCGGAGAGGGCGGCGGCGAGGGTGGCTGCAGGAGGGCGGCGGGGGGGAAGGGCAGCGGCGAGGGTGCTGCTGGGGGTGCAGCGAAGGGGCAGCCGGGAGCGGCGGTGAGAGGAGAGGGGCGGGGGTGAGTGGGGGATCAGGACGGCGGGGGGATGGGCGGTGACGGGGGATAGGAGTGGTGGGGAATGGGGAGATGGGGGTGGCGGGAGATGGGTGGTGGCGGGGGGATGGGAGGCGGCGGGGGGTTGCGGGGCGGCGGGGGGTTGCGGGGCGGCGGGGGAATTGGACGGCGGGGAATGGGGGGCGGCGGGGGGATGAGAGTGGCGGAGGGGTGAGGGTGGCGTGGGGATCGGGGGCGGCGGAGGATGGGGGCAGGGATGGGGGGCGGCAGAGAGATGGGTGGCGGAGGGGGTGGGAGCGGCGGGGGGATGGGGCGGCGGGGGGGGGGGGCGGGGGATGGGCGGCGGCGGGGGATGGGGCGACGGGAGATGTGGGCGGCGGATGTTGGGGGCAGGGGATGGGTGGCGGCGGCGAGATGGGTGGCGGAGGAGTGTGGGGGCGGCGGAGGAATGGGGACGGCGGGATGATGGGGCGGCGGGTGATGGGGGCGGCGGAGGAATGGGGACGGCGGGATGATGGGGCGGCGGGTGATGGGGGCGGGGGATGGGGGGGGGCGGGTGCGGAGGCAGTCGGAGGTGTCGCTGCTTCGCGACGCCCGCTATCGACCGGCGAGCTTTCGGCCCGGGCATCGCGAGATGCGTGCGGCGCGGCGCCCCCTGGCGTGGCCCAGCGCAAACGCGACCGGCATCACAAGTCATCCTCAAACGAGGCGCGGAGCTGATGGAAAACGGAAGATGGAAAAAATACAAGGGGAACAACATGGTGGAAAATAAGCGCAACGAAATCGTAAGTGGGTAGTAGCAATAGAAAGATGACAAAGGAGAATGCGAACGAAGAACAGAGCATATAGCAACAATATTAATAATAACTACATTATTCTTACTGTTGTTGCTGTTGAATCGCCACAACTCTTTGTGGGAAAAAATCTCATCGATGTGTCTCAGCCGTGATAATTTCGACATGTATATTTCGCAAAGCGGGGTCCCTTGTAACAGGTGGTTAGCCTGATGGCTTACAGAACAAATTAGCGGGAAAAACAACTTCAGAGCAGCGAAGTACGATATAATTTTGCCGGCAACGATATTTTATCCAAGTGCCATTGAAGGGCACCTTTACTCCTTGTAATATACGTATATGTTACAGCGTTAATGCGCAGTCTTCACTTTCCTTCCGAAGAAGGCATTCTGAAGATTTTTGCGACTTTGAAAATATACCGACTACCCTCGGAATTATTTTGTCTAATATATTTTCAATTATAATCTCTGCTCCATTAACTTTGGCATTCAATCCTAGTATACTAATCACTACACCTCCAAGCCGTCTCATAAATATATGAAAAAGTGAGAGCGACAAAGAATATTCGAGTCAAAAGGCAAGAAAGATAACAAGCAAAAAATAACTCCGGAAGTAAGCAATCACAAAAACGAAAACTCAGATCAATAAGATGTAAATGGAAAGTCGATATAAGACGAAGGTAAACCGAGGGCAGGTTAAAAATACACAGAAAAAAAAATACAAACCCGTAGGAAGTGATCACGGGAGATAAAGGGACATGCTTATGGGAAGGAACAAAGAGGGCTGCACACATGTCGGCACCTGAGGCCCTCTCCGCACTGTGCACGCTAGCGCCGGCGCCGACGCTGCAGTCGCTGCGGCACGCACCTGGCCATTTCCTGCCACACGCACGCGAGATTAAAAGGCCTCCGAGCGGGAGCGATTCCCTTTCGCGTGTCGCGGATGGATTACTTCTATCAGATACAATCACGGCCTAAGATTAAAGCCAGACGGCTGCTGTGAGTGTTTGGAGGCAGCATAGGTGTAAAAAAAGGTTAGAGCGTAGGGGAGGTCCACGAAGTGCCAAATTTTTAATGCACCATAGAACAGCGCAAGCCGGAGGTGGGCTATGGACACGTTTGAGTTCAGACATTAGACGACAACAACAAATAAAAATCGTGCGTTTCTTTCCTCCTTCTGCGAACTCTCCAAACCCCTCCTTCCTAAATACGATGTAAAAAGCAAAGACCCGAAAAAGGCAAGTTTCCCATTATTAATCGTCGCATAGCAGATTATAACAAACTACTTGCAACAGCACTGGGTACTCTTCATTCAAGTATAGAGAAGTTTAAAAATATTCTTTATTATACCTAGATCATTAATGTTATATATATATACACACAGAGCTATTTCTTTGTTTCTATCAATTGCATTACCCTTTGATGATCTACCTCCCATTCTGCAATTATAACTTCCAGTTATAATGTTCTGCCTATTTTTAACCTACTGTGAGTTTACCTTCGTCATTAAACGACCTATTTTATCGAATTGATTTTGGTATTCCTTTGTTCTTGCTTACATCCGGATTTTTTCTCAATTTATTGTCTCTATTTCTTAACTTTCTTGCTACTGCTTTTGCAGTATAGAGAAAGTTATGTAATGCTGCTTGCAAAAACGGCGAATTTTCGGGAGAAAATCTCTATTACCGGGCACTGGTTTATTTGATTTATTTGGTTAAAAAACGGTCAAAGCTGTGTATGACGCATGGGGGAGAAGATAATCTGCGCGTAACGAAAATTAGGATGAATCCAGTTGCTAAATATAGAAAAAAAATCCTCTAACAGATGGGGTAGCTAGAATCCATGTTTTGTGAGTCCTTGATACCGAAAAATCGATGGACAGTTTGTCCACCTATGAACAACGCTAGAAGATAAACCGTTCAGCCTATTTTCTCCAAAATTAATTTTCCCCCTATCGATCTGACTGATGTCGCGACCCCTTGAATTTCAAACCGATATTTTAATTTTGGGGGATATTTTACATGAAGCCTCTGGGACATGTAAAACCCTTTCAAAAATTTCAAAACGAATTGCACCTTTTTTGATTAAATTTTATTGTTGAATAGTGTGAAGGATGGGTTTAAGAGTCTCATTTTCGTTGAAACCCCTGATTATTCGAAAATTCAAAACTTTTTCGGCAACTTCCTACGACTACAATTACGAAGATATTTTTTTTCATACGAAAATATGTCATCAAAAACTGATCATCAAATAAGGTCGTATTCAATTTTTTTAAATGTATAAGTATTTCTTGTGTCAAACATATGCACTTTTTATTTTTTTAATAATTTTTTTAAAAACAGCACCAAAGTCTTCGATTAAATTTTGACCTTGGATAACGCAAAGAACGCTTAAGAGCAGGTCTCATGTTCGTTGGAATTCCTAAGTTTTCGAAAATTCAAACTTTTTTCGGCGACTTCTTACAACTACAATTGTGAAGATCAATTTTTTTCTTTAATGAGAAAGTTCATTTAACAGTCATGTTCAGATTTTCGAAAATAAGAGTCATTTTTGCGTAATTTGCTGCTGAATTTTTGAGTTATTTTTGCGTAACAAACTCTAAAACGCTTCCGAATTTTCTCTTAAAATGTTTTTTTCACGTGTGTAGCAAAAAACTGTAAAGAATGTGGTGTTGATCCCATGTTCGGCGCTCTCTCTCCCTCTGTATTTTCGAAAATTGAAAAAATTCAAAATGGTAAATTTTAATCTCCTGCGCTTCGTTTCCCATTAATTTACGTGTTTATTAGAATATACACAATGTGAAAGGACAAGCTGGAAGTGAGTAGTGGTTAACTGCCGTGTCTACAAATATGTTAATAATAGTATTTGTTCATTTACTATTTCATATTATTTAAAATTAAAAAAAATAATGATAGCAAGTGATAAAACACCTGAAACCTTCCATTTAAAGGAAAAAACACGAAAATTGGTTGATTAGGAAGCTCAAACTTCTTTCTAACGAAAACATATAGTGTTTTAAATATAAAGATTTTTGGAATTTTCTATTTGACAGAGGATTTAATGAAAATCATAACTATTGAAATATATAAATGCCCTTTCTAGAATATGAGCAAACAAAGTCAAGAAAAAACGTGCAACTATTTTCCAGAAATGTTGAAAATATCTTGGTGGTTTCATGTAAAGAACCCAAAAATTAAAATATTTTAATGGTCTCTGGAACAGCACTACTATACTAGTTCTTACTCTTGACGCATTTACCAAGTTAAAGCTCAAATGCTTCCAATCTAACTGAATCTTGCGTGAAACATCCACCCATCCCTACATAGAAATCGATTTTCAGGTACAAAAATCTTCTCTCCTTCTGTACCACTCTTAATCATCTTTGGAACAGTACTAATAAGACCTTCATACTGACCTGTGTGCGAAATGACAGGTGACAAGAAATACAGCTGAAAAGAACCTTAAACATGAATTCCACGACCGACATTGTAGATCATGTTGTTGAGGTGATTCCAATACTTTTACCCCCTGTACTACAGTGTAGGGGCGTAAAGTAAAAAGCTGTCAGACCTTTTCCTAAGGAGGTGTCGGGCAAGCGATGAAACCAAAGTGTATTGACAGTATAAGACACTGGGTGGAGATTCTCCGTACTGCTGAATCGCTGTCCTTTCACACGATATCCTACGTTCTCTGTCGCTTCTATTCTGGGAGTTTCTTGCGATTTATTTTTTCTCTGGTGTTCTTAGAAACAATAGATAATTTACGAAGCTTTCTATTTATACCAGATGCACAAAAATATAGACAACACACAGTCTGTGTATTCAATCAAAGGCATCCAACAGGTTATTCCAAACTTGTTTAGATACATTCTCGTTTGATCCAGTGTTATTAAAGAATGCCATCTCAAGACAACACATGTTCAAACTGAGGTGTAACTTTTCCCCATTTCAAATTCTCTGCATTTCTACATGTCATTGGTACAGCTGTTTTGGAAGCCGTGCAACTCCGCAACTTGGCCCCGGAGTAATTCAGGTCGGTACAAAAATCAATGGGATGCAGCTGCACACCAGACACGCATTCTAAAGCCTGCATATTTATGAAAGCACGCCTCGCCAATACGATTAATTTGTTTTGAAGGAAATGAAACCACTGAGCGAATGCAGGGAACATAAAGTGCACAGGCGCAGACGTACCGTCCATTAATATTCTTCCTCCGTTCGTTTCCTCTTGTGTCACGCGGTCGGGGAAAAAAAGGCAGGCGTGCGCGCGGAGGGCGTGGGGCAACGGGTGGCATGAGGCAGCATGCGAGGGCGGCGTAGGCGTGACAGTGCGGCGAGCGTGCGATCAGGGGCGATCGAAGCCGCCTTTTTCACGCCCCGCCCTCGCTTCCCGTCACTCGCGCCCTGCCGCCCTCCCCGCCCGTCAATTACGCGGGCACCGCCCCCCCCCACGCCTCTGTGCGCTCGTTATTCCTTGGAGAGCCCGCGTCCGGGCGCAACCAATTGAATAATGGCGCCCTCTCCACCAGATATGGAATTACGTTCGTACCATTATATGTATCTCACCAACAAACACAACGAGTTTTTCAAAATCGGCTAATAATGATGAATTGTCCATGCGAGGACGATAACTGAGAATCAGTGAACGATCGTTTATGATTATCTGAATTTAATGGCAGCCAGTGATTAGCTTTTCGCTTTATTGGTTACGAAAGAAAGTTTCTTGCACCTTGCACCTTGCACCGAAGTCAATATTAAGATACCCAAACTGTTCCTAACACTTCCCCTGCATTCGAAAGCTTGGGTAATTTCGTAGTATCAGGTACAACCAATTGGATAATGGCGCCCTCTCCACCAGATATGGAATTACGTTCGTATCATTATATGCATTTCACCAACGAACATAACGAGTTTTTCAAAATCGGCTAATAATGATGAATTGTTCACACAAGGACGATAGCTCATAATGTGAGAATCAGTGAACGATCGAACATGATTAAGTGAATTTAATAGCAGTCAGCGAATTGTCTTTCGCTTCTGTGATTACGAAAGAAAGTTCCAAGTACACTTGAACCTTGTAACCGAAGCCAATATTAGGAAACCTGAACTTTTCCTAACACTTCCCCTTCATTCGAAAGTTTGGGTAATTTAGTACTATCCGGGGAGTTGTTGGCAGAATGAAAACGGTAGGTAAGAGATCCCATATCGCGAATTAACTCAGGATGAAATGGTTTACACCTTGCTTTCTTTGGATAAACAGTAATAAATCTGATTTATTTTACTGTAATGTGAAGTTTTCCATTTTCAATTTCTTTGGACCACTTTTGACAATTTATTGGTGTTTGACAAAGATACTAATTAAATCATTTATTGTTTTATTAAAATTCATTGATGTCTAAATAAAGTGATCAATATATGCAATATTCCGTACCGTTTAATCACTACCAAATGACACCGCAATGACTCCTATTATCGATGACTGGCTTTTAATTCCTGATCTATAGCCTAATGCAGACCGCATGATTCAACTAATGTTCACTTTGACACGCACCCCGAGATATTAAATCGTATCGAAATTGCATACTCAATACTTTTCTTAATAATTCTTTTAATACCAAACACATCGAGATAATTCAATATCTATGAGTTCACATCTAGCATAAGTATTTGAACAGGACAATAAGGTGCTCTTTTGACGTGCACTACACTCATGTACTCAAGCACGCACATGCACACACTTTTATATGAAGTAGTAATTCTTCTTAACACGTGTTTTTCAGGAAGCCGTTCATTTAAATCAGTTAATTTTCCATTGCCAAAGCAACACAGTTAAACATTAAGTCCTACAAAGTTAATTAGAAACCAGCCCATTTGCAGTGATTCGTGATTCCTACATAAATGTGTAAACGTTTCTCACTGAAGCGAATCCTAAACAATATTGCCAAAATACATGAAAAATGGCAGCTTCATTTTCAAACCCAAAAGAAGCATCACAAGTTACATCACAATATTATTTGGCAATACAGATAAGTTAGAGAAAATTATCTTGGGACATAAGGTTTTTATTGTTCTTCTTAAAAATATTCAATGGGTGTTGAAGGAAGTGACTTACGTATATAAACACGAAAAGGTCATAAGACGAAACATTATTAAAGAAAGAATGTTGCAGTTAAAGTTTATAGCCATTACTCACCAGCTTATCAGTCAATGCTAGATGAAAGCAAGTGTAGAAATGACAATGGTAAATGAGAAGATCCACACCCACTATATTTCAAATCACGCATCATAAATGTTTTCCTAGATGCAAGACTACAAAAACACACTAATTATTGAATGAACTAATCAGGCACCTAAAATAATATGAAGCACTATGTTAGCAATTCCTAACTCCCGCCATAAAGAAAACGTTTTCAAATTAGCAGAAGAGAGTTTACCGCGAAGGTGTCAGGGAGGTAAACCTTGCATGAGTAAGGCAGACTGCGAAGAGTCGTATGCTCATTTTCTACGCGGGTGACACTCTTTCACCTGAGGGCTGGATTTTCAGCGTTGCTTCCATTTAGCTTCAGTAATTCGGGCGCTTTATGTATGGAATAATGGCGAAACGCAGACCAGAAGACACGTGCAACGATGACGGGAAAGCGATGTGCAAACCATATGTTGTCCGATAAAATCATCGATCGGTTAGTCCGCTCTGTGACTGAATTATTAATCCACTTGATATCGTATTCACGTTGTGTGTCATCAGTGATATCACTCGATACTGATAGAAATAACGTTCGCGACGAAATGATGTAATCCTCAAATATGTTTCTCTGAACGCAGAAGCGGATAATCCACAGCAGCTCAACCGAGTCAACAGGAATCATCAAAAGACCAGATGAGCGGAATTAGTCTATTCTCGTGATTGAAAGTGTCATTATTTACGCCCGAATGTAATTATGTAAATGGTAAATTTCATAATTGGATACGCAGAAACGAGGCCTTATGACCTGTGCCTCGCTAGAAAGAATCCCCGAAACTCACAACTGAATACCATTATTATTACGGACTATTACTATTACTATTATTATATTTTTTTTACGGTATTGAATATTTTTATTTACTTTGTGTATTATTATTAACCAACACACATTCAATTATTGTTTCTCGCAATTATAATTTTTAACAATTTGAATGTATTAGATGATCGACAACGCAAATTTTATAATATATTTTGGTATTTGAATAAGTTCCAGTTTTTATGGTGTTATTTGGTATAAGTGCTGTACACGAAAGGCGAGGACAATATGAACTTTTGGAGATCCATAAGTTTGACACAGCTGCTGTTGTGTAATTTTGTTAATTTTTTTGTTGCCGAATCAGGAAGAAAAGATTGTGGCGCGATGGTCCGGGACCCATTTGTTAGGGAACTGTTCCGCCATTCACCTGGTGTTGATCGGAGAAACGACTGAAAACTACCGATCAGAGCATCCGGCATCTAGAATTCTCCTTCAGAGAGCGGTTGAATCCGTCTTCGCTATCTAGCTAGTCCCGAAAATCCTGCCACCGACGGAACCGAACCCCCGGACCCCCCGGTAAGAGGCACTGCAATGATATTACAATACAGCATTGACAAAATTAGGGCTGCTCAGAGGCGAGAATTGGGAGCGAGACAGCCCGCGTGCTACTCGCTAATGCCGATTACTCCCGAACACTATTTTCCTTTCGCGGGGATGACTCAACAAGTAGTGGGCGACAGACGCACACACAGTTGAGACTCCAGTGTTTCCTCGTGTGAGTTGCGGGTGCATCGCAAGGGGAGGGGGGCGTTACACTGCGCACCCGCGAGGAACAGGGTTGGGGATTCACAGGCTTGCAAGGGCATGATAAAACAAGAAAGGTAATATACAAATATCCTTCAACATTCGCGAATTCGTTATTCGCGAGTTTCGGACATTCGCGATTAGCGAAATGTTACACGTTTTCAACATTCACGACTTCAACATTGGCTAGTGCGTCATTTGGTCGTGCGACATTTTTCCTGAAAACGAGCACACTTCATTTTCATCAACATCGTCTGGGAACCAAATTCGGCAGATAATAGATGTGCACGAATCATGACGAAGTTTTATGATGCTTATTTTTGCTTTTTTTTTGGCATAAATGCCTTCTTTAGGACTTTTTTCTTTTTTATGTATTATTTTTTTATACAATGCAAATATATCGGAAAATCGGCCATGGTCCAAAGTGACCACTGATTACGAAATCATCAATTCACGTCTACGTATTTTATAATACAAGAGAATTTCTAAAAGTATACCAACTGGAGGGGGGCGTTACACTGCGCACCCGCGAGGAACAGGGTTGGGGATTCACAGGCTTGCAAGGGCATGATAAAACAAGAAAGGTAATATACAAATATCCTTCAACATTCGCGAATTCGTTATTCGCGAGTTTCGGACATTCGCGATTAGCGAAATGTTACACGTTTTCAACATTCACGACTTCAACATTGGCTAGTGCGTCATTTGGTCGTGCGACATTTTTCCTGAAAACGAGCACACTTCATTTTCATCAACATCGTCTGGGAACCAAATTCGGCAGATAATAGATGTGCACGAATCATGACGAAGTTTTATGATGCTTATTTTTGCTTTTTTTTTGGCATAAATGCCTTCTTTAGGACTTTTTTCTTTTTTATGTATTATTTTTTTATACAATGCAAATATATCGGAAAATCGGCCATGGTCCAAAGTGACCACTGATTACGAAATCATCAATTCACGTCTACGTATTTTATAATACAAGAGAATTTCTAAAAGTATACCAACTGATTTTTCTCCATTTCCCTATTTCACAAATACCAGACATGTTCTGAGAACATGGTCGATACACCGAGGGCACCGAAATTTTAAGTGGAAATAAATGCAAATTCCCAGGTTTCACTGTTGCGAGTATTGAACTTCTAAGTCACATCATTAGATGTTGAAAGATCCTTCTCCGTATTCAAACTAATTTTGTCTCCCAATAGTCGCAAATTTGAAATTGGGATCCTTGAAAAGTTACTGGTAATATGAAAATATTTCTGGTTAATGCAAATGATTAGGAATAAAATGTAGAAGAGTTGTAAATATGTAAATCTAGTTTTACATTAAAATGTACGAACTTGTTTTGTGCATTCAAGTTTACAAAATAATATAGACAAAAATTACAAATAATTTTTTATTTTATTGTGTATGCAACTTACGACAGTACCTTTTTAGGCGCCTAAAAGATGATTTTTTAGTGCCTAAACATCCGATGTCTAATCATTACTACATTAACAAATAACATTGCACATCTTCATGTATTATGATTTCAGTATCCGAGTCTACGTGACTTACCTGGAATGATGAACGAATACATTATAATGTTGTAATGTATTCAACAACAACATTATATACATTATAACGTTGGTTTAAGAAACCTTAACACACGTTGTTTCCAATCAAACATCTAGACATCAAGTGATTGGTCTTGATATTATGTTTCTGTAGACTCTTCTTCGCTCTCTTCAAACAAATCTTCTCTTGAGGCTTGATGAATATTACTACATAACTCCCATAAAATGTTTGTTGTTTCAAAATATTAGTTTTCCTACATGATACAGTATTTTCATAGTTCAGAAAGTTTGGCTGATGTGTTTCTTTGCATTCTCTTCAACACGTCGAGAAATGTAAGCTGGAAAACTAGGAAATAACGTCTTATTATTAATGCAAGTAACATATTTCCATTTCTCAAAAATGTTTACCAGCTACGAATTTACGGGAATTCACCGCAACCTGTTGTGGATCCCACGTTAACTCGCTTCCTCCACATTATACTTGGATTTTCGTAACGTGGCCGATGACATTAGGTCATTTTTGCACCTCCTGCCTTATAAAATGAATCTTTATTACAGTGATAAGCACATGTTCGAGGCCACGAGCCCCGTCGAGAAGGACGTTCGAATTAATTAAAAAGATCCATTTTACAAGGCGGGAAGTGTAAATATGACCTAATGTCAGCGGCCACGTTACGAAAACCCACGTATACGGAAAGCTACTGGAGACCCAGAGCCTCACCCTGGAACCCCGCCGCCGGCGTCCAGCTGGAAAGCACGCGCCCTGACCCGGAGGTCCTAGGGTTCGAGTTCCGACAATGGCAATATTTTCGTCACTAACTCGTCAACTAGGTGAATTCAGCCCCTGTCTGAAGGAGAATACTAGCGACCACCTCCTCCGATCGGTATTTTACCGTGGATACTCCGATCAACATCAGGCGATTGCTGAAGCTGTACCCTTACAAACGGGCCACAGTCGGCGCAAGATCTTTCTTTTTTCTTTGTCCTATCCCCTAATTTTCACCCACTTACACGCACTACACTAACACACACGTTACATACGTTACACACACGGCTGGGTTTGCTCCATGCCACAGGAAGATACTCGGTTGGGGAAAATTCCAGTAAGCCGACGAAGGTCGGCGTCGGATCTTGCCAGCCAAAGAGGCACGATCACCGCCACCTCCCGGAATAAAAACACACACTACTACATTTACGGGACTAATGATCTTAGCAGCTGACGCGGCCGAAATCACTATTGAGTGAGTCAATCATTAAAAAGCATGCGCGCTGGAGCTGCCGACCACGTCAAAAGCCTAGCCTGTTAGAATAAGGTAGTGTGAGTATCGCATAGGATGCTCGTTATTTCGGCAAAGTTTCTAAAAGTCTGCGCGTGTAACGGTGTTCTTGGTACAAACCTTCACACGACAAGAAGCAACGCACGCTTGCCGCATAAGAGTAAATTCTCACTCAACAAAGACAAGCAACTGAGCGGGAGAGGCGGTCAAACGATCACCGAGCTAAACATACCGAGACGCAGTAAACCCGGAAGGCCAAAACTGGGTATGTGTACACGTCTTCCGAATACGATTAACCACGAGACGCGACGCGGACTGGCAAAAGACAATCAGACGATCGCTGAACTGAGAACACGGCACACTGTAAACCGAATAGACCAAACTGAGCGTTTGTCACCGCCTACAGGCTCAACACAAGACACGCAGACCCACACAGGTCATTTACCGTAAAACCATCCCGTGTCCCCAGAGTATACGAGCGGCATTACAGAAGTTCCGTCCCACAGAAGTTTTGGGTGTGACGGGCGAGAGAGACAGAGAGAGAGAGAGAGAGAGAGAGAGAGAGAGAGAGAGAGAGAGAGAGGGATAGAGGACGGGGGCGTCCGTCACGGGCGCGTCGCCGGCAGATGGCGCGGGGCGGAGCGCCGCCGCCGATCGATGTCCCGCCGCCGCCGCCGCCGCCGCCGCCGCCGGCTCCCACGAGGCTCGAGCGCGGACGCACGCAGCGCCCACCCGGCAAACAGCGCGGCCCGCGCGCACACTGCGATGCACACCAACCGCCAAAATCACAAAGCCTTACCATTCAAGCGACTCATTATTTGATTTTTTTACTCATTTGTGCATCAGGTCGCATCAACTGCTACGGCCAATCAGCCCCGTAAGTATCACTGACTGATTGATTAGTAATTCCGGGCGCGTCAACTAATGAATGCATTAGTCCCGTAAGTGTAGTGCATGTTTTTTCATCGGGAGGTGGCTGTGATCCTCCCCCACTGGATGACGAGATCCGGCGCCGACCTACCGTCGACTAGCGGGAATTTCCCCCACCAGGTATCTCCCACCAGGAGGGCACAGCGTCAGCCGGGGCACGTTCTAAGTCCCTGACTGGTCTCCCGGCATGTGTGGTAGAGTAGTGCATGTTCGTGTAAGTGTGTGTGTAAGGGTAGAGGATAGGATAAGGAAGAGGAAGGAAAGATCGCGCGCGGTCCGTTTGTTAGGATACTGCTCCAGCATTCGCCTGGTGTTGGTCGGAGAAACCACGGAAAACTACCGATTAGAGCAGCCGGCCGCTAGAATTCTCCTCCAGACACCGACTGAATTCGACCTATCTCACAAGCTAGTGTCGAAAATCCTGCCGCCGTCTGGTTTCGAACCTAGGACCTCCCGGTCAGAGGCACTGTAGTGACCCGTAGGTATGGTATTTCTCATATTCATGGATGTTGCGGTGTTCTTACTCCGCTGGTTGGAGAGATCCTCCACCGACCTACACGTCGGCTTGCGACATTTTCTCTCACCGGATAACTTCTTCACCAGAGGGGCTCCGGGACAGACTCTAAGCTCCCAATTCATCTCCCGATGGTACATTGCATTAAGAGTATGTACGAGTAAGGCGAAAATGTATGTATGTATATGTGTATGTATAGTTGTATGTGTAAGGCGAAAGGGGATTCGGTTTGGGAAGGAAATATTGTGCGTTGTCCGTGGCGGGTGTTAAGACACTGCTTATGCATTCGCCTGGTACACATCGGAGAAACCATACAAAAACTACCGATCAGAGCTGCCGGCAACTAGAATTCTCTTCCAGTCAGCGGCTGAATTCGACCTAGCTATCTAGCTAATGTCGAAAATCCGCCATACCGTCGGGATTCCAACCCTACAGGATCCCCCGGTCAGAGAAATCGCACTGACAACTGTTGTGCCCTGAGCCATCTCAATCGATCTGAAACAATTAAATACTCGAACATTGCACGCACGAGGGAAACTTGGATTCTGAGAATGGGATGGCAGGTCTAAAATTCTTTTAATTCCGTAAATATGTTATGAAAATAGTATTTCAAAGTAACTTCCGCTGAACTGTCTCCACTCATGGGTCGAGATGCTGGCCACAGGAAGTTGCTATCGGACCGGGGTTTGCCATTCCCCTTTCGGCGCGATACCGCATATTACGACAACTCCAAGCTCATACAAGTAGCTAAACCCACGTGCCATCTGAATACGTTTTTTCTCGAATTTTCTTTGCGTCTGTATGGCGTACCCCTTCGAATTAAGAATAAAAATACTTTTCAGGTAGATAGAACTAGGAAAACCTTACATTGAACGCTGATGGTCGGAGATAATATAGAATACACTCACAGTCCTTTGTAGGAAGCTATTGAACGACCCTGCTATTCGGATAAAATGAGAACAGAAAAAGAGGCTATTGAGATAGAATATAGCCTGACATCCGACTGCTTACAGCGACTGTGACCGCGACACGAGCCGACCTGTTGTACAGTGGAGTTGGGCAAGAGCAATCCCTCAGCACAGAGCGAACGACGCGACCGCCAGACGGACGGAGAGCTTAAAACCACAGACGTGTTCTCATTGACGTCCCTGTGGTTCGCCAGACGTCAAGGCGCTCGCTGACGCGAGGGATCTCCCAGATGTTTATAACACTTGAAGGAGAACTGCCAATCGCACCGGCTTAGATATTTGGATAGTTATTTAGTCAAAAACAGTAAAAAACTGTATGTGACGTATGAGCGAGAAAATAATCTATTTATATTTAAAAAATAAAAAACTATTTATAGTATAAAGATTCAATAATAGTAATAATAATAATAATAATAATAATAATAATAATAATAATTTTAAATGGGAGAGATTCACATTTCCAAAACTAGATATTTTGCCACCAGGCTTAATGCCCAAAGCTAATTAAATAAATTATCTATCTACTTTACGCAAGGGGCGACGCATGCTGTAGCGATGAGGCCGCTTGCCTTACACCGCTGCAATCGGGGTTCAAACCCCCACCGATCTATCTGGAAATTATAGTGTGAAAGATGACAGATTTTCGCGGGGTTCGTCCGGTTTTCCGTGCCGATCATTCATATTACTATTTTTCCATTATCACCTTGAAATCATACGTTCCACGTATTGTCATAAAGCGTTGGTACTGGCGTAATAAGACAAAGCACAATTTTACGTAACGTTTGCTGAGGGGGCTCAGAGGACACTCAGCGCCTGTAATAGGTCCGAAGTGACTCATCGTATTGAAATGCTAGGAACTTGATCCTGCCGGGAGCCACAAACTGACTGATGTTTCCACCTCATGCAAATTCCTGGCATCCGCCGCTTCCTTCGAGTCGCCGGTATTGCCCCACGTTGCCGTGGGGCTTCGAAATATTGCAGCAGCTGGCATTTAAAATAATACGCTTCAGCTCATACATCAATTAAATTTGGTGTGTAATCGACTTCGTTGACTGCCCTCTTTTAAAACTTTTTCAGAGTCGCGCGTAATAAGGGGTTGTTGGGTCCTTTTCCGTCTCTACAAACTATTCCGTGGCAACGGCCTCTCGTGGTGTGCTGACGTAAATGTTGGTTGAGTGTTTCTAGGAGCAGAAGAAAGGGGAGAACGGGTATCGTGAGAGAAAGTATTTAGATATTTATTTAGTCAAAAACAGTAAAAAAAACTGTATGCGACGTATGGGGGAGAAAATAATCTGCGCGCGCTTTCTTGAGTTTCAGAATCCCTTCCCAACAATTTAACTATTAATAGTTGAAAGATGAAAAAATAATAGTACTAATAATAATAGTAAAAAAATTAAAAAAGCGAGAGATTAACGTTTCAAAAAGTAGATATTTTCGTTTCCGAGTTATAGATAACTTATTTGTAACGGTAAACGAACTGCAGATTTGATTTTTTTGTATTGCTAACAAAATAGAAACTTACCCTAGGCTCTACTACCACTACAAGCAAAAGGAGAGCTCAACAAAACGTGCGCATTGTAAAGCTACATTTACGCCCAGCAGCAAATCAAGGGGCCATCTCAGCATTTGCTCAGGGAAACTGCACAAAAACCCGATCGAGATGGGGGTCATTGACCCAAAAGCTGAAGTACATTACTTGTTACAGGCATATTGAGTATTTTAAAAAAAATATACAATATAAATGTAAACTAATTCATAATACTATATCATAGTATTGTTAAAGTAAACATTATTTTTCTTTTTGACGATCAGTATAGTCTCTAATCAGTATAGAAACAGTTATGCAGCAGAAAAGATTTTACTTCTAACTTAAATTGGTGTACCGATTTTAATTGTTTACTTCATCTGGCAATGCGTTGTAAAGTAACATACATGTATTGCATGTAGATTTCTTGTAGTGAGCTGTTGATACTGACACTTGATGAACATGATTTCTACGACGTGTTGTAATTATAAATATCAGTATTACATGAAAATATGTTCCCACCGTTAAGTAAGTCAGTTTTGACAAATACCACTGATTCGTAATGAAGTAGGTAAGGCAATGGTAAGATTCCAAGCTCAATGAAAAGAGGCTTGCAGGGATCACGTGGATGACATTTTTGCATTATTCGGATAATTTTCTTTTGCAAACTGAGTTTGGGGACCATCCATACATTACGCGAGGTCTTTAGAAGGGGGAGGGGTCAAGCGAATCTCACCTAATCTTACATGGGGGAGAGAGGAGGTATTGGCAAATATCACGTAATTTTTTTCGCTAAAAACTGCTAAATTGCGAGAAAACTGAGACAATTTAAGTGAAACATGATTCTATACTAAAACATAGCTAAATCTTGCACAATATTTTTTATCGCAATTATGTGAATGCTACAATAAGTAGCATAGTATACTGAGAAAAATAATCTAACAAAAATTACGAAACCTTTTATCATTAATGAAACAACCTCATTACCTGTATTTTTACAGAAATTTAAAGAAACAAATTACCGAGCGTTTTTGGAGGTGCAAAAATATTTATTGTAATTCACTCAATTTTCTAAATAGAAGTCATATCTATTCTTAAATAAATATAATTAAGCAAATTAGGATTTTAAATAAATCCCAATGCAATCAATCACAAATTAACGTATTTACATTAAAAATACGCATTTTGAAAAACCTCACGTGAGATTAGAAGGGGGAAGGGGGTCGAGACAAATCTCACGACATCTCACCAAGGAGGAAGGGAGAGTCGAAAAATCGCCAAAATCACCTCACGTAATTTATGGATGGCCCCTTACAGACCTCACTCTGGAGAGTCGAAAAATCGCCAAAATCACCTCACGTAATTTATGGATGCCCATTACAGACCTCACTCTTACTTCTAATTTATCGAAAATGAAAAGAAATTTTGAAATTTTTCTGAACTATGGGTACTCTTTCACAATCGATGTCAGACAAGCAACATTCTTTTATAAACATATCAGTTTTGTGTCTTTCCTTCTTTTTGAAGAAAAAGAAAACAACAAAAAACATTCCGTTAAAGTACGATCAGTTGGACAAATATAGTCTGACACAAACGATGTTTGCAAAGGGGGTAAATTAAGAACGAGATGTCAATGAAATGAAAGCGGGTATTTCCGAGACCGAATATTCAACCAGGTGAAACTTGTCCCTTTGGTCTTTGAAGAGAACAAAATAAGTTACAAGCACAAGAGGGGTTTTTAATGAAATTAACGAACTCAAGAGTTAAGAGTTTTATACAAAATCACTACCTCTACAACCTTCTGAAAGGGTTGCAACATGACAACAGAAACGCTACAGCTTCAGTTGCCGAGTTGTAAATGCTCTCTGAGTAAGTAACATTACGTAGCTTCTCATGAGAGTCAAATTAAATAAATTGCCGCAGCACAGGCGCGCATGCAATCCGCAATAAACGTAAGGCAGCACCGCACATTGCTGTGCATAACTCGAAACCACGCACCGTGCAGAATTCGCAAATTCAAGACCCTGGAAACTCCGTTTTCGGGCCTACAAGGAACAAGATCACAACCTACGAAACATAACTCAGATATTATGTTGTAACTTACAAAATGTGACATGTTTGAACCTTCTGTTGCCTTTTCATACGTTTTACCCTTTCCACGTATCTCCACTCCGTAACACGGTTGGTCAGAAATCTGCAGAATTTCTAAATCTTTGTAAAATTAAATTCACTATTTTATACTGTACGCAACGATCTGGTATGTGTCTGTCTTTCTGTTGGTTAATAAAGCAATTAGGAATATCAGAATATTACCCATTCACCAGATCTGACCTACTGTATGCCGTAAAGCACAGCCCCGAATCTGGCCGTTCATGTTTGGATACCAGTAAAAAGCTGTTTTCAAAACGTTGGAGATCTCCAGTGGGACGGTCTTCCCAATTTTGAAACGTTAGTGCTAGGCTTGCTAGTTTCAATCCTTATTCACTCTTGTAAAGCGTAACTTCGCTGTATAAAAAACGTAAAATTCAAAATAAAATAAAAACAGCGATCCACAAAGTGCAGAATGTTTGCACGGGTCGTGGGTGTATTATTATCTTTTTTACAGATACAGCGAACAGAGATTCGCGATGGTAGTAGTTCGCGATTCTCTTTTCTGTTATGCGTCACTTCCCTGTTTTATTTTCCGTTTATTCCTTTAATCAGGAGCTAAGCGCTGTTAATATCCGGGGTTCCCAGACGGTCACCCATCCACGAACCATATAATCTTGAACTTGTGTAACCTCGGCGACCTGACGGAACCTCACTCATCAGTTCGGCTACCGACGCTGGCTTTTTAATTTCCTATATTTTAAGAGAAGCATGTCCCCGACCTCCTGACAGTCGCCCTTACGAGGTCGGTCTATGAGGAGCGCGAGTAGAGTTCCCAGACGGGAAGCAATAAGGATATACACTCCCGTTTTTCGGTTCTCGCAGATGACTGCGCGGCGCGTTTGCATATTGCTTTTCTGTTGTGTGTCACGTGTCCGTTTTATTTTCCCTCTATTCCTTTAACCAGGAGCTACGCGCTGTGAGTATATGGGGTCCCAGATGGTCACCCATCCACGAACCACATAATCTCGAACTTGTGTAACCTCGGTGACCTGACGGAACCTTGCTAAGCAGTTCGGCTGCCACCAACTCCGGGGTGGGCACCTATGCCATTTCGGCTTCTATCCTCACCCCCCATCGACGCGGAAACGCCGGCAGTCTGATGTCCGGATCTAGCCGGAACCCATTTTGCCCTCACGGCAACCTCTCCATACAATGCCTGGGTAAGGGCCGCCCTGCTAGCTCAGAGCTCCTAGCTTTCCAGGCTAGTACTCGGTACCTCGGTGACCTGACGGAACCTCGCTAAGAAGTTCGGCTATTACCGACACCGTCTTTTTAATTTTCTGCGGTCCTCCAGGCAGCCGCCCTTACGATGTCGGTCTATGAGGAGCGCGAATAGAGTTCCCGGACGTGAAGCAATGAGGATATACACTCCCGTTTTTTCGGCTCTCGCAAATGGCTGCGCGGCGCTTTAGCATAATGTTTTTCTGTTATGCGTCACTTGTCCGTTTTATTTTCCCTCTATTCCTTTAACCAGGAGCTGTGAGTATATGGAGTCCCAGATGGTCACCCATCCACGAACCACATAATCTCGAACTTGTGTAACCTCGATGACCTGACCTAAGCAGTTCGGCTATCACCGACACTGTCATTGCTTCATCAGGGGGACAAGTCTCCGGGGTGGGCACCTATTCCATTTCGGCTTCTATCCTCACACCCTATCGACGCGCAAAACGCCGGCGGTTTGATGTCCGGATCCAGCCGGAACCCATTTTGCCCTCACGGCAACCACCCCATACAATGCCTGGCTAAGGGCCGCCCTCCTAGCTTTCCAGGCTAGTACCGGAGACGAGGTCGGTCTATGTGTAGCGCGAATAGAGTTCCGGGGACGGGAAGCAATGAGGATATAGACTCGCGTATTTCCGCTCTCGCCGCGTGGCACGGCGCGAGGGGAAAGCGAAGCAAAGCGAAAAGTCGCGGCGCGGCGCGGGAGCCAAAAGCAACGGCCAGAAATAAACGCCCAACGGCCGTCCTCTTTAGTGCGCCGCCCTCCGTTTTACAAAGTACCGCTCTCGTATAGAGCTTACGTCATGGACGCCGTTCACCCATAATTCTGGCGAAAGGGAAATGTGTGCTGAAAGCTCTGGGAAACGAAGAACTATTTTAAAATGATGGCCACACTCATTCCTTCAGTCCCCACGGTTTGGTCATCAGAACAATAAAAAATAAAAACGCCAAAATTATTAAAATAAATACTACATTAGAAAGTCTGGAAAACATATTTTCATATTTTAAATATCTAAAAAAATATTTTAAAAAACTTAAAAAATGGAAAATTAAAATTGAAAAAATCTAGAAAAAATGAAAAATTGAAATTGAGAAATATATGGGTCTTGAAACTCTTTTGAAACTCGCAAAATTCGGAATTTGAAGCTGCGTGATGTTTTTGAGAGGCTTGAACACAGCATCATGGATCGTATGGCTTCTATTAACTACCGCTGCTTTGTTTTGGTGAAAACGCTCCTCGAAGCCATCATGACTCCAACGGTCGTGAGGGGAAAATGCTGACAGGAATTCAAGGGCTTGGGGTGCTAACAAGATAAGCCACACGAGCCTCAGGGTCTTCCACTATACGAAAATGTTTATTTCTCAATTAATCGTCATTAACATGCATGAACTTTGAACCAACCTCTTCCTCTTTCTATACAAATGGTGATCCAAAAACAAAATATTAACATTAACAAATAGCAGGGGACTTTCTGTGATTGGCATGTCTTATTTGTTTTACTGCCCAACGTCTTTCAACTGAAGAAAATCATTTTGAAGGACAACACATTTCGTGTCTCTGAGTGTCTCAGATCAACACTCTCTTAGAACAGATTATATTCCTGGGATATATATATATATATATATATATATATATATATATATATATATATATATATATAATCCCAGGAAAATATCAAAAACAAATTATATTTATTAAAGTTGATAATGATATATTGAAAACTTTCACACCCTGCCTTTCTTTCCACGGTCCTAACAATATTTTGGAAGAGTTCTAATGAAATAGACTGTTTTTTGTACAGGCAACAGATAGAAAACCCTTCCGGGATCGTGTAAAACTAAAGCGATTTCTCTTTAATTTTATGATTATCTCACTGCTGTTTCATACACATCAGAAGCAAGTTCAAAACCTATAGTGCGGTGACTATTGAAAGTCACGCGATACAGTTCAATTGTAATTACCTTCATGAATTTGTAAATATCCTGTTTCCATTAACATGAGTTCCAAATTAAGCTAACGGACCCGAAGGAAAGTTGTTTCTAAGCTCAGAAGGACTGTTTTAAAACTTTCGTTGGGTCCAATAACAGTCTCTATTCTCGTACATGTTACTTGAAGGACTCCATCCAGAATAAACGTTATTGCTTAAGTCAAATATTTTTTTTCGAAACACAAGTTTAAGAACCCTTCCTGTTATATATAAAACAAACATTTTAGCGGCGGCAGAAACAGATTTCAGGCTTTACGTCTGCTGCCTTGAGTTCGGCCTGGTTTTTAATATAGTATACAAGCACGAAAACTATAAATAATTTTAATATAAACACAGTATGTAAAGAGCTGGGATGAAAAACATTGTCATATTGTTTTTGAGTTTGTTTTGACAGGGTGGTTTCAAATTATTGTCTACAATACGTTGAAACTAAGATAAGCTTATATACGATGAAAAAGAACTAATTCTAAAGCAGATAGCAGGGATTTTTAACTATTGGCTAGAAATTTTTATATATTTATAACTTTATATATTGGCTAGAAATAACCTAATGAACAGGGTTCAGATTCTGATGACCTAAAAATTATTTAAAAGGACCTATCAAATTACTTAAAAATAAGGGCAAAAGAGCTAATTTTTTTAAAAATGCTCAAAACTTTGTCTCAAAATGTTTATTCATTGAATGATATTTACAATTTTATATGTACTAAACTGAACTGGAATCAACACATCAATAGTAATATACAGCAAGCAAAAAATAAGATACACCAACTAAAACCCATCATTAATCGATCCTCTCACCTCCCACTCCCAACCGCCATATCCATCTATAAAAGTATCATTAGACCACTCCTCCTTTGCGCCTGTCCAGTTTGGATCTCCGCTGCAAGAACAAACCTAAACAAGCTCCAAATAGTCCAAAACCAGTTTTTTAGAACTATCACAAATGCTCCTTGGTTTGTCTCAAACTCACAGCTCCACAAAGAATTTCAAATTGAATCCATAACACACCATATGACATATCTCTCAACCCAGTTCTATCACTCCATACCTCAAATTCCACACCTAGACAGCTTCAGACTCCGGAAAACTCATCATAGAACCCGATTAAAAAATAGATATCCCTACCAGGCAATCCTAACCAAATTTGCCGAAATAGATTGTATTTAGAGGTGTCTGGAAAAGATTTCCTCATCCGAATTAGTTTTTAGTGTAATTTTAAGGTAATTTAGAATGTAAGCCTTCAATGCATATGTAAAGTCTTATATGTACTGAACTATGTATGATCTGTAAAAATAAAATAAATTAAAAAAAAAAAAAACAATTTTATATAAAACTAGCTAACCCGGCGAACTCTGTTTCGCCTTAACAGCCGGTCCCATCTTTTTCTCGCGTGTTACTCACTGTGAGAAACTGTACTATCCTTGTTGCACTGCGTACGTGCAAAAACGTGCGTTCTCACACAGGAACGTTGTCGAACGGGATAAACAGTATCCTATGTCCGTCTCCTGGCTCTAAGCTTCCTGCTCACCAAATCGGTACAGCCGTTCTTGAGTTATAAATAGTGTAACTAACACGACTTTTATATAGATATAACGGCGAACGAAAGGCGGCTATCATTATCGCCTTCTGTTATCAGTGCGGCGTTACAACAATGGGTTACAACAGGCAACAATGACCGCTAACATGCGAAATCACGCGAAAACGTGCGAAAACGTGCAAAAACGTGCGTTCTCACACAGGAACGCTGTCGAACGGGATAAACAGTATCCTATGTCTGTCTCCTGGCTCTAAGCTTCCTGCTCACCAATTTTCAGCCAAATTGGTTCAGCCTTTCTTGAGTTATAAATAGTGTAACTAACACGACTTTCTTTTATATATATATATATATATATATATATATATATATATATATATATATATATATATATACTAGCTGACCCGGCGAACTCTGTTCCGCCTTAACAGAGAACTCCGTTCCGCCCAAACATACGAAAACCCGCGAAATCACGCGAAAACGTGCGAAATCACGCGAATACATGCGAAATCACGCGAAAACATGCGAAAACGTGCAGAAACGTGCGTTCTCACACAGGAACGCTGTCGAACGGGATAAACAGTATCCTATGTCCGTCTCCTGGCTCTAAGCTTCCTGCTCACCAAATCGGTACAACCGTTCTTGAGTTATAAATAGTGTAACTAACACGACTATATATAGATATAACGGCGAACGAAAGGCGGCTATCATTATCGCCTTCTGTTATCAGTGCGGCGTTACAACAATGGGTTACAACAGGCAACAATGACCGCTAACATGCGAAATCACGCGAAAACGTGCGTTCTCACTCAGGAACGCTTTTGAACGGGATAAACAGTATCCAATGTCCGTTTCCTGGCCCTAAGCTTCCTGCTCACCAACTTTCAGCCAAATCGGTACAGCCGTTCTTGAGTTATAAATAGTGTAACTAACACGACTTTTATATAGATATAACGGCGAACGAAAGGCGGCTATCATTATCGCCTTCTGTTATCAGTGCGGCGTTACAACAATGGGTTACAACAGGCAACAATGACCGCTAACATGCGAAATCACGCGAAAATGTGCGTTCTCACACAGGAACGCTGTCGAACGGGATAAACAGTATCCTATGTCCGTCTCCTGGCCCTAAGCTTCCTGCTCACCAACTTTCAGTCAAATCGGTACAGCCGTTCTTGATTTATAAATAGTGTAACTAACACGACTTTCTTTTATATATATATATATATATATATATATATATATATATATATATATATATATATATATATATATAGATGTATTTTTATAAAATTATACTTGATATAAAGTATTTATTTTAGGAGTAAATATAATCCTTAGCTGCGATCTTCAAACCGTCAGTTTCAAAAGACCGAGAAAGTTACCGAAGGTCCGTGTAATTTTGTGAGTTTGAACAACACGAGCACTACAGTAGTGAATTTCGTCGTGAACTGATGATACAATAACAACTTCGATTTGTGTTCGTTGTAAATTCATGAAACATTCACTAACAAAAAAACACGAAAAGGAAACAAATTTGTGTAAAATTGGAGGAAAATGAGCCAATAACTATACATTTCCATCGCCTACTTGTCATGAAAATCATTAATTTACATGTTAGCTTTGTTTAGGAGAATCCGAGCCCTGCCAATGAATGATTTTGAATTCTTACACCATGGACACGAACAATGCTGAATGCCGAGTTCCCTTTCCCCTTGTGTTTGGTAATAATAATAATAATAATAATAATAATAATAATAATAATAATAATAATAATAATAATCGTAAATTATGAGCTTCATCAGCAAAAATACTGCTAAAAAGAAAACCACATAAAATGATTTTTCAAAAAGTAGCACGCACACTGCTCAAGAGCAAATAAAATACTTTGGTTTAACACTGGAATAAATTAATACTTTAACAAAAACAGTGTACTTCAATAACATAGTATAGAGACGGATATACAGTACGCAGTGATGGGAAAAGTACGTAAAAAATGTAATTGGGCTCGATTACAGTTACTTGTCAAATGTTTTACACAATGAAAATTACATTTTCAGCATGTAACTAGTACAATTACAATTACAAGTACAGGTCGAGACGTGTGGTTCTTGAACGACCTACTTCAAACAAAATTATCTTCACTCGGCGCGCTGGGATGGAGCCACGAAAATTCTCCTATTCCATGGACGGTCCCTCTCATTCAGTCCTGCTCTTGAGCTAAATGAATTTACCAACTCATTTAGTTCGCGAGGGAAAAGATCTAAATCAGCATATTTAAAAAATATTCATGATTACATACGATATAACGATTACTACAAAGTAACGATTACAATTTTATATTAACGAGTAAAAAGTACATACTGCTGAAAGTAACAACTACACGCCAAAATTACTAACAAAGTAATCGTTACAAGTAACTGAATTAGTTTTACTCAATTACTCCCCAACATTAACAGCACACATACACTTCTTCAAATAATGTGGCGAAACAGCGAGCTGCATTGCCCGACGTGTGGAATTTATGAAGTTTAATTCAACACTCCGTTCCCCACCTCCGAGCCATTCTCTTTATCGGCCAGCGGCGCTCGGAGAGGGTGCAATCCGAGCCCTATCCGCCGTCTCGCCGCTACGAACCTTTCCTCGAAGCAGGAAAAATATCTCAGAAGTCCCGGAAATTTCCAACAAGCAACTACACACCGAATTAAACATCACACCTAACACTGTACAGTCTACCACGGCAATGATTTTTATTCACACCTCCACTTCATCAACCAAAGCAGAAATCTCAAACTAGGTAAATGCACATAACGCCAAACTCGAATAAAAACGGATATCCTTTAGATGCATTTTTGAACATATTTAGCAACATAGAATAAATCAGTTAGGGTGCTTTATGAGTCCCTTCGTCAAAAGTAGTTTAGTTTTAACTGTATTTAGATTAAGTTAGATTGTAAGCGAGTAGCTACAAATGTAAAGCTGAACACAACTGAGCCTCTGTAAATTCATACAAAATATAAATAAAGGGGGGGGGAGAAAAAAAAGATCCGGGAATGAACTTTTAACCTCTTGGCGCTGGCGGTGAATATCACATGACACCGGTGGTTGGAACGCCGAGTAGATCGGTCTCTTTTGATTTCGGCTTCTTCAGCGCGCGGTCGCCTTTCTGGAGCTCTCACTGCGGCCACTCTGAACTGACGCTCAGCGGCCGAGAACTTTGAAAAACGACGACCTGCGAGCCGCCGTGTGCTCCAACGTCCGCGATTGCCAGAGCACTCACCGCCGCGCCGCCGATATTTCTCATGATAGCCCGTGTTACGTCCGCACAACCGGGAGCGGTGGCTCAGTGGTCAGCCTCTGACCGAGAGATCCTAGGTTCGAGTCCCAACGGCGACAGAATTTTCGACACTAGATTTTTAGCTAGGTCGAATTCAGACGCTGTCTGGAGGAGAATTCTAGCGGCCAGCTGCTCTGATCAGTAGTTTTCCGTGGTTTCTCCGATCAACACCAGGCGAATGCCCGAGCTGTATTCAAACAAAAGGCCACGGACCGCTCGTGATCTTTCCTTCCTCCTCCTTGTCTTATCCTCACCTTACACACACATTTACACTAACATGCCGGGAGACAGGTCGGGGACTTAGAACTTGTTCCCGCTGGGGCGGAGCCCCGCTTGTGGGAGGTACCTGGTTGTGGAAAACCCCGTTAGCCGACGGCAGGTCGGCGCCAGGGGGCAGGAAGACCACCGCCACCTCCCAAGCAAAACGCGCACTGCACTTACCGGACTAATGACCATAGTAGTTGAAGCGCCCGAAAACACTATCTAAAAATCAATCCCCCGTACATTCCGACCACGTTTAGGCGACTAGGCAGTAATGTAAAGGAGAGTGATGAATAATTAAGGAAGTCAACAACCAGGCCGCATCACGGGTAAGGGATGAGTTTCGCGACCGAAATAAACTGAATTTCGTCTGGGGACGACCGCATTACCGGGCACGCTCAGAGTCAACTTGAATGACCTCCCACGGGCGAGAGGCGTTGCGGCGGCACGGTCAAAAGCGAATACGCAGCCGCCACCCTGGCACCATTCATTGAGCCAGACGAGCCGCTAGCCGGAGGCCCCCTGCCCCCAGACCACAAGGTTCCAGGGAAACTGCATCGGAGGGGATACGCCTGTGTACCTCCAGGATTCATCGCAGACGTGATAAATGAATTAATTGATTTTAAAAAGACTAAGCTTAGAGATGTCTGTGGGTTATATAATTTCTCTTCATGTATTTTTTTCTTATCAGAAGTTCAGTTAATTCTTTCAAAATTTCTTTTCTTCAGATTTTTATTAAATTCTTTACTTAAATTAACTTCTCTGTTTTTCCCTTGATTTAATGAAACCCGTGCGTTCTGCTTCATTCTCCGGTAACTTCGTAGCTTTAAGGTCAAGGCAAAAGTAGGCCACCGTCCGGCCTCGAACCCAGGACCACGGTCAGAGGCACTGCAGAGACATTAGTCTGATGCCCCGAGACAGCGTTCCCGGTCTTTGTTGATAATTGTGATATTTAAAATATTCTTTAAATATTTATTACAATTAAACATAAATGCTTTTCTCGGGTTACATATTGCTTTCTACAATGTTTTGTCATACAATATGGAAAAAATTGTAACTCTTCTCTAATATTGCACTGGTATATATCGACTCAACGAAAGAGATTAATAAACTCATAAGCCCCGACGTCCGATAAAGGTTGATAAAACAAATCAGAGAAGTAGCCAATAATATATAAGTATTTCTATAAAAAAGTATTTTTACTTATATTGGTTTGGGTGATATTTATTATTGTTAACGTGATATTCTGACAATTAACATACTCCAGTGTTAGTGCAAAACGACTCAATTAACGTACAGAGCTTAGTAAATATTATTACACTATACCTACTTAAGAAGACGACAAAGTAGAAATCACATTACATTATATTCAAACAAATCGTTGAGAACTCATGACTTGATTCAAAACTTACTTTACCAAGAATTCGAGCCATTAGGTAGATGAGAGTAAATGTGGTATATTTTCTACTGCGGTTTCTTCATTAATACCATACACTTCTGGCTAAATTGTTTCAATCTAAAGGCAACCAATATGCGGTAACTGACATAGCAGCATTTGAGATTTTATTCGGGATCAGTGAGGACTGAATCGGACTCAGGAATTTATAAATCGAGAATTGGGCGACCGTCCAAAAAGGATAGCTGAAATCATAACATGTAAAGACATTTGCTTTCGGTACTGGAGATTTACAACCTAACTTTCTTCAAATAAAATAAAAAACTACATAGGCAGAAATAACATGTATTATAACACTAATTTTTCAATTAGTTCGCTTTCATCAATCGTTCGTTCTAAAATCATTTCCTAAGAGAAAAAATCATATATGCTATCACTTGGTATTTATTCATATAAAATCTATTCTGTGAACAACTTCATAATTTACAATTTACGATGATTCTAAAGATTTTTGTTTGGCTGGTAGTTTTTCAATAGCTGTGTCAATCATAATCAGAAATTGTTTGGGAAGTTTTGTGGAATATTGCAACTTCAAACCCACTGAAATGTTGGGCCTACAGTAAGAGAGACAGCAACAATATTGATGAAATGAAAACGTCCTTCGACAATTTGCACGCATTATGAAAATTACAGAAAAGTGTCGTTGCGCTTAATTAGTGAGGAGGAACCCAAGGGCAACTCTCGCAGGCGGCGCCCCGAACGGCCGCGGGGGCGGGGACGTTCGCGTAGAAAACGCGTGCTCCCCCCGCCCCATTGCCCTTCAATTATTACCACCTCTAGCGCACCACACGAGGAACTTTATTTTTTTTTCGTTTTTCCGAGCGCGTCAACTGCTTTGGTCATTAGTCCCGTTAGTGTAGTGCATGCTTTTTCTCGTGAGATGGCGGTGATCTTCCCCCATTGGATGGCGAGATCCGACGCCGACCTACCGTCGGCTAGTGGGGTTTCCCCCTAACCAGGACTCTTCCACCAGCGGGGCATCGCCCCAGCCGGGACAAGCTCTAAGCTCCCGACCGGTTTCCCGGAATATGTGGTAGTGTAGTGCATGTTAGTGTAAGTGTGTGTAAGGGGAGAGGATAGGACAGATCGCGCGCGGTCCGTGGCCCGTTTGGTAGTGTACTGCTCCGGCATTCGCCTGGTGTTGATCGGAGAAACCACGGAAAACTACCGATCAGAGCAGTCGGCCGCTAGAATTCTCCTCCAGACAGAATTCGACCTAGCTGGCTATCGATAAGCTAGTGTCGAAAATCTTGCCGCCGTCAGGACTCGAATCTCGAACCTCCCGGTCAGAGGCAATGCAGTGACATCAGTAGATGCACTGAGCTGCCGCTCCCGGTACGAGGAACTTGAGAACCAGGGAGTTGGAGCGAGGCGTGCGAGCGGGAGGCGAGCCAGGAGCAGGTGAGCGAGGCGAAACGGGGCAGGAAGGAGCGGAACGGGCTGAGTGGGAGCTGGCGGGTGGTCGTGGGGGGCGGGGCGGCGGGGGGGCCGGTGACAGCCATGTAATATCCGGCCAAGGCGTGCTGTGGACGGAGCGCGCAGGGCCGACGACGGGACTCATTATTTCCGTTGAAGCGGGCGGAGGTAGTGGCGGCGGCGGCTGCGCGGTTGGGCAGGGGAAGGCGCCCGCGCCCCCGCCCTTTGCCACTCAGCCTCCATTGCGATCACAAGCACAAGGGCAGGATCTGGGTTGCTGTTCACTCCTCACAAACACGAGTCTTCCCCGAAGTATTAAAAAAAGAGCGGGAAAGAAAGAGAGAAAGAGCGAAAGAGAGGGAGACAAAGAAAGAGAGAATGAGAGAAAGAAAGAGAGAATGAGAGAAAGAGAGGAGAGTGAGAGAGACAAAGGGGAGCGAAAACGAGATGAGAGCGATAGAGAGAAAGAGGAGAGCAAGAAAGAGAGGAGAGCGAGAGAGAGAGAGAGAAAGAGAGGAGAGCGAGAAAAAGAGAGGAGAGGGGAGAGAGAGACAGACGGACAGAATCAGACACTGCAATATTTCGTCACAGCAATTGAGCTGACCAGTGTATTCCTGACAAAAATGTTAATTTAATAAAATCCACAGCTTTGAGACGGCATTATCACGAAGACAGAAATATTTTCAGTCTTGAATATGCATACAAGAAATGAGATCAATAAAATAATATACAGTAGAGCAATCATTTCAATTAAGTAACAGGAATTTAAGTTTGCTGACGTAATGAACTTAATATATCATACAGTAAGGAGAGTAATTAGTAACACTGGCAGTGAATACGCACACTCTTGCAAACTCGTACTTAAATTTCAAAACGAAAAGAAATTTTTACGCGAAGACAATGTGTATATTCAGCGATTTTGGAAGTGAATTCTTGAGCATTCCATCCATCACATTTATTACATGTTAGGTAGAGCGTTACAAGCGGGAAACACTTTAAGAATGTCGTGAATTTGAAGGACTTAAAAAGTAAATAACGAAAGTGCATTGGCGTATTATGTGTGTTCATGGTTATGATAAAAGTAGTTTCAAAAGGAAACATCGCTTTTCAACAAGCACATTATCGTAACAGACCATGCGTTATTATAGAAACAGTGATAACACATTCAGGCAGGCGATCAGGGGAAAAGCTTCGTCAAGGAGGAAGACCCGTCAGAGAGGCCACATACATGCAAGGTACAAGAAAACAGAAAGAAACTTTGTGACATAGCTGTGCAGCCACACTGCGACAAAAACGACATTAAAAGGCACGCCCTTGTTTACAATACCAAGCATTCTACCAAGAACACAGTACAAGGACTGGACGTAGACTCACTCCATTGAATTGAATTCCTTGTCTGCCTGTCAATCATTGTGCCCGACATAGAACGAAGCCTCTAGCAATAAAAGGATTGAAGACATTAAGGCATTGCTACGAACTGCGCAATAGTTAGGTCATGGCCTAATTCAGTCCAAATGGATGCTTTTCCATCTCCACTAACAAGCGGAAAGCTACTCACGGGATAAACACAGTAAGACATCCAACAGTGGCAGGGGACTAGCGTATTGTTTCATCTTAATTACTCGAATGAATAAGACTGATATATTTAACTAATTGCCCATACATTCAAACGATGAATATTCTTCGCTCGCCTAAATATGGAACATGTTATTTCTTCAGCCATTAGATTTAAATCCATTCAATTTCTATAGAATTCATCACCATCACAGAAACCTCTGGTTTCAAGATAGGAAAATATGTAATGAAGTGCTACAACGTGATAGGTCCTAATGAACTCTTAGTTATTTAAGGTAATTTAGCATATTTCAACGTTCAAACAACTGTAGTGCCGTTAAGTATTAGTATTCAGTTGACTAGTGTTTAAAACTGGTCCGTGAACACCACTAGCGTCTAAACTATACGTAGGATTTATTTTTCAACATGATCTGGCTTGGCTCGAAGAGCAGCGATTTTGAAAAACCATTTTTTAAAATTTGGGGGTACTTTACATGATGCCCCTGGGACATTTTCAAAATTTTCTCAAAAATAGCTCCAAATTTTTCTTTAAATTTTTTGTAAGAATAGATTGAAGTGCACTTATAAAGATGGCATAGGTTCGTTTTTCACTGTTAACTCTAAATTTTCGAAAATTTCAAAAGTTTGAATTTTTTTGGCGTTTACCTACAACTACAAAATGGAAGATAGATATTTTTCCTTCAACTAAAATATGTTCTACACAGAAAGTTCTTTTAATAAGAACATCTAATTTGTTTTGAAACTTTTAGTACTTTTCTCGCAATATTGCGTGCAATTTTTTTAAAAAAATAACAAAAACAAGATTTTGTCAAAAACGACTACAAATTTTTTCTTCAAACTCTTCGTATGGATACTGCTAAACGCACTATTTAAGATGACATAAAATTCCTTTTGTTGTATTCTTTTGTTTTTTCAAAAATTACACAAACGTATTTTTTTACTATCTGTCACGCCCTTAATATGCACATTTCCAGCGATTTGTGTACATTATTGCATTTGTGCGTCAAATGATTTCTAACAAAGTTTTACGAAAACTCAAAAGAATTGCTGTAGTTCCCTTCAGTTGAAGGGTTGCCCTCAGGACTGCTGAACACGTGCACAGCCCCCCTCCTGCAAAAAAACTATCCCCCAAAGAAGTCAGTCCTGCATTTTAACACGTGCGGCGTTGTAGGTGTGGCAACAGCTCTGGAAGGGTAAGGAATGCTGGCCAACGCTAGGCGAGGACCGTCTGCAGAAAAAGATGCAGTTGTGAAATTCCAGACGCTGGCCGTACCAAAAACGCGGTGCTACCAAATGGCACAGACTTTCTCTATTAGTTCTCCTTTAGTTGGAGTTGACGTTTTTGCAAGGGGCTTGCGGCGCAATGGCTAGGGCGCTCACTATCCACCGTGGGGGCACGTGTTCGATCCCCGGTTTATCCGTGAGTAATTTGCAATTGGGTAGGTTTTCTTTGCGTTCTTCCGTTTTTCAAACATTATCAAGTTATTCTCAGAAAATGAATTTAGAATATTTCATTTATATTCTAAAATACCTATTTATCAACAAGGAACATAACATGCAACATTATAATAAACATAACAAATATTAAAAACATAAGCACCATTAGCTTATAGATAAAATGTTCGACAATTCTTTATTTCGAGTTTCTTATTAAAGTTCATAATTTTATTCCCAGCACTGGTACAACACTGAATAGTTTCTACGCGCTCTCCTTGCTTCTTTTCTCATTATTTTCGGGACAATGAATTGCTTATTTTCTCACCTTTTTCTACACGTGAAATTTCACTGAAAGGATTCATATCTTTTCAATACGTATAGTGTTTGTTCATCTTCACGAAACAATGCAATGTACACATTCACAGAGTAAATATATTTCATAAATGAAAGAAAAACTGTTACATGTAGCGAAACTTACAGGGACGGGACAATTTGATAATGTTTTGCTGTTAGACAGTTGGACTTGGTTGAAGACTGAATCATTCGTTCTTTCCACTGAAGTGTCAACTCATGAGAGAAATGGTATAAAAATATTTCAATCAAACAGGAGTCTTATTGATAGCGACGGTCTTACAAACGGCTTCTATTCTCCTGTTTTGAATTGGAAACACCCACAGTGCTATGGCGCTGTTCTGTCGTGTTGCGCCACCGGGTAGCTGCAATGTCGCACGCCCGAGCTTCCTGCACGATTCCTTCGCCACGGGGAAAACGTACGCATTGAGCACGGAATCATAAAAATACTTATAAAAAATTCACTATGAACGCCCCCCAAGGTTTCAACTATGTCGTGTGCTTTTATTTCCTTGTTCCTGCCAGTGCTTCAGATCCGAAACGTTGTATTTAAGAGCTTGGACGTCACCTTCAGTATGATTTCTTCACATTGAACTCCGCATCATATTCTTTCACTGCGATTCACAATTCCGAAAAAATAATTCATAAATGGGTTTGCGTTTTTTCAGATGGAAAAAACGACGGCTCACTCGGTCATCCGTCTCTTTGTAGCCCTAGAACGGCACTAATGACAGAACTGCACCGTATGAAGGACAGGAAAAAAAGAAAGAAAGAAAAAACGATAGAAATTCCTCAATACGGTGTCGTTAAGGTCATAGATAGGGAACGGAATTTATTGTAATAAAAAAAGCAAAATATGTACATATACATATATTTATTTTTTGGAAAAATATGTACGAAAAAATAGAAAATATGTGACATAAAAATTCGTTAAAATGCTGAAAATTCCACTCTTCAGGTTTTTTCGAGTACAATACGTTGCCAAACAGATCTTAACATGAATTCTGAGAGTCTCAAAGAGAGTTCTACTCTTCAGCAGCAATTATTCGCTAGTTTCCCGAAATATATAATACTTTCGTAGTATATACAATTACGAGGTGCCGGCGCTAAAGTCAATAGTACCGTGCAGCCTGTGTTAGAAAGAGGAGGGTAAAGGGAACATATGCCCCCCCCCCCTGCAGAAACGCGATAAGACAATGATCTGAAAAATATTTGTTTTATCGAGTTACGCATGGGGTCTATGAAAATGAGCATGCACGCGGTTGAAGTTTCTTCTGCTTCACATACTTGTGCATCCGCTCATCCTTGATCCTGAGTACCCGGTTTCCAAGAAGCAGAATGGAGGGGGGCGTGAATTTCACAATTAACAGCAAAGGCAAGGCGTTAATACAAGCACATTGTGGTGGTTTTGTAAGAATTTTAGGAACAAAGTTAGTTTTGAAGTAACGTATATTCCGAATCCGTATGTGAAATGTTCATTTTCGAATTATAAATATAATAAAATGTAATGAAATATGTAATGAAATGTAATGAAATAGATAAATATGTAATTATACCAAAATATGTAAAAATATGTAAAATAAAAATGGTTTTAATTCGTTCAGTGTCGTGTTAAGTCTAAAAAATATTAATGAATGCATGTATCTTATCCCTCTAAAAATACGTATTTACATGAAAATCCGTTCCCTAGTCATAAATAATTTACTGATATACTAAAATAGTTAAAGCCAGTCGGGAAACCAACTTTTTTTCTCCATTCGGTACAACAACCCGTTTTCCTCATTGCACATAAAATATTTTCCTACGGTGATAATCGGAGCAGGTAGATGTAACCTTTGGCATCAACACACAATACTGTGGTCCAGAAAAACGGTTTTGGAAATCTTCCTGGGACGGACGTGCGTAGTTGCTTCCGGAGGGTGTTTGCAATTAACGGGAGGGAGAGGGAGAGGCAGAGAGAGAGAGAGAGAGAGAGAGAGAGAGAGAGAGAGAGAGAGAGAGAGAGAGAGAGAGAGAGAGAGAGAGAGAGAGAGAAAGTGAAAACTGTAAGAGTTATTGAACAACGAAGTAACGCAGGAAGCCCTCATCACCACCTTGCTTTTTGCCATTGGAATCTCTCGCTCAGTCTTTTAAATTTTCCTCCGTTTGAATTGTCAATATCCGGAATGTCGAGAAAAGCCACTTGCACTTCAAATCACTACTCTGACGTCTGCTATGAACTCGGTAAATATCGCAGGCACACAACTTGAATTGATGCACAGTTTTTTTTGTTCATGACAATGTCGAAAATCACTTCACAAGAGTTGACGGATAAAATACCCACGCCTCCATAGAAAACTGCTGTTCGGTACACTTCTGCTGCGAACACATTAGTTAAAAAGGTGATTCTGACATCACTTCTCAATCCAAGAATTTAAATATTTCTAATCACTTATTTTTTAACGTAAATGGTCAGTCCTTAACTACACAAACCTGAAAATACTGTGCAATATATTTTAATGCAATGAATTGTAATATGTTTCTGATTTGTTCGCAATTTTTAATTGGAAGTGACAGAGAAGAATCTAAAAGGTTTACACAAGCAATGGTCAATCCATTCAAATTAACATATATCATACGTTAGGTAGCGACCTTTCAAATTAACAGTAAATATTTAAGATGTCAATAGGTGTCAAAATATCTGTCGTAGAAAAGGTTCTGACGGTCACGGCAACTTCTTGTTAGAGGAAGTGAGAAACAAATCTGGTCGATTGTGGAGACCTCATGTACAGTCTGTGAATAATATCGACAATTTATTCAAGAAAATTTGCTTGAACCAGCCTGCTGTAGGAAATTTTTGGGTACGTTATTGTGTATAGGAGGAAGTTTTTGGGTATGTTATTATCAATAGTTCAAGTGAATAGAACTAAAAATCCAATGAAATTCGAAATTGGTCTATTGCCGATAGTCGGACATTGTGTACGTTGAATTCTGAAAGAATACAAATTATTAAAGTTGAAATTTGTGTTACTTATTCAAGAAATATCTTCTAGAATTAGTTTGTCAGTGGTGTCATCTTTGGCGAGTGTGAATCTCAGCAGCAGCTGATGGAACTTATCAGTTAAATTAAAGATGTTAACATGTAACTAAAGAATTAACTTAGAAAAATAAATTAAAGACGCATTAAGCTGTTCGTGTCGTCCACTAAGTTGTTATACCACGTCATTGCATCACAAGTTTAATAAATAAGAACATACGAAACTCAGTTCACTAGATGACTGACATAACTTACTACTTAAGGCCGTAAAGGTCAGGTCCACCGTAAGGTTCTGAATACTTCATTCTTTTTCATGTAAATACAGTCGACTCCGTTTATAGTGAACTCGGATATAGTGAACCCTTGGTTACAGTGAACTTAAGTCACTGGTTCCGTTTTGTTTACATTACAAATAAGCATAAGAAAACTCAGTTAAAGTAAACCTGAACCTCGGCTATAGTGAACCTAGGAAATACAATGTCCTGAAAACAATTCCCTCCTGGAATATATCACCTCAGTGCCACAAATTCCAACACTAGGCAGCTTGAATTCCAACAGTGCAAGAGGAATTGAAGGGTGTCAAAACTGCATACTTCGACACAGAGGTCAATGTAGAATCAATTATGGAGAGAACACTAATTTTGGAGAAGAATCTAGAGACATTACTAATGAAAAAGTACGAAGCAAAGAATTGAAAAGAAATTGATTTTTTAAGGACATATAAATATATTGAAATTTTCAGTTCGTGCTGTTAATGTGTTTTGCTAAATCTCTATGTTAATAAAATTAATCTTTATGGAGAAATTCTGTTTAATTTTGACATCATCGGATATAACGAACCTCGGATATAGTGAACTAAAAATGTTAATCCCGAGAAGTTAACTATAACCGGAGTCAACTGTATATTCTACCATATGACGCAACCTGTAGTCCGTATAATCTTATTTGTACCTCGGCCTGATATCGCGTACTTGTAATATTCTTTCTAGATTTGGGAGAATGAGACAGACCATCGCTAAGCCCCAAGGGAATGAAAACATAGTGAGAAAGGATCACACGCGATTCAGTTGTTCTTTACGGAACTGCTGCAATCTGCCTGGAATTCATACGAAGAAACCACGGAATCGCCAGATGGTAGCAGCCCATTTCTAGGGAAGATCGTCCGACAGCACAGCGGGTGTAGAAAATTTGCCGCTGTTGAGACTTGAAGGTATGACTTACTGATCTACGAAATTTCAGTTGTGACTCGAAACTCCGTTAGCTAACTCACCTGTTCACGATTTGATTTATGAATGAAAGCCTTATTTTATGTGGCGAGACTCAGGCCATGAGGCCTGTTCTTCCGTCTGACCACGCAAATTTTGTTAAGGTCCTTTCACCTACTAGGGGAGAAAGAAGGTATTACTTGGGCGACGAAACAGGCAATTTGAATTTAGCTCAGAGCTTCATTTAGTCTTGAGGATCTTTTACAGGCAGTAAATCTACTAACATGGGACAGCCGGCTTTACTTCCCCTCCGAAGGAAGGCGTACGAAGGATTTTTTCGCCCTTAAAAATCCACGGCTTCGATCGAGTGTGAACCCGCGAAGGTGCATAACATCCCGATACGCTAACTGTTACACCATCTCCGCCGCCATTTAATATATTTCATCCTTGTTGAATCCTTTTGAATTAGGCCTTCTCCTCGCCGGCTAGGCCTTTTCGTGAGAGGAGAAAACATGACAGGGAGTCCTCTAAAGCGTCTCAGTTTGCGACGAGAAGGACGAGAAGGGACGATCGCGCGTAGTCCCCATCTCGTTAACACACATTCACATGGAAATTCTCAAAGAATCTCTGATCACCGACCGGAACAAATGAACTGAACTCGAGACGGGCTACAAAGTCTCCGATGTTCAACTTATCGAAAAATGGTCAATCGCCGAGGATCGAACTCGCGCTCTTTCAGCTCGGAACTCTTGATCGTTGCGTTTCCGCGACGACTGGAACATGTGATCCGATTAACCAGTATTCAATTTGTTACTGATCCATCATCGGAATCCGCAAGCATTACGAGAATATCGGTGAATCGCGGATTTGATTCAGTACAGCATTCTCGTTGTTGAGTAACCGAAACACATTAGAGAGTTGTGGCATAGTGTATCGTAAAATGTTATTAGATAACCACGAGACAATAGCGTGTGAAGTCTCAAAATGTTTTTGCGCGACATTTCGTTGTAAATGGAATAAGTTTCGGACAGTGGTGACAGTGTGCGCTACATCCTCTTGATTTGCATCCAACAAAGTTCACCACCAAAACTGATCTGTTTTGAAGCTTGACACAAAGAGAACATTGACAATAAACTAACATTAACGTGTTGTGTATCACATTAGAACCAGGACATTTTACTTCGAAATGTTTCATCGTATTTAAAACATCGATGTTTACAACATCGAAAACCTTTTGGTGATGTATCGATGCATCGATGTTTTGCTAAAATTTACCAACACTATGTGTCTGGTGTAATATGCGAGACTCATGTGATAACGCACGCTAATTTCGGTGGAATAGCGTTTTCCGCTATCACTGATGCGTAACGGAAGTCGTGCGGAGTTCAAATGTGGGTTCACAGCGTTTTGGTAAGGTGTTTCACGCTGTGCGAAATAAACTCTAATTTTTCGGTCTTCAGGAGTCCGGTGGAGTTGGAACCAAAGGCGCGGGCAGCGACCTCGCGGGGCGGTGGCCGAGGTCCGTATTTTTGGAGCGCTTGCCACCCCGCTCGGCTGGCCAGCCGCGATCCGTCTTGGAGGCGGATCGATAAAGCCGCCGTATTTATACGGAGCGATAACAGCCGTCCGCTCTTATCGCCACGCCGCCCCGGCTGCGCCGAATCGGGTAGTGGGCGGGGAGGGCGCAAACGAGGTGTGCCGGAGGAGGGCAACGGAGATGGCCAGGAAGAGCTCCAGCCACGGAGAAGGTTTCTGTGGAGAGAGGGGTATTTGAAATCGACATCATCAAGACTGGCAGAACTGAGTTTTATTAATACATCAGAAGCTTCCATTGCGTATCAACAGGTGAAGTCTGCACGGTATTTAAAATCGGTAACACTTAGACTGGCAAAATTGAATTTTATTAAAGTATCACGAGCTTCTATTGAGGAGAAACGTCTCAACAGGTAAAGTTCTGCACAGTATTTTAAATTGGCAACATCAAGAATGGTAAAATTGAATTTTATTAATGTATAAGAAGCTTCCATTCAGGAAATACTTCTCAAAGGTGAAGTTCTGCTCGGATTTTTTAAATCGGTAACACCAAGACTGGCAAAATCGAATTTGTATATTAATGTATCAGAAGCTTCTATTGCGGAGAGACGCCTTAATAGGTGAAATTGCACCCAAATCTGAGGGAGGCCTTCGACGATACATACTGAGAACTCATTTTGTCCACAACTAATTCCTCACGGAGTGGTCGGTAACCAGTTGGCGCGCTTGTTACTTTGCTAGAGATTGTGACAGACCACAACATGCATTGGGAGAGATAATGGCATTACGAAAATATTACAAACATATTTCCTTCCTCCGGATTTCCGGCTTGCGGGATTCATTTACACGAGAATATGGTTGTCTTAAGATTTGTCAATCGTGGAATACTTTCTTTAAAAGATGGCGTCTTAGACAAGTTTTGCTGTATTACATTCAAAGCAAATTATGAGATTAAAGTATTTCGGAATAGTAATAACTGGTTCACGGAAATTCAACAAGTTAAGGAACTGGACATACAAACGATAAAATCTTCATACGGCTTAATAACACCATTTGGAAAAAAAAATGTATATAAGAACGGATACAAGAGAGAAATTACAAAATAATAATAAGACATCAGATACGCTACAGAAGCTCGAGTTGGCACTCAAAAAGCTACACAAATGCTCAAAACTCTTGAGATAAGTTAAGGAAAATGGCTAAAACACAGATCTGAACATAAGTACTGGAAAATGATGGATTGGGTAACGACGAGGTAATTGGAGTGTGGCAAATAACAAAATATCAAGAATAAAAACTGAAAGATAGGAACGAGATACAAGAGATTACAAACCAGCAATAAAAGGCTTAGGAAGAAAAGAGAAAGGATAATTGACAGATTAAATTATGTTTCCGGAGGTGTCGAGTGCGATGGTCATTAGTCCCGTAAGTGTAGTGCTTGTTATATTCTCGGAAAAGACAGTGTACCTCTCCCCGCTAGACCGTAAGGTCAGGCGCCAACTTGCACGGCAGCTGATGGGTTTTCCCCCTCCAGGTATTATGTCCAGCGCAACACCGCCTCAACCGGGACAATCTCTGTTCCCGAATACTGTTGCTTTAAGGATAATGGGATTCAGGACATCTGAAATATGTTTCACAGCAAATTGTTTATTTTTATACAACTAAAAAGTAAATGAAGTAAATCGTATGGCAAGGAAATAGTATATCAAGTGAACAATTAAATAAAAAACCCAGATAAATTACATTGCACACTTTTAAGAATAACAAGGTGACCATTCTTTCTCTAGGACAAATATCTCTGACTTTTCCAGGTTTTCCAGGTCATTTCCTTATTTTTCCACGACAAAATTTGTGAAATGTCTCAAGACATTTAAATAAAATATTAAGTAACGTATGATTTTGGTCGATATTAAAACACGGTTATTAACTGAGCCCTTTTTGCCTTTGGATTCTAGATTCTCTTGCACTAACACATTCTGAGAAACAGATACGGCAGGAGGTGTAACAATCACCTAATGTCATCAGCCATAATAGAAAAATCGACGTATAAAAGAGCACTGGCAGCGCTGAGTGGATTTGGGGAGAAAGGAGAGGGGAGTCAGGGGAAGTTGCCTTTGCCCGCAAGACCTCCGAGGTTCCCACGCCTGCAAGTCCTCGTGCGGGCACTGTTTGGCGCGCCTGCGAAGTACGTTCTACGACGCGAAAAAATAAGATCAGTCAGTACTGGCAACTGTTTAACAGTATCTACTACAGAGTTGGATAAAGTACTACGTAATTTGATATATATATATATATATATATATATATATATATATATATATATATATTGTAGAAAATGAGTTCATGTCACTAGTTTAAACCTCAATACAGTTGTTTCAGCAGCAGTTTTTTTGCACTTTTTGTATGTTTTTTCCGAACTTTTCCCCCCTTTCACAACCATAATTTGCATCTCAAAACCCTTTCCCTAATTATTAATATCGATGTTTAGTTGTCGATGTCGCATCACTCCCAAACGCGTGGCTGGCGCGAGCTGTACAGCACTGAAGAGGACCGCGTTATGTAGGTCGAAACGTCGGCACCTCAGCCTTCGACGCGGCGTCACCCGGACAGCCCAGATCATGACTCAGGCCACGGAAGCCTACGATATAAGTATGTTAATAATAATTATTATCGAATGTAAAGAATAAAGTTAACAATAAAGAACATCGTGTTTCCCTACATTACTTTTTAGTCACTTCCATTCATACACCACCGATGTAAAACCATCTAGAATTCCCTCAGATTGCACAGGAGAAATGTGCAGCGTGATCACGAGGATGACGCAAAATAACGATATTGCTATGGCTTGTTGCTTACTCTACAACGTGCCTAAACCCCTTTACTTAAAAAATAAAAATATTTTAAAAAAACATCGATGTTTCTGAAACAAATATCGATGTGAAGAAAACATCTCAAAGCAAAATATCAATGTTGGTATACCAATGTTTCTGGTGGAAAACATGGATGCTCTAAAAAATCGCTGTTTTTTTCCATCCCCAGAGCGAGTGCGCTGCGGGGGGCGGGGCGGCCCGTGGTGCTGGGGCTGCTGATGAAGACCTCGCGCGGCGATTGGGTAATTGCTAGCTGCTAATTAGAGCGGCGTGTAGCCGCCGGCCGCCTGCTCCGCGCCACGCCACACCGCACCGCGCCTAGTGGTGGTAAATTTTACCAAAACATCGATGCATCGATAAACCGCTAAAGGGTTTTCGATGTCGATGAAAACATCAATGTTTGAATTATAGACTAATAAACATGCTATTTCCTATCCATTTTTAATTATAGTACGTAAAAGTGATATATTTTGTTTGGTTACCAGCATGTTAGGAGTATGTTAATAAAAATTATTGAATGTAAAGAATAAAATGATCAATAAATAACATCGTGTTTCGCTACTTTATCCTTTAGTCACTTCCACTCATCCACCATCGAAGTAAAACCATCTAAAATTCCCTCAAATTGCACAGGCGAAATGTGCAGCGTGATAAAGAGGATGACGCAAAACAACGATATTGTTGTGGATTCCTGCTACTCTACAACGTGCCTAAACCTCTTTATTTAAAAAAATTTAAAAAAAACATATTTTTGCAGCAAAATATCGATGTGAAGAAAACATGGAATGCAAAATATCGATGCTTCTGGTGAATAACATCGATGTTTTTTGCTATCCTTAACCGCGCCTCCCTTCGCCGCTGGCCGGGCGGCCAAGGGGAGACTGGCGGTGCATCGTACAAGGTTATCCACTCCTGCTCCTCGCGGACAGGTCAATTAAGAGCACAGGATACAGTTTGTTCCCCGTCTATTTAAATAAACGGGCAACCCCCTGATGCAGAGGACAGACTTCTCGCCTTTTACCTCACGGTCCAGAAGTTCAAATCCCAGTCAATTCATCTGTGTTTTGCTCGAGTGGTGTAACGGTTAGCGTATCGGGCTCTATAAATAGCGTATTTATACCCAACGGAAGAAGTGCAATTTTAAAGGCGAAAAAACCCTTCTACCGCCATCTTTCGGAGGGGAAGTAAAGGCGTCAGTCCCATGTTGTAGATTTACTGCAAGGGAAAAAATACTCTCAAGCCTAAATGTAGCCTCTGAGTAAACTCCAAATCGCCTACACCGTCGCCCTCTTTCTCTGCCATATGTTGAAAGGAGATAAGCGGAATCTGCACGGTCAGGCGGAAGAGCAGGCCTCATGGCCTGAGCCTCGCCACGGAAAAGAAGTCATCATTGATTGATTGTATTTTGCGATGGCCAAAGTGCTTCGCGGCAATTTCTTCGGGATGCTTCTATTTACCCTGTATCTCATTTCATCTCTTCTTCATCATCATAAATCTCCAACGGCTAGAGGAACAAGAAGAGTGAAGATTTTGGTGGCGGAGAGAGGAGAGAGAGAAGAGGAGAGACAGAAGAGAGACACGAAAGAGCGGAGAGAGCAGAGAAGAGAGACAGGAAAGAGAAAGAGAAAGAGAGAGAGAGAAAGAGAGAGAGAAAGAGAGAGAGAGAGAGAGAGAGAGAGAGACGAAGGCGAGCGTACGACGTCCCGGAGGCCTTGAGCGGGGGCTGGCTGTGCTGCATCGGTCGAGTGACGTCGGAGCTGCTCGCGGGGATCCGAGAGGCGATCGCCAGCGCTAACCTTCGCCTGCAGGAGAGTGAGCGAGTGAGAGGGGCAACGCCTTGTGCAGCACGAAACGTTGACTTTTTAGTATCGGCTTCGTTGTTTTAACGGAAGTAGAATGAGAAAAGGAAGTGAAATAGTGAAGTAATGAATTGCTAACGACCGTGCGGGTAAATTCTTTGGATCATCATTTTTGATGCGCTAGTCATGAAAATAGTTAATCACAAAAGATATAATGTGGATGTTGAGGTAGAAAAAGAAAGGATAAATTTGTAAATATTAGGGCAAGAATTTGCGGATAGGAATAGTTATTTATGTGACTGCGTTAATTGTTGTGGGAAAATCATTTGACTTAATTTCGTGTTTAGGTAGTCAAGTGGCGTTTACTTTTGTATTGATGGACATTTTTAGCATTAGAATATTGCGTACGATTTGTGAAATTGTGAAGTTAAATCATAGAAAAAAATGGGATTCCATAATCAGGGTAGAAGGTAAATTTCACAGTTGTGGCTACCTATGATTTGATTAGAGAATACAAGATACACGGAAGAGAGACAAAATGTACTTTGAAATCATAATAGGGGGGTCATAAGTGTTTCTGAGTTGGGCATATGCCAAGCGTATTTTTATTTGCTGCGGTATGAGGATGAATAAATCCAATGTTTTTCAATGAGCATATTATTTTGTTTAGTGATTCAAACCATAGGCTTCTCGCTACATAGGCATAGGAAATGTCTGGATTTTTTAAAATGTTTTTCCTACATTCATACCAAACAACACTTGCACCATCTATAGTTTTTTGAATGACCTATTCATTGTTAAAAAATGTCTAAAAACCAAAATTTACAAAAAAATTCATGATTGTTTTACCCATACATTGTACTAATTCTTCATGAAAATTCATACAGGTTTTTTGGACCGCTGAATACAAATCTGATGACAGATTTTTAAAATTTTAAATTTAAAAATTCAAATTTTGGAACGCCATATTGGACCGGCCATTTGAAATTTTCACAATCTGACATCACATTAAAACTGACACGACGGAGAAAGGTGGGCGGAGCCTGGACGGCTGAAGGCTGAGCGGTAGAAGGAGAGGGCGGCAAGGAACGGATTAAGCACTGCAGAGCGGAGCGGGTCGTGCCTGGACGGATGGACGGTAATGTAAATACAATTACTTCCTTCTTACACTAAGAAATAAATTCATTCCTTTCCCTGTCTAATGGATAAATGTGATACATAAATACACGGGCAGCGCGGGGTTACTTCAGCTAGTTTGCGTGTAATTGAGGCGGCGGTGGCGCTGCAGTGGTCGTGCAGCTGGGCGCTCAACAGGTCCCCCGCCAGCCACCCGCCCCACCGCCGCGCCGCACGCGCCCGACGGCGGCTGGAGAACAAAGACACACATGGCGAGCCCAGCCGCACCGCGCCGCGCTGCGCCCCGGGCCGGCTTACACTAAGAAGGAAGCGCCGAGCCCAAGCACCGGCAAGTGCGGGATTACAGCGGCAGATTGCGCTGAGCGGTTTGTTGGCGGCCGTGACCCTGGTGGTACATCAAAACATCTGCATTTCGGTTGGTTGTTAATAATTCCGTGCGCGTCAACTCCGGAGGACATTAGTCCCCTAAGTGTAGTGCATGTTTTTTCCTAGGGAGGCGGCGGAATCTTCCCTCGCTGGATGGCGAGATCCGGCGCCGACCTACCGTCGGCTAGCAGGGTTTCCCTCAACCAGGTATCTCCCACCAGCGGGGCACCGCCCCATCCGGGACAAGCTCTAAGCTCCCGACCGGTCTCCCGGCATGTGTGGTAGTGTAGTGCATGTTAGTTGGCATTTCGGGATCACTGTAACAACACTAGAGAACATACATAGGAAGCGCAGAGTCAGTTGGGAATACATTGCAACGAATTCAATGATTTATTTGAATTTCATTTCAATCTACATGTTTATCAGAAGTTGTAGTTACGACACGGGGAACTCAGAAAACAAAGTGTGGAAATATGAGAAAGCGTGTGTGTAAAATATTCTGTTGAATGACGTCATTTTCACGTTCTGAAACAATGTAATCTCTTTCGCGGCTCTAATGAGGTCGTAGTAATTACTTAAGCGATGAAGAAGTGTAGGGGGTTTGTATATTTTACAGTAATTCCTCCTTCCATAAACGAGAGTGAAAAAATAAAAATCATTTTAGTAATATTGTGAATATTTTAATATCTGTTTTCATAATGTTAACCAGCAACAAGATTCTTTCCGTTGATAATTTTGATACTATATTGTGACCGTCTACTATTCGCCTAAATAGGCAGGCGGCACATTAAACTCCCATCGCCGGTTTTGCAAAGCACGGCACGACTGACGGTCGTAAATGGGCACTCGAATTGTTCCGTGATACGTAAAAGTATTGTACAGAAATTGCAACGGATGAAAGCGTGCACCGTCCTCGCCGGTGGACTAGAGATTTTGGTGAAACTCAAACGACTCTGACCTGGAGTGGTGCAGTTTGCCATATTAGGAGAGAATATTTGTTCTGGATGCCATCTGCCCGGGTAATATAACTGTAGGTGACGAAACGTTTGAGTGAGCTTCTTATCTTGAAATAATTTGAATAGTAATTGGACGAATAGCAACACTTGCTAATCGCGTATCACTGTGATTGGGGGTGGGGGCAGTAGAAAGGAAAACCGGCGGCCGGCGCTCGCTACCGAGGGACATTTACGGAGGAACACGAGAACAATCTTTCTGTTACGAAGTGAGAAATCACCGGTCACGGTAAGACCGATTCCTGTCCTTTTTGTCGAACTAGTCTTAACAAAACACAAATAAAAGTTATAAGAATGTTTGTATCAATAGTGAAGCAGAGACTGGGCGGGGTGAAGCTAGCATAACTAGCCCCACCAGGTTAGGTATATGTTCATATTCACCATTCTCTCACTCTAGTTGTTAAGTTGTGAAAGAGGAGAGTTTTGTTTGTTTCCATTGGAAACAATCATAACAATTTTCTAACTGGTTAACAGGAAACTAATTTCCTTGATTTTGGTTGAGGGAAATCTTTGTAGACGATTCTTGGAAGAGAATTTATATTATTTTTGATTGAGATTCGCGTTTCAAGAACAATATTTCATGAGATTAATTTGAGCTGCAGTGTCTTACTCTGGAGAATTAAAAATTACAGCCAGCAGAATGCAAAATGCAGAACAACACTTATTTTCCAATGTTGAATAACAATGTACATTTAAAAATAGCATGTAGGCATTTTTTTAAAAGCTAGTGTAACATTTCAATGAGTAATAACATGACATTACTTGAAGTGTAGTGAGGAATTCTTACGAACACTAACTGCAGTGTCATTCTCTAGAGCATTTAATAATTATAACTAACAGAATATAAATGCAAGAGCAAGACTATTTTTCAAGGCGAAATAACCACCTATATTTGTGATCAGCTTGTTTAGATTTTTTGTTTGTGTAAACTAGTGTACCAATTGAATATCTACGTAAATGTCACTGAAGCGTAGCACGGTATGTCTACAGGTGTTTACATGCTTTGTTTATTTGGAAGTGTTTCTTGGTGTATTTCTTTGCAAATATAATTCTTCAAAAACTAGCCGAATACAATTCCTTATGTCAATTGGAAAACTCTTAAACTATTTGAATTCTAAAATAAAGACTCCACCTGCCTGCCACTTAGTAAATCCACAAGGGAAGCTTAGGAATTGAGGATTCACATCAAAATATGTTAAGTAACCAATTGTTAATTAAGAACACTAGCAATATATGTCAACACGTCACCAAACATAAATCGGTGGGTGAGCCGAAGTGAGGACAGTTGCATACATTACAAAACAATCACTTTTCGAAATTTACAAATATACTACATTACAATAAAAATTCTTGTTCAAACAATTCTTGTAATTCATCCTAATCTAAACAATGGCACATGAATTTTGTGTAGTTTCATTAAAAATATCACGTGAATGTGTTTTATCGTTCTACAAATCTTGGTAATAATTTTACGATGTCTAAATTTGTGATATTTTGTCACTCCGGTATTTCATTTTCATTATCTTTATCAGAAGTGTTTTACTACATTCTTTCAAGATTCAAGAAATCAGAACATGTTTTCGTAACATAAGTGGCATTTAATCTTATATCCACCGACTCCGCCCCTTTTATGGCCCACATCAGTGATACACCAATGGCTGCGTCACAAAAATTCTTCTCAACCGTTATCTATTGAAAGAAGGAATGCTTGATTCTCTTGGATGATAATCACGACGTTATAGCCCCCAGTGCCATTATAAGTAAAAAGGGCGCATCTAGACCTAGCCTTTCTGTGGGTGAAGAAGTTTCCTTGTAGCTACAGTTCTACAACCAAAGAATAACTCGTGGAATACATCATTACCATTTAGAATGAAGATGTCGAAATTGCTGAATTACGCAAAAAAACAAAACAAAAAAAAACAAAAAACAACAACAACAACAAATAAACTAGTGATTCCGTGCTCGGCAACGGTTAAGGTAATTATTCCCGTAGGTGTAGTGCATGTTTTCCCTTGGGATGACGGTGATATACCCAGCTGGATGGTGAGACCCGGCACCGATCTACTAGGTGACGCAAGTATCGGCTAGTTGAGTTTTTCCAACCAGGTGTCCCCCCACAATGGGGTGTTGCCCCAGACGGGAGAAACTCTAAGATCTCGATCGGACTCCCGACATTTGTAGTAGTTTAATAGTGCATGTCTGGTAGTTTGGTAGTGGATATAAGTGTGTGTAATGGATGAGGATAGGACAAGGATGGAGAAGGAAAGATTGCGCCCTGATCCGTGGCCCATAGGGCTCTGAGATTGTGCCCTGACCCGTAGCCCAAAATGCGGTACTCCTCCGGCATTTGCCTGGTATTCATCGGAGAAACCCAGGAAAACTACCGATCAGAGCAGTCAGCCACTAGCATTCTCCTCCAGACAGCAACTGAAGGCGACCTAGCTATCTAGCTAGTGTCGAAAATCAGAGACACTGCAGCATTGCTTCAAGCAGAGTCTGATCTAGTGCAGGATATCCATTTGGGGAAACAAATTATGAACGTTTTAAGAGCTAATGTTGTTGATTGATGCAATCACGTTCATTTGACTTTTTTAAAAAAGAAACATGTTTTGTGATCTCCGTCAAAATAACCAGATAGTTTTAGGGCCCAATTAAATAACTGTATGTATTGTGGTGGCACATTAAGTAGCCTAAATAATATTATAATTTTAATCGACAAAAGAACAGTGCTTTCGGGGAGTTGCATAACTGCCGGCGCCGCGACCCGACGCGTGCGACCTGTCCGAAGGAATTTATGGCAGGGTGTAGCTGCAAACGCTGGGGTTCCCCTCGGAAGGCAGACCTCTCCACCCCCACCTCCTTGGCGACCGCCAGCCCCCTCGTCAACAAGCGCCCCCTGTCTCTGGCGGGGATTCCCTTCGACATTAATTAAGAACTGTTGATCGGAAAGGACATTTGGGAAAGGGGGCCGCAAAGATCCTATACATGTGCGCGCGCCTGTAAGACCGAGACAGAAAATAGCCCAAACAACGGGAAGTTTTGGAGTTTCTTGCTCGTCGATTGGCTTAAACAGAAGTTAAGACGCAGTCGACTTACGCCAATAGGACTGAAAGAAAATCTAAGACGTAGTAGGTTTGATAAAATTGAATCGCTGGAACGCCGTGTAGGAATTGTTTTACAAAGCGGGATACAGTTTTGTGGAGGGGAGAAGAGAGGCTTCACTGGAACGTCGTGCTAAGCGGGAAAGACATTGCATACGAGAACGTCGTGCTTGGCGAACATCCGTTTCGATCCGAGAGCGCCGTGAGAGGCGGGCGCAACGTTGCTTTCAAGAAGAACGCCGTGCTTGGAGAATTAATCTTTCAATTTGGGAAATTTATTCTGTTGAGTTTGATATTCGACTCGGACTTCCGCGCAATAGGGCCAAGTTATGAGAAGAGGGCATAACTTGCTGCCTGCACTGAATCGTACGCCTATGCTGAGACTCGTAAGAGAAATCTGAACTCGCCACGACTCGACGCGGAGGCCACCATTTGGACGAGATGAGCTGCAGCGGGTGTTTCGACCGCCGCTGCCTGCTGCCACCGCTGACACGGGGCTTCCTTTGTCCTTTGGCGCCCAGGATGTAACCCTCGGAGCCGCCACCGCCGGCGCCGCCGCCTGAGGTCAACGAACCTTGCGGGCGCTCAGCTGACAGGTCCAACTGCTGCATACGAGACGTCCCGGTACAATTTGTCGTATTGGCAAAAAAAAGAAACCCATGCTATTGGGTATTATCATTCTTCGCTCTTCAAGCGCAACATGAACTTTTTGCTATAACACAATCCAAATTTTGTAAGCGTTGCTGCGTCTGAGCAATCATGTTCTTAAATTATCATAATCAGTAATTCCTTAATTTTAATTTCATTATCTTACTAAGAGAGCTCATTAGGTAGGGTGTCTTCTTTTTTATGTAACTTCCTTGACAGGAGTCAGGAATAAATTTAAATGTTTTCGAGTCATTATGTTCATTCTTATTAGCATGAACAACTCCTAGCAACCCTCTTCTTTCGCCTAGAGTAAAAGGAACTGGTGATCTAACACCCGATTGAGCTATAGCCGCACCGGCGGATGTGACAGTATACTAGAAAAAAACGTACACAATCCGAAGAAACTGCGTTTACGGAAGTGGAATGTCTGTAGACGTAATACGATAAAAGCAAAAGAGTTCTAGTTTTTTATCATAATTTAGTTTTTTAACTTATTTCGATAATATGAGTGGTATAAAGACATTTGAGGCAGAAAAGACTTCTGCGATCTACTTTGTGAAGGGAGAAACAAAGATAACTGATATCAACCTCCATTCCTGTTTGGTTGACATCTTGGTGATGCAACATCACCCACATCGTCGCGCAGAAGACCTAATAAGAGGGCTTTCAGTCTGTTGTGCTTTAAGACTGGGATTTTCGATAAGTTACATAAACTGTTCGTTTTACGATGGATATTGTTAATAAGAACGTACATAATTTAGCAACGCCGCATCAGGTTTAAATATAGTAATGCGAGTATTCTAGAAAACAATATATAAAATTGTTTTCATCAATATTTTTCAGTTATACTTTTCAACGGAAATTTCACAAAATTTCACGGAAATTCAACAAAAAAACATAAAATGTATCGTATGTTGTTTCTCGAGTCAATTGCAATTACGAGTATAGGATATAGCAGTGATTTTCCTCCCCGAGATCTCTCATGTTAGTAATTATTGAATGATAACATAAAATAGACTTACCACTTAGCTTCTCTCAACAATTGATAATTCAGAAAATGATTCTAAAATACTTGTTATCATTTGACAGCTCCAAAACATTGCCCCATTTTATTTCAAAAGAGCTTCAAGGTCCCCAGCACACTTCATAACTAATTTAATCATATTCACTGTCGCAATATGAATTTTACGGTTTGGCTTCATAAAATGAATTCTACAATATGGGATGTCTTTACGGCGTAAATAGCAAATACCTGTAGATAAAGTGATTTCAACGGACAATAAAGTTAAAATCGACAATGTTGCTACAATGTATATGCACGATTGTCATGCCTTGTGATAAGGATTCTCAAGTGACGACCATTAGATCAGAAATGCGGAATATTATTGTAATGAACCTAAGAGATCAAAACTCACATTGCAGCGCGTTGCTAATGGCGAGATACAATGAACAATACATGGTGACTACCGCAACCCGGGAACAGTATTCGCGCCTAGAACGCAGACGGTAACACACAAAGCGCTGCCAATATGGCATGCATGTATGCCAATATGGTGTAGGGAAGCTCCACAGGCTATCAGAACTGCCTACAACGTGAAAATGGGAACAACAGCCTACACATCCAAGTTTGATAGACGTCAGATTGTAATGCTATGGCATGGCGCCTTGGTAGCAGCAAATCTGAAACGGCTCGCCTTCTTGGATGCTCTCGTGCTGTTGTTAGCACGAGCTAAAACTGCCGCAACCGGGGGAAACAATCACACACCCTCCATCCACTTCTCAACCATGGCCTAGGGTTCGTCTTGGGTCGTTGTAAGCACGTGCCAAAAGTGGCGCAACCGGTGGGGAACAATGACACACCATCCACCCACGCTTCAACCATAGTGGGTTGAGACTAGGGATCAGAGGGAGCTTCTGCGTATTATTCGGAGCGACTGGAGCGCTACAGTTGGAGAAGTCGCACAGATGTACAAATGCTAGTGATACCAGCAACAATGTTCTACATAACACTTTCCATCGAACGCTGCTGCTGAACGCTGTATAGTCGATTGATTGATTGTTTAGTGATTCCGGTCGCGTCAACTGCTAAGGTCAATCGTCTCGTGAGAGTAGTGCATTTTTTTACCGCGGGAGGTGACGGTGACCTTCCCCCGCTGGAAGGCGAGTTCCGGCGCCGACCTACGTCGGCTTGGGCAGATTCTGGCCAACCAGGTATCCCCCACCAGCGCAGCACCGCCCCAGCAGGGACAAACTCTAAACCCCCGACAAGAGTGGAAGAGTAGTGCATGTCAGTGTATGTTTTAGCACGGGGTGAGGAAAGGGCAAGGAAGAGGAACGAAAGATTGCACGCGGCCCGTGATCAATTTGTTACGACATTCAGTCTGTTCCGGCATTTGCTTGGTGTTGAGAAGTGAAACCAAGAAAAACTACAGAGCAGAATACTCCTTCAAACAACGGCTGCATTCGACCTAGCTAACAAGCTAATATCGAATATCTTGCTACCGTCGGGACAGAAGTACTGTAGTGACATCGGTTGATGCCTAAAACCACCTTTGTAGATTGCATAGTTGAAAACTCTTGCACTCTCAGGTGGTCCTAATGTAATGGCTCTTCGGAGTACGTTCTCAGTAAATACAAAAATAGAACACCTACACCGTTGACAACGGCGTTTGAGTTGTGTCTTTTTCTTCCAAACCTGGTTCAGTGTTAAGGGGTCACAGAACGTGTTAGGGTTACGTTGACAGAGTGCCAGGCTGAAAGCAGTTTACGTTTGTCATGAACAGATTTAAGGAAGAAGAGTTCGAAATATGTGTAGTATACGCCTGTTTTATTCAGTGAGTAATGAATTCGAATGCCTGAAAAATAATATATAAAGAAAAAGGTTGGAGGCGATGTAGCACCATTTAATTAGTTTTGCGATTGTTACGACATGAAAATATAAATTTTGTATGAACTGTATGACCTCGTGGTAAATAACAGTATTGAGGGATGTAGCGCCGATTACCATGGACGCAAGACTGTTGAGGGAGACTAGGTTGAGTTCACGAGAGTCCGGACGCCGAAATGTAGGCCGGTTAAACAGTAATGTGAAATTCTGATTTAAAACCCAACTAGTAGCGACTTCAGCGTTTTAAAAGTTTGACAAAACCTAGGGGAAGATAATTCAGCAAGATGATGGATGGTTCTGAAGTAAGGAACAAGACATCCACAGAAGTGGAGAATGTAACGTTTATCAATTAATTCAGGTTGCTTTATTTTAGGAACAATATATTTGATTTCACTTTGAACTTACAGCGTTATTACCCAAATTACCTCGAGAGAGAACAAAGCGACGATTGGTGAATGGCAGTACAGCTGCAGCTGATTTAGTTGTTGGTGGTGCAAACGATCGCGGATACTTCAAGTGTACGTACGCTGTTGCGGGAACAGATTCATAACAGTGATACTCAATGTTTGGTAATCAATCTTCAATTAGAGAGGTAATTAGCGAACGAAGACAGTGTAACTCCTAATACTAAAATGGTTGCTCCATTTTAGAACTATTAATATTATCTGTCAGCAGTTGATGACGCAAAACTATCTAGATACATAGACTACACGTTATCTCACAAAGGATTAGTTTAAAAGATCTGAGTTTGTACAACCTTATCTTCAACGGAAAACTCCACGAAGAATCTTTACACACATTTTTGAAATGTCATTTTCACCTGAACGTATTCATGCCAGTCAGGATATCACGGCAAAAGAAATAAAATTTAAATTTTAATTAAATTTTAAAACACTATTTAGCAAATTTCCCAACGATGCTGAATTTTAATACTTGATATCTTACCATTTTTCTCTGGTCATGCGGAAATGATTACAAGGGACCAGAGTGAAATACCAAGCCCAAATAAGGAGAAAGATTAGGACTAAAACTATCATACTATGCCATCCACTTTCGACAAACAAGGCGCACTCTATTTGGCAAGCAACGATCACGCCCCTAAAGGATGAAAGGAAGAGAAACGAATTCTTGAGGAGAAAAGAGATGAAATGCTCGGCGCGCAACTGCTGTATCCTAAGCTCTGCATACCTTCGCGAGAGAAACGAACAAGTGGAGCACGGAGGGTCGACCGTAAGGAAACGCCTACGATCAGATGCACGCATAAGAAAGACACTGAAGATCCAATAACGAACTGTGCAATTGTACAAGCACGCATACGCGACAGCAATTCGTAAGCGTGCAATTGACCAGGCAGCATGGCACAATTTAACGAAAAATCATAAAAAAGTTTGAAAAAGTTAAAATGGTTGCTCATTTGTTTTCTTTAAATTAAAGAAAGATAAGTTTGCAATTAGTTAAAAGAAGTCAGTCAACACTCCGTAAATATGTTATTGTTTGGTGGGAAATTTCTCAAAAGGCCTGCTTCAAGCAGATTTAAGACGAAACATGTGGGATTTTTGTGACAAAGTGACAAACCAATTGGCAGAGGCAAATGCAATCCTTAACACACTTTAAGCCACACGACATGTTGCTTACCTCTTATTTCCAGGCCCTAAAAAACAGGTGCTCCGAGTTATGTTACGTAAGCCGCAGTTTACAAACTGAGACCAATTTTGACCTTTTGTTATATTTTTGAGGGCATGGTCCTTAGACGACAAAACTCCGAAGTGAGCTTAAGATTGTGACATATTACTTAATTCCTATTGGAAAGGTTATTGATTTATGCTAAACAAGCATATTGATTTAAGGCGAAAAATAAATATTAGTACTAAATATAATTACTACTAGCTTATCGTAACGCCTCTAGTGAGAGTTTTCTTGTTGAAAAGTTTTATTTGTGCTTTGTCAGTTCGTAATGTAAATAAATTTTAAGCATACTTCAATTGTGAGGCTCGTCCATTTTCAGGTAGAGAAAGTTATATGAAAAAGTGTCCATTATCCATCCTTGTTTAACCTTGTGCTTCATTACAAACTTAGGTTTAATTATCGTACTTCGGAAGAATTACATTGTAACGATTAATATAAATGTCAGTCTGAGTAACAGCAGTTTACCAATGTATTCGTAGTTGCAATGAAACCGGATATTGCAAATATCTATTATAATTATCTTGCTGACGATGCTGCTCGTGCACTTACTTCTGTTATCGATGAATAATTTTTTCATCATTATTATTTCAATACATTATTTATTATTTTTACTGAAATCTTACATACTCACTGTCTTCTTTTTACACGATTCATTTCCTTTATTCCTTGAACAACTCTGTCTTACTTGTCTCCCCTGATGTTTTACATGAATCTACGACAATATGCGGCTTTCACAATACTCGATTCTACAAAACCATAAAAAACACGTAATTTTCTAGGTTTCTTCCAGGATATCCTAACAGGAACTGAATAAGAATGGTGCCAATCGATGAGTTTATTGGCAGGAATCGAATAAGCTATTGATCACGTATACAGGTGACGTACACTACCCCAAAAAAAATGTTTCAGTTACTTACTATCCCCCCAAATATCATTGTTAGATAAATTACTCAGAATCTTCGGGATGCATAAAAAAATATTAGTTGCCTATCCACAGCTCGAGTTTTTTTATTAATTGATTTATTGAATGTTTGGAAACTACACAGTTCAGTAACATTACTATTTCATGTGCTTTTTCTGGCTTACATTATAACTTTTACTAAACTTAACCCTAAACTACATTACTAGTGGTGTAGGAAACTACAAGAGGCCCTACTATGAACAATTAATAGAAAAAATGTTCAAGAACGATTCGAAAGGGAATCTGTTCTTGATTCTAGTGGAAAAGTCATTTAAAGAGGCCAGGTTGTAAGTGGTCAGCTCGGTTTATTATATTTAGGTTGGAGTAAAAAGTATTGGAAAGATGGGCAATATGTTTGGTGATCGGTGATATATTGAGTTCTTAATGAAGTTGGGCGTTTGAGATGAACCATGGGGCATGTGTTGCTAATCTGAGGAATCTATTTTGTATAATTTGAAGTTTATTAATGTTAGACATAGATGCATTGGCCCAGATGGGACATGCGCACAGCATTAATGGTCTGACGATTGCTTTGTAAAGTGTAACGGCATTTGTTAGGGATAGACAGCTTTCGGAGCTGATAAGGGGTTTAGTTGAAGAGTCCCAGTCGCTTCGAATTACACCTCATGTCTCGATTTGTAGACCAAATGTGCTTTAACCGTGAGTGACAGATAGGCGAATGTGGGTTACAGGATTGCTACTCGGACATAAGGATGTACAATTGCAATATTTCGTGATGATTATTAAAATTCAAATTTGTTATACTGCTCATTAGCGCGGATTATTTCGATTACAAATATAGACCCACGTCTATACGATATTAATGCACAGCTCAGAGACGCGCAGTTCCAAATTACGGAAGTTATTTTCACTTTTGACACAATGATTTACAAAGTGCGGAAGGTTCGCACGAGTTCAAATAGATGAAATTAATTCTAAAAGGTGTAGACAACAGAATGGTTAGTAGCGCTGGAACACGTTGGAATGTTCTCACAAGAAACATATACTAGCCAATCCTTGATCTTTTAACCTGTCACGACTTTTCTTCACGGTCTAAATCTATTGCAAGGAAAAGTTTTTTAATTATTTTTCTTTTGCTTGGACGACTGAGGTAAAGGATACGGATGAAAACGGGTAATTTTGCAATTACCTTTGAATTTATTGCCACTTGATTGGGCAAGTACTTGGAAATTAACAACGAAAATAGCTCTCTTGTTCAGCAAGAGTGACTTTTCAAGGAGAAAGCCAATGGAGACTTGCAGAAGCTCACCTTGCCAAAGAGCGAAAGGCAAGCTCATCAAGGAATGAATGGGAAATGAAACCCTGTCAGTCCACGCTAAGGTTGCGAGCCTCAATCAATGCACCGTGGTCCTGTCGTCACGAGATAACAGAAAAGAATGGGGGCGACAGTCGTTGGCACTTTTTCAAACACATATCGCAAGGCAGATACGTTAAGTACACTTATCTCCGCAAAACGAGCGAATTCAACTCTCAAGATCAACATGGCAAGTTCAAATATTTGAACAAAACACAACAGTTCCCAGAGAGAGAAAAAAGGAACACTTTCCTGTGCAGCGCATGTTGGGAATGGACATCCTGCACCCTCCTCTTTTTTCATATATTTTTAAAAGTATTTTATTTGTAAGAATTCACGAAATCATAACTGCAGATGGAAAAGTCATGATAGAGTTCACTTTACACGAACATGAAAGAGAAACATCATGAAAGAGAAAGATGACATCACATTATCATGAAATAGAAAAAGTCGCGACAGCTCTACGAAGTACTAATTCTGGTAAAGATTTTGGAATGCTCGAATCAAAATTAGAAAACTTCAACCCCTGCAGCTTTCGTTAGAATATTTTGAAACGTATGATTTTGAATTTTCTTTCCTAGACAAATCTAAACTTTAGATGAATTACATTTCGACCTTCGAATCTCCTACTTAAGTTATGAAAAAAATGGATGTGTATATTTTCAGAGACATTAAACAATACTAACTTGTCACCCAATACTTTAAAATGTTCATAGTATATCTGGGATTTTGTAAGGACATAAAGAGTGTACATGTAATAGTGTGCATGTGTATTGCATAAGCTGAATTACAACTGATAATATTTACACGTTTTCATAACATTTCAAATATACAAGAGCAGTCGAAATAACATCCGAACAGAATTGATTTTTAAACCGTCTTTCATTAGTTCTACTGCTCAACACTTCATATTTTAAATAAGAGAATGAATAATTCACAGAGTCATTCCAAAATTCAAACTTTTCTCCAATGAAACCAGATGTAATGTAACAGACAGATGCAATTTATTATTACCTCTCTTAATTATCATTCCCATTATTATTATTATTATTGGAATAGCTGTATTTTTATTACGTAAAAATGTATTGTTTATACAATTATCAACCGTTCGTTATATCCTGCTTTTGGAAAGGCACAAGCTAAATGTGCAAAACGTAAATCTGAAAATAAATATATAAAGTACAAATGTCTATATTCCCGGTATCATCGTCAGATTGATCCTATATGGTCCAAAACTACTTGAAACGAGATATTTATTTGCAATATTATTATTATTATTATTATTATTATTATTATTATTATTATTATTATTATTATTATTATTATTATTATTATTATTATTATTATATTACTATTATTAACTCTCATGTTTATTAGATACGGTGAATTCGAAAGGTTGAACATATCGCAGAGATTCGAGAATCCTGAGCCAGCTTCCGGATTGAAAGTAGCGGTTGTGCATGTGCAGGCAGCGGCGGAAGCTGTGCGCAGGTGCAGAGCGGAGCAGCGCAGCCCCACCGGCCCGGGCGGGCCCGACCCGCGCGACCCGGCCCGGCCGGCGCGTGGTGCAGGCGGCGCGCGCGCACACGTGACGCGTCGCGTCGCGTCGACCCCACGCGATCTCTCCCACGGCTGCGCACACTCGCGCTATCGGACGTCTGAGTACACACACGGGGCGCGCTCGCATCAATCACGCCGCCGCGTCTACGCGAATTAGCGACGATAAACGCCCGCGCTCGGCGCGCCACTCGCACAGTATTACACACAGTGCTTTTTAGAAAGCCTCTGCGATGGCTCATGGGCAGCGTACTAGCTTCCCGTGCTGTGGTCAACAGGTTGGATTCCCGGTCGAGGCAAATATACAGTTGTAGCTATCCTTTAAAATAGTCCCAGTTTCTGTAGCTGTGTGACGAAGACAAGCTCAAGCAGGAGGATCTTGCTAGTTTCGGTGAAGAGAATACGTCATGTTCGCCTCATGGGAACTTAACAAGCTCTTATCCCCGAGCATGGGAATTTAACAAGGCCCAGGCAAGAGGGACACAGGTAGCTGTCCGGCAAAGTCGCACTACCGACCCCAAATGCCAAATAATACAATAATTTTTATAATCGAGAAGTATCATGATGAGACGTACGTTCTTATTGGCAGTTCATTATGCGTCTGCAGGTCCACTGCTACAGGTATAATATCACTACGGTAATCAAAAGAAAAAAGCAGTTTAAGGCTGCTTCTACTGATTCAAATTTTGTATGAAGTAAGGAATCCAAAAACAAACGCAACTATGATTTCACACACATGTCCGTAAAAAAAATCTGACTCTAATGAAAAACTCTCCAGATGAATGAACTGGAAAGTGGGTCAACGGGTACGCCAATTAATGTGTTCGCAACTCAACATTGCCACGAGAGACAACGCAAAAATCTTGCCGTAACCTGACGGGCATGCAACACTAGGAGCGAGGGAGGCCACCAAAGCTCCAACGACGCACGGGAGCGGGACCAGGAGGGAAAGGTGGGGAAAGACAGCTAGGCGGCGCAAGGCGGGCAAGTCGGAGCAAGGCGGGACAAGCCAGACCAAGGCGGGGCAAGGCGGGGCAAGACGGGGCAAGGCGGGGCAAGGTGGCACAGTCAGGCCGAGGCGGGACAAGGCGCGGCAAGGCAGGGCGGGAGGACGCGTGCGGCGGCCGCCTACCGTGGGCAAACAAGCGCGGCATGGGCATCTGCTGCGGGCCACTGGACGGAGCTCAGAGCGCAGCAAGCAACAGCAGCAGCAACAGCACCACCACCACCAGCCAAGGCGACGCCCACGCAGGCCCGTCGACGCGCGGGCCCCCGCTGCGAACGCGCGACCAGACGATGGTCGGCGGACGACGCGACGCGACGCTGCACGCGAGAAGCGAAGCGCGGGCGCTCTGCCGCCGCCGCCGCGCAGTCGCTGGCTGCTTGGGCGCGGGCGGCGCAGGAGGGGGCGGGGCTTCGCGTGTGCGCACGCGCCACGGGGGCCGCCGCCGCCGTCGCCGCCGCCGCCGGGCCACGCGCCGGCTACCTGTGCGCGCGCCAACTAGGGATGGCAAAAAAACATCGATGTTTTAAAAACATCGATGTTTTTAAAACATCCATGTTTTTAAAACATCCATGTTTTCCACCAATATCGATATTTGGCTTTCGATGTTTTCTTCACATCGATCTTTTGTTGCAAAATCATCGATGTTTTTAAATTTTTAAAATATTTTTTTACATTATTATTACTACTATTATTATTATTATTATTATTATTATTATTATTATTATTATTATTATTAGAATGGTTGAATATCTTCCTGTTGATCCCGTTTTAATATTCTACAATATTATTATTATTATTATTATTATTATTATTATTATTATTATTATTATTATTACTAGTGAGAACCCGTCAAAAGTTGACGGCGAGATCTGAGATAAATGTAAAATACTGTACCCAGACTAATGTTCACAATGTATTGCATTGTTTGGATCTTCAGAGTATAACGAAGCTATTCTGTGGCGAGGAGTTCCCAAAATTTTAAACACGTATGGCCCATGACCAGGTGGCAATGCAATATCGGCACAAAAGATATAGCACTATTATACTGAAGGATATTATTTCTAAAGTTTTTTGATGTGTCATCTCATATAAACAACTGTTTGATTTCTTCTGGCACATTGCTCGAAGGTATACTTATTTTCCCATTTAAGCAACCCAGAGTAAATCGTTTGCAGAATTTCTCTCACATGGAAAGTACAAAGCAGAACAAAACTGACATTTCATAGACAATGGCTCAATAGAAAACGAAATGACCTCACTATCACGACACATACGCTGACTTTCTCTTTCCCTGCGTCCAGTTAATGTACGTTTGCGTCTTTTGGGGCGCGTGGACAACGATTCGGAATTCGACATAACCTGTAAACAACTTCACTAAAGTACAACCGAGCAAAACCCACTTTGCGAATGTTCTCTACAAAATACACCACAGAAGCAAATACATGCAAACTGTCAACACCACAATGCAATTATTACACTGAAACAAAACCTGGACGAATTGTAAACAAATCTCAACAATCAAAACAAAGCATCAAGCATCTATGGACTCATGTGTATCTATTTTGAAACTGCTACCCTTTGAAAAAAAATTGACTATTGATAAGCGTACTTTTAAAGAATGATTTAATTAATTCATTTACACCGTAAATATTGGTGAATCAACACAAACAATATCTGATAACACATCTAGGGATCATGTTCTTTCATTTAAAAGAAAAAATACAACAATCGGTTCAGTAGAAGCTCTAAACGAAGCCATGGCAGAATACCTTATTTTTTTAAATATATAGATTATTATTATTATTATTATTTTAAATAAAGAGGTTGAAACACGTTGTAGAGTAGCAGCAATCCACAGTAATATCGTTGTTTTGCGTCATCCTCTTCATCACGCTGCACATTTCGCCTGTGCAATCTGAGGAAGTTTGGGTGCTACTCATGTTATGAATGTATGTTATCGCCACGCGTGTCATTGCCTGAATCGACATTGAAACACGAAATCGATAGTAAAACATGCTGGTAACGAAACAATAAAATATATAACACTTTTACGTACTGTAACTAAAAATGTATAGGAAAATAGCATGTTTATTTGTGTACAATTAAAACATCGATGTTTTCTCGTCGATGTTTTCACCGATATCGAAAACCCTTTAGCGATGTGTCGAAACATTGATGGATCAATGTTTTGGTAAAATTTGACATCACTAGCGCCGCACCGCTTCCACACCATGCACGATGGGGGATTCCAACCGAAAAAAGCTCGCCTAAATATTTTTCACAAGTTGAACTATTACAGTTAGTATTTTTTTCTCAAATACGAACTTGAATAATCAGGATATTTTTAAAATGAATTTTCATAACAGTTTTCGTAATAGCAGTGTTGCCAGATGTGTTGCGAGCTCTTTCCCCATCGCGACTACGGAATTTACCCAAATTACCACTGCGATGAAAGAAAATTCCCCAACTTCCAAATACCAACGACATGAGCTGTCCCTGATGATTCCATTGGCTGTCCCCTTAAATTCAAATAATTCAAATCAACGTCGTAAAAGCTGCTCGAAGCCGTATGCTATCTTCGTGTTTCTTTCTTTATCCTTCAAATTCTTTTTAATAGATAATGAGAGATAATGGCACAACTGTTTATTTTTTATTTATAATAATTGAAAGAATAATATTTCTATCTCGACTCCGAATGAAAAAAAAAATTCCAAAAAATTCCCAAGCATTTCCTATCCGTTTATGTTCCCCATTCTTTCTCTATAACAGAAAATATCCCCGTATTGGGGACAAAATACTCCAATCTGGCAACTTTGATAAATAGTGAAATCGACTTAACGCAACCAAAGAGAGGAACGAAAAGTCACTCTTAACGGCGGACAAATATTAAGGATTTTATCAGTCCCTCCGTCCGCTAAGGACAATCGAAACATATGAATTTAAGCTAAAGGTGGCGTATGACATTCAAAAAAGGGAGTATCTTGTTTATATGATCTTTTCGTACAAAAAAATTGTACGAAAAGTATTGAAAAATTGACATCGACAAATAACGGATTCAGATGATTACATGCAGATTATCAACGTTCATAATATTAATAACGTTCATAACTACAACCAGGCGACTGGTACGATCGAGGTACAGCGTGTTCGGACTTCTAAGTCCGAAGCCTGAGTCCAAGAGCACCTTAGTTCCAGTCATGCTCGGGTGATGTCGTCGCTTGTTTAATGTATTGTTTACGATACAAAATTAAGGTGTTCAGGGTAATTGGCTTCGGTTGTGAAAAGCCCTAATAAAGGAACATCATTCAGGGCTTCACCAATCACTTCATTGATTGATTCCGGGCACGTCAACTACTATGGTCATTAGTCCCGTACGTGTAAGCGTGTTTTTGCTCGGGAGGTGGCGGTGGTTTTCTCCCGGGATGGAGAGATCCGGCGCCGACCAACCGTCGGCTAGCGGTGTTTTCCCCAACCAGGTACCTCCCACCAGCAGGACACTGTCCCAGGTAGGACAAGCTCTAAGCTCCCGACCGGTCTCCCGGCATGTGTAGTTGTGTAACGCATGGTAGTGTGTGTGTGAGTGTGTGTGTGTGTGAGTGTGTGTGTGTGTGTGTGTGTGTGTGTGTGTGTGTGTGTGTGTAAGGGGTGAGGATAGGACAAGGAAAAGATACGAAAGATCGCGCGCGGTCCGTGGCCCATTTGTTAGGATACTGCTCCGGCATTAGCCTGGTGTTGATCGGAGAAACCACGGAAAACTACCGATCAGAGCAGCCGGCCGTTAGAATTCTCCACCAGACACCGACTGAATTCGACCTAGCTGACAAGCTAGAGTAGAAAATCCTGCCACCGTTGGGATCTCGAACCTAGGACTTCCCGGTCAGAGGGACTGCAGTGACATCAATTGATGTCCTAATCCATCTCTCCCGGTCAATCACTTCATCATTATCATCATCATCACCATCATCATCATCAGCAGCAGCGGCAACAGAATTGTCGTATAAACTACTCACTATTCTCACTACTTGGTAAATACACGTACAAATCATAACTCCCTTCAAAAACTCATCACTTTCACTGAGCAAACGAAATAACTCCTCCTCGTTCATTGCTGATTTCCGACGACAACTGACCTCGCGCGGTTGTGTGCCACATGCGAGTTTTACTGCACTATGGACATCAAATCTTTTTCAAAAATATATTTTTTTAAACATTTTACGTTGTTCTCCATACAATTTTTGAAGTATAAGAATAAAAAGAAAAATATTTTGGTTGTACTTTTGTTTGCCAACGTCATAGTTACACAAATGCAATCGAAAATAATGATAGTGAGGAACATATCGGATCCTCAAAGCCCGAAAACCAGACAGCATTGAAGGTCAATACTGGTCGTCAAACGCACTGAAACCTAAAGTATTGATTACCGTAACTTACTTTCACGGAAGGCAATTGATATAACTCATATAACTATTACTTATTAAGTTAATATAACTCTTCGCTTGACAATAAAATACTTTAGAGGAATCGTATGTAACCACAGGTTGCTAATGCGATATCTCCATCAAGTAGGGTTATTTTTATGTAAGGTGGAAACGGCATATTAAAGAAATTATTATTACAGTTCTAAAATATTTTCTTCACAGAACATAACATAAAGAGCTGTTATCGTGTTAGAATGGTGATGGCTGTGTCTTTTTAGATCAATATTCGCAAAATATTTACTCACAGAAAGAGTGAAATTGCCACAACAATTTTTTCCCGAACATTCAGCAGAGTGTGCATCTTACACTATATTTTAACTGTAAGTGACAATTTTTTCAAATACTAAGAAAATGAAATATATTTAATTCTATTATATCTACACTAAGATGACAAATGTACGAGTATAGATCAACGATGGATTTTCTCTTTTGTTTACCGACGATTTGGCTATTAATATAGCTTTCTTCAAAGCTACATATCTGTATTTGTCTTCATATTACATATTGATTCCACATCACGCTACATTACTCAACATACACAGTATATAAGATTACACATGTAAAGTTTCTCCCTTATTGCACTGCTTGAAGAGACAACCTAAGGAACAAAACTATTATTGACCTAACCAAAGGATCAAACTTAAACACAAACTGTTATAGTTGTTAACGTCATTAGGCCGATAAACACCAAATAACAGACAGGGTTGAAGTTTGTAAATCGAGGCAAGAGCCGAGGTTTATAACCAACCATGTCTGTTATTTATGTTATCAGCTGTGTGTCGTTCAATACGTTTCGTAAAACCATAATCGTACACGAAAAATAAAGTAAATACAAAATTTCTTCGCCTTTACTAAGTAGGAATGCAACGCCATTTCCATTTTCACATCGATGCATCAGACGCGGCAGTCTGTCATTTCAATTCGATGGTTGCGTGAAACGCAATAGTTTTGTTTCTACACACATTTAAACAGATGGATGTTCCACATTTTAAGCAAAGATATTGGAGAGTATTACCTAGATGCACATGTAGCGCTAGTGCAGCGTTACAAATTGAAGGCTGCCATACTGTAGGCAACTAGTTCCCTGGTGGGTGCTGACAGGCATGTTGTGTCCGTACGCGGCGACGAAAGTTGTAGGTATTTCCCATGTAAATTAGTACTTTGAAGTACTTTTATCTTAATATACAAATATTATTATTTACGCATCAATAGAAATATACAATGAGAGCTTCATGGTTCTGTGACCTCAAGTCCAATGTAAAGAAGCATTAGGGTTACAAGAAGCAACTTTTAATAACCCAAGTGATACACCAAAACATATTTCATTTAGTAACATGAGCATTTTTCATCTAATTGAAACGGATACTTTAATTTGGTCATAGCATACCTGTACACGGAGTAAGAAAGTATATTCGTAATAAATACCCGAAATATTTTATTAATTTGAAAACTTGTTCGTATTAATCCTTCGAACAAGTTCGTAATTAAACTTGTTCGTAAAAATCTGACTACATAACGTGTTAAAGGGAGTAATTTACTACAGTTTAGAACAGAATATAGAATAATTTGAATCTCTCCTTCAGAAAAAGAAACTATGCATTAGCTACGGAGGGCAACAAAAGATGCAGGAATGATGAAATTATCTTCGCCGAATTGAAAGTCAAACGATTCGAGCTATTTCCAATTACGTTATTTTTAAAACACATTTAATTTTTTCGTAATTTATTAATCATAGTGTATAGGAACAATAACAATGTGATTTTCGAAGTTTTGAATCCGTAATATCCCTTAAAAGAGCGTTAAGACACACAGTTTTACATGACCGCTCTCACATTTGCCTACAATATGGCGGGGAGCGCAATGTTTAATTTGTTACGCTGGTGCTCGCCTCTCACCAAAGGAGTAGTGGGCCTTGATTTTAAGATGGAGGATATTTCAGATGATGTTTCAGAACTTGCAAGTGGTTTAAATTTCGCCTTTTTACCTGTGAAAACCAAGATAAGATATGAGAACAACGCTAGCGACTAAATCATTCGCACAATTGTTTGGAAAACCGATATTCGTTTGACATAACTTATATCGTGGCTCTTTGAATTTGAAACGGATATTTTGATTTTGGGGAGTACTTTACATAAACCTTCAAGAATTGTTAAAAATTTTTCTTAATAATTACTCCAAATTATTGGATTTTTTCTCGAATAGAGCAAAGACATTTATAAAAATGGAGCAGTTCCGGTTTTTCCACAAATCTCTGAATTTCGATAAATTGCTTTTTTTTTTGCTTCTTCCTATCACTTCAATATTGACGAAGTATATATATTTTTACTGCATGAAATCAGTTCTTCAAAACTGGATCTTTAAATGCGGTCATGCACAAATCTTTCGAAATATGAGTAGTTTTCTCGTAATTTTACGTTAAATAGGGGCAATTTTAAAAACAAATTTTCTCTAAATCAGCTCCAATTTTTTTCTTTATTTGTTTTTTTCAAATAGAGCAAAGTAAGCTAATAAAAAGGCATAGCTCCGATTTTTGGTGAATTCTCTCTACTTTCGAAACATGTAAAAAGTAAACTTTGTTCTGCGTCTTAAAAAAACTACAATATTGAAGATGGAGTTTCATTCTGAATGAAATCTATTCTTCAAAATTAGATCTTGAAGAAATGTCAATGGAAATACCTGAATTTTTGAAAATTGCAAATGCAAAACTTTATTTTTAAAGCTTGGGGAAGGTTGGTTTTACTTGTGAGGCTGGGGGAGTAGGAGTAACGTGCTAAAAGTAAGCTTGCAAAAATTAAGAACGGGAGATTGAATCCCGACATCGGAAAAATAAAATTTGGAAACATACAAATATGTACTACACTTGGAATCATTCTCAAGGTACGAGTCGGCAGCCATGTATGTCGAGTGAAGCCGCTTTAGTGTTTTACTTACATTGCGGCAAGTATTTCGCGAAATACTACTTTCCAGCACGCGTCCCTCACAAAAGCTTATTTCCAATCAATCAACAAACGAAGGAAGACGTTTCAAAGCATGAGTTTTGAAGAAAATATTTTTTATACAAAAAACTGAGAAAGCACTATATTGAACTATATTTGCAATATATGTTTTAATACATAATTCACGCAGTATATGACTTAGTGTAGGGATCACAGAATTTTGAAAATGTGCACAGAATTCACTTCTCCCCATAGCACGTCATGCGCAGTTTTAACTGTTTTTTTTTACGTAAAATAAATAAAAGTACATAACCCAATTATGTCGTTATTACATCTGGTCTACCCCTGATGGCGATCAATATAGTAAGCACCCGGTAAGCACTTTCACTGCGAAGAAAAAATATTATCTTCGCATTCATTGCAATTTTAATTGCAATTTCACATCATGAAATTTTCTACATGAGTGTTCTTGCATAATGATATTGATTACGGTTACACCACATGATATTCACAGACGAAACATTAGAATTTGCACAGGTAGATTTAGTTCAGAGCCAGCATTGACCTCTGAAGTAATTTTGACGGGGAGGTCCTAGAGTTCGAGACCAGACGGTAACGAATTTTCGATACTAGCTACATAGCCAGGAGGAATTCAGCTGCCCTCTTTGGAGGAAAATACTCTAGTGACCGATAGTTTTCTGTTCATTCTGTGGCTCCATGATTTCTCTGATCAACACCAGGCGAATGCCGGAGCTGCATCTTAAAAGGGTCATAGAGTGCGCGATCTTTCCTTCTTCGTATTTCTATCCTCTTCCCTTACTCCCACAAACTTAAATACAATAAACTACCACACATCAGTGGACCAGACGGAAGCTTATAGCTTCTCCTGACTGGGACGGGAGAAGCTGCGGAAGATACCCGAAAGGGGAAAGTCCCTACAAACCGACGTGCAGGTCAGCGCCGAATCTCAGCACCAAGCAAGGGACGGAACACCGCCAACTCTCGGGGCAATAATCAACTAACAACAATAAAGAGACTAATTTCTCTAATTGTTGAAATGTCCGGAAACCAATCAATAAGTATTTACTTATCGCCTGCAAGCCCGAAGATTTGCTCTCATGCACAAGTCAGGTGAATACTGCAGTCGAACTTTCTCTTCGAGGAAATATCACATGCTTTAAACAAAATGCTAACCAGGCATAAGTCGAAAGAGATGATTAGAAGCAGGGAAAACGCATTATACTACAAGCATGTATTGTTTGAGTTCAAGAGTATGTGCTTTTGTTTGATGTATTGCGAGCCTTGTAATATTACAAAGTAAGAAACGTTCCATTATTTAAGAAGGAAACAGTCTCTTAAGTTGGAGGAGGGGGAGTAAGTCGGCAGAAGGATCACAAGTTTCCAATGGATAGTTGTTAGGGGCAAGTGGCAGATGGAAATGAAATTTTCAAAAGGTCAGGGCATGATCGCACTGAGCACATACCTTGTGATTTTACTGCCACAGTGGATATAAAGTGTAGGAACATGTTGGAATGCATCAGGTGGTGACGATTCAAATAGTGTATCAGCACAATGGAATTGCAATTTTGTCTGTGGCTAGCCGACCGGAAACTATCTACCACATTTCCTGACTGAGGGAAAGGTATATCGAGACGATTAATATGAGCATGTTCAATTACGAAACAGGATGTAGTGACATGTGTTCCATGTCTCAATACCAGTTGTTTCTGAAATATATTAGTTGCCTTTAGAAGTTTTATAGGTGAAACTTATGTGACTTTTTACTTTCTCGCAAACTACTTGCGTAATAGATAGAACATATTTTAACGTAAATGTTTTATATTAGTCCTGAACACAGGTTCTGTGACACTTCTTTCATGACAAGTTCTGTATTAAATTTTATTTACTAGGCCTTGCTTGCTCTCCAGAATTTGTTTGAAATGCGTCCCCATTATTGAAGAAATGTATGTTACAATCTAGTATTTTTCCTTGGAATTTCGTTAACTTACATCCCTTTCTCACGAATATAGTATATGTAAATTGTTACCTCGTGTCATTGTACGAGTATAAATTGTTTCTAGAGGTTATGAAACATTTACAGCATTAAAAATTGATTTATCGACCTAGATGGCCGAGGTGCTTAAGAGCGTTTACCGACTCAGCGGTTCAGTTCGAAGGGTGGCGGGTTCGAGTCCCGCCTTGGGCCTTGTTGTTTCTTCCTGGTCTCTCATGTATGTGTGCGGAGGGCCTCGACTTCTGCTACCCACAGATCACATGAGTCCGAAAGTATGTTGGCGTCTAGTGTATGTTGATTCAGTGGTGAGTTGTAGTTGACATTCACATAATTGAAATTATTGAAGGCGTTGTCATTGTCAACAATATTATTTATTTTAGAAATAGCAGCTTTCGATGGCTTAACCATCATCATCAGTTTTCTGCTGTCTGGAAGCCACAAAAACGACTACCTGTAGTAGTAGAAGGTAGTCGTTTTTGTGGCTCCCAGACAGCAGAAAACTGATGATGATGGTTAAGCCATCGAAAGCTGCTATTTCTAAAATAAATAATATTGTTGACAATGACAACACCTTCAATAATTTCAGTCTAGTGTATGATTGAATATGGAACCCAATGGGACGTAAAGGGTAACCGGTTGTCGGCTGGATACAAGTCCTACAAAAATGCATTTATTATTGAAATAAAGCTGATTTACACTTATTATATCCGGTGAGTCAAAGTTCCAAATAATGTATCAGAAAAACATCTACCCATTGCGAAGAAATATAAAATATTTTCAAAAAATAAGGAAACGTTTGCTAGCTTCGGAATTTTGGCTACTGCCTTCCTTTTCACTACGAAAAACCGCGTTTTACTTTCTAGCTACGGAGTAGATAGTAAGTTATGTAATACTGCACGAAGAAACAGCGAATTTTCGGCAGAAAAACTCTTATTACAGGGCCCTGGTAACGAAAAAGTGGATAAATCCGGTCGCTAAATTTAGAAAAACATCCTCCAACACGCGGTGAATCCAACCAGAATCCATATTTTGTGGGTTCTTTTATAGCGAAGAATCGAATGAAAGCAAAACGTACGTCTGTCCGTGCGTGAACAACGCTGGAGACTAAACCGTTCAGCCGATTTTCTCCAAAATTTAAATTTCCCTATCGATCTAGCTAATATCACAGCACTTTAAATTTGAAAACGATATTTTAATTTTGGGGAGTATTCTACATAAAGCCTCTGGGACATTTTCCAAATTTTCAAAAAATTGCCCCATCGTTTTTGATTTTTTTTTTTTGGTTAAATAGTGTGAAGGACTTTTAAGAGAACGGTGCAGTTCTCATTGAAAGGTTCGTTGAAAACCCTGATTTTTCGAAAATTGCTTAAGTTCAAAATTATTTCGGCGTTGTTCTTTAATTAAAATATTAAAAATAAAGATTTTTTTCCTTAATGAAATCTGTTTCTTAAAGATAAATGTTGAAATAAGTTAACGTAAAATTTTTCGAAAATCAGAGTATTTTTCGCGCAATTTTGCGCGAAACTTCGTGCGAGAAAGTCCGTGCTGTTTTAGCACCTCTGGTTTAAAGATGCACCGCAGCGCGTCGACGCCGGAAGACCAAGGCCGAAGAAAGAAAGAAAGAAACGTCACGCTGCCTGGCGTATTGACGGAGCCTGGCTGCCCCGCGTGCACGGCGGGAAAAGGGGCGGGGCAGGGGATGGCGCATCACGTCAGCGAAGCGGCGCCGCGGCCGCGAGCGCCCCCGCCTAGGCCTCGCGTGCCCCCTCACCACCTCGCTCCACCGCCCCGCCCGCCGCCGCCCGGGCCCACAGCGGACTCGCACCCTGTTTCTCTCACACGCTCGAGGCAGCGTTGCTCAGCGCCAACCGACTTAGGTAATGCCTTATTTTACGTGGCGAGACTCGGGCCATCAGGCCCGCTTTTCCATCTGACCATGTAAATTTTGCTATGCTCCTTTAGCGGAAATTGGAGAAAATCGGCTGCACGGTTTAGCCGCTAGCGTTGTTCACGCACGGGCAGACAGACGTTTCGCCGTCATTCGATTCCACCTAGCGGAGAAGGAAGCCCCGAAACAGGCGATTTCCAATTTTGCTCAGAGGCTTCTTTTAGGCTTGAGGATCTTTTATGCAGTAAATCTACAACATGGGACAACTGGCTTTACTTCCCCTCTGAAGGAAGGCGTACGAAGGAGTTTTTCGTCCTTGAAAATCCACGGGTTTGAACTTGAGTACAACAGCCCGACACGATAACCGTTAAACCACCGAACCCAAAAGCAACTCATCGGAACCGTAACGTAAAATCAACTCATTGCAGGCTGGAAGAGTGCCAAGGAATTGTTATAAATGTTTGAATTCCAAGTACGGCGCCAAATTTGAATTAATTTTGTTCGCTTATGTGCCAACATCAGGGTTCAGCAGTTACGTTATAATTTCTAAAGCTAGACTGTTAAATTTCAACTGAGGGCCAATGTTGCTGAAGGAGCAGAAAATCACTAGAAGTGGGGAGCAGGCGACAAGGCAGCAGGGCGCGAGTGCCAAGACCGCTGGCAGCGCCGTAACCGTCCGTGTTGGCTTTGTGGACGAGGGCGCGAGCTTCTTTGTAATGAGTGCGACGGAGCTCCGGGTGGACAGATTGTTATTGAAAAACTTCTCTCCACGAAGGAAGCTGGGAGAGCGAGATCATCGGATTGCGACTAATGAACCGAAAGCGAATAACGAAGGCACTTTTAAAATTCAGAGCAAGTATAATAGCGCCCGGCAGGGCCCGATGCAAAAACGTTTCACGCCGAGGATATCGCTGGGGAGATGGATCGGAGCGAGAAGGGAGGGTGGAGTGGGGCGTGGAGGCGGAATAAGCAAAGAGTTGATCACGCCAGGGGGAAAACGGTGGAGGAGCTGACACACTTCCATCGCCGATGGGTAGGGATGGCGGTTGCCGAGAGGACATTTATTGGGAAGAGGGTGTTGAGGTGGAGGAAGGCAAGAAGTGGGAGCGGGAGAGGAGCAGACATGATCCGAGGCGAATGGAAGCGGGTCGAGGAACACGGGAAGAAGCGGAGAGGAGGTGAGGAGATCGCGGTCAGAGATGAGCAGAGGTCTGATGAAGACAGGGCGGGCGGGACGGAGATAAGAGTGGCTGTGGTGCGTGGTGGAGGTGGTAGGGGAAGAAATAGAAAGAAAGCAGGGAGAACGCGGGTGTAGGGGGGGCAGAGGTGGGGGAGACGCGGCGAAGGCGACGCGGGCGGAGACGGGCAGTGATGAGCAAGGTGTGTGTGTGTGTGTGTGGAGGCGGAGAGACGGGCGATGACGGTACGTGCAATGTCTATAGGGAATCCTCCGGGGAAGTATTTCCACGCGTGAACCGTGCCATGCGTTTACTCCTCTTAAAGTTGGTGTCGGAAGAGAAGGATCTCCACATGCAGCTAATAAAAATCACGGCAACACTAAGCCCGTTAAAGAGTTATTTGGAGAACAAGAAACTGCATTACCACACAATATTCAAAAAAATCAAATATCGAAACAAATGCTTTCTCTAAGGAAATGAAACTTAGAAAATGAATAACTGTAAACAGATACTCAACAGAGGAAGGCAAGTTAAGGGGGAAGATACAGCTTACAGCAGTTACATTGTTATTATTTTTACACTTTTTTTCTCAGTTAAAATCATACTACACAGCAGTAAAAATGAACTGACACACAGAAATATCTCTCTTCTGCAAGAAAAAAATGTGCTTATAACTTTAAAAAAATATTAGGATTTTTTTGAAAAATCAAAATTCAAACATTTTTTCACGCACTGACTTAATGTTTCCCTGATAACTCAAATAATTTTGAAGATTTTTACAAATTTTTCCTTTTAATTTGCTGGCAATACTCACAGGTACAAAACCATGCTCTTTCATTTAGATCTCTGGATAAATATTTTTTTAAATTTGAATCCAAAATTAATCTATTAATTATTGTCTTTTTTCGGTTTTATAACTTTTTATCACAAAATCTATTGATCTAAGATGTATGATTTAGCTTGGTTTTGTAGATAATACTTAGTTAAATGCACCCTAAAAGTTTCATAGCTTTAAAATGATTAGTTTGTGAGTTATAAGGCAAACGGATCTTAAAACCGGTAATTCTGGAAAACAAGACATGAAGTTAGAGTCATGAGATTTGCTTCCCTTTCTACTCTAATAGATGCATGATGCAGCGACATACCTTTTAAATCATAACTCGAAAACTATTGCAGATATCGAAATATTTTCTTCACCGAAATATTCCTGAATAATTAATGCATAGGAATTTTTTTTCAAAAATCGAATTTTTTAAGGTTTTAAGGTGTATCTTAAATCTTCACATTTTCAATCAATTGGTTTACTATTTTCATCTGTAACTCTGTTTCACCGGAGGTGCGACGATATGATACACAATACCAGTGCTAAGGAAACGAGAATTGAAATTTATCACAGCCCCGAAAATATTAATTGAAAATTGAGAGAACTAGAAATTACTTATTTAAAAATATATGATACGAACTATCTCTGGGAAGAACTCACTCTGGACTGGCAAAATTTGATCCAAACAGACATTGTCCTCAAATGGGAAAGTCAACTATAATGTTTCATTTCGGATAAAACTTGCGTTGAGATATTTGTCAAAATGATCGCGATTTTTACCAAGTCATGGCCTAGATAATCCCAGATATCGACTTCTTATGAGGAAAACGTAAAGTTACTACAATGAGCTTAATCGATTCAAATACGTTTATATACTGAGACAAAGAAGACGAGAGAACAAACTTGAACCATCACGGAATAAATGTTTCAATCGCGTATTTCTTTAAATGGTATAACATAATCTTGAAATTAGTCTGATAGACTGCATTATTATTCATCTGCTACTCTTTAGTCATCTGAAATTTGTCCTTAGTGTTTAGTAATTACGTACTATTTATGTTCGGTAACACTACTACACGAAAAACTTAAATTATTAATATTTTGAAAAAAAGGCTGATGAAATGACTTTCGTCGTAAGCTGAAGAAAAAATTAAAAGTGAATCTCCTAGACATACAATGAATGTCTAAAGGGAGGAAGGTCATTAAAAATTGTTGTCAAAAGTTTATTTCCAGTAATTTAGAAGTAAAAGAAAGGTATCATACAGTAAAAACCACATTAAAATTAAAGTTATATCATTGCAAATAACATTCTTTGTGCAGAAGAGAAATTACGTGCTATTTATGTTCGGTAACACTAAAAAAACACTGTTCACGTAAACAGTTTTTATAATGCCGTACTTTATTTTCTCCCGACCTTCGAGTCAGCACTTCTTTCACAACACTTGTCTAAAACAACACAAAAATTAAACTGACGAAAGATGGTGTGGTAGGGCAACGTTTGAAAAGTCACTAATGACAAAAGATATTGTACGACAGTGCACACCGAAATAATATTGGTTTCCGTCCAGCAGTAAATTTTTTGGAGATAAAAGTATAGACTGTGTAAAGTATACTTCAATTCCTATTCACTACTCGTGGTATCTACATAGATAAATGTTTATCACTGGTTATAAATGAATATAGTACATCTCCTCTCTCCACGATTTTCTTTTTGAACATGGTAGACTCTGCGACATAGTCGTGAGCCGATTATCAACAATAAAAACTTTCTAAAAATGCCAAATGATCCTTCTAACGGTAAACATAACGTCAACATACCACCCTTTGTAAAAGCAGCATATCGAGTTTACGTTCATTATTGCTACTTGCCACATTAATGCTGGATATATCGTCGTTCTGCTCTGTGCACCTGAAATCAGAACATCTTCTCTTCGCCCCTACGAAGCACCGATGGAATCAAAGATGACGTGAACAGGTAAAATATCCAAACGACGAAATCGTGCGCCACGCTATTGAGAAACTGCTTAGAGCAGCGTGAAATAATAATGCAGACCTACTTCCCCAACGAACCGACGACGCTACAATTTCCACGAACACCGAGGATAATGCAGTACATTACATTGAAAGACATTGTTTAAACGTATATCGCGCATATTAAATAGTCGTGAAATAACCTTTCATTGAAACGAATTTCTATAACAAATCTATGTAAATACAATTTTAAATGTATATAACAATTAGAAAATTTGTACCATGTGGTAGAATTCCGCATTTCCTAAGTTTATTCTAGAAAGAAAGTGTTTAGAAAACGGGCGCCTATTTAATGTTTGGAATTGTCAAAAATTGTAGATTATGATGATGATGATGATGATGATGATTAGCTCTCTTGATGAGCTGCAGATGTGGGTGCCTTCTTGAACTAGGCCTAGAGTCACTGAGATGGTTTATGCAAATAATGTAGAAGTTGCGAAAGTTGCAAATGCCATTGATTAATTCTGGTTACAAGTTGGTGTTACATGGCTGCAGGATGCCATTACTTAACGGCGAAAGTAGTAGAAGAATATGTCAAATAAGGTTCACATTTCACTCACCTTGTTCGAACAACGACGAACATTCGAACAACCCACATCTCCAAATTGTCCTCAGATATAACGTAAATGTTTTAAAATAGAAAATGCGTAAAAATTCAAATGCAGAGATTGAAAAAAATATGGGCTATTTTAAATAACAGCCACACTATGGATTAAATCCTGTGTTTTTATTAACGGATGCTCTATTATTCCCGATGTTTTAATGACGACGGGTCGCGACGTTGGAAAATTATGGACATAATCTGATCATTATAGCAGATCAGCAATTTAGGAATTTCTATCGTGCCAACCACATCAGCAACTAAATAGATGAAATATATTATCTCAGCATCGTACAGCACTAACTGAATCAATACGTTTTCTGTCATCATAATTTCGATTTTTTAAATTAAACCACTGGTTAGTAACGAATCATGGTTTATACATTAATTTTACTCTCATTACGATTAATTGAATAATAACTTCGTACATCTACTATCAAAAGAGATGTTAATGATACACTTCGCAACAAATCCTTGAACCATCCTTAGGATGAATCATTTTTGATTAATTCTATAAAGGCAAATTAGTTGCCAGATGCTACGTGTACGTGCGAAACACACGTGCACATCGTACTTTTAGTGACCTTCACTAGCGCACGTGTACAGGGAAAGGAGTATTATTCTACTCTAGCAAAGATGTAAACAACAGTATCTACGACGGAACGTATCCGGAAGTTCCCTCAAACCTTCGCGGGTATTCCACTTTATGCGAAGTAAAAGGAAGAGAGAGTTTTTCGTATTATTGCGATCGGAATTTGAAAGAAGATTTGACGCAGAGAGGTCGAAAATATTTTGGACAAATTTTGGAATCTCCTTCCCTCCCTTTAAAAGTAAACATACTTTAACGATGTTTTATTGAGCTGTTCAACTTCGCCAGGCGGCGAAATTGGCGAGCGGAACGTGGTCGGGGCGACGCGGGCGGCCCAGACCCGAGACCCAAAGCCGAGTGCCACCTGAAGCGTGGGCACGCTGTCGTCCCAAAGCGGGGCGGGGCGAGGCGGGGCGGGGCGGGGCGGGGACTGGGCGTGCGGCCGCGGGGCGGGGACAGAGATGGGGACGAGAGAGGTCGAGGGTCACGGGACCACGCCCATCGCGCCACCACCGCCAGGTATCGATTTCGGATAACGAACGCAGGGCAGCCGTGTTATGTAAGACGCCGTCGCCGCCACCGCGATTCCGGTCCACAGGCTCATCGACCGCACGGCGCGCGGGTAGACGGACGGACAAGTGGGCGCGCGGGTTGCTGAGTGGGTAAGGGGGGAGGGGAGCAAGTAGGGCGGGCGGACGAGCAAGTGTGCGGGCGGGATGGGAGAAAGTGGGCGGGCGGAGAGCAAGTACGCGAGTGGGGAGCAAGTGGGCGGGAGGTGATCAAGTGTGAGGACGGGGAGTGACTGGGCGGGCGGGGAGAAAGTAAGCGGTTGGGGAGCAAGTAGGCGAGCGGGGAGCAAGTGTGTAGGCGGGGAGTAACTGGGCGGGCGGGGAGCCAATGGGCGGGTAGGAGGGCAGACGAGTACGTGGGCATGCAGGCGGGCGGGGAGCAAGTGGGAAGGCTGGCGGATGAGTAGGTGGGCCGGAGGGCGGATGAGTAGGTAGGCAGGCGGGCGGGCGGGCGGGGAGCAAGTGGGTGGGCGGGGAGTCCGTCGGCGCGAACAAGCTGGTGGGCTGGCGGACGGGCGGTCTGACGGGTGGGTAAGGCACAATGGTCGCGCCTCAAAACATCAACAAACGTGCCTGAGATAGATTGTGCGCATATGTGTACTCAATATATTCAATGAAAACATCAATATGTGGATAAGGTATTTCTTCGAGACGTATTTCCGGGCGGTATTTGGTTGACATGCAAGAGAGACGTGGTTGAGAGTTGCAGTCAAACTGTCAGAACATTTTTTTTATTATCTATCTTTTCCATAAATAACCGAGGGCTGCGAAAACAAATGAACAACGGTTTTTATTCTCATGGACGCTGCAAGACTTTCTTCAACGCTCCTCAAAATTTTGTTATAACATAAATATTGTTTCACTAAATCTCTCATTTGAGAGAAGAGAGAAATTAAGATAGACCAAAAGAGTAATTATGAAATCAAGAAATTTTTCATTACACCACCCATGGTTTCATTATGTATCATAAATTCGAAGGTCCCCACGTACCATATTCTTTCACTAAATGTAATTTGCCCTATTAATCAGTAGAATGCTATCTTCCAGTAATGTAATGTTGAAAGACAACTATGTATTATCTTTGGTACTATAATTTTCTCAAACACACACACACACACACACACGTGTGTGTGTCTATGTGTGTAGGGGAGAGTTCTCTTGATTTCCTGACTCAATAGCAAAGTAAGCGCAATTCACTTCGTTTCACAATTTACAATATTTTACCTTAGGCGAAAATAAGCTACGTCCGGATCTTTTTCGCACATCTGCTTGGTGAATTCCCCATTCTTCATAATACTGCCAAGAATTAAATTCATTTTGAACTGTAATGGTTTGTTCAGAAAGTGTATTGTAAATGAAACAAAACAATTAGCGTGAAACTTGAGATAGGAAACTATGTAGGTATCGAAGTCTCGTCTGTATCCAGTACTCCTAGGCTGATATATCAATTACATATTTATTTTACAGTATGGTATTTCCAACAGTTATCCGTAAAAAATCCGTAAAAGATACAAAAATAATAAACTCTAATCAGAAAGCAAATCTGAATCCTATACACGCACCAACATTTTATCAAAAGTGACAAATTGGCACAGGCCAGTGTAATTTATTCTACACCTATAAAGCTGTCGACTGGTAACTTCTTCGTAATACAAGCATGACATATATGCTCGATAAAACTTTATGGGACTTTAACATAATATTTACTTTACGCGAGAAGCTACGAAAATGAAACTCAAAAGTCCTTCACTTTACTGCGAACTGAATTACACCAGATAGTGTTTGTTTGAGTTACACAGTTTGGATCGTAAGAAGTTGCAGCCTACGTATCCGGTGTTCCCACGTGTGAAAACATAAAAGAAACAGCAAATGAAAAAATACCGAAGCCGTAGCAAAGACATAAACAAAGAGTAATACATTTCTGGCTGGTTGAATCAATAATATCTTAGAATTAAATAGTGATAACACTGTTAATAAGAATCGAAGCAACATACTAAACACATTATTTCCTTCGTGTGGTTTTGTGTTTAAGAGGGTTAAGACATTAAACTATACAACGGTTTGTAGTGTTTTGTTACTGCACATAAATATGACTTGAGGGATAACTCAGTGGTACAGACCAATTTCCGCTATACTACTTCGTGAACACATTTTGCGATAGACCGGTCAAATGCTCGACACAACTTAAACTTACTTACTGCCGGGAGAAGTAGCTTTCTTCGATTTAGTACTAAATATTAATGATTCACTTTAGGAATTTCCCATAAAATTATAGCATTAACGGGGATTTTTTTCACAAACACTGAACACAAATATGAAGGCGAAATTCTTCGTGAAATGAATGCTGCAATGAAAAGACTGTACAGTTACTTTCAATTAATTTCTGTGCCTAAAATGGTATGTTTCAATGTTTATTCTTATTGTTAGTACGTTCCATACTCGAGGAAAATGTATTATATTTGCATATATGCATGTTTCAAAGTGTCAAGGGCTAAACTGAATAGCCAACCCAGTCCCAGAAGAGCCGGAGTGAAGTTGGCAATTTGAACTTCCGCCTTTGACACAACTTGCTAGATATGAGACGCCGTCCCGGTGCGGCTGGCGTGCACACGGGTTCATGTGCAATCGCTCTGGCGGGTCGGGGAGGGACGAGGCAGGGCAGGGAAAGGGGAAGAAAAGCCGAGGGGATGAGGTGGATTACGGTGGGTTGGGGTGAGATGGGGTGGGGAGAAACGATATGGGGCGAGACGGAGTGAGGTGAGACAGTGCGGTGCAAGAGACAAGGGGAAGAAATGGTCACAGAGCGAGGTGGAAAAAGGTGAGTGGGGCGGGGTGAGACTGGGTGGTGCGTAATAGTGTGAGGTGGTAGGTGCGGGATGGGACAGGACGAGACGGACAGATAGGGAGCGGGGAGAACGCAGTGTGGGCAGGGTGCGACGGAGCGGGGTGAGCAGAGCCGGAGCTGCGGGGTGGGGAGGTGTGAGACGGGGTGTTGCGTCGTGGTGTGAGGTGATAGGTACGGATTGGGGCAGAGAGAGGAAGACGGAGATGGAGCGGGGTAACCAGGTGGGGTGAGTCAGGGGGTGCGGGGCAAGGTGTGGCAGAGACGGAGCTGAGGGGGCGGGGTTGGGTGAGACGGGGCGGTGGGGGATTGTGTGAGGCGGTAGGTACGGGATGGGACAGGGTGAGACGGAGAGGGGACGGGGAGACCACGCTGGGTGAGTCAGAGGTTGCGGGGCAGGGTGCGCCAAAGAGGCGTGAGCAGAGATGGAGCTGAGGGGTGGGGCAGGGTGAGACGGGGTGTAGCGTGGTGGTGTGAGGTGGTAGGTACGGGTTGAGACAGGGCGAGACGGACGGAGAGAGGGTGGGGAGGCCACGTTGGGTGAGTCAGGGGTTGCGGGACAGGGTGCGCCAGAGCGGGGTGAGCAGAGGCGGAGCTGAGGGGGGCGTGGCGAGGTAAGATGGGGTGTTACGTGGTGATGTGATGTGGTAGGTACGGGTTGGGAGAGGGCGAGACGGACGGAGAGGGGGCGTGGAGACCACGCGGGGTGTCAGAGTGCGAAGGAGCAGGGTGAGTTGAGACGAAGCTGAGGGGGGGGGGCTGGGTGAGACGGGGTGGTGCAGGATGGCGTGAGGTGGTAGGTACGGATTGGGAGAGGGCGAGACGGACGGTGATGAAGCGGGGTGACCTCGCCGGGTGAGTCAGGGTATACGGGGCAGAGTGCGACGGAGCAGGGTGAGCTGATACGGAGCTGAGGGGGCGTGGCGAGGTGGGACAGGATGCTGCGTAGTGGTGTGAGGTGGTAGGTACGGATTGGGGCAGAGTGAGACGGACGGAGATGGAGCGATGTGATAACAATCCATGAAAGGATGCGAGGCAGGGTGTGGCAGTGCGGGGTGAGCTTACGGGGCGGGCCGGAGTGAGACGGGGTGTTGCGTGGTGGTGTGAGGTGGTAGGTGCGGGTAGGGACAGGGCGAGACGGAGAGGGGACGGGGAGACCACATTGGGTGAGTCAGGGGTTGCGGGGCAGGGTGCATCAGAGCGGGGTGAGCAGAGGCGGAGCTGAGGGGGGCGTGGCGGAGAGAAGCGGGGACGGGAGTAAGGGAGCCGTGCACCGCGTGCCCTATCTCGGCGTCTGAAGATAGGTACGGCGCTTCGTGAAAACTGGCAATAGCTCGTAAAGTTGCTTACCTGCGAGGAAGCGCTGAAAAAGGGGCGAGGCTTCTGATGCTGCCTTATCCTTTTAACGCACAGAGATCTGAGAGCAAGGGAAAAGAGGCACGAAACAACGTGACGGGAAAGGAGGAAGCAACCCTCTTTATTATTATGAATATACACTCTTACTTTTCTGATTACTGGGTTCAACGATCGCGGGACGTAACATAGGTGATTAAGAACAAAAATAAATGATTTCACGCTACCCGCAACTTTTAATATTAGACATTCAAAACACCTTTCTTGAGATATCAATATTCGTCTATTGGTCACCTGTCCGTTCCAAACTCTACACTTAATGGGACAGAAACAAAGTATTGGCCTTTGACTTCTTTAATTTTTGGTCGAGAGGTGCAGGCAGATGTAAACAGTGAGGGAGGCGAACGGAAAGGCGGGCATAATAGTAGAAGCTAGGGTGGAATGAAGAGCAGGTGGCAGAACGAGGGTGAAAGCAAGCCCTAGACTGGGGGCGATAGGAAGAGGGAAAATGTTGGAATGAGGGCGAGGGAGAGAGCACAGGCGACGACGCTGGGAAAGGTGAGATCGGAGACGGGAGCAGAGGAGAGGACAACGCTGAAAACAAGGGCGGTAGCAAGAAGTTGAGCAAGGTAGACGGTAGGGAGCGAGGATGGATGAGAAACGAAGGCGCGAGCGCAGGTGAGGATGGAATCAGACAACGCGTGGGAGGTTTTCAAGGCGCGGGAAGTGTGCTGGAGCGGAGGCAAGAGTGGAGTGGAGGGCACGAGGAGACGAGGACGGCGAAGGCGGGGTAAAGGGTAAGAGTAGAGGTAAGGGAGAGAGCAGAAGCGACGGCGCTTGGAAAGGCAAGATCGAGGCGAGGAGCAGAGGAGAGCAGACATCTGAAGGCGAGAGCGGTAGCTTGGGGCTGAACGGGGTAGACGTTAGAGAGCAAGGATGGAGGCAAAACAAAGGCGCTAACGCAGGTGAGGATGGAATCGGAGAAGGTGAGAGCGAGGGCGAAAGGAGTCGAGGACGGCGAAGGCGAGAGCAACAGCAAGGGTGGAGGTGAGGGAGACGGCAGAAGCGCCGACGCTGGAAAAGGCGAGATGGGAGCAATGAGCAGAGGACAGGAGAAATCTGAAGGCGAGGGCGGTAGCCGAACTGGTTGGACGGTGAGGCTTGTGGGGGCAGACGGTGGGGAGGGTGGAGAATGGAGGCAAAACAAAGGCGCTCACGCAGGTGAGGATGGAATCGAAGGTGTGGGCGAGGGCGAGGGCAAGGGTGGAGGTGACGGAGAGGCCGGGGGCGAGGGCGGGGCCATTAGCGCCCTTCCGCACGGGGCGTGGGGTGGGCGTGGTTGGAAGGGGCTCGCGTGACGTGGCCGGGAGGGCGGGGCGCAATCGCGACACGTGGCCCCGTGGGGCCCCAGCGCGCGCTTCCCCGCCAGGCGCCCCAGCCGTACGCCAGCGCTCGCACGGAGCCAGTCCGCCACACGCTCTTCGGTTTTACTTTATCGTATACATACGTATATACGGAGTAATATACGTAGTATAGAGAAAGTTATGCGATGCTGCGGAAAATCGATTTCGAGATTTCAACGGAAATAAATGTTTTACCGATACCGAGAAAGTGTTTTTTTCTTTCTTTTTTTTAAATTTTATTCTTCAAAAGGTCCGTCCGTCTGTCTAGGTCTGTCTGTCTAGGTCTGTCTCACTAGGTCTGTCTGTCGTCACAGTAATACCAACCGCTGAAAATCAAAGTCATACCTGCTACATGTGCGGCCAGGTCATCCCTCTGGGTAGGCAACAGCAGGGACACTAGATAGGAGTTTTACGTGCCTACCTTGAAGGAAATCGACCTGCCTCAGCCATTTCTTTATATGATATTGAAACTGAACAGAAGTTCTCGACTATGAAAGCAACTAGCTTTGACTAGCTTCTGTTTCGCGCCAACGAAGTTTTAATGCTTGGAATGTTGTCATCAGTGCTCGCTACGAGCGTTTGCCTTCAACAGTTTATTGCTCAAGGGAGGGGGAAGCAAGGTCATCGTTCAAGAAAAGTTGCGCGAGTAGCATATACGACGTAATATACGCAGTATAGAGAAAGTTCTGTAATGCTGCGAAAAATCGATTTCGAGATTTCAACGGAAATACACGTTTTGGGGTCTCCTGATTCCGAAAGAGTGTTGTTTGTTTTCGAAACGTCCGTCAGTCTCTCCGTCCGTCTGTCCGTCTGTGAACACTGCTAGCGTCTAATCCACACATACGTCTTTTCTAAATTGAGGAAACCTCTGTCCATCTGGCTCTAGTTTTTTCTAAACTCCCCTAAATCCCCTAAAATTGACAGCTGTTTCGCAGTTTCGACAAAAATTAACTCGAACTTCACCATGAAAGGATCAATATTTCTTACTTCACTTACCCCACTTGTAAGTTCGTTTCAATTCAAGCCAAGACTTGAAGCACTTCTAAGGTGAAGTATGAATACTGAATAAAATTTCCTGAAAGTAAAAACTTTGTATGACCGCTCAAACACAGTATATTAGAACATTTCATTAATTTCTCATGTGAGTCATTTTTACTTTATCTTTTTATTTCCAAAGAAGAGAAAGTACTGTAACTGTTTCAGTCGAAATGAAATTTGAACCAGAAAAATCGATTGATAGCAAATCGTCATATCTTATCTTAGTGTGTATTATCAAGATTGCAGGCTGTTAAAGAAAAATTTCTCACGCCAAATAAAAAAAATACCAACAGTAGTTCAAAACTGCCTCCCGTTTCCCCTACATCAAATTTTATCATAATTACAACTAATCGCAGATTCTCTAATTTTCTTGTCCTTGACTCGTGGCAATAAGCAATTAACTTTAATAGTTTACCATATCTAAATGAATGTTCTTAGCAATATATTTTCGTTTTTATCCCTTCCGTATTCTGATAGTAGAGAACAAAAAATGTTACAAAATACTTTGTGCACGTCCAATAAATTAACAATCCAATGTTACAAGAAGCCAAGCCTGTTATCATTCGTAACACGGCTGTCACTGCAACGATAACAGTTGTGTGACGGTAATTCAAATGCAACTGCAACTTGTTTAAGCGAAAATGCCTGTAATTAAGATTTCCTTCGCGTAACGTAGAGTTGGAGTAGGAGGCGACAGTTCTGCATATCGCAAGGTGAAAGGGAGAACGTACTCAAGAAAAGTACTGGTCAGAAGTACGTTGAAACTACTGTAGCGTCCACAAAAAACTATACTTCTTTTACCATCATAATATGAACAGGAGACAAAGTAATATAACTCTAAAGAGTTTAAATGACGGAAACCTCAGGGTATTCAAAGGGGTTCCCAACAAGAGAAGCTGCATGTTTGTCGTGTTTTCTAAGAACACGAAGTCCTGAAAGTACCGTCGCAAGCAACACACTCCGCAGATTGCATTTGCTTTCTTAAAATATTACAGCAATTTACATAATACATTGTCAATTTATGCGCTCATCTTCAATACTTAGCATTTTTTATAAATCAGTCGAAATAATAATAATTTAAAAACAACCAGTGTGTTATAACACAGTCTCACGAAACTGCCTGATAACACAGTCTCACATGAACAAAACACTGTTTTATATGTTATGTTCTTAATATTATATTATATGTAATTACATATTTTGATATAATTTCATTCTTTAACATATTTTACATAGAGCCACATATTCATTACAGATTTCGTAACATTTTAATATATTTATACGGCGAAACGGAACATTACAGACGCGAATTTGCAATGTGTTACTGGAATCATCTTTCTTGCAAATCTAAGTATTGTTACTGCGTTTCTCGGACCACCGGACCTTCGCCATGAATATGAAACGTACATGCTTCTTAGAACCAGCGTACTGGGAATCAAGGCTGAGCGAATATTTGTGAAGCACAAGTAATTTCAACCATGTGCTTGCTCAAAAATATTTGCTAGTTTTCACCGATGATTTGTTTTATTGGGGAGGGGATATGCTCCTTTTCCCCCTCCAGGATTCAACACTCGCTACAAGGTACTACTAATCATAGCCCAGTCAAATTGGACAAATCGAGTGAAAAAAATCCCAGAGTTTTGAAACTTGGAATGATTGTTCGTTTGCCTCTTCCGCACATTAAACTAAAAACCCTGAAGTGCGTGGAGTGAGCTGGGGTTGAGGGGCCTGTTTAAAAGTGTTTTTTACACGTTTTGTGCATATATCAATTCCACCGAATAATCCCCATAACTATCCCCATCTGCAATAATCCCCATCTCCGTAACTAACATATTACCCTGTACAAAATTAAAGAAGACTAAATTTCCTATAAAAATTTCCTGTACGGTTTTGTTGAGAATTACTATTTTGAAGTAATAGGCTTGAAAACATCTTTATATGTACGGCAAGGGCTTTTTAAAAATATATATTCTTTCCCTTATAAAATAATGCCAAGAAGTGTTCAAAACACGGAAGTAATTTTATTTTTGTTTACGGGTTTTACGTGGGTACGAAAACTGATAATCCATACTTTATTCGATAAGTATCGAGTACAAATACATGGTGATGTATTTGTACACTGTCAACATAAAAATTACATAAAACATTAATCAAGTACAAATATCGTAAATAAAATATCAATTTTTCTTGCGAAAATTGAGGGACAACTAAAACAGTCTCACTCACGAATGGCACACTGTTTGGTGAGGGGATCCAATGATTACGAAATCGGGGAAAGGCCCGTTTTTCCAAATTGTTTCGGATATTTGCGGCATGAAAAATGTAGCAGCAAAAATTTGTTCCGAAATTGTTTAATTTCGGTAAAAATCAGTGCCGAATAAAAAGCAGTGCCTTTTACGTCCCTCAGGAGATGCTGAATGAAGCCAACGACGATTCAGGATCGCTCAGTCGGGACATAACTGATGCAGAACGTGTACGGATATGACATCAAAACAAGAGCTCAATCGTCCAAATGGAATCTTCCTGAAGAGCCAAGATCAATAAAAGCGTGTCAAATTCGATCAAATTTTTAAGTTCTGTTCACTGTTTTTATTGATTTCAACGGCGTAGAGCATCGTAAGTTTTTACCACCAGGTCGTGTCAATACTACTATGCACGCCGTTTTCGGGAAGCACTCCGAAGGAAACGTCCCGATTTTTGGCGAAACAATTCATGGCAGTTGCCTCACGATAATACACTTGCTCACACTTCACTGCTTGTTCGTCAATTTTTAGTCACAAACAACACCTTTATGGTGCCTCAGTCTCCGTTTTCGCCGGTCCTGGCGCCCCGTGACTTCGCCCTAATCCCAAAGCTTAAAAATTCCTTGAAAGAATTTGCCAACACTGAAGAAATAAAAGCAGAATCGATGAAGGAGCTAAACGTCATACCGAAAACTCCGTTTCAGAAGTACTTCGAGGACTGGAATAACGCTGGTACAAAAGTACTATATCTCAAGAGAACTACTTTAAAAGAACAAAATAAATATTTATGTTTTTTTAAATTTTCTTTTACATCCGTTTCCACGTATTTATTGTTCATGAGATAAGATTCGATACCAGAGAAGACCCGATTAACGGGGGACCGATTAACGGTCGAGTCCCGATTAACGGTCGAGTCCTGATTAAAGGTCGAGTCTCGATTAACGAGGGACTCGGAGGATTAACGATCAGATTATTCGAGTCCGGATTAACTGAGGTAGTCATCAGAATAATTCATTGTAAAACAGTCGATGCCATTAGCGATTTTAGGTATATTGTGACTTCCGTAATCGTAGGATTCCCTTGTCAAACACTGAGTGTGTCGTCATTGAGTGTGAGGATATCGTCAGTTTTAGTTGTCCTACTAAATAGAAGTTAAAGCTTATATTATATTTATTTATATCATGTTTTTCCAATGACTTTTAATACACCCATAGAAATTCAATCATATGTGTACGACTTCCACTAAAAGAAACATTTGGGTTACACTAAACTTATGTCACTTTTGATATACCGTTTTCTTTGAGAGCTGCGTGTTCTAAATATGTATGTATAGAGATCTCATTGAAAGTGCTTAATTTCTGAAACATTTAGAAATGCTAATAGAGCTTATGAATTTTGCATGCTCTGGTGCCCCGCTCTGCAAACGCTTCGAGAAAACGGGACAGCGGGAGGCGTTTAATATTACATCTTGGAAAACGGTGGGCTAGAGCTCCTCGCGTAAGTGAAATATATACATGTGTACTAATCATGCTATTAGATTCTACTGTTCATTTACTGAAATCACTTACAAGAAACTTACAAATTCGCGATCCGTTTCACCACATGAATATATTTGAAACTGTCTGGCTCGCAATACTAAAATACTCTTCCCTTAAAGTTGTTCAAAACAACAGAACAATAGCAAGTTATGCACAAAAGTGACTTGTCAAAATCTACCACAGTATTTTTAATTACTATTTTATATAAGTATAATGCATTATGCATAATTTTACATTACTTTAATTATTCTTTTATTTTTAATTACTGTTTTATACGTATTATGTATAATTTTACTCATCAATATTCACTATTTAGGGCGAAATTGTAGGTAGAAATGACCGACGAATATCATCATTGTATGCGAAGAGCTGTGCCCTCTCTCATGAGGACATTTGGTGATTTCCACACCCTTCTTATTTGTAGTTCCTTTTATAGAATGAATGTCTTCTTGCAAAACGTTGCGTATTTAATTCCACAAGGTTTTAATTCCACAAGTTCTTGAAAACATCGATCGCTTTCCAAGAAATTCAATGAGTGAACTACACAAGGACAACTTGCTATAAAAGCTCTCATCGATTACATGTGAGGTAACTACTCTTAATATTTCCCCATAATGATTGAATTTATATAACATAGAGATACAGCAAAATATATTAACAGCACGAACTGAAAATTTCAATACCTTTATTTCCCCTTAACAAAATTCACGAAGATTGAAACTGAAGCAAGCAATCGCGCATCGCCGCCGCCGGTTGTAGCCCACGCAGGACACGACTTTTGTTTCCACAGTGAAACTGAGTGGCATAAGGTTATCAGTAAGGTGCCCATTCCGGGTTCGCTACCTTTACCTCAGGAGAGACTTCTTCAAATATGATCTTTGACTGACGATATTTTTTTCAAGCTGCCTGGTGTTGGAATTTGTGACACTGAGGCAATACTGTCTCCAGGAGGGAATTAATTTCCAGAAAGTTGTAGTATTTCCTACGTTCACTATACCAGAGCTTCCTACGTTCACTATAACCTAATCATCCAATACTTGTAATGTAAGTGAAACGGGACCAGTGACTTAAGTTCACTATAACCGAGTGTTCACTATATCCGAGTTCTCTATAATCGGAGTCGGCTGTAGTTCCGCTGTGCAAATACTCTAGTAGTTTCATTCGCATCGCGAGTAGAGCGGAGGAGAGACCCGCCCCCCAGCCGCGCAACAGGTGAAGGAAGCCGCGGCGTAAGTCGATGTCACGCGTTTTGGCGCGCGGCCAATTCGATGAGCGTTGACTCAGCCATAAACACGGACCGAAAAGATCTCCTGCTAAAGTGGAACGATCTTTTGAATCTGATCGGAACAGAACTTCACAAATAGCACTGGGCCTAGTGAGAATGAGACGGTCTCGATTCGAGCCAGGTGAAACGTTACTCTCAAACGGGTTCGAGTCGACAGTAGGAGTACTGCCCACAAATGAAGGCGATAACCCGTCCAACCATGTGACGGTAAAGTTTTTAAAAGTTCTCACTCACCAATCGATTTCAGGTTCTTCTGATTCAATGATATCGCACTCCTCGCTTTAAAAGCAATGTAAATTGAAATCGAAAAAGTCTTGTTTTTAATTCTTCGCTATAGTGACAATGACAATACTATATTTTTAAAATGCAATTATTTTTTGTTTATTATACTGCACCGTGCTTAACTTAAGAAGTTTCGAAAAAAACTAGCCAATAAACATTTTTATTGAGATTGTACTAACTAAGTGCCTTGTCGTTGCGGATTTTAATAGAAATATATGGCTTACAGTTCTGAACTCAATGAACTAATTGAAAAATGCTGTCACATTTCATAACACAGTTTACATACGAGGCGGTTTACAAAACCTCGGACTTGCCTAACCCGCATCGGTGTCATGGCATAGTCAATCTTCTGTCTGCCGGCCTGTCGGAACCCACAAAGCAAGAAGGAAAGCACGTGGTTCTTTTCGGCAGACTGCTTGCTACCCGAAGTCACGCGTCGTTTCAATGCACGTGTCAAGTGCGAAGGGGCCGTGGAACGTGACTACGAACGCCGATAACACTCCCGCCCCCGCCCCTGGCGCCGACGTCGCATCGTCCTTCTGCAGGCGACAGGGGCGGCCCCGGCACACGCACGTGGCCGAAGCCACGCCCCTTCAACCCCCACGCACGTGGCGAGGGGAAGGTGGGCGCGCATTGACGCCCAGGACACGTAGAGGTCGACGCAAGTGGCGGACTCCATATTTTTTCAATAAAAACATTTAAAAGCGAAGCACTATTATCACATGTCTGCAATAAACTATTACAATATTTATTCTCAAAGAAGATATATTCTCTACGTGGAAATTTAACACATCGTCGGTGCACATGAAAAGTGACATCTAATATGTTTATAAAAGAGTTCACTTTTGCTATATTTTTTTTATCAAGATAATTCTCAAGAGTACATAACACAGCACTACTTAACGTAGCATAAAATATTCTTTGTCCGTGAAATAAATGGTTCCGTTGAGGGTGAAATTGTAACTCTGAAAAGTAACGATTTGCGAGAAGTGTCAGTTTTCATGTGAACCGGCAACATGTAGAAAGCCGCGATTGTATGCAACCTCTAGGTGTCATAACATGAATTATACTTACGTGATGTTCATCAACGGGAGGAGATCGCACATTAGGGAGTCGCAGAATCATTAGTGTGAACGCCGAGATTTATATTACGCAACTTGAAAATTAAAGTGGCAACAAACACAAAGGCATTCCTGTAGTTTTTCTAGAGGATTCTATAATATAACACCACCACCAGCTTGTTTCATAATCCAGAGAATAAAAATAGAAGTTTTATTTGCAAATTAGCCAAGGCACTCATTGTCACATTTCCGAATGAATTAGAATTCGACGAGAAATTTTTCATCAGGTTAGGCTACCTCCGACCTAGTTCTTCGCTGCGATGAGATCAATGAACACCATTTAGAATGGGGACCTTTCACGACAAACATTAATCTCATGCCAGTTTTCATCATGACCCCTAACCTGATTACGATGACAAAAAAAGCAATTGGAAACTATCAGTAGAGGGCGGATTTTAATGAAATGCCTTTTTTTTTTCACTTTAGGGAAATGCCGTTGAGTATAGAAATTCATTTTATGATATGACGAAAGGAGATAACACATTTTTATAGGTAATTGTTTTTGCGTATTTCGTCGATTTCGACTAACAAGTAATTTTTTACCTTTTTCCAAAATTTTTAATGAATTTTTCGCTGATTTCATCGATTTTACTATCATTTTAATAGTTCTTGCTTCACATAATATTTACGAGATACAACAAACGTCTCCACAGAATTCCTGAGTACCTATATCTGGTAGCCTATTCGATTTCTTCGCTCAGAAGTTGTAATGTCAGTCATTGTGAGTATGTAATCTAAGTTCCTGTGACACCTGCCAGCTCTATTGGCGGTTCAGACGATTTCTAAAGACAGAGATATTCTGGTAAAGAGCTGTCGAAACCAAAAGTTTGAAAGCTGAGTTCCCTTAAACGATTAGAAGAAGCCTCGATCACATCAGTAACGTATCCAACAGCGTGAGTTGTTCATCCGAACACATTTTTACGTGTTTTTTTCTCTTTTAGGGCATTTTAAAAACATTTTAAGATCATTTTATTGATCAATTTCGGCAATGTTTTAGGTCATCAAAATTCGCCCCCTGATTATCAGTAATAGTCACGAATATCAGAGATGCTACTGTATTTGGAAACAGGGCAAGACAAATTACAAATTCAATACTTTACAACTGGTAACTGAAGAATAGCCATTACGAGAAGTACTGCAACTGCGAAGTGCCTCAATTTTTAAACATCTGCAGAAAAAAGCACAGAGGAGAAGAAGGAGGAGGATCTGGATAGTATCTGCATCTGGATATTACTAGAATTGAGCATCTTTTATACGATGCAGCATCAAGATTCAAAATGGTTTGGTTATTTAAAACGTTCCAGCTGCAACGTTTGTGCAAAGAACCATATATTACTATGATTCTTATTTACAACGAACAATCGATTAACGTCGTATTATTTCTAAATAATAGCATTCCTGGAAACATCAATGAATATTCGCAATTAACTTCTCCTCGCCTTCCACTTTATACAACCCAAAATACTAGCCTTCCTATTTAGAGATTGTTCTTCTGTAAATGGAGGGAGATGCATATAAGAACTGCAACATTATTTTCCTAGTCTTGACTTGTTTATTATGACACCAGAGATTATGCAATTCCCTAACATAATGCAGGCGCGTATGACGGGTTGCATACATCACAGCAGCCTTCGCGTTCACAAGAGGCATTTCGAAATAAACGACGCAAGCTAAAAACCTTCCGACAAATCACTGTGCAGTTAGAATGAACAATTTATCTGCAAATTCAGATAATGAACAGTGTTCTTGCATCAGCAATGCACGATTATCCTTGAATTTTATTTTCATGGCTCGACTGTAGACATACATTGGCTAGACCATTGTATCAGGCTTCTCAATAGTATAGTGGTTTCTACAAGTTTAGTATGAGGATTGTACGAGGTTTCTACAAACAAAAATAACATGAAAATGAGAGATGCGATAACAAATATCATGGAATAAAAGACATCGTAAGGGTTAGCGAAAACAGGAAGATTACGTGAAGACCAAACAAGTCGAAGAAGACAACTGAATACAAAGATATTCAATTCTAGTCTTCAATTAAACCATCAATCTTGAGAAGAGCACTGAAACAAACAATGCTGAAAGAAAAAAATAATTACATTCACAATTTTGTACCAACACAGAACCATTATTAGGAAAGGATAACGAAATAAGTTGGCTTGAACACATCACATATGTCAAAGATAATACAGTAAAATATGTCTGAACAGTAACCTGTATAAGCCGGAAACGTGCCTAAACCTGAAAATTTCTCCGGTTCGTGAAGTTAAATGGCATTTTACACAGCGTAAGACGGAACCTCTCAAACGCTGAAAGGGGCCGTTTTTCATGTCCTGCAGGAAAATGATATTTATAGAACGGAATTCCTGAGAATGTAGTGCAATTGGCAGAGTCGCGAGAAGCTTTCAATAAAATGAATGCATCTGCAAGCTTGTTTTAAATTCTCTATCCCTGTAACACACGATTTAGTCGTGGCAGCTGGACATTTACGGAGAGGGGCTTCAGCGTAGAATTCGAACTTGGGTCCGCTTGTCTCTCAAAGCGTAGATCTTAGGAGAATTCCCTCTCTCCCGACTCTCTGAGCGTGAGAAGGTTTCCTTTTTGGAAAATCTAGTTACCTTAAATTATCACTTCCCTTTAATTTATTATAGTTATTATAAAGCATGATAATAAGAGTATTACTCACTTGTTCATAATTTTTCCTATTAAAGCATCAATAAAACGTTTCTATAATAAAACTAATAATAATAATAATGATAATAATAATAAAAATAATAAAAATAATAATAAATTATTGACACAAAAAACCTGAATGGTCTATCGCGCCTGAACCTGTCTATCGCGCGCCCAAAAAAAAAAACGGTATATTCTCTTCCGCTAAGCTTATCTTCTACTACCCGAAGCAAACATGGGTTGGCCACTAGGCTGCGAAATGCAGACAGTGACCAAGTCTGCTGGTACGAAAATACCGCTGGGTCAGCACGCGCTGCACCTTCACACCAGAAGCAAAGGCAGACCAGCGTCCACGCCCACGACCGCTCCAGACGCCGCCTCGCCCCATCCCGCCCTACCACCCACGCTTTGCCATCCGAGCACGAAAGCGCGACCGCTCTCGCCTCACCCCGCCCCCGAGCAGTGCCTGCCCTAATAATTTCCTCGCGCCCGCTCCGAGCTGTCCGCCTCAACAACAGGGGCCCAGGAAGAAAGACTCGGTCTGAATCACACGTCCTTCCGTTCGCCGGGAACCACTGCTCTGGTTTCTTCGCATTTACGAAAATAGTGATACCACGAATGTCTACAATTTTAATGCTATATACATGAATATAATGAATGGGATTGCCCGCTTAATGATGATCCTTTCTTTTTCACTTTCCCTTCTTCCGGAAATTACTTCAAAAATCAATATTATTTTTCCGTTCGTGTTTATACATAATGCATACATAATAAAAAACAAACATTTTACAACAGCTTACAAAATATAAAAGAAATTAAGTCTTCACTATTTTAACAACCCCATTTAGTCACTCATTAGATTCACTCTAAAAAAAAGAGCAGCTTGAAAGGATCTACCATTAACAATGAACCATTTTCAATAACTTCTGATCTGCTTGCGAATAAGAATAATGCTAACAAAGGCTCCACGGCATATTACATGCCGATGGTTCAGTTCAGAATTGTTTGTCGGAAATTGCCACATTGCGAATAATGATAACAATTAATCGAAAAAAATTGATTAATTTGAAACAAAATATCAATTGAATGATATTTTTGTGCCAATTAATCGATTATAATTAAATTGAAAGGAAAAATAATGAATTACTTTCCTTAAAAATTGAAACTTTTCATAAATTATTTAATTTTGAGACATACTTTATTTGCATTTTGATAAATCGTTTGATTTAGTACATTCTCTCAGTACATACAATGACTTAATTTGTTGTTCCTCGTTTCACGATTTTAACTAAGCCATGTAACTTCAATATAGGAGCATGGTAATGTATGATAGACCAACGCATGTTATGCATGTTTCGTTTAAAAATTGATGTTAGTTGATTCGAGATCGATAAACTCAGATACTATTTGACCAATCTCCATGAAAATTGGCACATCTACGTGTTTTTATGGAGAAGGTTTTTATGTTGTTCATTTTGAGAGAGATAGAGAGAGAGAGAGAAAGAGAGAGAGAGAGAGAGAGAGAGAGAGAGAGACAGACAGACAGACAGACAGAGACAGACAGACAGACAGGCCGATAGACAGATACAGAGAGAGAGGGGGAGGGAGAGTAGAGCAACGTCTGACGGGTTCTGCAAGTGCCCTATATAAAAGTATATTAATGCACGTAACATTTTACATTACGCCATAGCAGGTACGTAGGCAAATCAAAAAGTAAGTTACTCTAGCTCACCACGAAAGAACGTTGTGTAACATGACCATGGCTAATGCGAAACCATCTACTGTAACTGCTGACACGTCCGATAGGAAGGTTGGTGTGATATTCCGTCGTGTTGTGGGTACAGAGCGGGCCAGGCTTAATGACACGTCAACTGGAAGCTCACTCCAAATTGGAGATGCCTTCGAATTGTCAAATGTTGAACTGAGTGGCGTAAGGCAATTAAAGAAAAATGGCAGGGAAATTGATCGCCGGTGTGATGTTTTTGTACAACACCACACCTCACACGGCCCGCCGAACGTCCGAACTGCTGCAGCGGTTCAAGAGGGAGGTATGGCAACATCCTTCTCACAGACAAGACTTAGCGCCATGCATTTATCATGTGTTCAGTAAGCTGAAAATGGATCTCGTGGACGACGATTCCGGAGCGTTGAGGAGGTGAAAGCAGCTGTCTCCAAGTGGTTATCGAAAAGCTGCCAATCGAAAAGTTGGTTAACGAATGTTTACAGTCTTTTGGAGACTGTGGAAAAGTGAACTTAAATTGCATGTGTTCATAGCCGTGTTGCGTGTGTGTATGTGGTTTCATAAATGGCCTTATGTAGACTTGTAACTTACTTTTTGATTGGCTCTCGTAGAAGGGAACGTTCAATTATTTTATGGCGCTTCCACGCGCTTCGAGACAACAGTTACAATGCGTTTTAGTGTTGTGGTGGCAATTTGAAACAGTTTGAAGTGTTTTTTTTATAATTATTCATTTTCCTGGCAGTGATAGTTTTTATGTGGAAATAGTGCATTTGTGAGCGTTTGTTATAAAGAATTCTGAGTGCCTTTTGGTGGATTTAATATGGAACGTGAGTATGCTAGATGCTTAACTACATTATTTTCACTGTGACAAGAGCAAACATTTGGTATGCTAAATTGTTTTGACTCTGAAAGTCAGGCGACAAGACCTCTGGGGAAATACTTGCCAAAATTCTGACTGCAATTATAATAGCACCATCTGGATGCAAAATTGTTAACTTGCGATGGTAGTCAAACTTATGCAACGTTTTAGAATTACTTGAATATGTCTGACAATATACATTATAATTATTATCGGAAGGCCTATACTGAAAAAAAGGTCCCGCCTCTGTGATTTTTATTCACTGCTGTCAAAATAACACTTCATAGTTCTAACAATTACTAACGATGTGATTAAACACGAGAATTTCTGATTTATTGCTCTAAATGTAAGTTTAATTTATCAGAATAATATAATAAATTCTAAAGTAAAAATATTCCTTTGCAATAGACTTGTTTTTAATATCCGAATGGACTCTCTTCCCAGCGCGTGAAAGGTCGAGCAGGAGAGAAAGAGAGAGGAAGAGAAAGGGAGAGACAAAAAGAGAGGTAAATAATGCATTTCCACTCACTCCCGTGAAGAAGAGGCAGTGCAGTCTCTAGTTTACAAGAGATGGCATTGCTGATGGTGTTCTTCTCGTGTGACGAATTCCACGGTAGGTAGCGTGTGTGACAATATTGAAAATAAATATCAATTAATTTAATTAGAAACTAAACAATAATTTCTAAAGACGACGTACTAAAAGTAGAAGTTGATGATGGACAGAAGCTTTTAAATAATATTGAGTAGAAAGTAGTGTGTGTGTGTGTGTGTGTGTGTGTGTGCGCGCGCGCGCGTGCGTGTGTATGTATATAGTTGACATATATAAGTCAACTCCGGTTAAAGTGAACTCGGATATAGTGAACCCACGGTTATAGTGAACTTAAGTTACTGCTCCAGTTTCACTTACATTATAAATAAGCGTAAGAAGATTCGGTTATAGTGAACCTGAACCTCGGCTAGAGTGAACGTTGGAAATACCACGTCCTGGAAATCAATTCTTTCCTGGAAAAGAATATACCGCCTGATTGACACAAATTCCAACACTAGGCAGCACGAAAAGAATATTGTGTAACGTCGTGGGTAGGGATCTACTCCACAAAGAAACAGACACGAGTGGGTATATACAATTTATTTACATCAATTAATGTACACTGTTTACAGACCTCACTCTAAGGTGTTTCTCGGCAACCTGCCGCAGCCCCCCTCCCCTAACACGCGCCTTGCGGCCGCGCCTGCGATCAGCCAACTCGGCCGATTCGCAACTTGGCACCTGGTGTGCCTCGGCAGACAATCTGCCCCGAAGTATCGAGCATACTTCACAGTGTTCGAGACTTGAACACCCACACGTGCCTACAGCACTTCCGCGCCAGACTTGACGGACACGTTTTTGCGGTTTTTGCCGCGAGGAAACCAGAATCGCTACCCAACCCAGGTCTTCTGCGACAGCCCTTTTATATGCTCGAGTCACATGACTTCCTGCGTCATCTTTCCCCCCACGCACTCGTCTTGAGGCGTCTGCTTCCGCCGTTGCCATTTGCACCCGGCACCTACAAGCCCTCTCCCCTTTTGGACTTTTCCTGAAGGGTTGGCCTTTGTTTGGAAGCCTATTTTTGGCTCCCTCATCCCCATACCTTGCAACTTGTCTCTCTGGAGCAAGGAGTCAAGTCTATGACGCTACAATTGTCAGGCAAATGCCACAATCGAAGAAGTCCCCCTTGAGGTGAAGGTAGCGGACCGGGAATGGGCACCTTACTGATGGACGTAGGCCACTCAGTTCCACCGCGGAAACAAAGGCCACGGGCTCCAACTGGCGGTGACGACGCGCGACTGCTTCTTCAATTTCAATCTCGGTGTCACTTGATATTCCGCCAGAGAAAGCGCTTTGACTTCTACGAAGGTGAAAGAAAGCATGCCAGTCTGGCGATATCCGCTGTGCCGCGCGAAAAACCGATCAGTTTCATTAGCCGCTAGCACCACCCTGCTACCGAAAGCATCTGGTATGCTATTAGCCGAGTAAAAGGGCCTTCGAAGATAGAGACGGTGTTTCAACAGTGCAAGAGGCATTGAAGGGAGTCAAAACTGCTTTACGATACATAGACACAGAGAACAATGCAGCATCATGTATGGAGAGAGCACGAACTCTCGAGAAGGATCTTAAGAAATTACTAATAAAAAGTACAAAGTAAACAATTGAATTTAAATGATTTTTAAGGGCAAATAAAGATATTGAAATTTTCAGTTCGTGCAGTTAATTTTAATTGGAGAGATTAGCTCGGTAATGACGGTCGCAATTCTGCACTGGCTCTATAATGCGACAGAACATGTGCAACAGGAGAGTGATCACACTTTATCATCCATTCCCTATGCTTAGGAATAAAGAAATGTATGGGGTTACTATCTAACAAGTCTCACAGATGCCACCACTAACAAATTCTTTTTCCTGCCAGCCCGCTTTGGTGCATAGAAACACACAACACATCGAGAATGAGACAATCCATAACAAACTGAATGAAAAAGGAAATAAAGCCGGACCTGCACGTCACGGATTCCAGTTGCAAAATCGGAACGGTCAAGATATTGAAGCGTATAGCGAGCCGCACAGATACTAAATATATGGATACTGTTGTTGTTGTTGTTGTTGTAGTTTTTCGTTTGTTTTTCTTCGGCTGTCGCAAAGGAATTCTTGCAAGGCGCTCCGAAGAGTACTCCTAAAATATTCTGTCCTTCACTGAAGTGTCAGAAAAAATGTTTGTTAGGAAATTCACAAAAGTAAATGCAAGAAATCGAATTATTCTGTGAACCGAAAATCAAACAATAATTATGAGAAATAGCATATTAAGGCATACTGTATTTTCACTTTCCCAGAAAATCACTTCCGGAATCGACAGAGCACCATTTTGTATTGCTGCTTATGGGGGAGCTTACATGTCGGGAGATTCTCAGAACCAGTTCAATTTTTTATGGATGGTAGTTGATTGAATAACTGATTGATTGGTGACTCCAGGCGCGTAAATTGCTAAAGTTATTATTCCCATAAGTGTAAAGCATGTTTTAGCTCGGGAGAAGACTGATCTTACTCCGCTGGATGGCGCCGTCCTGCCCGTCGGCTTGAGGACCTTTTTCCGCAACCGGGTATCTCCCACCAGCGTGGCACCGCCCCAGCCGGGACAAGCTCTAAGCTCCCGACTGATCTCCTGGCGTGTGTGGTAGTGTACAGCATGTAAGGGTGTGTAATTAAGGGGTGAGAATAGAACAAGGAAGAGGAATGACATCATGTCCAGTCCGTGGCCCGTTGTTAGGGTACTGCTCCAGCGTTCGCCTGGTCTCGATGTGAGAAACCGCGAAAACTACCGATAAGAACAGCCGGTCGCTAGAATTCTCCTTCAGACAGCGGCTGTATCCAACCAATTATGTAGTCGAAAATCCTGCCGTCGTCGGAACTCGATCCATATGACCTCCAGGTACTGCAGTGATCAGAGGTACTGCAGTGATATCAGTTCATGCCCTAAGCCACCTAAGCCCGTAGATGGTAGTTGAAAAATGTACTTTTCTAAATTTATCTCAGTAAGATGTAACAAATATTTAAATGTGTATTTTCATTAATATTTTAATTTTAATGAACAAACGTTGTTACACGCGATATTATGATTTTGAGAAGAAATGGCTCTCATGATTGAGAATTATCTCCCAACAATGGGGACCCAATTTTAATTATTATGTCAATGTTGTGATAGCATGCAATTTGTTGTAGAGTATAAATGCAAAATTATTCACCAAATTATCGGCAGGAGAAGGGGAACTTGCATTGCCAAGCAACTTGTTCCGGGCACCGTAAAATGTGCAGTGTTCAAGCACAAGATTTCATTCAGTCATACCGGTCAATAATGTCACTACAAGAATGCGCGCTAAAATATTGAATAAAAATTTAATTAATGTGGCAGCTCGTCTTTATTTCTATTAGATGGTAGTCATACCTTCCTATTCTTGTTGTTGATAATAATAGTTTATTCTTCAAAATTGTCTTCAAACCGTTTTTAACTTTTCGACTCTTCTGAACTCACGTCTTAATGTTCATCACATTAGGTTGAATTTTCACCTCGCACAATTCACAGTCAGTTTGCTCTAGTCTTCTGCAGAAAGTGACAGAGAATGCCGAGGGGAAACAAGGAAATATGGTACGCTTTCTATTCGCTTTTGACCTGACTCCAGGTAACAGTGCACCGTCTCGCTAGCAGAGCTTAAAAAAACTATGCTCTGGATGGACTTGCACTATTTTATTTACGTGTGTTTTGAATAGCTACGTGTATTTCATTCGATTGTCTATAATTTAAATTGTAAAGGCTCCAGAAGAAAGTAAGGCATAGAAGAATTATATCACGCTTGCAAATAATTCAGTGAAGTTTAAATACTGAGGAAAGCAGCTAACAAGAAAAAAATGCGTAAAATATGTTTCAACATTTAAAGACTAAACGTCCACAGATAATAGACGAAGATGTAAATCCTAGCAGTTTCCCTTGTTCATTCTCGTATTTATCCTCTTTTAAATTCGGGTAAAAATGTACACATGCTTTTGTCGTCCTACAGAAGGATAGTTGATTTCAATTAATCGATTACTTGTTACTTTTCAAACAAGAAAACGATTTATCGAAATGGTAAGTTTTTCGATTTTAACCAATCGATTACATTAATTGAAAGGGTTTTGCCATCACCAATTGCGATATCATAACGTCTGCTTCTTCCGAGCAGAGAGAGTGTGCTAAAGCTACTCCAGAAAGGGCGTTCTCTGGCCGTCCCTGGAAGCAGCCGAGGCAGCACCCTTTGCCCTCCCTCACGGCCTCCGCCGCACCATCCCATCCTAGGGCGGCCGTCCTTCCGTCAACGCCGTCAACAGAGCCGTTTAATGCGTATTTTTAGAAGGGCACACGCCGCGGGCGTCGGAAAAAGAACGTCCTTCCTCCGTCCCCCATTTTAGCATCTGATTCGTGAGGCGGGTACGCCAAGGTCGCCGGAAGCACTCGCCCGTCCCCCTCTCCTTCGCACGCGCTCTCCCGGACACTGCTCCGAGAGGAGGCCGAGTGCCCAGAAGGCAAGCCACTATTGACTACACTTGGGTTTCTGTAACATGGTTGATGACAGCTGATCAGCTGTGACGGTTTCGTCCAATCGGGAGCTTAAACGTCACCACAACGTCAACGTGATGACGTTTTAGCTCTCGATTGGATGGCACCGTAACACCTGATGAAGTGTCAACGGCCAGGTTAAAAAAACAAGTATATGCTTCGGTTTCTGTAACCTGCCTGATGACAGCTGACCAGCTGTTACGGTTTCGTCTAATCGGAAGCTGTGATGACGTTTTAGCTCTCCATTGGATGACACCGTAACACCTGATAAAGTGTCAACGGCCAGGTTAAAAAAAACAAGTATATGCTTCGGTTTCTGTAACCTGCCTGATGACAGCTGACCAGCTGTTACGGTTTCGTCTAATCGGGAGCTGTGATGACGTTTTAGCTCTCGATTGGATGACACCGTAACACCTGATGAAGTGTCATCGGCCAGGTTAGGAAATCCCCAAGTATACTCAACATAGATTTTTGTAAGATGTTAAACCACTTCTCTATTATAAATCAAGAAAATACTATTATAAACCAAACAACATGTTAGTGAAAAAAAAGATCTGCTGAAAATTATAGATTTCTACAGCAGCAATGCAATACCTTCTCTTTACGAGAAAGTGAAGATTGGAGGGTTTTTTTGAGAAAATCGTGTATCTAAAACTGTGCAATATTACGCGAAAACTACTCAATTTTCGAAAAATTAACCTCATTTAAAGGGGTATTTTTGAAAAACACTTATTAAGAAATGTAATCAGCCATAATGTACTTGTAGGAAGATTTCGACAAAAAATTGAACTTTTGTAATGATGAATTATGCGCCCTTGCGAATAAAAATGAATTATGCGCCATTGTTTAAAAGAGGTTTTTGTTCTATCCAAAGAAAAAATACCAAAAATTTGGAGCCATTTTTGAGAAAATTTCCAAAATCATAAGGTTTCACGTAAAGTACCCCCAAAAATCAGTGCTCACAAAACGAGTATTTCGGTCGAAAAATCGCCTCTTTTCGCTGCAGCATTACAATGCTTTGTCTTTACTACGTGTAGAGATGTAGTAGTCGAGAAAGTAATAATAATAGTTGTATAATGTTTATAAATAATTTTCATTTTTTATTGTGTTATCATTATTTTTTTTAATATAACAACATCCAGTCAACGCGCAGCAATACAACCACATCACAAAAAATTATAACTCTGGGTTGACCGTTTTATAGCAATTACTAATAGCAGCACTCATACGAAGTCTGTTATCTTCTTAATTGTACGATTCGTTAGCGTGATGTGTCTGCCTTTTCACATTGAAAATTTTTGCTAAACTCCATTTTCGGAAATGTGCTGAGAAAAGATACAAGGGGTAGTCTTTGATTGTCAGTAACTCCGGGCGCGTCAACTACTATGGTCATTAGTCCCGTAAGGATAGTGCGTGTTTTTACACGGGAGATGGCGGTGGTCTTCTCCGGCTGGATGGTAAGATCCGACGCCGACCTAGCGTCGGCTAACTGGGTTTTCCCCAACCAAGTTACCCCTATCAGCGGGGCACCGCCCCAGCCGGGGCACGTTCTAAGTTCCCGACTGGTTTCCTGGCATATGTGGTAGTGCAAGTGTGTGTGTGTAAGGATAGGACTGAAGGTGAGAATAGGACAAGGAAGAGGAAGGAAAGATCGCCCGCGGTCCGTTTGTTAGGGTACTGCCCGGCATTCGCCTGGTGTTGATCAGAGAAACCACGGAAAGCTACCGATCAGAGCAGCCGGCCGCTAGAATTCTCCTCCAGACACCCACTGATTTCGACATAGCTGAAAATCTAGTGTCGAAAATCCTGCCGCCATCGGGATTCGAACCTAGGACCTCCCGCTCAGAGGAACTGCAATGACATCCGTTGATGCACTGAGCCACCTCTCCCGGTACAAGGAAGACCCTTTTCTCATTATTAGGACTCTCCTTTCGGAGATTCTGACCGCCCTCGGCGTCTTACAACACTTGAATGGGCATTAAGGAGCGATCGCCATGGCGGGTCGTCACGTGTGCCAGGCCCCGCTCCGCTCCGCCCGCCCCGCCCACCCTGCTTCACTCCACTCCACTCCACTCCACTCCACTCCGCTCCGCTCCGCTCCGCTCCGCCCCGTCCCGTCGCGTCCCGTCGCGTCCAGTCGCGTCCCGTCGCGTCCCGTCCGTCCCGTTCGTCCCGTCCCGCTCCGCCCTGTCCTACCCCGCCTCTCCCAGCCTCTCCCCGCCCGGCCAGGCCGTGTTGCGGATTAATCCAATTGGGAGGCGAGGCGAGGCCCGGCCCGCCAGGACACGCCTTCGATCGGGCGGCGCCGTGGGGGCGCGAGCGGAGGCGCGCCGAGGGTTAGACGCCAGACACAAAACACGTCTAACAAAAATTTGGAACAATTACTAATCGTTTCTAATAAAATTTGGTGCAATTATGAAATAAAATGTAGTCCAACAGACACCAATGTCATATTCAGTTTGGTCTAAATTAAATAATAATCTCTCGTCCACGTTATTATTATGTCAGTATACAAGTATTATCTCTAAAATGAAGTTAGAATTCATAGCTATAATTCACAAAGTACTAACGTATATAATAAAGAAAAAGTGTGGAAATAGCCCGTCTGCAGAGCCTTGAATTTTAATCTGAAGCTCAAAGAAGCATGTACTCGTATATGTCGACATCTCTACGATTCTTGTATTTGTCTTAATTTGGTAACATTCGCCCTTTTTGCCTCTGCTAAATTTGGTAAGACGTGGTAAATGGGTACACGATACTGCCAACAAGTGAGTGATAAGTTCTTTGGTTTTTTTCTCAGATCTCTGTTTATATCTTTCAAATTTCCACATGAAGGAAATACATCTTGAGAGGATAGGGATTTTGGGAAACTTTTAAACCTTGGAATGCCATCTTTCAACGGTGATTTCAACGGTGATAGTACGCTGCAGTTTTTAACAAGTTGAAATACATTCCAAATTACTAGCAGAAAACGAGGATGAACTTGCTTGCCTAATAGATCTTCAATGTATTCCTATTACACCTACTGAATATCTGTTAGACCTGTATGATTGAATCTTCTAATTACAGACCCTCCTACTTCTAATACGTCTTATTGGACGTTCTGACTCGCAGACCTTCCGTGGCATTAGACCGGAGCAACCTGTTGTATTCAACCAAATGAGGACTACACCTGATGACCTGAAAACACATCCAGGTACAATTGGGAGGGCGAGTGAATACACGACTGACTTATATATTCAGTCATTGGGTTTTTAATGTCCATTTAAGCACTAAGGTTTTTGACGCAAGACTAGGATGAGAGGAGATCTCATGAGTGGATGATAGAGAAATGGATTGATAGATTGTTAGTGTATCCGGTCGCGCCAACTACAATCGACCATAACAATCAATCAATCAGGAAGAGAAGAGGGAAGGAAGGAAGAGAGCGAGCGGGTGGGTATGTGGGTGTGAGGGAGCGTGGGGCCAAACGAGGCGGTCGGCCGGGCTTCTCCAGCACGCAACAACCCGGCTGCGCCGCACGGCTTCGCTAATTATTTACGACGGCCGCCCCTCCCGCTCCACTCCCCCTTCACCCTCCCCTCCTCCGCCGACGCCCAGCGTTGCCGCTAAGAGGAGGTAGGAAACGGCGCGTCTCTCTCGACTACGCGTATTTAACTGGCTTCGCACAAAGCTCCAGGACACTTGCACTCTCGGAATCTTCCGCTTCTCGCAGTTAAAGCAGGAAGAATGGGATCAAATTCAAGTTAACAGTTCAGTAGAATACTTAAAAGTATTAGCTTACTTTGGTTAATTCTTTTTTTAGGGTACGACCCTCGTTCCTTGGAATTGTTCCTTGGATTCTATTCTAAACAAAGCTTGTACTATTATTTCTTTACAACGTGTTTGCAACTGCTAAGTTTGAATACTGGAGGCGAATGTGTTTACAATGGAGGTTTAGAATGGGTGTTTCGTTGATGATATCCGAAAAGATAAGTCTGTTAATGTTATAAAATGAAAAATTTCCTTCAATTGATCAAACAAGTTTTCCCAACAACAGACTAAGGTGATTTTTCAATTTTACTAATTTTAGAGAGTGAACTTAAACATTAAAGGGCTTTCTTATACAAGTGAATTGGTAATTATGCGGTGGATATACTCAGGGTTGTTTATAGTGAACGCAGGGCGGAAGGCCCGAGCCTCGCCGTGACTTGGATCCGGGCGTGCGAAGCGAGAAGACTTGCCTTTGAAAGTACTATGCTCGCACTTTTTCTTGATCCTCGAGCTCCCTAGTCCTCGCACAGCCTGGCATAGCCTGGCCCGGTAGAGAATATGAGCTCCACTCGGAACGTCACGGCCCAATTTGCAGTGTTGCCCACCTCCTTCCTTTCCAATGCGGACTTTCTAGTTTTGGGTATCTCTTTCTATCGACTTGTGTGTACCACGTTCCTTCTTGTTACTCAATTATTTCTATAACTATTAATTATATCTTCAAAATTTAATAAATTCTTCCGTAGTTTCTCATAGCTATCTAGTCCACGACGAGTTATTACGCCGAGTTTTCTGTCAATAACGTTGACAGCCCTGCACTGCCGTGACGTAGACAGAACCAGCCTTTCCCGGCACCCCCCGCTACGGAGTATCAAGAAAAAGTGCGCGATTAGTAATTTGGCATTCCAATGCGACGGGAACAAGTAATTTGGCATTACAATGTGGCAGGAAGAAAGCATATGCGAAGGCATTAACTGCGGCAGAATTAACCGAAAGCGAATAGACCGAATCTTTCTCGGTGTGACTCGTTCTTTTACGTGAACAGTGCCCTAAACTAAGAATTAACCCTTACTTTTTCAGACCTGGCTTTTTCCCCTCATCTGTTCAAGAACTGGTGTTACAACTGAAAGACCAATCCGAAAACTAGATGATTTGTCGCCGACATCTTTCTCGAGCTCTTTGACTGCTGAGTGTCAGCAATGTCAGAGGCTGAAGCGTCCCGACTTCTCAACACGGTTTCATGAAATGTGCTGACAAAATTTTAATATATTATCATTTATCATATTTATTTCCAATTTCAAAACAACACTATTTTCCATAACATTCCCAATATATTCATAATTCTCCTGCCTGAAGGCGATTTTTTTACTTTTTATTCACTGAAGATATGAGAGATCATACAACGACCAGTTACATGATAACAGCAGCAGAAGAAAGTATTTTTATATTTCCGTAATTTATTTTAGAAAGGGATAGTTAAGGAATCTACTACTTATTAAATACGACAGTCATTCAGGAAATAACGACTGTTTGTCTGAAATAATTTTTTTTAGTTTAAAAATATGTATTTCTCTTACATTAGTGGAGTTTATCTTACTTCTCTACATAATCGCCAAATTTATTGAGACATTTATCGTATCTGTGTACGAGTTTCAGTATTCACGTGTTGTATTCCTCGGCCGCCAGCGTATTGAGCTAGGTATTCACTGCAATCTTCAATTCGTCATCACTTGTGAAATGTTTTCCGCCCCGGAACTCTTTCAGCTTAGTTCAAAGATGAAAATCTCTAGAATCCGTTCTATAAGATGGATGACGAAAAAACGTTCCATCCAGGAGATGTCTGGTTGTTGCAGCTGTGTGAAAGTTGGAAGCAAAAGGACACCGCAAGAAAGCATTCCACATTTTTTCAATTTTGAATGGTTCGCTGAAATTGTTTTTTAATGTCTCACAATAAGAATCTGCGTTGATCGTAATGTCTTTTGGTACCTAATCAACCAGCAGTATACCCTTGCGTTCCTAAAAAACTGTCGCCATAATTTTTCTTGTAGACAGAGTCTGTTTGACTTTTCGCCTTTTTTGGAGGGGGATGAGAAATATTGGCATTGGAGTGAATGACGCTTGTTCGTTAGCGAGAAATGGGAAAACAGAATTTCATCACCAGCAACGATCTGATTAAGAAGGGAGTCTCTATCTGCGTGAAGCCATGTCAAAAATGTCAATGTTGCACCCATTCTGTTTGCTTTATGCTTGCCACTTAAGACTCCGGGGAACTCAAATGTTGTTGTGACCAAGATATTCTGCCACAATTTCACCAAGCAAAGAACGAGAGACCTGTGGCTCTTGTCGAGAGTTATGCCTCTGTTCGCCGTTCACTTGATTCTTCATTATATGTGTGTCGAGTGACGGGCGTCCGCGTCAAACTTCATCACGCAAATTTGTTCATCGATTGTAGGGACATTTCACACCACACTCTCACATTTCTCTCATTCATTATTGTCTCATCATACACTTGACGATAAATTTCTGCAGGTTTCAATTTCTGTGCATTCAAAAATCGAATAACGTTCCTTATCTCACCATCGGCGTAATTTTCTCTTGGAGCAAAGCTAAACAAAAATCTGAAGTCATTTTTGAGAATAATTTCAAAATGTTGAGGCTTCAAGTTCAATATCTCCAAAAAACAGTTTCAGAGGATAGGGGACTCCGTTCGTTTCGATCGATTGAGAATATCAATTTCGGATAAAATCGTCTTAACGATTTAGGCGCTAGCGTTGACCACAGACGGATAGGCATATGGACTCGAAAACGTTTTGACGTCAATTGATTTGCCGGTATCAAGGAACCTCAAAATGTGGATTCTGCCTGAAAAAAAATGTTCGAGGAAGTAATTTACTACATAAAAGAGAAAGAGTTATCAACTTTTTGATATCGTATCCGACAATACTAGTTTTTCTGTCGAAATGTCGCCGGTTTCCGTCGGGCGATAAACATTACAATACTTTGTCGAGAAAGTAAAATTTCCATTTGGATAATTTTTGGAAAATCCAAAGAATACATCAAAATGACACTTATGTCGTGTTATTTAGTGCATTTAGAACTAACGTTACTAAAAGTTAAAAGAAAAAATAAAGCCGTTTTTTGGGAAAATCTTTTAAAAAATGTCCATGATCCCCATGATTAAAAAATGCCCAGTATATCTCTTATATATAAGAGAAAGTAAAATTATTTTTTCTTGAGAAATAAACAACAGTGTTAAAAGTTGGGACAACAGTGTTCAAAGTGTATTAAAGAGCAAAGATATTTTATGATAAATATCGCATTTGTTGTTGAAATACGTATTTCTGATGTATTAATTTTGTTTATTCTTTCTGAATTACTCTTGTAATTTATCGTTTCTTTATATCGTACACCATACTGTAGCTAATATAAAAAAGTACCATTTTATTTATTCAAAAATTCATGTTTCTCCAAATATTTGCCTCCCATTTTAACATTCTGCCATTTATAACGCTTTGTAATTTTTTTCACGGTAGTGTCCCGATCGCGCTATGCAGTGTTTGAATAAGATGTGTATCTCTCCTGAACACGTTCTGCATATTGGAATTCCGCGTTGAAATCGGAAGATGAAACGAATTCACACAAGCACATAACTGTAAGCCTGTGCGTTCATGCGAGCGAGCATATCTACAGATTAATTAAAATTTACAGATTCCGCATGGGGCCAACTTTTAAGATTCTTAATGCAGATTCGTTTTGAATGTCACCCAAAATTCGGAAAATAACAAAAATGTGTTTGAGAAGTAATCTAACCTACAGTATTGTTTCTAGAAACGTTCCACATTTGCAAACAGACTCGTTGAATATAATTTGCAATTCCTTCACAGTACAATGCCAAAATCCTTTCATTTCAAATATTATTTCTACGGAATAAATTAATGGTACTTACATCACCACTTGGCGATAACCTATAACATCCGGATCTTTCTAGAGTCCCTTTCCCTGGAATGATTTTCGATCTCTAAATTTATCAGTTACACTGCTAACTTCCTTTTACTTTCTCGCCTTACTACGAAAGTAGTAAAGAGAAAGAATTGTAATCGTAAGACGGAAATTATCGATATTTCGACAAAAAGTCTTATATAAACAGATACAAATATGAGATGATTATGATTGTCACTACAAGATTAATAATTAAACAGAAGTATCCTTTTGCTATTAACAATCAATAAGAATATTTTTCGTCAAAAAGGTCTTTATTTTCCATATACGACGTAAGTGACACACGATACTTTATACAAAACTTTATAAAAAACTTATTGTCGGGGCTTAGAAACGAAATCAGTATAACTCTTGATCCAGTAAATTACCTCCTCGAACACGTGTAGTCAGAATTCATGTTTTGTGGAACCTTGATAGAGAAAAATCGATTGATGGCAAAACGTCTATCTGTCTGTCCGCTCGACTGTGGTAAACGTTAGCAACTAAACGAATTAGCGGACTTCTTCCAAAATTGATTTTCCCGAATCGATTTGAACGAACTGGAGACACTGCGAGTTTGAAACGGATATTTCGATTTTGGGGGTTTGAAGCCTCAACATTTTCTATTTGGAGCCATTTTCTAAAAAATAGCTCCAAATTCTTTTTATTGATTTTTGTCTTTGACTAGCGTAAAGAAGGCATAAAAGAATGGCGTCTTTTCGTTGCACTCTCTGATTTCTCCGCAATGAAATATGTTATTCATGGACAGATCTTCGAATAAGTTCCTGTATGTTTTGTTCGAAAATGCGGATAATTTTCGCGTTTATGAGTTTTTTGCTTGAAGCACAGGCAATTTTTAAACACTTATTTTCTCAAAAACAGATCATTTCTTCCTCGTGTACATCAAAGACGGTAAAAAAACTGGAGCTAGTCCCCATCCCGGCAAAATCTCTGTATACTGGAAAATTGCAAAGAAATAACATTGCGAAAGTACAATACTGAAGAGAGATATTTTTGCCTTAAATTAAATCTGTTCCAAAAAAATCAACTTTGAAAAGGATTAAGTAGATTTTTAAAAAACGAGTTGTTTTCGAGTAATTTCTGCTTTAAGCGAATGTAATTTATAAAAAGAAAACATGTTCTCAAAAAGGCTCCAACTTTTTCATTAAATTTGTTCCGCGGATAGAGCAAAGGATTCTTAAAACTGCCGTACATCTCATTTTCGTTGAAGTTTACGATTTTTCGAAAATTGCATGAGTTAGAAATAATGGGAGAGACCATTACTTTTTAAGCGTCGGAAATGTGAGTGAGGGCGAGCGACTGTGGGGCGTAGAGCTAAAGCCCATGACTCGACCTGAGTGGAGAAACTTTGGACCTGAGTTCGAATTTCCGCGTGAAAAAAAAAAGGCTGGTTGGAAACACTTTTGCCGGTTCATGTTGAAGTATAATATTTCGTAGCAGTTACAAAGAATGCTAGATAATTTGCGGTATCGTAGCATTACTAGTTATTTCTCAGTAGTCATAACCTTTGGCAGTATGCACCCGGGCAAATGGAATAAAATCCGACAGTCTGCACTATCGTTGTGACAAGAGTCGCAATAATTTCTTAAAAGATTACGACCAAATCATTGATCCATTATTTCGACCACCTTCAGAAGAAAATGTTCAACAGCATCATTGGCTGAGAAATATTTCGAACAAAGTAACAATGAAAGTGGCTATAGAAGAACTTCAATTATGTAAATTGTAAGAATTGATTTTTCCAAATTATCTTAATATTTCTTCCGATGTACTCTTGGAGTTGGTAGATTGTCACTGGCTTCTATGCAGTGTGTCCCTAAAGAAATTTAAGACGTTTATACGTCTTAATCAACATTACTGTTGAGAATTTGGATTAAATTATTTATATTCAAATAGTTCACGAATACAATGGAATCGAAAAAGCAAAATTTGGCAATGTTATCGGGCGAAAAGCGCAGCATGTATAACAAAAGTCGAACTCCAGAGAGGAATGGACTCAATTCGAAAGAAAATTGTGGCATCACCTCCAGGTACAAGGATTATAAACAACATAACTGATGTACCGTAAGAGATACAGGTGGACTTACGTAAATGTAAATAATATACTTTCCTATGAATACAAATTCTATCACTCAACATTGAATAGTTTGGGGAGTATTTGCATTTTCTAAAATAATGGGTTTTACAATAACTAAAAAAAGTTAGAGTTGAAACATCTTTGGTATTATATTCTTTAACTACAGAAATTAATTTGAGAGGAAAAATACTCCAAACGCCATACATTTTTAACTGATCCACACCGCTGTAGGATATATACTGAGACCAGAGGCAAAGGCGCGAAGTTTCCTCTACCCTCAAAGAGTTGAAACACATTGTAATAAATTTCCGCATGTATTTCCTACCGCCGCCATCGGCTCACTGCATGTCACAGATCCTCGCGGAGGTCGAGTGCACTTGCCATCTGGCCGATGTGGAGTAATTTATGGACTCTAGGAGAGGGAACTTCTCAGCGACACGAAAATCGATTCATCGTCATGAATATAAGACAGCACAACTGTTGCAAACCCATTAGTTGCTCGCTTTGAAGTCGAATGTTCTCATTCGCGAGACATCCATAGGGAATTCGAATGCTTAAAGTGAAAATTATTCTACATTAGTACGTCACAGGCAACGTCCCATTTTCTCGTTACCAACCCTGAGAATGATAGAACCAACTTTCCAATGAAGACGTTTGACCTGAAACTAGTGGAGAACGCTTTACCCTTCAACAGCGACCATTACGGGATAGACAAGTGTAGTAGAACTTCATTCCCACCTACTTCCTCCTTTTTAAGTGTTAATTAAGATAAGATGAATGGAATGAAGTATACATCTGCCCAATTCACAAAAAAGGAGTTGTGCGGCAAATTCAGAGGAATAAGCTTACTAAACTTCTGGTGTAAAAGGGTGTAGCGGAATAAGGTAGGTGAATTGGATCCATGACCAAACCTGGAAGAGGAGCATTAACGCTATTACCTCGGATATAAAACAACAAACACAAAAATAGTGACCTGGAAGTAAAATTAAATAGATACAAGAACATGAACACTGAAAAATAAAGTTAAATACCACACAATAATTAAACTGTATAAAACAATGGTATTGCCCATCTTGCTATGCGGAAGTAAATGCTTGACCCTACAAATATCAAATGAGAAGAATTGAATCAAAAGAAACGAAATTTCTTAGAAATATAGCTGGATACCCCCTTTTGGTCACATTAGAAATGAAGAAATTAGTAGGGAATTAAACTTTCTCAGTGTAAATGAAATTATTAAGCACTATACAGTAAAGTGGAAAATAACTTATATTAAGAATGTCTGAAGAGAGAGCAAGGAGAATGACTCTGGATTGTAAATCAAGAAGGAGAAGAAATATGGAAGATCACTAAGATGATGGAGTGAGCACTTCTAGGCGCCGGATCAGACTGAAAATACTAATCCTTGATGATGATGATGATGATGATGATAATGATGATAATGATTAATTAGGACAAACTGACAGATAGTGTACTCAGTAGAGCTGTAGTGGTCTACGATCTTCACCTCAAATGATTCGCACAAGACTGACAAGAATGGAATAAACAAATATTCAGATATTGTGATACATCATATTGTAAAATCACGTTCGAAATGAACTTACCGTAATCGGAATGAAAGAAAACCCCGAAAACTGAAAAATACTTTAAATGAAATGAGTTTTCAATTGACTATTTCCAATCATGGTTATCATCTTTAGAATTGTTTTAAAAATATTTGCAGCACATTAGTTTATAATTTTTTCTGATTTCGGCTAATCCTGTTTCCTACGAAATTAGATCTCTTTAAACGAATTTGACAGAATTATTAAAATTATTCATAATACAATAAATAAAACGCGCTACTCTGCTGAAACGGGGTACAATAAAATAGTACTTTTTACGGTGCATCGACCCTTTTTAAGTAGGAGGAGCATCGGCCACAGGTGGTCTGTAGAGTAGGTAAACGTGCGAGCCAAAAGCGAGAGAACAGTTACTAGAACAGCCACCCGTCCACGAACAAGCACCAGATGAGGGGAGGGGGTCGACGCGAGAGAGAGAAAGAATCTTGTTAGTCTAAGCGGCGGTGGAGGCGGTTGAAGTAGCGAGTAGGTAAGAGGGGAGGAGCATCAGGTGGATGTGCAGATGACCCGTTGGAGAGAGAGAGGGCGAACGGAGGGAGAGGTCGAACGGAGGGAGAAGGCGGACGGAACGAGAGGGCTGCGGAAGGTGAGGGCGGGTGGAGGGAGACAGCGGATGGAGGGAGAGGGCGGACGGATGAAGAGGGCGGACGGTTGGAAAAGGGCGGACGGATGGAGAGGGCGGACGGAGGGAGAGGGAGGGGGTCAGAGGTAGAGGTCTAGAAGAAGAGAGGATGGAAGGGAACACGGGAGTGACAGAGATAGAGGGCAGACGGATGGAGAGGGAGGGGGTCAGAGGTAGAGGTCTAGAAGAAGAGAAGATGGGGGGAACACGGGAGTGACAAGAGATAGAGAGAGGGCAGACGGATGGAGAGGGAGAGGGTCGGAGGTAGAGGTTCGGAAGAAGAGATAATGGGAGGGAAGATGGGAGGAAAAACGAGAGTGGCAGAGAGAGAGAGAAAGAGGTAGAGAGAGAGAGTGGATCGAAGGGAGGGAGGGTGGCAGCGAGAGAGAAAGACACTGCCACCCTAAAGATGAAGGGAGGGCCGGGCAGATGGCACCGAGTGGGTGCCAAGGTGCGCGGGCGAAGGAGGGATCGCAAAGTGAATTATGAGCGGCGCCTCGTCGCGGGGCGCGGCGCGACGTGGCGCGGCGTTCGACAAACGCAACGATTTTCGATATTCGGCGGCCGCGCAGCACAGGCGGCTTGAAGGGCGGGAGGGAGAGGAGGAGGGAGAGAGGGAAGGAAGGAAGGGAGGGAGGGGGGAGGGGGAGGGCGGCAGGAGGAGTGCGGTGGGGCATTGGGCGAGAGGGAGGGGAGGGGAGAGGGAGGAGGGGAGGGGAGAGGAAGGAGGAGGGGAGAGACAGTAGGGAGGGGGAGGGGGAGGGGCGGGGAGTAGAGAGGGAAGGGGAGACTCCGCCATCACAATTAGCGCGCGGAGCGACAGCCGTGCCTCCGTCGAGAGGTGCTTCTGAAAACACGCCGCCGGATCGGCCGGACGGCTGGCCCTCCGCGCGGGGGGAGGGGGGGGGGAGCGGCCAGCGGCTTCACCGCGCGCCGGAAATTTATTGCCTCTGCATAATTGACGCAACCGCCCCGTGCACGCAAATTACGAAAATTGATAGAACATTAATAACTACGTCATGATTTGCTCAACGGCTGGCTAATTTCATTTCATTGGTTTCTCGTTTTTCCTCGGCAGCTCCTTCATAATGCACGCGCTAGTGATTGATTTAATAGCCTATTCCCGATGTGACTCTTTTCTCCTTGAACATTTTCTTCTGGAAGAAATAAAAGAAGCGTTTCGATAGTATTTTTGTTTGTGCGAAAATGGTTGGTGGCACAAAAACTTGAGTATACCTAAAATTAAGTATTCGCCTACGTATTAAGTGGATAGGAACACGAGCTATGTGTTGCTCTGGGCTTCTGTCTATCAAGATGAACACACAGGGTGAAACTTGTCTATTGGACATCCATTATTTCTCTAATATTACTTCTCTAATATAATTAATTTTAAATTCGGAAACCTCATAATTTCTTACGATAATTTTCTGAAACTTCCTCTCACACTTATATAATATTCCTGCGAAGAAGCCCGCGTACAACCTTGCGCAAGCATTTTCTCGGAGTTTTGGAGCCCGCAGACGAATTATGGGATTGCGAATTTATGCTGAGCAAAAAAATACGAATAGTCATTCGAATACTTATCTATGAATGTCATTTCTCAATGGCTCATTACACAAAACCAATCAAAGTTAGTACATCATGTATAGCTCAAGATTTTTCGGTCATTCAATGACCCGAAACCCGCCTCTAGATCTATTAAATGCTTAGCACCGCATTGTCCATTACAATAAACAAGGATGTTATAAAGAATTCGATAAGATATTTTGTGAGGGCAAAACAACATCATGTATATATATTTCTATATTACGCAAACCATCAATATCTGCAAAATTAAATAATATCGATTCATGATTTAAACACATGAAGATTGTTTAGAATGTATTCAACGAATTTGACATTAATTCTACTACGCGTTGGCTTGCAGGGTTTCCCTCAACCAGGTATCTCTCACCAGCCGGGACATGTTCGTAGTTCCCGACATGTTTGTTAGTGCACGTACTTGTGTAAGTGTATGTGTATGTAAGGGTTGAAGGTACGACAAGAAAGAGGAAGGAAGGATCGTTCGCGGTCCGCGGCCCGTTAGTTCGGATAGTGCTCCAACGATTGCCTGGCGTTGTTCGGAGATACCATGAAAACTACGGATCGCAGAAGCCGGCCGTTAGAATTCTCCTCCAGACAGCAGCTGAATTCGACCTAGCTATATAGCGTATGTACCGAAATTCCTGCCACCGTCAGAACACGAACTCTAGGACCCCGCGGTCAGATGCACTGATGACATCAATTGACAACCTAAGCCAGCTAAGCCGGTTAATTTGGTTTGAGAGGGGTGACGATTCAGCTGCAACAGAGCCCTGCATCCCAAACAGAACGAACAACGACGCCGAAGGCTGAGAGAGGAGGCTCAGTGCTTCAACTGGTTTCACTGCAGTACCTCTGCCCGGGAGGTCAGTTCGAGTCCCAACAGTGGCAAGATTTTCGACACTAGCTTGTCAGCTAAGTCGAATTCAGTCAGCGTCTATAGGAGAATTCTAGATGCCGGCTACTCTGACGGGTAGTTTTCCGAGGTTTCTCCGATCAACTCCAGGCGAATGCCGGAGCAGTATCTTATCAACGGGCCAGGGACCGCGCGCGATATTTCCTTCCCCATCCTAGTCCTAACCTCACCCTTACACACACACTTACACTAACATGCACTACATAACCAAACAGGCTGGGAGACAGGTCAGGGACTTAGCACTTGTCCCGGTTGGGGCGGTGCCCCGCTGGTGGGAGACACCTAGTTGAGGGAAACCCCGCTAGCCGACGGTAGGTCGGCGCCGGACCTCGCCATCCAGCGGGGGAAGATCACCGCCACCTCCCAATGGAAAAACATGCACCTCACGTACGGGACCTCATTAGTTGACGCGCCCGGAATCACTAACAACCAACCAACGGCGAAGAAGTCGACGGGACACGCACCAACGACCGCCCTCAATGGTGCGATTAAATTCCACACGAACAATCGCACCGGTGGCGGCGCATAAAAGAAAAGCGCGAATCGAGCGCCCGCAACGAGCATCGGAAACTCGTAAAAAACGGGAATTGCCCGCAATTGCGATCGCACCGCAGCGTCGGGAGAGCGAACTATGACGTCTGGAATCGGTTGCAATAACACAACGTTCTAATGCCGCGATATTACCAAAGCTTCAATATTAAAATATCCGGCATCGAGTTGTATCGATGAACGATTTACAATATAGAAATATATGTCGTCGGTGCACGAGAAAAATGAAATCTAAAATACTGAAACAATTTCATCAAAGCCTAGCTGTTTTTTGCGCTCTAGGTTAGTGTTTCGCTCTACATAACGGCTGTCTTGTGAACACTTCACGGAACTTTACTGGGAATTTACATTGCTAATTTCCAATGTGCGCATCAATTGAAGAAAACTATGCATAGTATGTAAAAAAATAAAAACTAAGGAAGCTGGTTAGGAAACCAAAGAATTGTGGCGAGTCAAAAGTTGTTCCTCAAGTCCTATTCCCATCAAGGGAGTAAAGATGTAATCGGCGAATGGCTCAGAGTTGAAAACGTATATGACATATTTATCAATAAAAAGAACAAGGGGAAAATGTTATTTTAGAAGACTGGTTTAATTATAACTCGCTATTCAAAATTGTCTCGATTACATTTTGTAAGTGTGGGTGTTACTTTATCTTTTAATGCTGTATTAAAGTTACCCGTTATTTCCATTGCACAAGAGAAAATGACAACGCACATCTTCTACTAGAAAAACACATTTTTTTACATTCCCTAAGGCGTTCACTGCATGTTATTCAGACAATCTTTTGTTACGTTTAATTGGTCTACCTCTTATTTATCTTTCTGAAAAATCAATGTGTTTTGCTCAGACTTCACTTTCCTACATATTTGTTTGGAGAGACATCGTACATATTCATTAACCAAACACATCGTAGCAGTTCAAAAACAAGTAATGTTCAACACGACAGCTCCTTCTCTATTCCTAGCAGAAATGGCTACCTGTAGATAATTTTATTTCATCTGACAGCACCAAGGAAGAAGCGTTGTTTTAATCCTGTCAGTAGCCACTAAATGAGAACCAAAATTAAGAATAATAGACTTATGATTAGCGATTTCGAGCATTTTTGTAAAATGTTGTTGGTATCTTGATAACAAGCTTACCCAAACTTTGTGCTTTTATAAATAATAGTAAAAAATAGATTGTGCTTATTAATTGGTAATATAATTGTTAAAAATTCTGACATTTTAATTTGCGAATTTCGCGGTATTGTTTTGTTGTTTTTCAGCGTCGTCTTCAGGAGTTTCTTCTTTTCCTCATACCTTATGAAACGATCGATGCACCGGGTGCGGTGGCTCAGTGCATCAACTGATGCCACTGCAGTGACTCTGGCAGGGAGGTCCTAGGTTCGAGTCCTGACGGCGACAGGGTTTTCAACATTAGCTTGTGAGCTAGGTCGAATTAAGTCGTTGTCTGAATGAGAATTCTAGCGGACGGCTGCTGTGATCGGTAGTTTTCCGTGGTTCGTCCGATCAACAGTACCCTAACAAACTGGGATGGCTCATGGACAGCGAATTAGCTTCCCGTGCTGTGGTCCCGGGTTCGGTTCCCGGTCGAGGCAAAAATATAGTTGTAGCTTTCCTTTAAAATTGTCCCAGTTTCTGTAGCTGTATGGCGAAGAAAAGCTCAAGCAGGCGGATCTTGCTAGTTTCGGCGAAGAGAATATGTCATGTTCGCCTCATGCGCTCGCTCTTACCCCTAAGCATGGGAATTTAACTAGCCCCAGGTCTGGGGGACACCGGTAATTGGTCGGCGAAGTCGGACTACCGACCCAATAATAATAATAATAATAATAATAATAATAATAATAATAATAATAATAATAATAATAATAATAATAATAATAATAATAATAATAATAACAACAATAAAATTTCGAAATATGAAAACTTATCTTATGAACTAAAACATGTTTGGAAATTAAATGCTACCAAAATATACCCACTCGTGATATCGGCGGAAGGCCTGGTCAGTAAAAACTTCCTTGTTCGAAACAGAACTTAAACTACCCAAAAACGTTCTGAACATGGGACAGCGCGCAGTTTTGTTGCAAACAGCCCATATCAAAGTCCAGATATAAGATGAAAACCGAACCTGTCCCCAAAACAACTCTGGGGAAGGTGAGCATTTTTACCAGCAAAAATAGCCGAGAAAAACAATGTATAATAATAATAATAATAATAATAATAATAATAATAATAATAATAATATAAATAATTAGTCGTGGACTCTGGAGAGATTTTCCAACTTCTCACCCTGTGATATTTTTGGGGATTGTTGACGGGCAGCGTAGGTATACAAAAACAATTCAAGCCCAATAATGGAAGTTCGTTTCGAAGCCAATAATGGGCGCTTTACGTCAGCTTACCCTTTTGGGCATCTGCTGACGCTCCCTGCCCCGCAGTTAATACAACTGACAATTTACACTACATCAGGCATGTCGAGAGCTCGGGGAAGGTAACAGGCTTCCTAGAGCTCGCGGGCATTGCGTCCAAAGAAATTGGCGCCAGGTTTAAAAGAAAGGATTGTACAATTCCATCGGTGTGGCAGTACGTCACTGGATACCTGGCCAATGATAGTCTTTGGGAGAAGTTACATGATAGTAATCATAAATTTAGGTATATTAATTTCCATTTTCTCTTTACGGCAAGGAAATGATCCATTAAAATGAAATAATACATCAGTCCGATATCAAGTTCTCAAGTTCTCTCTCAAGTTCCCAAGTACATTAAAGAAATTGAATGAAAATAATCTTGATTTTGTAGTCCTGTTTACTTAAGAGCATTTTTGTAGTCCTGTTTACTTTATAAAAGCATGGACTTTCTACGTTCGGTTTAGAAGGTTTAACAGAAAATTATTCTTCCTCTCCATCCGTAAACAAGAATAGTTAACTTATAGAGACTTGTTAAATTATTTCACAGGATTGCAAAATACTATAAATAGCTCACAACACAAAACGAAAACGAAGAATTCGCCATGCAAATATATTCCTGTCACTTAGCAAAGATGTTTATATAAGGGACAATTCAGTAAGAAATTAAACATCAAATAGTAATAAGTAGTGAAGAATATAAACAATATACAATTCTCGGTTATTTGAAAGAAAACAATCTGGCAAACATATTTTCGTACGAAGCCACTATTCACCGCCTCGCGGCGCTTCAGCTTGCGCAGGTACCCCTATTCTGGATTTTAAGGGGAAATGAGTTTGGAGTCTGGAGAAGTTGGCCGTGCCCGTACGAGCGTGGAGCTCCCCAGGCGGGCTCACTCTTGCGGGCGCGGCTTGACCTGCCTGCCCTAAAGTGTTTTGGCTCTAACCTCCAGACTGTAACTCCACAGTGGCTCGAAAGCCCCCCGTGAGGCCGAGCACTTACTCCTGCCGTTTATGGCTCATAAGCCCATGGCGGCGCTTGAACCCTTTTTCAAATAGGGAAATTTGGCGGCGGTCAGTTGGCGTCACAACCCTTAAGCCCATTCAGGAGCTTTCACCTCCTGGCACGCAGGCACATTCAACCCTCACATTCACATTATAATCGGGTAGGGCAAGATCTAGGTAGAATCTAGCGTACTGAAAGTGATACAGGATAAGCCACATCATCTCACAACACTAAAGCAAATATCCAAGCCCAGCTATGGAGATACATGTAGGTGAGTTAATAAGTCGCTAAATGGGATAGAGGGAATGAGAATAAACGTAACTTCCTACAATTTATTTTAATTTTCTACATTATCAGCATGTATATTCAGACACTTATCCCACCTCTTTACAGAGGAGTGTGGCTCCTGTAACCTGGTGTGTTTTGGCTCTAACCTCCAGACTAACTCCGCAGTGGCTCGAAAGCCCCCCGTGAGGCCGAGCACTTACTCCTGCCGTTTATGGCTCATAAGCCCATGGCGGCGCTTAAACCCTTTTTCAAGTAGGGAAATTTGGCGGCGGTCAGTTGGCGCTCACGTCGCGAACTTTAAGCCCATTCAGGAGCTTTCACCTCCTGGCACGCAGGCACATTCAACCCTCACATTCACATTATAATCGGGCAGGGCAAGGTCTGGGAAGGGTCTAGAGTACTGAAAGTGACACGTGATGGTTGGGATGCACGCCATCATCTCGCAACACTAAAGCAAATATTGTGGGAATTCTGATTCGGTGTTGTTGACGTTCTTATGCAAATAAATAAAAGAGGTCATCTTCGTCAACATAGTACTATGTTGACGAAGATGACCTCTTTTATTTCCTCACTAAAGCAAATATCCAAGCCCAGTAATTGAGATACATGTAGGTGAGTCAATAAGTCGCTAAACGGGATAGAGGTAATAAGAATGAACGTAAATTCCTGAAATTTATTTCACTTTTCTACATTATCACCCTGTACATTCAGACACTGATCCCACCTCTTTACAAATCCTTGAAAGTCGGCAGCAAAGAACTCCTTTGCTTGCTGATGCAGCCAATGTGTAACCTCCTCAATTACGGCATCCTTTTCAAAACATCGGCCACCCAAGTAAGATTTTAGGGGCGTTCCCAATCAAATTTGCGTAACAGCTCCTGCGTTTGTCTTTCTGCGTGAGGACGGGCATTGTGAATCAGAAGAATCACTCTCTTTGTCTTTATCTGCGAATTAAACTGTATATTAAATTCATTTAACGAACAAGAGTCCCGCTAATCCGAGCTAAAATGAAGTATCAAAAAAAAACAAAAAAAACTCGTAAGTACATAGGAATCTACATTCCACTCTACGCTCAATACAGACAGTTTTTCATGTGCGAAGTATCGTTGGTTAGAAATTGATCTCAGGAGTGATATTGAACAGGAGTACATGTCGGTTGGATACCAATATGCCACATTATCAATTCTAAATTATGTCAACGGTTTATTGACGTACACAACGATTTGGTCAGAGCGTCATTTGAGAGGTGTATTGAATTGATCTTGAAGCGACTGATGCTACTATATACTACTACCCACGTACTTTTCCTCGATGCTCGGCTTCACCCGTCTCGCAAATCTACATGATAAACTACAGAGATCTGAAAACGTGCTATGCTCAAGCGAGCTGTATTCCCGAATACGGAAGTGCATACCTAGAAACTTGCAATTCCATATAGTGCTTTCTGTGTGCTGAAAATAATTTCGTTTGTGCAAATACAGCAGTCGGGTTTCGTTTTAATTAAGTGAATGACATTCTTTTTACAAAATCCGGTCTAGTGAATTGCTACGTTTTCTCTTCCCTGCAGGGCCGTTTTGACAGCATTGGGGGCACTTGGACCTAAGTTACTTTGTCCCCCCCTTTCTTACTTTCACCGATCCCCCCCTCCCCCAATATCGATGCTGAAATATAAAGAAAATCCTATCATTTTACATTGTATTTTGTATTTTGAAAAAAATATTTTTAACTATTTCTTAATGTTTCAATTTAAAATTATTCAAACAAATTTTTTTAAAATATATATATATATATATATATATATATATATATATATATATCTGTGTGTGTGTGTGTGTGTGTGTGTGTGTGTGTGTGTGTGTGTGTGTGTGTGTGTATGAAAAGTGCGTGTGTGTGTGTGAATAACAGATTTATAATTAGATTGAAAAAACAAATTAAATACAATACTTTAATTTTCTTTGCTTTGTACAATATAAAATTGAAACGCATCAACTAGCTTTAATCCATATTATAAATATTATCCAATGATGCGCCACACATCACTCCAATATGTTACTTTTTTTGCTTATAGTTCAATCATAACCTTTTATGCGGTTTTCTATTTTATATTTTCAAAAAATTAGTATTAAATAATTTTTGTAAGAACTATCGGGGGGTTCTCGAACATTGGGGGCCCGTGTGTTGACCCGGCACTGCTTCTCAGCAACGCCCTTCCCCAAATCCAGAGAATATAAATAGCTACGCACGCAGGGGAAGCCCTTGCCGAGGGCGACGAGGCGCGGCCGGCGATCGCGGCCAACAATGGTAGGTGGAGGGCTGAAGGGCGCTGGGCAGCGATGCGCGTCGCCCGATACCCCGCCCCAGGCGCCTCGCGTGGCGGGCAGCGCGCATTGTTCGGTGAAAGACGCGAAAAAAAGACACGATCGACAGAGTCAGAAGATATTATCTATATATTTAAAAAAATAAGGTATATTCTGCCATGGCTTCGTTTAGAGCTTCTACTGAACCGATTGTAGTATTTTTTCCTTTAAATGAAAGAATGTGATCCCTAGATGTGTCATCAGATATTGTTTGTGTTGATTCACCAACATGTACGGTGTAAATTAATTAATTAAATAATTCTTTAATAGTACGCTTATCAGTAGTCAATTGTTTTCTTCCAAAGGGTGGCTGTTTCAAAATCGATTATATGAAACGCTGGATGTGAGTCCACGTTGCTTCATGGTGGCGCTGCTTGATGTTTTGTTTTGATTGTTGAGATTTGTTTACAATTCGTCACGGTTCTGTTTCAGTGTAATAATTGCATTGTGGTGTTGACAGTTTGCATGTATTAGCTTTTGTGATGTATTTTGTAGAGAACATTCGGACAGTGGGTTTTGCTCGGTGTACTGAAGTAGTGAAGTTGTTCACAGGTTATGTTGAATTCCGAATCGTTGCCCACGCGCCCCAAAAGACGCAAACCTACATTAACTGGACGCAGAGAATGAGAAAGTCAGCGCAGAAAATGTCAGTTTTGTTCTGCTTTGTACTTCCCATGCGAGAGAAATTCTGCAAACGTGTTTACTTTGTGTTGCTTAAATGGGAAAATAAGTTTACCTTCAAGCAATATGCCAGAAGTAATCAAATTTGTTTATAGATGATGATACATCAAAAAACTTTAGAAATAATATCCGTCAGTATAATAGTGTTCTTTCTTTTGTGTCATTTCGTGTATTATTGGAATATGTGGGCCATTTTTCATTGCCACCTGGTCATGGACCATACGTGTTCAAAATTTTAGGAACTTCACATCACAGAATATCTTCGTTATAACCTGAAGATCCAACAATGCAACATATTCTGAACATTAGTGTGGGCACAGTATTTTACATTTATCTCAGATCTCACCGTCAAATTTTGACGGGTTCTCTGAAGTTGTTATTATTTTCTTGTTAGGATGTTTACGTGCAACATGGTGGAAGCCCTGAGGAAGGTCGCAGAATGGCGGTCGAAACGTCGGCAGCTGTCCCTAGGACGCGTTGACTCCCGGACAGCCAAGTTACTAGCCCCCCCCAAGTAACACGGATTGCTGACGAGTTCGTTGTTTTATTTGTTTTGTTTTTCTTTTTTTTTTTTTGCCCTAAAATGTCATTGGGGGGGGGGGGGGGCTTCCAATACTTTTCTCAACCTAGCAAAACGTAGGATTTTCTTACTAATATCAAACAGGGAGAGATGGCTCAGGGCATCGACTGATGTCACTGCAGTCCGTCTGACCGGGAGGTACTAGGTTCGAGTCCCGACAGTGGCAGGATTTTCCATACTAACTTTTCAGCTAAATCGAATTCAGTCGCTATCTGGAGGAGAATTCTAGCGGCCGACTGCTCTGATCGGTAGTTTTCCGTGGTTTCTCCGGTCAACACCAGGCGAATTGCGAAGCAGTTTCCAAACATAGACCACGCGCGATGTTTCCTACCTCTTCCTTCTCGTATCCTCTTCTCTTACACACACACTTACACTGACATGTACTACACTTCCACACATGCCGGAAGACTGGTCGGGAGTTTGAAGCTTGTCCCGAATAGGGGGATGCCCAGCTGGTGGGAGATACCTGGTTGAGGAAAAACCCTGTTAGCCGACGGTAGGTCGGCGCCGGATCTCGCCACCCAGCGGGAGCGGGGGAAGAGCACCGCCACCTCTCGAGAAAAAACATGCATTTCACTTGCGGGACTAATGATCCTAGTAGTTGACGCGCCCGGAATCACTAACAATTAATCAATCTTATTAATATCAATATAAATAAAATAAAAAATAAAATCTTCTACCTCACTTTTTGCACATTGTTCCTTTTGGTTCCCTATCGACTTAACGATATGGTAGAGGTCCGGTATTCAATAAAATCAAAATTAGTAATTTGGACAATTTAAATCTAAAATTATAAAATCGAAATTATCACTCATTGTTTGCTGAAGAGTTTTTCAAAAGACGCTTGAAGATTTAGAAGAAGAGAAATTGCAATATTATACCTAACAGTTATAAAAAAATACAAGAAAGTATGTTACGTTACAGCACCATTGGTTTATTTTCCCATGTGGTAAACTCGATTTTCGTTTCAGAGATTAGAATTTCATTATTGTTGCTCAATATGTCTAATATAGGTGATCACAAGGGATTTCTTTATCAGAAATACCACCATTGAAAATCTTTCATCATTATCAATACTAATAAAAGTGAATTCAATGGTATGTAATCGTCTTTGACTCCACAGAAAAGAGTGTATGAATCAATACGAAATATTTACAGGCTCTTCTTCAGAATTTGACTTTTTTTCAGTCTTTGCAAAGTTTGGTAAAGATTAATTCAACGCAAATGCGGAAAATAAATAATTTAAATAATATTCTGGCAGACGCACCACGATCATTATTTTTCGCCTGTCGCTAAGAGACGGGTTCCTAATATATTCCGTGAGAGGCCAGCGGCGATGCGGTAGAACCGCAGTGTTCGGTGAACAGCCGTACCGTTCACCGATGGCGATAAAACTTTGTCAACTTATTGCTTGTACTTGTAGGAAGGATATAGGCGTAGTGCAATTATTGTAACTCCGCTAGATGGCACTGCAACACAAGATGACGCTTTATTTAAATGCTATTTCCAATACACCTGAACTTCATTGTTGCTGGGCGTTGCCGTGTGACGGAGGGCAAGGTCGAGGACAGCAGGAGCGAGCGGCTCAAAGTGGAGAGAGAGAAGAGAAAAGAGAGGAAAAAGAGAAGGAAATAGGGCAAAAGAGAAAAAGAGGGAAAAGAGAGAGAGGGAGCGAAGAGACGAAGGGAAAGAGAGGGAAAGGGAGAAAAAGAGCGGAGAGAGAGGGAATAAGAGAAGGAAAGAAAGAGTGAAAGAGGGGAAAAGAGAGAGGGAGGAAAGAGAGAAAAAGATGGAGAAAGAGAAATGTAAAAGAAAAGAGAGAAAGAGATAGGGAAAGAGAGAGTGGGGAAAAAGAGAGAGAAAGAGGAAAAGACAAAAAGATGGAAAAGAGAGACGTATGAGAAAGAGAGAAATAGAAGGAGAGAAAGAAATGACATAGGGAGAACAAAACAGAGATGGAGGGGAAAACAGAGAAAAAGAGGGAGAAGGGAGAGAAAGATAAAACGAAGAGAGTGGGGGAAAGAGAGGGGATAAGTGAGGAGGAAAGAGTGAACGAGAGGGGGAAAAAGGGGGCAAATAGGAAACAGAGAGAGAGAGAGACAGACAGACAGAAAGGGGGAGAGAAAATGAGATGAGATAACTCTTAAATAAGAATAAAGGACAAGGCAACTCTTTCAATTTTCAAACGATATTTCCAAAATTAAATCTTCTGCGGCAGCAAAGCGCCATGTAGACGCTAGTTATGAATATTTATATTGTTTTTGTGTACTTTTTAGACGGGAAAATTATGTTAAAGACGGCCAAGTTATGCCATAAAAATATCTTTATTGAATGTTATCAAATTGATTTCTTATCGAATTATTTTAATTCCAATATGAAGGTTACTATTTCGGTTTTAAATCGATAAAAAGACGATGTAACTACTTTTAGTGGTGTTGTCATATTTTATTATGTTTTGATAGTGTTACGAAAGTACTACACAACAGATGAAGCTATGGTGAAGAGATACCTAGAAAATCTTCGAAATTTAAATACGAATAGAGCAGGGAAATGAATTCCAACGCGATTTCTGCGTAGGTATTTTCACTTTGCTCACACATGAACTATGAAAATCATAATTGATAATCTCCTTAAATGCTCGAATACTGAAGATTAGTTCGATTGATTGTCTACATTAATTTAATTCAGGTTTATTTGCATAAATGTTTCCAGGCAGAGCATCAATGTAAATAATGTTTTTTTTTTCTTTTTGGAGACGTAACAGTCGCTTTCCCATGGTTGGTTCCGTGGGTCATGAGAGATGACCAGATAGAACAGAATTTCTTAGATCGGTAAAAATGCAAGGCATGCTCTGAGAGCTGTTTACGCATTCCTTCCAAGGACATCGTGATTTAAAATTTGCATGGAAAATCTTTGATTCATGACTCGGTTCATCATGAGATAGCAATAACAGGTGAATCACGGTCTGTGATCTCCATTCGTTAAACACCAACAGAGTATTCCTTAAGCGTTTATTTCAAGAATGACTCAATGATCTAGGAAACGCGATCAGTATCCCTACGAAACGACGGTCTTGACTGTATATGTAACTAGCAGGAGACTACTCGGTATAATGAAGCAGCAGCATTCCGTGAAAACACGCGCTTGCTTCCGCACATTCCAAAAGCACTTTTCAAATCTTCTTTGTTGTTGGTACACAGTTCAAAGGATTCCGAAGAAAAAGATGTGGAGTACGAGACCTTCCTGCTCTCGGTGCGACCTTGGCTCGGGTGGTTTTAGGTCGTGGCTCGCGTGCATTTTCCCGCGCGCTGCTTGCAAACACGAGAACTGCGCATGCGCGCGTAATCGCATGGGTGGGGACCGCGGAAGCCCAGCGCAGTGCGAGGCCGAGGTCGCCTTCAGCCGCGCAGCCCGTTGCCCGCCTCTTCCTCTGACGTCACCGACGCCCGCCCCTCGTTACGTTAGGGCGGTGGTGGATTTTTTTTTTGTTGAAAATATTTATTTAGTCAAAAACAGTAAAAAACTGTATGTGACGTATGGGGGAGAAATTCATCTGCGCACGCTTTCTTGAGTTTCAGAATCCCTTCCCAACAATTTAACTATTAATAGTTGAAAGATGAAATAATAATAATAATAATAATAATAATAATAATAATAATAATAATAATAATAATAATAATAATAATAATAAATTTTAAAAAGCGAGAGATTATTTTTCAAAAACTAGATGTTTTCGTTTCCGAGTTATAGTAAACTTATCTGTAACGGTAAATGAACTGAAGATTTGATTTTTCTGTATTGCTAATAAAATAGAAACTCACCCTAAGCTCTACTACCACTACAAGCAAAAGGGAAGCTCAACAAAACGTGTGCATAGTGAAGTTACATTTACGTTCCGAAGCAAATCAAGGGGCCATCTCAGCATTTGCTCAATGGATCAGAGAAACTGGACAAAATGCCGATCGAGATGGGGTCATTGAGGGTGTTAGGGAGCGGCCTAAAACATCGCCAGAAATGATCAATAAATTCCTTCTACAATGTCTTGAATTGCCCTAAAACCAAAAAAAATTGACTTAAAAATGTCATCAAAACCAGTTGGAATGAAAAACTCAAGCTGTTGGATACGTTACTGATGTAATCGAGGCTTCTTCCATTCGTTCAAGTGAACTCAACTTGCAAACTTTTGGATTTGGACTGTTCTTTACCAGGAAATTTCTATCTTTAGTTGTCCTGAAATTGGCCGAACCGACAATAGCACTGATAGGCGTCACAGGAATCTTAGATTGCGTACTCACAACGGCTGTCATTAAAATTTCCGAATAAAGAAATCGAATAGCCTACTCAGGAATTCAGTGGAGAAGATTTGTTTCATCTCGTAAATATTATTTGAAGAAAGTTCCATTAAAATATTAAAATTGATGAAATCAGCAAAAAATTATTAAAAATGACGGGGAAAGGTAAAAACTAACTTATTAGTCGAAATCGACAAAAAATGCGAAGAAATGTATAAAAAGTGGTCATTTCCTTTTGTCATAATATAAAATTATTTTCTATACCAAACGGTATTGTTCTAAAGTGAAAAGAAAAAATTACATTTCATTAAAATCCCCCTTACTTAAAATTAATAATTTATTAATGTAAATATAATATCTAGTGGGCCCGCCGTCGGTCGTTCATTGACTGATTGACCATGTCTCTGCAGCGTCGCTGACGGGGAGGTCCTAGGTTCAAGACCTGGCGATGACTGATTTGCGATCTAGTTACTCATACATAGTTAGGTCGAATTCAACTACTGTCTGGAGAAGTTCTAGCGGCCCGCTGCTCTGATTGGAAGATTTCCGTGGTTGCTCCTATTAATAATAGTTGGATGCCGGGCAATATCTTATAAAACGGGTTAAGGACCGCGTGCGATATCATCTTCATTTTTGTCCCTTCCTCTTATACTCGTACTTTACCTTTAACACACTGACCGGGAGCGGTAGCTCAGTGCATCAACTGATGTCACTGCAGCGCCTCTGACCGGGAGGTTAGAGTCCTAACGTCGGCAGGATTTTCAGCTAAGTCGAATTCAGTCGCTGTCTGGAGGAGACTAGTGGAGTTCTAGCGGCCGGCTGCTCCGATCTGTAGTTTTCCGTGGTTTCTCCGATCAACACTAGGCGAATGCCGGAGCAGTACCATAACAAACGGGCCACGGACCGCATGCGAACTTTCCTCCCTCTTTCTTGTCCTATCCTCTCCACTTACACACACACACACACACACACACACTTACACTAACATGCCCTACACTACCACATATTCCAAGAGACAGGTCGGCAGCTTAAAGCTTGTCCCGGCTGGGGCGGTGCCCCGCTGGTGGCAGAGTCCTGGTTAGGGGGAAACCCCGCTAGCCGACGGTAGTTCGGCGCCGGATCTCGTGATCCAGCAGGGGAAGATCACCGCCATCTCCAGAGAAAAATCATGCATTATACTAACGGAAATAATGACCAAAGCAGTTGACGCGCCCGAAAACATGAACAAATCAATTAATCAATCAAACAAATTTTATACACTTATACATTTACTCTTACATTCGCGGTACTACCGCACGTCAGGAGCTTAGAATGTGTCCCGGCTGGGGCGGTGCCCCGCTGAAGGATACACCGGGAGGGGGAACCCCCCACAAGTTGATGTTTAGGTCGGCGCCGAATCTCACGATATAGAAGTGGAGAAACACAGCTTCCTTCCGGAATAGAATGTACACAACACTTACGAGAGTAACGGCCTTAATTGTTGACGTGCCCGGAAACACTAAAAAACTCAGATAACCAGTGATGCTACAACAGCACTTGCTTTTTCGTATTACTGGTAACGGTTACTTAGTATAATTATAAATAAACTCGCGAAAGAATTAACACTTTGAACTGGATTGCATTGTTTTCGCGGGCACCGACAGTTTTTTTTCACTTGGGAAACATAATCAATAATTATAATATTAAAGTTAGGTTATTACCACTTTTCATGCGAGAAGAGTTGCCATTCACATCTAAATGCGATTTATTACAATATACACTAGTCTATTGTTCTTAATTAACACACTTGCGAGTTTCTCGAAACAGGAGAATTCTAGCGGCCGGCTGCTCTGATCGGTAGTTTCCCGTGGTTTCTCCGATCAACACCAGGCGGATGACGGAGCAATACCCTATCAAACGGGTCACGGATCGCGCGCGATCTGTCCTTCCTCTTCCTTGTTCTATCCGCTCCCCTTACACACACACTTACACTAACATGCACTACACTACCACATATTCCTGGAGATCGGTCGGGAGCTTAGAGCTTGTCCCGGCTGGGGCGGTGGGAGAGTCCTGCTTAGGGGGAAACCCCACTAGCCGACGGTAGGTCGGCGCCGAATCTCGCCGTCCAGCGGGGGAAGATCACCGCCATCTCCCGAGAAAAAACATGCACTACACTAACGGGACTAATGACCAAAGCAGTTGACGTGCCCGGAAACACGAAAAAATCAATCAATCAATCAATCGAAACAGGGTCACTAACACCATCTGCGTCATGACATTCTCCAAAGTCAGGAAACAATCACGATATTTTTCGTGCCATAACATATAATAATAACAATAATAGTAATTAATAATAGTAATAATTATAACACTAATAATAATCTATTGTTATCATCAAAGATGACGAGGTTAGCCGAAGTTACTTTGTCTAGTGCCCAGAACAGACTTTGTTCGAATGGTTGCAGGTTCGAATCGGTCGAATGGTCGCAGTTCATTTATTTGCCCTTCTCCATTCAACTTTCATACTCCAAATTTACTTCTTCACCTTACAATATTTTGCTGAAATCCTCAGAAAGGACTTAATAAACTTATTTCCTTTCTTCCCGATTATATATAAGTCCTCTCTTTCCGATATGTCAGGACGTGATCCTCAAAAGAATCACGAGACACGTAATGCAACTGGTTATAATAAAAAAAAAAACTTAACATACCAAAGATGTTACGGGCTCTTGGAGCATGGACGAGGAAGCAAGTGCCAGTCAACACAAAGGGAACAGGAAAGCTGAGCGAGATGAGGTGGGCCAGTGCTCCCCGAATAGTGTGCCGGGACATCCAAGGGAAAGTGGTCGGTTATCTTTCTTGGGTAACGGGCTCTCTCTTGGGCCCTCAAGAAAGAAACTAAATGTATGGTAGTGGTCGACACTATGAACTAAAATCATTCAAATGAACTTTAACAAGTTCACCGATGACGGTATGTATACGGAGTGCCTGCAGCAAGAAAAAGTTTTGAGCACTTTAAAGATCACGATACCAGAGTAGATAAGTTAGGAATTTGTGCGGGATTAATGTCAGGCGGCTATAGGGAAGGAGGTGGAAGCGTCCTGGTAGTGGAAAGACGTGACGCAGAAGCGGTACAGGACAGTATAGCATGTTCCGAAGTCCTAGTCGATCACTAGCAATCTCTTCAACCGGGTTTCGATACCCTCCGACTTCCTGATGACAGCAGGATTTTCGACACTAGCTTTTCAGCTAATCGAATTCAGTCGCAGTCGGGAGGTGAATTCTAGCGGCCAGCTGCTCTGATCAGTAGTTTTCCGTGGTTTCTCCGATCAACACCAGGCGAATGCCGGAGCAGTACCCTAACAAACGGGCCACGGACCGCGCGCGATCTTTCCTTCTTGCTTGTCCTTCGTCCTTCTTCCTCCGATCTTCCTCGTCCTCTCCTCTCCCCTTACTCACACACACTAACATTCACTACACTACCACATATTCCGGGAGACCGGTCGGGAGCTTAGAGCTTGTCCCGGCTGGGGCGGTGCCCCACTGGTGGGAGATTTCTGATTAGGGGGAAACCACACTAGCCGACGGTAGGTCGGCGGGGAAAACACGCACTACACTTACGGGACTACGAATCAAATCAGTTAACGCGCCCTGAAAGCCGAAAAATCAATCAATCAATCAATCAAACGAGCATGACGATGGTGAAGTTTCGACATCAGGAAAGTGACTGAGTCTAGCGAAGCCGCGGCCTGGACGAGAATTCCACAGACCGTTGATTTCATCGATCGTTTCCGTGGTTTCCTCAGATGAATGTGAGGAGGAAAAAGCAAGCCACGGACCACGCACGATCCTGCCTTTGCCATCCTTTGCTTGCTTCTACTCACGGCCGAATGATCCCCCAGCAAGGTGCGATGTGACAAGCGGATTCGATTGAGTTTCTTGCGTAAACGAAGATGGTTTCCGTTTGTTTCTTCCTGGAGCAGTCGTCTGAAGACAATTGCCAATTCACATCTTATCCCAAGTCAAGTGATATAGAAACGGATTGGGACACTTTTTCCATGATCCAGAAAATTTCCTGGCTGTTCTTTGAGGAATATCAGGACAAATCCACTGGAGAATTGTAGCGTCACAGAAACTAGTTGCACGACAGCAGCACGTACTTTCTCACATTAGTAACATATTAGATTCGTAATACTTTAATAGCTCTATTTCTGTTAATATAAACTCATCTCAGTCATCAGATGTAAAACATATAACCATTCGTAGCACATTAGGAGTGAAAACTAAATCTTTTAAAGGTAATACAATACAAATTCTATAATCTAAAATTGTATTTCCTACAGCCAGAAACATCAACAATGGAGAATTTCAAACTGGAATGTCGCCGCAATACCACTGTCATATTGCAACCTGATATCTTGCGAAAGATTGAAAATTAGATTTCATTCAGTAAAACGTCTCTATCATCAGTATTGTAGTTTTGCAACATTTGTTTTTGAAATTTTCGAAAATACAGAGATTTCAACCAAAATGAGACCTGCGCCATTCTTAGAACTGTAATTTTCACTCATAAAAAAGACAAATTGGAACAGTTTTTATTTTTTTTAAATTGCCTATATTTAACATCAAAATTCACGACAGCTACTCATATTTTCGAAAAATTATACGCGAACATCTTTAAAGAGCTTTCTTTGAGGAACAGGTTTCATTACGAAATAAGTTGTGCTACAACAGCCCATACAGCTCCTGCCGTGCGGTAGTACCGCGGATGTAAGTGTAAATGTATAAGTGTGTTAAATTGATTGATTGATTTTTTCGTGTTTTCGGGCGCGTTAACTGCTTTGGTCATTAGTCCCGTTAGTGTAATGAATGTTTTTTTCTCTGGAGAAGGCGGTGAACTTCCCCCGCTGGATGGTGAGATCCGGCGCCAACCTACCGTCGGCTAGTGGGGTTTCCCCCTAACCAGGACTCTCCCACCAGCGGGGTACCGCCCCAGCCGGGACAAGCTCTAAGCTCCCGACCTGTCTTCCGCAATATGTGGTAGTGTAGTGCATGTTAGGGTAAGTGTGTGTGTAAGGGGAGAGGATAGGACAAGGAAGAGGAAGGACAGATCGCGTGAGGTCCGTGGCCCGTTTTATAGGGTACTGCTCCGGCATTTGCCTGGTGTTGATCGGAGAAACCACGGGAAACTACCGATCAGAGCAGCCGGCCGCTACAGTTCTCCTCCAGACAACGACTGAATTCGTCGTAGCTGAAAAGCTAGTGTCGAAAATCCTGCCGCCGTGGGTAGTGTAACCTAGGACCTCCCGGTCAGAGGCGCTGCAGTGACATCAGTTGATGCACTGAGCTACCGCTGCCGGTTCTAAACTCGTGCCAGTGGCTGAGCGGTGCAGGTAAGAGAGGGTTCCTTTGTGGTGCAGCCGGCGCTGGCTGCGTGCCCTCGTGTGTGAAGCGGCGCACGCGACCATGCGGGTGCTTGGCGATTCCAGGACTTCCCCGTACGCGGAGGCGCGCGCGCGCACGCACGTGCGCATTGCCAGACACACGGCGGCGGTGGTGGCGGAAGGCCGGAGGCGATGGAGGAGGGGGGCGGCGGAGGCGAATGTGGAGGCGGTGGCGGTGGTGGCGGCGGTGACGGAGGCGAAGGTGGAGGCGGTAGCGGAGGCGAAGGTGGAAGCGGTGGCGGAGGCGGTGGCTGTGGCGGCAGCGATGGCAATGGAGGCGGCGAAAGTGGCGGCGATGGCGGTGGCGGCGGTGCCGCTGGCGGAGGTGGTGGCGGCGGTGGCGGCGGTGGTGACGGTGGTGGTGGCGCTGGCGGTGGCGGAGGCGCCTGCGGAGGTGGAGGCGGTTGCGGCAGCGGTGACGGCGGTAGCGGCGGTGGCGGCAGTAGCGGTGTTGGCGGTGTTGGCGGCGGTGGCGGCGGTGGCGGCGGTGGCGGCGGCGGCGGAGGCGGTGGTGGCGGCGGAGGCGGCGGAGGCGGCGGTGGCGGCGGCGGCGGGGGCGGCGGGGGCGACGGTGGCGGCGGTGGGGGCGGCAGGGGCGGCGTCGTCGGTGGAGGCGGGGGTGGTGGCGATGACGGCGGTAGCGGTGTTGACGGCGGTGGCAGTGACGGTGGTGGCGGTGGCGGAGCGGTTCGCCGTGGCCTTCCCAGGAGCTGCAAGACCGCCGCCTCGCCACGCCACGCCGCGCTGCGCCGCGCCGCTCCGTGCGTCACTCGTGCTTTTGGCCATGGGCGCCACGTCCGCCGCATCGGCTGTCACGCATACCCACGAGGCGCGTTGATTCATGCAGACGGATGACCACTCCTTACGGGCAACATGCAGATGCGAATGCTTGAGCAGATTCTCTTGTTTACAGCGCACATACGTTATGCAAATTTATTTATTTTAAAATTTACCTACGTATTTATTTAAATGTTTATTTAATAATCTGAAAAAAGTGTAAACTGAGAGCGATATTTTCTACATTTTTTGTGGAGGCAAACAATAGTTTTGAACGCAGCGTTTGTTCACCTTGCTTCTGTCTTCCTTTAGCATTAACGATAACGATATTTTGTGATATATTAATATAATGGTTAATTGACGCATTTAGAGACGTACAAAAATATATTGGATTAGTAAATATATTCATAAATTAATGTATTTGTAGAATATAATACTAAAAGGCGGTTCCGCAGTTTCGTTTTTTGGCGAGTAGCGAGCAACTGAATCCCGAGTAGTGTGGATGAGTTGCTTGCTATTTGCCGAGTGACGAACATTCGGGGTTCGCCCTACGCACCGCGTGTCGGTCTTTTGGACACATCAAAGGGAGCGAACATTCGCCGAACACGTCAGCTACTCGGGATTGAGCGAGCACTAGCTCGCTGCTCGGCGAATGCGGAATGTGTTGAACCGCCTTAGTATAGTATCAGTTTACTGTCATAGATAAAGCAGTCGATTCCTGCGGCAGCCACTCCGCGCCATGAAGACTTTCATCTCATAAGGCATGAATGATTGTACCTTGTGGTTGTGCTGCTGCAGGGAGGAAAACCACCTCGTATACCACGTAATCACCAAAATCATCATTCATTGGTGAATAATTGCCTACGAAAGGAAAGTGTCAGCTCTCTATTTTTAGGTGCCGCAAGGCTGTTAGGGATGAGACGGAATTCTATTGCTCTCAGGAAGGTAGTTCTAACCAGCTCCGCTTAAAAGTCCAAGCAGTGAGTAATTGCAATGGTCCACCGTGTAGGAGACCACTTAGTTGAGCTTGCAGAAGAGCTAGTCTCCTGATAAGATTGATGGAGAGCAGAGTATGAGTACAGTGACCAAATACAGTGAAAAGAAAAGCTCAATGGAAATTAAAGCGCGGAGGAGCAGCTCGATGAGAATACATATCTGGGCCGGCGATTTTTAGGGAAAAGTAATAAATTTATGATACTGATACTCTACACTTGTCTCAGTTATCAACCTATAAGAAGTAATATTAAGCATTCATAACTGTGCAAGAAAATGTTTGCGATCAGAATTCGGAACTCATTTTACGTCTTCAGTCGCTCTGAGCTCGGAAACTATTTACAAATCTGTTGTTAATAATAATAATAATAATAATAATAATAATAATAATAATAATGAGGATCTTCTTAGACAGCGAACATCTCTTAATTATAAGACGCTTTGGACGAGCTGATCAAAACCGGTTCTAAAATGCTATGGGGACGGGTAAAAATATAAACTTTGTAAGATTTTGTATATTAACAGTTAAAAACTCCAGCGAATTCATGTTCCCAGAAAATGAGAAATTATATTTGGCAGGAAAGCTATACATAAGTACACAAGTAAGTTTACAGGCTTTTGTACATTTTATAAAAATGAAAAGTTGATCGATAAAATTTGTTCAGAGAGATTCTCTGTTCTATTTTGGCCTTCCATCTTCTCGAATATGTATTGTATTACATGGCGAGAAACCACTCTTTCAAGGAGCAAGAAGAAAAAGTCGATTTTTCAATAACTTAATCAAAGTTAATTCCACAAACTTGGATAGTAAAAGTTCTTAGACCAAACTACATAGATATTGAAAAGGGTGCCTCACGATGTTAGGCGTAGATTATCGCGTTTTATATTTTAGTAATTTCCAATATATTATACTTAAGTCAATATAAAGGTACTATTTTTATGATATTTAATCTGTTGTTAGTTTCTAATTTTTTTCTTGAATGATTTCGTTTTTCCTATTTCCATTTTCTATTCACACTTTTCGAAACATCTAGAGTTCGTATTTTCACAAAAATAATGAGCGAGCACTTTCTTTAAAAACTCCAATCCTTCTCGAATCTTGTTTAATGAACGGCATTCCCGTCACGAATATCCACAGTGTCACAATGTAAATGAAATTTACTTTTTTAAGATTTATTTTAATCCATAAAGCAATACATAATCATTATATAACTTAAAAACATTTTTAGTACTTACTACATATCATTGTGTAATATTAGAGAAATAATATTTAAACATGTTCACTTTTAATATGAAGTGATTCTCATGTTTCCGATGAAAAAGTAATTAAATAGTATGTTAAAGTAAAACCGTTTTGATATTGTATCGTAATGTGTTAAATGTGAGCAACATTTGCAGACTGTTTAAATATAAATCAAAAGTTGAGCGCGAGGTAGACTTTTCTTGTGCACGAGGAGGTTCACAAGCACAGCGCTTCGAGCCTCACGCGCAGGTGCGCGTTGTCTATGGCGCGCAGTTTGAATGGGCGCTCTCACCTAGCGGGCAAAATTATTGTCACTGACCCTCTTTGCTCTAGAAGGACGATCGCAGAAAGTTCATAGTTTTACTTGACCTATATATTCATGATGACAATCTGTAATCGAAAACGTTCCATCCTCTCATACGTTTACCGCTAATTAACATTTTCTACATAAATTAAATGATCAACTATTATTAGATATAAGCCGCATTAAGAATGCCTTTCCCCTTAACATGGCATTTGGTTGGATTTGCAAATAATAATAATAATAATAATAATAATAATAATAATAATATAACAAGAATTATGTGTTTCATCTAATAAACAGAACATTGTAGTATCATCTAATAAACCGGACATTGTATGGGATGACAAGAAAAACAAAAAGGTGCATCTGATTGATGTCGCGGTCTCGCTAGCTCACAACATCCCAAAGAAAAGAAGTGAAAAAATTCTAAAATATCAACCTCTGGCAAATGAGACAAAAGAAATGTGGAGCGACGTGGAAATGGTGACGATTGTACCAATAATTCTAGGCCCCACTGGTGAAATTTCTAAGTTCCTACATGAATCCCTGGCTGAACTGCAACTGAAGAAGAGGTTATACATCCAGATGCAAAAGATTGTCATATTGGGCACATGTAACATCGTGAGGAAGTTTCTGAACATTGATAGTTGATCCAGTGCTAATTATGACAGTTAGAACGTGTATCTCTTGCTCATGGTAACCGAGATGCACGAGTGGAAACAAGTTAAATTGTGATAGTAATAATAATAATAATAATAATAGTAATAGGAAGAAGAAGTCTAGTAATACCCATTACATGAACTATTTAGAGGGCCAAGGAAGTGGGTAATAAACTGAGAAGGCTAAATCAAAAGTATTTCTAACATCTTTCAAACTCTAAGCAGGTTACCTGCAGTACTCACCATACGAGGGTAAGAACGTCATTAACTTGCTTGGTGAAAACTGATACGAAAATTTGAGAGGGGCATAGGTTAAGCAATCACAAACCCAATGATATAGTGAACCAAAGAATGGAAATGAACGAGCATTGTGGGGGTAGTCTTGGAATTTTAAATTGAATCGGTTACATTTAAGTAGCTTTTCTGACTCGTGTGTACTTTTGAACCTTTCCAACCCTTCCCAGCCGGGAATCAATGTCTCCTGCAATCGTTACCGCTTCTTCATCTTGCATCTCTTAAGTACCTGTTTATAAATTACTAATTTTCAATGCCCGCAGAAATTGAAAGAAAACCATACATCCTCCGGGCATGTGTTTATGGTTTTGCTAGATACCTAGGATTACGGAAAAACACAAAACAGTTACGGAAAATTAAACAGTTTCAATTTTTAACTGGAAATGCAAATATTTCATAGTGTTATTTCGCCTGCTCTCATACTGCGCGTATCGACTGAATTCTCGAATTCAGGGCCTCACTGTTAACGTTATACGACAGCAAAACACCAAGAAAGAGGCCGCCTGTAACAAAATATTTTTGAATCGTGCATTGCTTTATGGAAGAGCATTCTTTTTTATTATCTTGATACATAACTGTTGTACCGGATATAAAGATGTTTCAAAAATAAATGTTACAAACGTTTAAGGTATGTAGAGGGGCCTAAAATAAACAATTTTCGCCACTGATCATGTATTGGGAAATTTTGTATAAGGGAGTTAAACAAGAATTTGTACTTGTACATTTCACATTTTGCCCTTGCGGTTTAGCTTATTGGTCGGCGTGCTTGCTTTCCATTACGCGACGCCGGGTTCGATTCCCGGTCGGGGAAGATTATAATGTGCATTTTCTTTGCAAACTCCTAGCATATGTTACATTATTACAATGAGAAAACTCACTTCTCAGCTTGAGAAGACTAGAATACGGCGTGGGGATGTCTTGGTGCTACCCACACGTAGCCCCTAAACCATGGCCGCGAGGCTGGGGCGCTGCTGGTAGGCTATGGCCCATACGCGGGATTATGCGACAAGTGTCACATTTTCCCCTGCAACCTCTCGTGCACAAATGTTAGGTAGGTCACGTTATGATGCAGTCAAAGAGATTTCAAGTACCCGTCGAACACCTGTGCGCACGTGGTTGCCTGTGAATCAGGGGAAAATGTCACGTGTATAACTGATTTTAACTCCGTTGTGCAATTTTCATTGTATGTTCACTAACAAAAAGTAATCATTTTCGATCTCTCTTTATGTTTAGAAGTTTTTAACATTTGTTCTAAAGCACCGCGCACACTTTCGGAACTTCGTTAAAACTTTTTTTGTTAAAACATGTAATTGATTATAGTGTTATGCGATAATATTTTATGTGCTGTTCCTGAGCAATGTGCGGGTTACTCTTTGGAAAATAATTGTCTGTCGTTTGGTACAGATGCATTTTTCCTACTTCAGGTCACAGGCTAGTTGTTGTCATACTAATTAACTTAATAGGTAAGTTTGTAATTCGAATTTAAATAATGTTTCAGTTGCAAAACATGCTAATGCACAAAGAAACGCTTTCAGAATGAAAGATTTGATGTTTTCATGCGTCGCTAAAGGGTATCCGATGTCGATGAAAACATCGACGAGGAAACATCGATGTTTTAATTATAGACTAATAAACATGCTATTTTCCTAACCATTTTTAATTACAGTACGTAAAAGGAATATATTTTATTGTTTAGTTACCACCATGTTAGTGGCGTGTAAAAATTGTTATCGAATATAAAGGATAAAATTAAAAATAAAGAACGTCGTGTTTCATGTTACACTGACGATTCAGGCAATGACACGCCTGGCGAAACACACATTCATAACACGAGCAACTCCCAAACTTCCTCGGATTGCTCAGGCGAAATGTACAGCGTGATAAAGAGGATGGCGCAAAACAACAATACTGCTGTGGATTGTTCCTTTTTAATTTGTTTTAAATTAAAAATCATCGATGTTTTTGCAACAAATATCGATGTTAAAATATCGATGTTTCTGGTGGAAAACATCGATGTTTTAAAAACATCGATATTTTTTTGCCATCCTTAGCCACTGGTGGAACTGATCATTGTTCTGATTAAAATACGTAGAGTGGAGGGAAGGGAATGCGAAAGAAATGCGTCACAGTTAAGTGTTGTGCAGTGAAGTGAAGTGAAGTGAAGTGAAGTGGAGTAAGCTTTGCGTGGTGATGTTATGTACTATTTATTATTATTTTTTACTTAACTCCTTTTTTGTAACTTTTGGTTAGTGAATTAATTTAATTAGTGAATTATTAAATAATGAATTATTGAATTAAATTAACTAATTAATTAAATTAATTAGTTTAATGATGTAAGGTTAAGATATTCTGCCACCAAGTTACTATACTTAATTGCGGAATTAACAATAAAATCTAATCTAAATCTAAAATCACGAAATAAGATACAACGGGCAAAATACAGTGCTTCTAAATACAAAAAAACATGATTCTACATCTAGGGCCTACTTTCTGGGATGTGTGGTACCCGACCAGTCGATCATAGGGTTAAGGCGATGACGTTGTCGGCGGGGCGCCGGAAAAGGCAAGTCCAGGGAAGGAGGGTCGATCGGTCGACTATGTAACCGTTACAATACAACGCAATGGGAAGCCACGTGCAGACACTTCAATTAGTATGTATCATGGCGCCTGCTCGATGCATTATAGGTACCTGCGTAGGCCCTGCCCCAGAGGAGGATTCTCTGAATAACTGTCCACTAGAACGGAAGGTCCGTATATTGCATTACTATTTACGCGAGACGTTTTCGTACATGTGTGCTAATTACCCATCATGGAGACTTGAGAAGTAAGTAAGATCCCAAAAATAACGAAATAAAATGTGCATTACTGGATGGACCCCTGCGAACATTTCTCATCTATTATGGTTTGTGATGTAACTGTGCATTGTAAAAAAATTATCTATTCTGCAACAAAAAAACAACCTTCTTGTGTTGCAAGAGTAAAGCAAAGTTTCTAGAAGGCAATTCGTACCAGAATTCAAATATAATTATCAGAATACCTACATTTAGTTTTCATATGATAATAGCTTTTGAAAACGCTCACATCTGCTCGTCTGTTACATGCACAGACTCCGTATATGTGGCAAAATGACACTCTCGCAACATGAGCCAATGTACAGAGCAAAAATTACAACGTAAGAGAAAAGCAAAGAAATATACTTAAACACATTTCCTTCCATGTTTACTACGATACTTTGCCTCAGGAATGTTTTGTTAAGTCCAATACAAATTGTACCAAAATCAATTGTCTTAATAACGTTTTTCATTAGATAAGCATTCACCTGCCTTAGGATTACCTAAACTAGTGGTGCTTCTACAGCACATACTTCCTCGCCTGTTTTCTAAGTGCTCCGCTACCGTATACTATTACATAAACATGCAGAAGTGTTTTGAGATAGCAAAAATTATTTGCCGCACCGACACTCAAACTCGGGTCTTCCAAGTTAAGTCGCTGACAGCCTTACTACTAGGCTACAGAAGAAAGGTAGGGCTTGAACTTGAGCCGATAACGCTTCAAAATTGTCTCAAACCAATATTTCGTATCCGCAATTTTTGCAATTTTCGAAAATATGGAGCGTTCGCCGAAAATGAGACTAGCACGATATTTTCACCGTCCATTGTGATACTCGATGAGAAAATATAAAGAAAAGAACTGGAACGGTTTTTGAGAATTTTTTTAGAAATTGGCGTAAATTCCAGACATCACGCGCAATCAACTCTTTTTTTCAATAGAGTGTACATGACGTTTTTAAAGAGATGTTTTTTTTACAACAGACACTCTGTAATGCAAAACTCTCTCTTTAATTTTTTTGTTTTGAAATGTTAGCTTTTTGCAATTTTGGAAAAATGAAGAGTTCACTGAAAGTGGTACTAACATATATTTTACAGTCCCATAATACATACTAGGAGAAAATAATGGTGTCTTTTAGCAAAAAAATTGTTTAAAAAATTAAGAATTGCCTGTTTCCAGATAAAATACGCGAAAACTATTCTTATTTTCGAAAAATTGTTCAATATCGGTATTTAAGGGACAGATTTTATTAAGGAAAAATCTCTATCATCAATATTATAGTTGTAGAAAGTCGCCACAAAAAATTAAACTTTTGCAATATTCGAAAAATCAGGGATTTCAACGAACATGAGACCTGCACCATTCTCTTAAGCGTCCTTTACGCTATCCGAAGACAAAATTTAATCAAAAAAATTGTTGACATTTTTGGGAAAGTTTTGAAAATGTTTTTGAAACTTCATGAACATTACCCTCAAAAAACAAAATATCCGGTTTAAACTCCCCAAGTCTCGAGTTCGTTCTAATCGATTGGAGAATATACATTTTTGGGAAAATAGGATGAACGGTTTAGGTGCTAGCGTTGCCCACAGACGGACGGACATGTTGCCGTCTACCGATTTTCGGTATCAAGGACCCACAAACATAGATTCTGGTCACATCACGGGTTAGGGAAAGTAATTTACTATATTTAGCAACTTTTACGTATAATTGTTCGTAAATACGAATAGTTTTCGCGTAATTTTACCTGAAATACAGGCAGTTTTAAATAATTATTTTCTTGAAAATGGAACAATTTTATCCTTTAAATGTATCCTCGTATGTAGCAACGAATGTAAAAACTTATGCTGGTCTCATTTTTCGGCGAACTGATTTTCAAACATTACACAAAATTAACATTGCCAAAGTACAATATTGATGATATAGACTTTTCTTGAATCTGTTCTAACAAATTTGATATTTAATAAACTCCATGAACAATTTGATGTAAAAACTAGTATTTTCACGAAGTTTTTTTAGTGAGAGGATGTAATTTACAAAAATTTTCAAAAACACTCCAATTGTTTCTTTTTCTCTCCGAGCATAGAACAAATGACTATTAAGCAATGTCGCAGATCTCATTTCGTTGAACTCTCTGAATTTTCGAAAATTGCGACAGTTAGAAATAATGCGAGAAAATAAGTGCAATTGTAGCAAGACTAGTTTCTTCTAAGGAGTGGTATTGTGAAAAATATTGAGCCTGACCAATATCACAAATAAGAGGTTTGGTTGATCATGAACCTTGTTAATTATTACAAACTTGAATTGCGTCTATATCGACTAACGAAGTTAATATATATTGGGTCATCCAACTCTTTAGACGGGAGGCGACCCCAGCATCCCTCAGTAAATTCATCCCCTGCCCGGCCACGCCTTTGGATGGGCCAGTGCCCTCCGCGTGCGTTTCAGACGCGTCCGGAAGGGCAGAGGCGCGAAGGAGAGCGTGGGTGCCGCTGGGCGGGCTCCTCTCAGCGAGACGAGAATGGAGACAGGCGCTGATGGGAGAGGGTGGCGGGGGGCGGGGGAGGGGCAGTCGAGGCGAGGGAGCGGGTTGGAGGAGCGGGCGAGGGGTGCCGCAGTCGGTCGCGAGGAGGGAGCGGGTGGGAGGAGCGAGGGGAGCGAGAGCGGGCGCGGGCCAGGCGGGTGGGCGGGGCGGGAGGACGGGCGAGGAAGGGCGGGTAGTGGGAGTGAGCGGGCAGGCGGGAGGGGGCGAGGAAGGGCGAGTGAAAGGGGCGGGCGGGTGAGAGAGTGGCCGCAGGCGGAGAAGGGGGCGGTCGCGGGCGATAGCGAGGGCGGGCGCGAGCGCGGGCGCGGGCGCAGAGCTGGGGCCGCGGCGCCTGGCCTTTCGACGGCTGTTTCCAGCGCTTACGCAACGCGCTTTTCCTCGACCTCTGGGCGCGGCCGCCTGCATACCCGCCCGCGCGCGGGCACCGCTGACGACACTGGTGTACCTGCAGACCGGTCTTCGGCCCGGAGCCGCCTCGCGGCCCCACGCATCTCGGTTGGCTACGCCCTGGGCTTCAGGAAACGCTTGCAAAGGAAGCTGTTCGGTTTGTGGCTGGTGATTCCTCATATAACCGTATCCTCACAACGTAACGTCTATTAGTTTTATTCCATACTTGGTATATTCAAGAAAATCATTAACGTTTTTATTAATGAGAAGAATGAGGCGGTTAAATAAATAATTTGAAATTGTTGAAGAAAGGATATAGCCGAATAAGACGGTGAAAAGTGCTCCCGAACCATATTGCTAATCACGATGTTCATATGAAAGAGAATACAAAATGACGTAGATTCACGAAAAACCAGCCTTCCTAGGGCAATCTGTTGTAGAGATACGAGAAGTGCTTTGCATGTTCATTTTCACACGTGATAACGTTGGAGTACTGTCTCAATTTGTTCTCCTAAAATGGGTCTTATAACATTCTATAACATAATTATTTTCAGATTTTTAAACAAAGCGGACGGTAGGGAAAAAATTAAAACCAATTTTTTCAGTTTAAACATTTGAAGTTCGCTCCAAAATGTGATTGGAAAAACTTGTTTCACCAATGTTTAAACAGTTTATATTAAAATTATTGAAAGGTCTTGCTTATCAGGATGATTTGGAAATTTTTGCTGACAAATGTTGTTTTATGTGGAACATATTTATATTATCGAAATAAAATTATCAAACCCCCTTTGTTTTTAGATTTATCTATTGTTTTTAATATAAATCAAATTACTGGGTTTTAGGTATATTAACCATTTATGTTTATAATATAAATCAAATTACATCCTGGTATGCAAGACCTTTCAATAATTTTTTATATAAACTGTTTAAACATTGGTGAAACAACTCTTTTCAATCATATTTTGGAGCGAATTTCAAATTTTTAAATATAAACTGTTTAAACATTGGTGAAACAACTCTTTTCAATCATATTTTGGAGCGAATTTCAAATTTTTAAACTGAAAAAACTGGTTTTAATTTTTTTCACTATCATCCACATTGCTCAAAAATCTAAAAAAATATATGTTACAGAATATTATAAGACCCATTTTAGGGGGGGTGAAATTAAGACAGTACTCCAACGTTATCACGTCGAAAATGAATTTCCAAAATTTTTTTATTAAAATTTGTCGCCACAATTTGTTGAAAAAAAACCCTCAAATTGAATAACTTTTCCCCCTCTCTGCATTTTTTCAGCCTGATATACGCAATAGATGCCGCGAAGAAATAAAACATGCAAAGCTCGTTTCTCGTTGTATCTCTGCAACAGATTGCCCTAGGAGGCTGATTCTTTGTGAATCTACGTCATTTTGCATTCTCTTTCATATGAGCATCGCGATTATCGATTTGGTTTGGGAATACTCTCCACCGCCTTATTTGGCTATATCCTTTGCGAATGTTAGTGTTTACTTAAAAAATTAGATGCTTTCCAAATTTTTTTAGAGATTAACTTTTATAATATTATTATTCACGCAAGAACTATTTTTTCAACTGAGATTCTTTCGTTCGTCCACCTCTTATTCATAGCCTAAGAGAAGAGGCCACGAATATATGATTAGTATTAGAGTCGGGCAGGCATAAAATGTGTTTATTAATTATTCGAAAGTTAGGAAGATTCAAATTATTGGTGTGAAAGTACTCCAACAATTCTACCCAACGACTTTCAGGCGAAGCTTTTTCAATCCTCATTTCTGTCACTTCTTTGTTTTGTGACATAGTTACTAATAAGTGAAGCCTTTCCCCGCAAGGCTGGCTCCCTTCTACACGAAGGCAACTGCTGACACATTGAGGCCTGACCGCCCCTCCGAACACGTACACACACCACTCCAAACCCTTCTGGATGCTGCCGATCTCTGAGCGGCATGCGGCCACTCCCAAAGCTCGCTCCCATGACTGGAAAGAAGCTCCAAGGAAAAGTATCTTCTTAAAAGAAGGTCTAAGGTGTCACGCTCCAGGAAGAGAACGTTGCACCGCCCATCGAGTGGCGCCTCCGCTGACAGTCACGTTATACGGAACCAGAGAATAGCCTGCTAGAAATGATTCCTAGTGATTCAGGGCGCGTCAACTGCTAAGGTCACTAGTCCCGTAAGTGTAGTGTATGTTTTTGATCGGGAGTTGGCAGTGATCTTGCCTCGCTGGATGTCGAGATCCGACACCGACCTACCGTCGGCTAGCGGGGTTTTCCTCAACCAGGTATCTCCCATGAGCGGGGCAACGCCCCTCCCGGGATAAGTTCTAAGCTCTCGACCGGTCTCCCGGCATGTGTGGTAGTGCAGTGCATGAAAGTGTAGAGTGCTGCTCTGGCAGCCTGGTGTTGATCGGAGAAACCACAGAAAATTACCGATCACAGCAGCCGGCCGCTAGTATTCTCTTCTAGACGGCGACAGAACTCGTCCCAACTGTCTGGGTAGTGTCGAAAATCCTGCCTCTGTCGAGACTCGAACCCCAGGACCTCCCGGTCAGAGGCACTGCAGTGACATCATTTGATGCGCTGAGCCACGTGTCTCTGTGCCTGCTATCAAGCCCTACATGAATTTTAGAAGCACGCGACCTACTTGCTCCCACCGCACGCCTCCCGTGGTTTATTATCGACTCCGGCGGTTTTGTGATAGGGACTTCGCTTCCCCGTCGTGCACTATCCTCGGCTAGAGGCCTGTCCCCCGAAAGAAGTCTAGTAGCGTTTTCCATTCGTTGCACTGAAACCTACCTAGTGCAGGGCAAAAACTGCCCATACGCGTGAAGGGCAGCCACGAATGAAATGGATTCCCGAACTGAGTCAGTGCGTGTGCGCTACGCAGTGAGATTATAGACAGCTGTTCTTGGTCTGTCACGCTGATGGAACTCGAAAAATAATAATTTTGAATTATTGTTGTTATAATTTTTATGAAGTCTTTTGGTAATTCCTACTCCTTAATTCATAAATTATTAACGTGTAATTTCTTTATTTAAAAAACACGAAAACGTCAAACGCGTATGTGTCGAAATTTCATTTTTTCGAGATTTGCCAGTGATCGATACAGTACACAATATTTTGGACCGATAGGCTTCTGCAGAATTGTTTGGTTATTAAAAACCATAAAAATATTAGTATGAGCATTTCCGCTGGTGTGTGTAGGGCATGCCAGAAATATTTTTTTGGCACATATATTTGAATGATTTTGTGAGAGTCACTATTTTTATTTTCACTTTTCCAACATTTCGAAATTGAGACGTACCTACACTTTGGTTACTAAATAGCAGTAGATTTGTTAACATTAAGTTATTCAACGTTGAATTTTAGGAAAACACAAACTGATTTTCCGAACTTCTTATAAGTCACAAACATTATTTTAAGACATTTCTTGTAAAACATGATATACTCCATCATTCGAAGGGTCCCTATGTGAGAGAATATCCTCAATTGCCTTCACAATTTCACCACGACTCCAAATCAACATTCATAACTTCTGTCTCTAACCTCAAAATGGCCCGGTGCAATGGATTGCACTGACGAGTTCTTCAGTGCAGTTTAGGGCGCTCCGAGTGTGCCCTGGTTCCGTGTCATTGTGCGAATGGAACATGCGCTTCATTGCACTGGTGCGCCCTAGCGATCGAATGGAACACAAAAGGTGCCCTGAGTGTGCCCTGGGTACGCACCAGTCCGGCGAATGGAGAACGCTATAACTCTCGAGGTGAGATGTTTAGTGAGCGACTGCTCTGATCCAAAGTTTACCGTGGTTTCTTTAGAGGGAATACTTGGAGGGAAAAATATCTTCGCAAGTCGATGTGCAGATCTGCGCCGATCTCTCATTTCAGCGGTGGATGTCATCACCACTTCCTGGGATGTAACCTTCACTTCACTTACGGGACTAAAGGTCTAAGTTGTTGGTGTTAGGAATCTATACCCACTCTTTCCAGCCCCTTCGGTCTTGGAGCTACAGAATGCGATACACCGGTAGCGGTAGCTCAGTGCATCAACTGATGTCACTGCAGCGCCTCTGACCGGGAGGTCCTAGGTTCGAGTCCTGACGGCGGAAGGATTTTCGACACTAGCTTTTCAGCTAGGTCGAATTCAGTCGCTGTCTGGAGGAGAAGTCTAGCGGCCGGCTGCTCTGATCGGTAGTTTTCCGTGGTTTCTCCGATCAACACCAGGCGAATGCCGTAGCAGTACCCTAACAAACGGACTACGCGCGATCTCTCCTTCCTCTTCCTTGCCCTATCCTCTCCCATTACACACACACACTTACACTAACATGCACTACACTACTACATATTCCGGGAGACCGGTCGGGAGCTTAGAGCTTGTCCCGACTGAGGCGGTGCCCTGCTGGTGGGAGAGTCCTAGGTAGGGGGAGACCCCACTAGCCGACGGTAGGTCGGCGCCGGATCTCGCCATCCAGCGGAGGAAGGTCACCGCCATCTCCCGAGAAGAAACACATGCACTACACTAACGGGACTAATGACCGAAGCAGTTAACACGCCCAGAAACACGAAAAAATCAATCAATCAAAAAGAATGCGATACGCTCCATCACGCAACATGCACGGAACACAGATAAGCATCCATGTCCTAGATGGGGTTTGAACCATCCACATTTCGTGTCGAGGGGATGAGTCAGTAGAATCTCCATCCCCATGATCCATCGTTCTCAGCTCGTCAGTTATATTGTCATGAGAGCCAATATTTATGCAAATATTTATGCAAGTGTACAAGTACGTGTTGTTAAAATGAGAGTTAAATTTTCGATTTTATGTGCATCGTAAACTCCAAAAGGAATGCAAATCTGATTCCTATGACTCGCATGTTTGTAAAGTCAAGATGAACAGCATCAGACATCAGCGAAATAGACCTCGACGCAGAAAAATATCACTGAATTGTTCTTTCTCTTCTTTTTATCGTTATTACTAGAACCATTATTGATAATAAAAATGCAATAACAGCAATTAAATATACTATAATGGAAAGTATGCCTATCTTCCTGAATTACAGACCCCATGAGAACAATTTCATTTCGAGAAATAAGCCAATAACGATAAAATAATAATTTTAATGTCAAGCAAACAGAGACGTTCACATTTGTGTGGTTTTCACGCCTGAAATGTACAGATTTTGTCTTACGAGATGGTCTGAGTGTATCCGTGGTCGGCCGAATTCGCGAGTTGTTGTTCAAGTTAGTGACGAGGCTCCAATGTTCCACATTCGCGAAAACCAAAATACTTTCTTGAGTCTACCCAACGCCTAATTTACAACAAAATTTTTTTAACAGGCTGTTTGCTTACAAAATACCTGGTTTAAATTTCCAAACAAATTGAATAAAACTTTACTTTTAAATGACAATTTTTTCGATATTCGGAAATTTGGATTTGTGAAAAGGTATTCGGGCAATTGGATTCGTGAAAATTGATACTTGATAATCTCATCAGTCAGTAAAAGAGCTTTCGAGAACATAAATTTAGAAAAATGACCAGCAACGTCGTTAAACAATCTCCATATGAGTGAAATAGTCATCTTCAACTTCTCTCTCAGCGATCAATTTTAATATTTCTGCTTCCAATAATGTAGCCTTTCTTTAAACACATTTATTCATTTTGGAAGATTTACATCGTTCAGTACAATTACTTTACAGATGTATTTTTTTAGACTTATTTTAGTTAAAATATCTAAGCTAACTTAATCTATACATTGGAGAGGATACTCTAGGGGAGAACCTCGGTGTTAAGAATTATGGTTGGCTAAAAGTTTGAGGAATTCTTCAAAAGGGAATCTATTTTTTATTCAAGTGTGGGTTGGATTTTTCGGTAGTGTGTAATGGGATGCTGCTGGTATGTCTGTTAGGTTTTGGTAGAAGTTGTGTGATATTTGTGCTATTTGGTTTATTATTGTATTGATGTTTAATTCTGAATGAAGTTGTTTATTACTTATGAACCAGGGGGTATTAGTGATTAATCTTAAAAATTTATTTTGCATTACTTGAATTTTATTGACATTTGTGGGAGCTGCGTTTGTCCATATGGGGCATGCATAAAGCAGTAGTGATCTGATTATAGTAATGTAGCCTGTTCATAATAATTTGCAGTCGGACGTCAGATGCCGTGTGACAACTTCCGCTTGGCAAATTCGTTCGCATTCGAAGTTTGCTTCGGTTAAACACAGATCCACTTTGACTGTACCATACTGCCAGGGCTTGAATTCCTGGCTACATTGTTCACAGCAAGTAATATTTTTCTTTCTTATATTTTTTCACTCCAGGAATAGTCTTCATAAAATTAACCTACATGTGCGGGGCCAGAGGTACCGTGCTCCCTAAAAATGTTGAAGGAGTTTGAAATTTAACATAATAAAACATCTTATTTCCGTAAATACGTTCAGTTTTTTATTTTACCCTAATTTGACTTCACAATTTAGGACATTGTTTTAGTTATGAGGTAGAGGCTCTCCAAGCTAACTGGCAACCATGAAAATAAATTAACACAAAATCAATTGCGTTTAATTATTGTCATTAAAGTTATCATCTCAATCTCCTTGTAATATCTTTTAATTTCATGCTACTAAAATTTGCCATGTGTAAATAGAAAGCTTTAATGGTATAAAGGGCCCAGAAAAGTGCTTACACCTCCCTCTCTTGTTTTAGGCTGCGCACGCCTATGTAAGTACCGCTCATACTTTGGAACTACTAAAATAAATCTCTCGAATATGTTCCCTTATAATAAAGAAATTGAATGAGAAGGATGATGAATTGGATGCAAGCAAAGAACAAATTGATCAGAGGAGCTTGAGAACACTTTGTTTCTGCAGTCATAAAACCGAAGCAAAAAGCAAATTTCTTGCTAACCATAAAAATTCCTTTTTCTAATTGGAAAGACGTGTCGATGTCAAGTATCTAATATCAATATTCTATGAATATTAAGAATTGTGAATAGCTGACGCATTGTTTTGTACATTAACAGTCTCGTACACTGAAGGTAAACAACAATAAATTTTATTGAGTTGCCATTTTCTTCTTCCAAGTAATTGTTCCCTGAATTTTCAATCGTAATTATCATGTTTAGGATGTTTGTTGACACTTTACACGAATGTGTAAGAAAAAACATCTCTCCCCTCTCCCACTCTCACTCTCCCTCCCTCTCCCTCCCTCTCCCTCTCTCTTCCTCTTTCTCCCTCTTTCTCCCTCTCTCTCCCTCTCTCTCCCTCTCTCTCCCTCTCTCCTCCTCTCTCTCTCTCTCTCTCCCTCTCTCTCTCCCTCTCTCCCTCTCTCCCTCCCTCTCTCTCCCTCTCTCCCTCTCTCTCTCCCTATCTCTCCTTCTCTCTCCCTCTCTCTCCCTCTCCCTCTCTCTCTCTCTCTCTCTCTCTCTCTCTCTCTCTCTTTCGCTTCCTCTCCTTCATACACACACACTCACAGAAACATACAACGTTCTACACAGCATCTCGTTTTTCATTGTCTACATCCTCCCTCGGAATCGTCAGATTCAGACGAGCTCATTGGTTGTCTCCGCGTGGGAATTGAGATTTCTTGCCAGCGAAGCGCATACTAATAGGTTTACTCCTAGTAGTACAAATGATAAACGTTTATGGCTCTATTTGTTTACATTCGGAGCGAGCACACGAGAGGCTAAGCTTTTATGTTAAGCGCGCGTGGCATCGGAGCGTTGTCTTGCCGACGGCGTCGTCGCGTGCGGACGCGCCAGGGTCAGGCAGCCAGCGGCGCCGGGACGACGGGCTGCGGAGAAGGGATTTTGAACGTCGATGCCGTCTGTTTGTGTTCGAACCACACGAACGTGCTTTGTACCATCTTCATCGAGCAAACTCTCTCTCGCTCGAGATAATTCAGGAGGGGAGTTCTAGCGGTGGGCTGCTCTGATAGGTAGTTTTCCGTGGTGTCTCCTATCAATTCCAGGCGAATGCCGAAGCAGGACCCTACCGTACGGGAGCGGACCGCGCGCGATCTTTCCTTCCTCTTCTTTGTCCTACTTACACACATTATAACATGGATTACACTACCTCAGATGCCGGGAGACTGATCGGGAGCTTAGAGATTGTCGCGGCTGGGGCGGTGCCCTGCTGGTGGGAGATACCTGGTTGAGTAAAACCCCGCTAGCATATGATTGGTCGGCGCTAGATCGCACCCGTTAGCGGGAGATCACCGCCACCTCCCGAGGAAAAAACATCCACTACACCTACGGGACTAATGATTTTCGCAATTGACGCTCCCGGAATGACTAACCAATGAATCAATCAATCGAGATGGTTCTGTTGTCATGGTATTTCCTTCGCGTCTCTTATTTTGCACATGGAAAGACGTTAAATTTTGCTTTCAGTTACATTTTAATTATAAATTAATATACACGACCACTATCAAAATCAGTTTTGTTGCTCACGAATTAAGTGTTAGGGGTTCCTAAACTAGCTATAAAACATCGATGGTTTTGGTAATCGATAATTTTGAACATCGATGTTTGGCAACGTCGATGCTTTGTTGTCGATGTCGCATCTCTGCTGTGGAACCGGAGGCGACGGTGGCGCTCTGCTCGCGCCCTCCCGAATACACAAGGAGTAGGGCGCGGGAGGAGCCTCCTCCTGCAAGGTCACAGCGCCCGGCACGTGGCCCAGCGCTCGCTGCCTCCACACGTGGACTCGCGCACAAAAACTCGCTCCTGAAGGAGGTTTTAAGCAAAAAACGATAACTACAAAATTTGAAGGGAAAACAAAATTCAAGATAAAGAAAACAAATTTAATAAAATAAAAACAAAAAACAAACAAAACAACAGACGTGTTTTTCGGGCGTGGTATTATTTTGTTTGAGTTTTGTTCCTTTTTGTGCTTTTGCCTTTCTTGCTTGCTTTCTTGCTTGCTTTCTTGCTTGTTTGCTTTCTTGCTTGCTTGCTTTCTTGCTTGCTTGCTTTCTTGCTTGCTTTCTTGCTTGCTTGCTTGCTTGCTTGCTTTCTTGCTTGCTTGCTTTCTTGCTTGCTTGCTCATGCTTGCTTTATGGCTTGCTTGCTTGCTTGTTTTCTTGCTTTATTTCCTTCATTTTTAGTTTTTTTTAGAATTTTCATCTCGTTTTTATTCTCAGTATTTTATTTTCTTTACTTGGCATCTATTTCTTCGCAAATAGTGGTCTGAACCGTTATTCTGTTCAGCAAAATGAATAAAAACGAACAATTTAAGGCTTTTATGAAAATATCAAATTAATGTATTATAATGGAACCATCACATCCAAAACATCTATGCCAATAAATCAGATGTTGAACTGTATAGTGCCTGCACGTTTCTTTCCTTATACAACGAAAGCCAGATCAATCATGCCCTAACTTGTACCAAAATGTAAAAAGAAAATTCTACATAAAATTTTATTGGTTTCATTAATTTTCAATCGATCTCCGAAATCTGGTTTGTGATTCCAATCTATTTTTTTATCCTATTAATTTTATTTTTGACACGCCTTTCTGTGTTATTTCATTCTCATAACAACTTCGTAAATGAGAAGGAGAGAAAGTTGCTTCTCGACTGGACGAAAATAACTTTCGGATTTAGTCTTCCGGCATACGACATATGTGGGCTTGAGTGAAAGAGAAGTTTGTATTATCTTGCTCGTCTTCTCCAAAATAAATCGTATAAGGGAGTTCATCTCAAGCTATTAATGAATGAACGCAAAATGCTGTCATTCAGTGTTCTGAAACGTCTCATTAAAATTAAATATACAAGACGTGTCATTTCGAGAACCAGTTTTGAGAGTTGATTAATTTACTAGCTTCTACTCTGATTTGAATAACATGCATCCTAGAAATGGTAATTCTCTGAGGTAAATCATGAGGCACGTAATTTAATGAATAGTATTAATGATAACATTTTAAAGATGTGTAGTTGTAATTTTTTTGTTGGAACAGCAGGAATTGAGATCTTTAAAGATGATACCATCCTAAATATTTTTATAAATAAAAAATATGTTCAACAAAACTTCACAAGTAAGCTCTCAAGACCATTTTTAGCATATTTTTCCAAATAAACTACATGGATATTCCGCATGGCTGAACCGCAATAAGCACTCAAAACTTGGCATGAAAAAATGGATTCTGGGCCAAAATTTGCATTGTAGAACCATATAAACAGTCTAGAAACATGTAAATTGTTTATTATTAACAAAATAAACGAATATATTAGTTCAGAAAGAAAAAGTAACCGCGAAATAAGAAAGCAGTCGAACTGTGGCTTTTGAATTCAGTGACCTTCCTGCCAACTTCTATTAAGATTTTGGCAAAAATCTTTTGTATTTGTTTTTATCTTCAAGTCCTTTAAGGATTGTCCAATTGTTTGGAAATTGCACAATCTTGCCTCTCTTTTATCCCCACTGAATAGGTTTTTCGCTTGATACGATACACACCTAAAATACATAAATTTCGTGTAAGGCGGCTGGTAGTGGCAACTAAAATGATGTAAAACATTATCTCCTTTAGTTGAATGATAATTTAGAAATAGATTCAGCACATCAACGTATTAGCAGCGTATTAGTTAAAAGCCCATGTAAACGTGAACGTAACTTAAAATATGCTGACAGTTCAGCATATGTTTAAGGCACGAATAGTCAGCGATGTGAATAACTTTATCTACTTTCTTTATTAGAAGTAATAAAGCATACCTTCATTGTCAATATACATACTGCGACTACGATTCCAAAATCAATATATTGCTACAAGAAACAAAGTATTCTGTATTTTCACACGAATCGCACGTGCGCCTTACAACGTGCTTATAGAAGTGCCAACTTCCAGCACCTTGTACATAAAACAAGGACAACCAACTTGAGTAATAATAGAGATTCATGATGTTTTGATTACAATAGAATACTTACATTCGTGTTAAATTGTGGTTTGTTACAACTTATTTTTCGCTTTTGGCCAAGAATGTGTCCATTTTATCCCAATGTGCTATGGCAGGATTTTCGACACTAGCTAGATAGCTATAGATATATAGATCGAATTCAGTCGCTGACTGGAGGAGAATTATAGCGGCCAGCTGATCTGATTGGTAGTTTTCCTTGGTTTCTCCCATCAATACCAGGCAAATGCCGGAGAATTACCCTAACAAATGGGTCACGGGCCGCGCACGATGTTTCCTTCCTCGTCCTTGTCTTAGCTTCACAACTTACTTACTCTCACACACACACATACAATGCATTACACTACCACACATGCTTAGAGGTCGAGGGGAGCTTAGAGCTTGTCCAGGCAAGGGCAGTGTCTCGATGGTGGGAGATTCCTGGGCGGGGAAATCCCGTTAGCCGACGGTAGGTCGGCGCCAGATCTTACCATCCAGCGGAGGGATATCATCGCCACCGCTCGAGGAAAAACACATGTACGATACTTAGGGGACTATTGTCCTTAGCAGTTGACGCATCCGGAATCACTAATCAATCAATTATGGTCCTTTACGATTATTTTGGTTCTTTCGGACTGACGAAAGTATTTTGTTTTCGTTGTATTCTACAGATTTATCAGAATACTTGAGCATCGTCTCACCTTTAACACTAGTGTTAAAACTTGAACTTTTTGCATGCTAAGCATGCCCCGAAAGAGCTGCTTTTAGTAGAAGCTATCTAAATAAACTTTTACGATAATGCTTTAATCATAGAATATATTATATCGTGGCTCTATCAAGGCTCCATCTGACATTTTTGGCGAAAATGATATTTTGACATGATCTAATTCTCTACTGTGTGATCTACAACATATTTAAACAGTTTCAAATTAGTCTTGCAGAAAGCTTTCAATAAACAAAATTGCTTATCATTATGAGACACCTCCAAACTTTCACGATGCTCTCCCGTAAAATTTCTTCAAATTAGTGAAATATACTAAGGTTACGGAAGAACTTCAACAAAAATGACGCAAATGTAATGTTTGAGAAAGTGAATTTAGTCCATTTGATTGTAATTTGAGCAATCCCCCAAATAAAAAAAATCACTACAAGAGATTCCTAAAAAAAAGTACAATAGACTCTCAAAAAACAGCTCATAGTCCGCATTCTGGCAACAGTGCAGTTCTGATATAATTCGCATCACTTTACTTGACGAGATGGCGAACGGAACAAATTAGTGCCACGTGACTTAAAAACGTACTTTTCTGTCAGTTGATTCATTTTATATGATTCTGAGAAGATTGACGCAGGCAATGGAGATAATGCAGAACCATATTTGTAACCACTTCCGACCCAGAAATACGTCACGGTTCGCTGTCTTATCATTTGGTGTCGCTTGTCCCAAGTGCTCATATGCGAACGAATTTCTTGAAAATTACAGACATCTGAAACAATTTTGTATTATGTAGAGGAGGTAAAACATCACGTACTTTCTCGCCCCTACTTTCATGCAAAATTACGCGAAAAGTACTCAAATTTTACAAAAATTGTACATGACTTAATTTCAAAATCTCTCTTTTAAGGAATAGATTTTATTGCGGAAAAAATCTCTAGCTTCATAATTGTAGTTGTAGGAAAAGGCCGAAAATATTTTGAATTTTTTGCAATTTTCGAAAACTCAGAGTTTTTAACGAAAATATGACCTACACCATCCTCTTAAACGTTTTTCACACTATACAACAAGAAAAATTAATAAAAAACATGGAATCATCTTTTTGAAAATTTTTTAAATGTTCCCGGGGTTTCATGTAAAGTACCTCAAAATTAAAATATCGATTTCAAATTCAAGGGGCCGCGACATCCGCCATATCGATTGGGGAATATCAAATTAGGAGAACATCGGCTGAACAGTTAGCCACTATAGTGACAGACAGTACAGACAGATGTTTAGCTGTCATACTATTTTTCGGTATCAAAGACTCACACAACATGGATTCTGACTACACCATGTTAGAGGATTTTTTTTCTAAATTTAGCAACTGGATTTATCCACTTTTTCGTTACCTGGGCCCTGTAATAAGAGTTTTCTGCCGAAAATTCATAGTTTTTTCGCACAGAAATTACATAATTTTCTCTCTAAGAAGTAGCGAGAAAGTAAAGAGCAAACAGAATTTAATATCCTAGACAAGGGATGCGACAAAACGGCATTCCCATTCTTCAGAATTCTCTTTCGTCAGAACTTTCCTGACGTTTTTATTATTTGTTTTTACTTTCTCGCACTTAGGAAGGTTCTTCGTAAGAAGAGAAATTTATGTAATCGTACTCCGGAAAACGGCGAATTTCGGAAGAAAAACTCTTTTGCCGGGGCCTGGTAACGAAAAAGTGGATAAATGCTGTTTTTATATTTAATAAATTGCTTCCTCTAACACGCGGTGCACCCAGAATCCATATTTTGTGAGTCATTGATACCAAAAAACGATTTACGACAAAACTATGTCTGCCTGTCCGTACGTCTGAGGTCAACGCTAGTTCCTAAACCGTTCCGCCGATTTTTTTAAAATATTTCATAATCCCCGATCGATCTGAACGAACTCAAGGCTTTGGGAGTTTCATGCGGACGCAATCAGGTATTTCCCACTAACGGGGCATCGCCCCAGTCGGGACAAGCTCTAAGCTCCCGACCAGTCTCCCGGTATGTGTGGTAGTGTAGTGCATGTTAGTATGTGTGTAAGGATAGGACAAAGAAGAGGAAGAAAAGAACGCGCGCGGTTCGTGGCCCGTTTGTTAGGGTACTGCTCTGGCATTCGCCTGGTGTTGATTGGAAAAGAACACGGAAAACTACGGATCAGAGCAGCCGACCTCTAGAATTTTCCTCCAGACAGTGACTGAATGCGACATAGGAGGAGAATTCTAGCGGCCGGCTGCTCTCATCGGTAGTTTTCCGTGATTTCTCCGATCAGAACCAGGCGAATACCGGAGCAGTACCCTACCAAACGGGCCACGGACCACACGCAATCTGTCCTTCCCCTTTCTTGTCCTATCCTCTCCCCTTACACACACACTACCACATATTCCGGGAGACCGGTCGGGAGCTTAGAGCTTGTCCCGAATGGGGCGGTACCCCGTTGGTGGGAGAGTCCTGGTTAGGGGGAAACCCCACTAGCCGTCGGTAGGTCGGCTCCGGATCTCGCCATCCAGGGGGGGAGATCCCGCTATCTCCTGAGAAAAAATATGCACTACACTAACGGGACTAATGACCAACGCAGTTGACGCACCCGGAAACACGAAAAAAATCCATCAATCAATCAAAGACTGGAATGCATGCCTTTGCAGAACGAGACCTTGAGCAGCGTTCCCAGGGGAATGCAACGCACCGTTCTCCGGCGATTGTGGGCCGTCGGCCGAGCAGAATGTCCCACGATTGCGGCACACTACTAAAATAGTCGCACTGTAGAATAAGATAGCATTTCTTGGAAAACAGAAAGCACCCAAGTACTTTGTGTAACACATCCTGACAGCTAGAGACCAAATTTTTACGCTATCACATATTTTTTGTCTTGCTACTTACCGATCTCAAAATTGTAATCTTTTCTAATCGTCGCCATACTAACAGAATATCCATTTTTTCGTTACAAATTTTTACATATATAGTACTATATTGCATATTTTACATATTTTGTTCTTTTCACAAAATACGTATGTTTTGTATTTTGTCAATTTTATTACATATTTTTTATGAAAAGAAGTATTTTAAAAAAATAGCACTTTATCCTTCATTATAACTGCGTGCTGCCTACTCCACGTACGCTACGTGAAGCTTGCTTCAGTTATCTCTGTGGAGGCGTATTAGCGACGAGATCATTTGTACCTTTACATTACATTACATTACATTACATTTTATTTTAACTACAATTGGGTATGGCCAGGTGGCAGTTAAATAACAATAATTACAATAATAATAACAATATTAATAAAGGAGTACAGTACAAGCTGATGATGCAATAATCATACTATCACTAATATTAAGTATTATAACAAACATTTTAACTCTGTCATGATATCGAATAATTATATGTTGGTGATGCTAAAATTTAATACAAGCTACATAAATATTGGCTACATGTTTTTAATTCATTGATCGCGTTCACTACACTTAACTGCACTGCACTACACTACACTACACTGTTTTTACTTTGAATTACACTGACTAGCACTTCACAGCACTTCACCGCACTTCACAGCACTTACTCATTTAATGTCTATTACTCTCATATTCTAACTTATTTCTAAAACTTCGGACACTTAGAGGAAAAGCTTTGAAAATTGCTGCGGGTAAACTGTTCCAATCTTTAATTGTTCTGTTACAAAAGGAAAATTTCCCAAGATCTGAATTTTGTTTCCTTGTTCGAATTTTGTGAGTGTGATCGCTTCCGCCGAAATAATTTGATTTTTCTAGTCTAACGTAAATTTCCTTCCAAGCTGGTTGACCTACGTACGATTTATAAAGAGCGCAAAGCCTCGCCCTTGTTCTTCTCGTTTCTAGAGATTCCCATGCCTTTTTATTGCTTTAGTTCTATAGGTAAATTTATTCGCTTTCCTCTGTATTCTATCTAGATTTTTCCAGTGCGAATTTCTGTGTGGATCCCAACTGACTTCGCGTTTCGTGACCTTTAACCTTAATTTCCGGGAAGCTCTGGCGATCGCTGACGTGTAACACTTTGATGAGAGTGCTGCCCGCTGCAGTGATTGTTTGCTAGTCGTAGATATCACCAGTTAGTATGATGGCTTCTATTGCGTTTAGTCTGCCTTCTGAACTACGGTCGTGGATAGCAATAGATGAAGCTTTGCTGGGAAAGTTGTATGGTGCAAAGGGTGCATCGACTTGTGCTCCCCAAATGATTTGTAAAATGTTCGTACTATTTTAAAAATTTGTTTAGGAATTTTTTATAAATAATTTTTATAATAAAGTATAAAATATTTTTATAATAAATTTTCGTATTATGTAAATTTTTTACAATGTATTTTAATATTACATGTGATATCCTATTTTACGTATTTACTACATATTCAAACTATTTTCATTACATATTTATGTACATACTTTGGTGTTTCATACTACATACTTTTCCGGTCTCTACTGATAGCTAAAAATGTAGATTAAAATATGATCATCGAGATCCATTTCATTCATAGTCATCTAGATATTTTTCCTCAAAACCTTTTAGTAATAGATTTTAATGAACAAGGGGAGTATTTCCGTCAGGACATGAAATATATAGATGTTACCGCTCGGGTGTAAAACTGTGTGTGATAATAGATGTGTGTGATATTACTTATCTCTGAAGAGAGGTAATCTGGAGTTGCTGAAGATCAATCTGCAAAAATCAAATTTCAGCAGCATAAAGAAGCGAGTTTGAGGCTCTAAAATTCGAACATTAAACTTGTGTGGGAACTATTTGACAAATAAACTAACTCTCTGCTTTTATTTAGCATAGATACTTTTCTGCACTAGTTTCCTAAAATTCACAATAAATGAGATTATAGGTTCTGTCAATACTTCAATAAAAATTATGTAAAGCCCTTATATGTTCCATAAAGTGTATCTTCAGATTTTTAATCTGAAGCAAAAAACTTCATTTAATTACCCATCTTAGCTAAAAGCCTTAAAAAATTAAATTTTGTATCTCTGAGTTATTGAATCGAAAATCATTTTTTGTTAATTACCAGCAGAAGCCCAGTGGAATAGCCCTGAAAGAGAATTTATGATTATTAAAGTATGAAAAAAAAAACAACCACATACTACCTACGTAACTTCTGAGCTGAGTCAAATCAATGAAAACTAATGGTGCTCCTTTCGCGCATTATTGCAACGTTTGCAATGTTCAAAAACTTAGAATTCAATGCCAATCGGACTCGCACCATCTTTATAACGTACTTCGCACTATCTGATAAAAAAAACTATTCTAAAAAATCAACCGTTTAAAAAGGCCGTGTACTTTTAAAAAAACAGTGACAAAAAAACAAACAAAAATTTTCGCGCAATTTATACTTGAAATTAATGCAATTTATAAATAAAAACATTTTCTCAAAAACCGCTCCAATTTATTTATTTATTTAATGTATAAAACAAGGGACGTTTAAAATAATGGCCCAGGTCTCATTTTCGTAAATTGGTAATTTAGAAATAATGCTAGAAAGTGCGTGCTGTTGTAGCACCACTATTTAATATTTGACATCATAAATTGCTGTGTGGCTTCTCGTTCCGGTTTAGTTTCTGGCGGGCCTCCTCCACGTTCGGATGTTTTTGGGCGTAGCCTGGCCAGTCTGCTGCCGTTGCCCCTGAGCGAGTCAAGGGCACGCCACCTCGCGGCGAATTTTGCAGAGCTACGACCACTGCAGGATTAAACTGCTCTATTACGACATATACATGTCTGAGCCTTATAGACTATACCTCCCGTTAAGTCCCTTTCAGCCTCTGCTTTGTTCTCTGAGAGATATGCCGTTAGCGAAGTGCATTCACTTATCGTTGCGAATTATCTAGGCAATGTGGAACAATGTCATTGGGGCGTGCCGCTTCGGAGGTCGATTCAGTGATGGCGCGAGGTCGCGAGTCGGAAAAGACCTCGGATGAGCCCCGGGAAGGGTTGATTCATAATTTGTGTGGGAAGAAGCAGGAAGGATGAAAGTGAGCATGTTGTAATGGACTCCAAATCGTAGTTTGCGAGATATACTGAGTAAAGTTTGGTAACGTGCATTTAAATTAATAATATCCATATCTGATTAATGAGAGGTAAACTGTACAAATATGAATGACAAATAGTTTACGTAAGAAAAAATTAAAGATCTCTTTCACACTTGGATAATTACACCGTATTCTTCTATTTCGAGTTTTACTCACTCTGTGGTGCGCTTGTAAAATTCACGGTACCGACAAGTTTGATTATGTACCGTTGCGGATTTCTGATTTCCAAAAGCAGTACCGGAATACCTAGCTGCACGGTTCGTTTTCTATTACTACTACTAATATTATCAATATTAATAATGGTTATAATAATAACGATAACAATAATAATGTAACATAAGATAAACCATTTACTAGCGACGAGTTAATTGGAATCATTTGGGGGAACAATCATCACTTAGGAAGTGAAAGAAATTCAAAGCAAGACAACTATATATATATATATATATATATATATATATATATATATATATATATATATATATATATATGCCAAGTTCATTTCCTCTTTGAATGGGCGTTTCTAAAGCACTCAGTTGATTCATGTACTCTTCGGATGGCCTCGATTGATTTCCCTCTCTTGATAACGACAAATCGGCAGAGACGTATTATTAAAAGTAAATACAGGCAATTGGGAACTGTGACGTCTTTCGAGTAATGGTATTTTGTAAAATTTTAGAACTCATTATTTGACGATCCGACATCAAATATTTAATACTATAAACAGATAGAAAACAAGTATTTTTATCTCGTTATAAATAATTGGAAAGGCGAGTATAACGCTCTGTCAACCTTTTAATGTATTACTTCAGGACATTTCAAACAAGGGCTCCTCTCTCTTGAAAGTTTGGACCCGGCTCCTTAAATTAGTTGACAAAGTTTTAAAAAGGGTGGAAAAAGATTACCGCTGAATTTTGAAAGGTAAATGGCATACGTCTCTGACGTCTGTTGAAATGCATTGTCTCCACAGAACACGAGCTCCCAATCCTCGACGGAAACCGCAATACTATGTCTCGCTTGGGTGACTGTTGGGTATCGAATGATTGCTTTAAAAATTACGTGTTTGCCAGATAATAGCAGTTCATCGTCGCCGCTTAATTGAATCATTTGCTTGAGAAATGTAGACAACATTGTCATTTTCGAACATGAAATCGGAAGCTGCAGCTGAGTGCTTACGTACGAATCAATTGATCATCTTCAGAAATCATTTCATGCTATGTACTTCATTTACAAAAGAAAAATAATATTTTTAATCAATGTCGATGGAGGCATTATTATTTATAGTTTTCATCGGCAAGTTTTGTGAAGATGAAAGACTCTTCATTATCTAATTACAATAAGAACTAGCGTAACCATGCGAGAACCCTCGCTCTTCCTTATTTTTCCACTTCCATATTAAGGTTGTAATATACTATTTTTCTTCAAGACCCTCTTATCCTCCGTTACTTGTTCTATGTTTCCTTGTAATTGATAACAATACAATACACCCTTGTCAATACAAACTATTCTTAGTTAACGTTATTTCCGAGCAAGTAAGTACACCCTTGTGATTCAGTCGCGTAGAATACCAAGTAATTAGGTTAATTTCGCATACAGTCACAGATTCTACAGGTTCTGAACAGGTGGGGTGAAATCGAGAAGCGTCGAACCAGCAAAAATGTAATAAAATGTTCAGGAACATCTCATCCTGTGTATTACGGAATCTGAACGTTTCTTTGATGTCTTTGGCTTCAAAATTGTAGTTTTTAATGCCCTAAAACGCTTCGTTTAGGAGTAATTTAACGATGTAAAAATGCGACCAAATGTTGCGGATTGCATTTGATATGAATATTCATGTGCGTTTTTTTCAACAAATATTGCATGTTTTTAAATTCAAAGTGCAATTCGTCATATGTCCGTGAAATTCTCTTTCTTTGGAGACATCATTTATAAAGATTGGTTGCCAGTGAGAGCCGCAAAAGATATGTATACTATTGAAATAATATAGGAGACAACAATTGAATTTGTTAGAAGCTATGATATCTCCATAGTAACAGAAAAGGGCAGTGCTACGCGAGAAATCCATCGTTGAGCTCTGAAATTTGTTGGATCGTCGAAGAGTTAGTAACACTATTTATTATAATTGCTGACTTTAATTTATTTATAAAATAATTTATTTCGTTCAAAGAAGCCAACTGCGAAATGAGAAGAAAATTTATATTATGTTCTTCAGATTAGCAATAGCCGTAAACAATAATTATAATTATTATTGGCTGAAATAGAAACTGCAGATTACACAGGGCTGATACGATTGGCCGCTTTTCAAGATAATGGGTGATTATGAATCAGTTTTTCATCTTGATTACACATATAATTTTAGTTTTTTCTATCACGAACATTTTCTAAAAAAAATTTCGGTGTTTCCTATTTCAAATTAGCACGCTCTATGTCATACGTAAACCCAAGGCTGCTACAACTCGCTGCTTTTGATAGAAAGTAGGGGGACAATGAGTCGGAATTCCAACCGGATTAAATATGTGGATACGGTTTCTTCATATCTCCCACGGTTTCTTCTAAATTTATGATTGACTAAATATCAAGTGAACGTTAGCAATGTATTACAGTAACTTACGTCAGTCATTAGAAAGGTACCACATGATCCTGACATTCCTATACCAAATTCACCACATGACCTACTATCAACATCATCTTCCGATTATTTAAGCTGCTGTGAGAGTGAAATGGACATTACTGATATTTCCAAAGACGAGAGAAGATCCCAATTGTTTAATCAAGAAGAACTTAATGATTTGTTGCGAGATCTTGGCGTCTCAAAGGAATCGGCGCAGGTTTTACGCTCACGGTTGACAGTGAAACGTATCCTCGCTCTAGACACGTTTTACTGATGTCGAAAGAGTTCCTTAATTGTTTCACGAAAGAGGGTCGGTTTGTATACTGCAACAAAGTTCATGATGTACTTTCAAAATTTGGAATAAGATTGTCAGTGCTTAATGAAGATTAATACAGATTCTTCGAAACGCAGCCTCAAAGCTTTTTTGCTCATTCTGTTCATTTAAAGGAAACATACAAAAACATGGAAGAACTTTTTTTAATGCTGAAGAATACCAAAGGGTTGTCTGTGGAGACTTGAAAGGTATTGTAATATTGATGGGACTGCAACTAGGATTTACTAAGTTCCCCTGCTCTCTGTATGAATGGGATAGCAGGGTTCGTGAAATGCACTTGGTCAAAAGGAATTGGTCAATGAGAAATATTTTGAATTCCGGAGATAAAAATGAAATAAGAAGTTTCGTTAATCTTGAAAATATTATTTTGCCAACACTCCGCATCAAGATTGGTATAGTTAAAGTTTGTCAAGGCTCTGAATAAGAATAGAGATTGCTTTAAATATATTTGTTCAAAATTTCCTTTTCTTTCAGAGGTCAAGCTTAAAGAAAGCATCTTTGTTGGACCTCAAATTAGAAATATGAACACTTTGAAACTGTAATGAATGATGAAGAAAGACTGGCCTGCTCAGGATTCCAGCAAACCGTATCACATTATTATTTATCATCGATTATTATCATAATCCTGTCCACAAAATGAAGTTAAAATTTTATCACTTTTTTTGATACACCTTCACCGTTATTCTCAAAAAAATAGAAGCAGGTATTTTACAAATTGCGCACTCATAGCAAGTTGTATAAAGAAACTAACGTACTTCGTAGAAGTTGATTATCCTCTTATATAAATAAACTTGAAAATGAAATTAATTCATCTTTAGAATTTTGCAGAGAATATTTAACTTTTTTAGAAAGGAATGCGAACTTTTTTGCAGAGCTATTAAATACTTGTATGTTTATTATCTCGGAATTGTGAGAGTTCTTTGGCTTTGACATTGGCCTCTGTCCTAAGTATCTAAAGGCTTGTTGTAATCAAATTTTATTAATGATACATTGCAACTTAAACGTACTTTGGCTCCAGGGTCATTTCTTTCCATCTTACGCAACTGCCCATAAGGGGCCGGTGACCTTCTAATATGACTCGGGATGGTCACTCGATTAATTACAAAATATTTCGCGGAATTGGCCTAATAACAGTTTCCGGCACATTAAACACCAATAGAATTTGGGTGAATTGATTGCGGAAAGGTCTTTATTACGCCAGCCAGCCTTCAGATTGCAACCCTGACACTCGATCCCGAATAATGAACCGCAAATTGCTCTCGTGCAAAGGATCTCCTAATGGTCTTTTGATTACCTGAGGTAAGTGAGGAGTTTGTGATTACATGAGGTAAGAATAAGTGTATCTGTCTGAGTATTACTATTTTTACTTTCTCGTATAGTACGTACCTCCATACAGTATGTTTTCGTAAATACGAAGTAATATATGTAGCGTAGAGAAAGTTATGTAAGCTGCTGCAAAATAATAGTTTTTTTTTCTAAAACTAACATTTTTCTAAAACTTAAAAGTTTTCTACACTGTTTAAGATGTCATAAAATTCATTTTGCTGTATTCTTTTGTTTTTTCAAAAATTACACAAATGTAATTTTTATTTTATCTCTACGGAGTAGAGTGAAAGTTACGTTAAGCTGCGCGAAAAGCCTGCAGAAAAACTGTTATTACAAGGCCCTGGTAAAGAAAAATTGGATAAATCCTGTTACTAAATCTACAAAAAACGAACCCCTAACACGTGGTTTTGCCAGAATTCATGCTTTCTGGGTCCTTGATACCGAAAAATCGCATGGCAGCAAAACATCTGTCTATCCGTCCGTCCGTCCGTCCGTCAGTCAGTCTGTCCGTCCTCCTGTGCGTTTGTCTTCCGTCTGTGAACAACGCTAGCGGCTAAACCGTTCAGACGATATTCTCCAAAATTTATATTCCTCAATCGATATGGTTGGCGTCGCGGCGCATTGAATTTGAAACCGATATTTTAATTTTGGGGAGTACTTTACAAGAGGGCCTTGGGACATTTTAAAAAATGCCCTGTCGTTTTTTATTACATTTTGTTGTTGTATAGTGTGAAGGACGTTTAAGAAAATGGTGCAGGTCTAATTTTGGTTGAAAACTGATTTTTCGAAAATTGGAACAATTCAAAAAATTTTCAGTCTTCCTACAACTACAATTATGAAGATAGAGATTTTTTCCCTTAATGAAATCTGTTTCTTAAAGGTAGATTTTGAAATAAGATCATGTAAAATTTTTCAAACATTTGAGTACTTTGCGCGTAACTTTGTGTGAAAGTACAGGCAAGAAAGTACGTGCTGTTTTAGCAACACTAGTTTTGAAATATCTCTCAGACTGTTAATATGAATATTTCTAGCAATTTGTATTCATTTTTGCTCTTGTGAGTGAAAATGCTTCAAGTGACTTCCAATGAAGTTTCTCCCAAACTCAAAAGTTTTCTGTGTAAAAGTGCTTCGAATTTCGCATTTACTCTAAAGCTCAAAGGATATTTCATTACGGAAACAAAACTCATAATTCGTAATAATTGTTTGTACTGCGGTTGTTTTGTATTGTTCCAAATCAGTTTTTATTTGTTCAAAAAAGTAATTGAACTACAGAGGTATTTCAATTTTAGTGGTGCCAACTTCACGCCAGCACCATTCCGCCTGTAAATACGTTTGAAACCCTTCGATTTTTTTTCAATTCACTTATTTTCAATTGTTTTGCCAGAATTTTCATTTTTTCAAACATAATTAAGCTACAGTCGTTTCAATTTGGGTGGTATCAACTTCACACCAGGTCCAGTACAACACATTTGAAGTCGGCTTATTTGAATTGTACCTGGTTTGTTCTCTGTTGTTCCATCAGAATGTTTGATTTTTAAAAAAATAATAATTAATCTTCAACCATTTTAAATTTAGAGGTTCCATATCTACGTTAGCACTACCCGCTCAGTAAAATATTTTGACAAATAATTATTCGGTGTGTACCTTGTTTCTTCACCAATGTTTCACCAGAAGTTTTGGTCTTATCTAGATCCTCTCAAGTTGCCACTAATTTATCCCACCCAAGGAAGATAATATGATCATCGGCAGAGTTTGTAAAGCAGTACCAAATCGTCGTTCTGGTTCGTTCTGGCACCAGTATGTCCTTGGTTACCAATGATTGCTCGTAGCTTGAAAGCATTCTACCTGTTGGAAGCACTTACGTATTACATTCTTCCTTACGTCTTTAAAACGACGTTTTAACACCGGTTTAAAGACATGTTTTAATTAGTTTTATGAATTACATTGAATTTACCTGAGAATTACCCGTTTGACTAGTAAACATTATTTTCCAAGGCGCTTTCATTATATTATTCAATTTTTTTATAAAATGTAATATGCTGTTAAACTCTGCTATTGACGAAACAATCATAACTCTTAACGGATACAAGTCTAAGAGGTTAGAAACAGGTGCTACAACCTTGAAACTTCATAAGTACTTATTATATAGTCCATACTGACAAGTCGTTTAATCGTTTTGCGCTTTTGGAGGCCTGTTAAGGATCAGTGGAGGTCATCGTATTTCCACAGGGTATAAGTTCTTAGAAACTTTCATGATTGTACAAGAGTCCCACCCTTAACACCGAGAAACGTAAGAAGCGATGAGGACAAATTCATCAGTTTCTACTTCCGCCATAAGAGGAAGAGTCTTGAAAAATTCCGAGGTCGTAGAAACCTTAGAGAACTGGGTTCTTTGACCTTTCATAGGAACCGACACCAATCGATCTGACCTCTGTGTTCTGTTCTCTGGCTACCTACTCGCTAAACAAGCGATTCAATCCTTAACCTGAAGCTCAAGAAGTTGAAGGAACATTTGTAAGTTCGATGTGAAGAGGCATGGATGTATGATATTACGGCATCAAGACATCAACACGTTTCAAATAACGTTGTGGTTCCGATTTCGGTTAATCAAATATTTACGTTTCGGTTTCCTTACAAAAACGTTTAAATTCTAGTTTCGTTTTTACTTTCTTGTATACATTCGTATATACGGCGTAGTAATATACGTAGTATAGAGAAAGTTATGTAATGCTGCGGAAAATCGATTTCCAGATTTTACCGGAAATACACGTTTTGGGCTTCAAATTTTGCATTTACAGTAACGCTTAACGCCATTTTCTTAAAAGCAGTTCAAAATTTTTAATTGAAAATTGCTATTTTAAACGAGGTTTTTGCCTTCGTTAATATAATTTTAAAATACTATTTCGATTCTACTGTTAGAAAAATAAAAAGTTGAGAAAATTTCAAAAAAATGTACTCTGGGCGGAGATAGCAGCTGGCAAGAAGGAGGGGCAAGACTGTACAGTTCCAGTCCACACTAAGGAAATTAGAAACCTTTACTACGAGAAAGTCTGTGCCATTCTGTAGCACCTCTAGTTGCTTGCTCGAATACATACGTGTATATACGGGAGTAATATACGCAGTATAGAGAAATTTATGTAATGCTGCGGTAAATCGATTTCGAGATTTCAACTGAAATACAAGTTTCGGGACCACCTGATGCCGAAAAAGTGTTTTTTTTTTTAAACGTTCGTCCGTCCGTCTGTTCGTCTGTCCGTGAACACTTCTAGGGCCTAAACCATCCGTACGATCTTTTCCACACTGCAGAAACCTCGGTTGATCTGGTTCTAGTTGAATCTTTGAAATATTGAAGAAGATTCCTTGAAATTTGGGACTTTACATAAAACCCCCAAATAGTTTCAAAATGTTCTCAAAACCAGCTCCAAATTTTGTATTTAAATTTCTTTTAAGAATAGAGTAAAATATACTTATAAAGGTAGCGTAGGTCCCATGTTCACGGATTACTCTATATTTTCAAAAATTGCAAAAGTTTCAATTTTTTTGGCCTCTTCATAAAACTACAAAATTAAAGATAGAGATTTTTTCTTCCAATGAAGTTTGTTGCTCATAATTAGTTCTTTGAATAAGTTCATGTATTTTTTAAATGGTAGTAGTTTTCGCGCAATACGGCTTGCAATATTTGCAATTTTAAAAATTACGAAAACAAGATTTTCTCAAAAACGGATCCAAATTTTTTCTTTACATTTTTGGTATGGATAGTGCCAAACAAACTTTATACGACGACATAAATGCCATATTGCCTATATAGTCTTTTTTCTCAAAAATTACAAAAATGTATTTTTTTAGTTGTCTCTCACGTCGGAAATATTTACATAAGAGGCGATTTATTTACGTTATTGTATTTATGAGTACATATCCTTTAAATGTTGTCAAATAAAGTTTCTGGAAAACTCAACAGTTTTTTGTTAAAATTAGCTCAAAATTACGTATTTTCAAAAACGCTAAATAGCTATTTTCTCAAAAATGGCTCCAAATTTTCTCTTCAAACTTTTCCAACGGATAGAGGTAATAGCACTGTTTAATGTGACGTAAAGTTCAGTTTGGTGCATTCATTTATTTTTTCAAATATTACACAAAAGTATTTTTTTAATACCTTTCACGCCGTTAATGTGCACATTTCAATAAATTCGTATACATTATTTAATTAGTGAGTTGATGTTCTTCAAATTACTTCAAATCACGATTTTCGAAAACTCAATAGATTCCTGTGAAAAATAGCTTCAAATTTCGCATTTACAGCAACGCTTAACGCCATTTTCTTAAAGATATCTCCAACTTTTTCAATGCAAATTGCTATTCAGGACAATATTTTAGCCTTCTTTAATATTTTTAAAATAATATTTTGGTTCTACAATTTGGAAACCGAAAAGTTGAGAAAATTTCAAAACAATGTAGTACTTTGTGCGGCGTTATATGGCAGCTGGCAAGGAGGAAGGGCAAAACTGTACAGTACCAGTCCTCACCAAGGAAATTAGAAAACGTTACAACGAAAAAATCTTGTCTTTTCATTAAAAAGTTCATCATCATCTCTTCAGGGTTTAGGATAGACTTTTGTTCCGTCTTCAGCATGCCATCTTATTCTCGGACGGTCGACCTCCCTTAGGTCTGTAGTGATATATTTGTTTTGGGATGCGGTCACTATTCATTCTGTGAAGATGTTGGGACCATCGGGTCCTGTTTTCTTGTACTTTATTTATTAATGGGAGTACGTCTAATTCTTCTCTGATTACCTCACTTTTTATTTTGTCTAATAAAGGGCAGCATTTTACTTGGCTCAAGAACCTCATCTGAGACGTCTGAACTCTAGTAAAATCTTTTTCATGGTTCACGTCTCGCATTCATTAAGGAAGGATGGGGATAGCTATTATTTTATAAAATTCAAGTTGTGTTTCCTTTCTTGTTTTCGTTCTTAGGTATTATATTATTGTATCACATATGCTTTGGAATTTTTGGGTTTTTATTGAAATATCTTTATTAAATTCAAAAATAATACCACATCCTAAATATCTAAAATGGCTAATTTGTTCTATAATTTTATTATTTATTATTATTTTTCTTCGTATAGGATGTTTGCCTCTAAACGCCATTACTTTAGTTTTCTGAGTTGAGATTCCCAAGTTATATCGTTCACGTATGTTATTCAATTTATAGAGCCCTCTGTAACTGGTCCTCCCTTTCTTGGATAATTATCTATCGTCCGCAAATAATATTGTAGTTAGAGTGGTTCGGGAGTTTATTTCGATGGCATCTGTAATACACTGTTTCCATTCTCTTAGAACGTCGTTAAATATTGAATAAACTTGGTGATAGCCTACAACCTTGTCTAACACCTCGATTAATTTTAAATTCCTCGGATAATGTTCCATTTATATTCAACACATTTATGGTTCTGTGGTAAAAGGATTTGATTACTTCAATTAAATGGAGTGGAATGCGTCTTTCATTTATTATCTTCCATATATTGATGCACCATGTCGAATGCTCTCTCATATTCTACGAAAGAGATATGCGTTTCCTGATTAAATTCTACCCTCTTCTGTATAAGAAAGTTAATGGAGGATACATCATTTATACACGATCTTCCTTGTCTAAATCCACTTTGTTTTTCTAACAATATATTGTCTAGAAGAGTTGTAAATCTACTGTTAATAATTTTAGTATATAGCTTGTTTGACGAATTTAGCAAGATCATTTACTCTATAGTTCTCTGGTTTACTTCTATTGCCTTTTTGAATAGTATTATTACCTTTGCTTTTGTCCATTCTTTTGGAATCGTACAAATCACCCAATAGATATTCAATAAATTAAGAAATCTACTTTTTAATGAAGTATCGGCAAATTCAATTATCTCCAGATTAATCCTGTCAAGATCTGTCTTTTTTGGACTTTTCAAGCTTCTTTATCAAGTCAAATCATTTATTGATAAAAAATTTATATTATTTTTTATCACTGTGTTTGAATTAAAAAGTGCATGATTAACATTTGATGTTAATTTGATGTTAACATATGGAATAGTTCAACTGATCATGTCACCGCAAACCCTTTTTCCATTTCCTCCAGAAGAATTTAAGTGCACGCTTTTTCGGTTTTTCGAAAACATCTGAAAAAAAACTGTGAAGAAAGTGAATCCCATATTGATTCACAATGTTTGAAAACCCATAACATTTCCTACTAAATGCATTTTTATTCACTTCGATAGCGCAGTCTTTAAATAATTTAAAGTCAATGTTGAAAAATAGTTGCGAGGGTATAGGGCAGAGCAGGCAATGAACGGTGCGCATTCCTCCCAAGAGGCGGGGTGGGGAGAGTGGAAGAGAATGGAGGGAGGTGCAGTGGAAGGGAATAAAGCGGAGACAGGGCGGGGTGGGGAGAGTGGAACGGGGAGAAGCGGGGTGGAGCAGGGCGGAGCGGGGAGGACAGGAGGTGAAATGCTCCAAGGAAGAACGGTGAGATGCGGGGAGGGTAAAGAGTCGGAACGTCGGGCGGTTGGATAGGGTGGAGCGAAATGGAACGGACTGAAGAGGGGGGAGTGGGTTAATGCTGGGTGGCGGGGAATAAAGCGGATTAGTTGGTTGGTGAGTGATTCCGGGCACGACAACAGCTTAGCTCATTAGTCCAGTAAGTGTAATGCATGTTTCCCCCCTCCGGGAGTTGGTGATCTTCATCCGCTGGATGGCGAGATCCGGCACCAACCTACCGTCAGCTAGTAAGGTTTCCCCCTAAAGAGGTCTCTCCCACCAGCGGGGCACCGCCCCAGCCGGGACAAGCTCAAAGCTCCCGACCGGCCCCCGGAATATGTGGAAGTGTAGTGCATGTTAGTGTAAATGTGTGTAAGGGAGGAGGATAGAACAAGGAAGAGAAAAGAAAAATCGCGCGCGGTCCGTTTGTTAGGGCACTGCTCCGGCATTCGCCTGGTGTTGATCGGAAAAACCACGGAAAACTACCGATCAGAGCAGTCGGCCCTCCAGACAGCGACTGAATTCGATATAGCTGAAAAGCTAGTGTCGAAAAATCCTGCCGCCGTCGGGACTCGAACCTAGGACCTCCCGGTCAGAGGCGCTGCAGTGACATCAGTTGATGCCCTGATCCTACCGCTCCCGGTGGAATGAAGAGGGGTGGAGCGGGTTAGTGCTGGGTTGCGGGGAATGAAGCGGGGAGAGTATGAAAAGAGGCGGGATGGGGTGGAGCGGAGCAGAAGCGGGGTGGAGCAGGGTGGTGCGGGGTATTGAGAATGTAATAGTTATATATGTATCTAGGGTGTTAAGTAGATGTTTTTGCCCCGAAGGCGACTTCCAAACCCGAGGGCCTATGGCTTGAGGGGTTGGAAGTCGCCTGAGGAACAAAAACATCTAGTAACGTCCGTGGTCCATACAAAGCTTTATGGTTTACTAGTTCGTTGCTGAATCAAACGAGAATTCGAAATATTTTATAATTTGTCTTGGGTCTAAAATGAAAAGATGCATTGTAATAGTAATTTGTCAATATGACATCGGATAAAGAAAACAGAGCGTGTATCTATCACCCGCGCAACTTTTCTTGAACGATGACCGTGCTTCCCCCTCCCTAGAGCAATAAACAGTTGAAGACCAAAGCGCGCGGCGAGCTCTGATGACAACATTCCAAACACATCTTCATTGGCGTGTAAGAAAATATATTTACTGTTGAAACCAAGAACTCCTGGTCGTATTTTCCTAAACAATATCTAAAGAAATGGTCAAACAGATCCAGATCCATCGCAGGGGGTACCTCGGACTCCTGGGGAAATTAGAACTCAATTTATTGAGAAAGTTGCGAAGTCATGACTGATATTCCAGTGATTGGAATTGCTTCATAAAATCTAGTGAACGATGTCGTAACTAATACTCCCACTCTACCCGCATTTTTCCAAGCAATCGTTCAAGAAAAGTTGCGCGATTAATAATTACTATTGCATAATCGTTATTGCACTGATTTGTTCGTTATAAATGAAAAAATATTGTGAAGTTCCTGCGGAAATTCTCGCAAAAGCTAACAAAACTACGGACAGTGCTTTCCAGTAAAATCTCGAAAAATATATGAAAACGTTTATGGTGAATTTGAGAATTATATAACAGTGTGAATAACTGTGTAAATTGCGTTGAAGAAACGGTACTTTTAGGTTATTTGGTTCATTTCCCAAAAGATATTTAGAGTACGAGATAACACCAAAATGAAACTTTTCGAGGATGTAAGCCGATGTACCATAAACATCTTATTTCTACTGCATTACTAGCAGTACTATTACTATTACTGCTGCTGAATTAGAATATATGTCTCTAAAAAAGGTAATACGTAACAGTAAAATGTGAGTGACTGAAGTCAATTATAAATTCACGGGAACATTCCAAAAACGCAATTTTCATATCAATTAAGCAAAATAAGGTTTATAACGAGTTATTTTACTTCTTTGAGCTTTATGCCGTTTATTTATTGTATTTGCTTGAATCTTAACTTTAATAAATCGAATTCATAAATATGTTGTAAGTATTGTGTTGGTATTAGAACAGGTATTCAAAAGTATTCAAAAGGCCCAAAGGCATAAAGAATCAGAAAGGCCCGCAATGGCATTAAGAATAACGTTACGTATTTTTTTCAAGTCCATAAACATATAGCAATGAACTAGTAAAGCATAAATAAAATTACTATTATTTTACGCTATAGAGATAATGAATTCCTTTTCCTGTCTAGGAGATAGTGTTACATGCCCAGGCTACGCCGGGTTACTTCAGTTGGCAGAAGAAAAATCGAAGTCAATCTGCGTCCATTCGAATTCATTAATTACTCTGACGTTAGACGACAGTTTTTGCTTTCCATCGCCCGTGAAATTTTCCCTCTACAAATAAAAGATTATTCCGATTACGTTAGTTTCACAGGAAGATCCCAATCTGTTCTCACTAGATGGAATAAATTGCCCCTGCCGATAAACAATATTGCCAATTGTAAAGTTATCGGTATATAGATAATATTAAAACACGACATCGCTTCGTTGCACACTGTTTTAAAGCATACGAGAAAAAATTAAAAACGTGTCTCTTAAGCCCCTCTAAAAATGCTGTACATGAAAAAATAGCTTTCATCGTTTTAGTTAAAAGTTCATTGATTATTGATTCCAGCCATATCAACTGTTAAGGTCATTAATCCCGTAAGTGTGGTGCATGTTTTCATCGCAGGAGGTGGCGGGTTTCCAGGTATCTCCCACCAACGGAGCACCACATCAGCGGGGACAAGCTCTAAGATCCCGACCGGTCTCCCGGAATGTGTGGTAGTGTGGTGCATGTTAGTGTAAGTGTGTGTGTGTGTGTGTGTGTAAGGGCAACGAAGAGGAAGGAAAGATCGCACGCGGTCCGTGGCCCGTTTGGTAGGGTACTGCTCCGCCATTCGCCTGGTGTTGATCGGAGAAACCACGGAAAACTACCGATTAGAGCAATCGCCCGCTAAAATTCTTCTCCAGACAGCATTTTATTTATTTTATTTATTTTATTTACTTTATTTATTTTATTTATTTTATTTATTTTATTTATTTTATTTATTTTATTTATTTTATTTATTTTATTTATTTTACGTCAAAAACAGTTAAAACTGCGTATGACGTGCTATGGGGAAAGTGAATTGTGTGCACATTTTCAAAATTCTGTGATCCCGACATTAAGCATCTGAATGCGACACAGCTATCTAGTTTGAGTTGAAAATCCTACCTCCGTTGGGGCTCGAACCGTAGCACCTCCCAGACAGAGGCACTGCAGTGACATTAGTGGATGCCCTGAGCCACCTAAGCCGGCTGACCTCAAATTCTCAATGTGAGGTATGTAAACAATTCTTCGCCACTTAAATGACGTCGCTATGGAGCAGCGGTCCACTCTCTCACGTTTCCGCACGAAATCCTCTAGAGGGCGGCGCACAGTGTCACCATTAACGTAAAACGAGGTGAAATATTTTTAAAAAGTCGAGTGATATTAGTGTTTCATACAACAAAAATTTGTTTACTTGTGTGTGAACACTATTTTATCCATTTATGCTAAGAAAAGAAAAAAATTTAGTAACATATTTCAATAATTAATTTCCAATGTGTGTAGACATTGAAAGAAAACTCCCACTTCCGGCCATGTGAGTATTCTGAATGGTTTCGTTTGGAACTCGGGAAAGAAATAAAACGTCTTTATCATGCAAATTGTTCAATGCGCGCAGAAATTGAAATAAAACTTTTAGCCTCCCCTCTTTTGAGAAATGACTATGGTTTCGTTTCGTACCCACGCAGCAAGAGAGAATAAAAATATTTTAGTCATGACTGAGAACGTTTAGCTCTCGAGGAGACTCAACGTACTCACGAGTGAATAAAATATGTTTACTCTCGAGTGTCATACATTTTATTCATTATCATTCGTCAGTATGTTATTATCATTATGGGAACGAAATAGTTCTACTCAAGGATCTACGACTTTCAGATTTAGCAGGATGTGAGCGGTGATCATTGTCACTAGCGCGATAATTTGCAGTTGGCCTGCTAGCAGTGGCGAATTCTCCGATACACCGCTTATACCTAGTAATTCGAAATTTATAAGAAATATTTTATAAGTTTTATAATCCTCTAAAAAGAGATTTTGAAAGCTTTAAAATAGATGCGAAAAGATAAATGTTTTGCTACCGAGAGCCAGTCAGTCTTCCGCATACGTAAGCGCTATGAATATGTTACAGTGAGAAGTTTCAAACAGTTCTTAATGCTGTTCAGAGAATTCGCTAGTGCAGGCGAAGGCACCGCATGCCAGCCGCGATAACCTATGGCTCCTCATGTTTCAAGGGCGGAGAGAGGGGAGGATGCGCGTCTGGACGGTCGGTAGGCATTGCAAAATATTGCGGTGAACAGTCCTTCTCTGGTCATTCGTAAGTTACACTTCTCTCCAGTTTGTATGAAAATGGAGTATGTTAATGATCCAGAAGTTAGTGGTTTGTGTAATTGTCTTATAGAACAATTAAAAAGGACGAAATTTTATGGTATTGGGATTTCAGAAAAGCTCAAAATAAGACAATTGTAGAGGTAGCTTCCATAATGTGCTGTGTACTTGAAATAATGTTTAGGATTCACCACTACCTGCTAGGCTAGACTCGCAATGGGGTTCTGGAATGCTCAGATGTTTCGTCAGAATCTCTGGATGTGGCCCGCAGAGCCCTAATTAATACTGAAACAACTGAATGCCTCCGTTTCCAGAGTTTTTCCAGCTCCTTCTGCAGATCATATTATTTTGTTATATTCTCTATCTCCTTCTCATACTTCTTGAAATTTGCTGGTTTAGCCACATTCATCATCCATTCCTAGTTCTCTTCAACGACGTCGAAATCCATCATGTTATGATGCAAACGATTCTCTGTGTGGACCTCTAAATATTTGTATTGCTTCCACCATTAATGAATTGCATCAAGCTTCACTTTCTACACAGATTTCAGTTTAATTCAGTGTCCACGGCGTTGTGTTACATGTCTTAGCCATCTTACTACAGACACTGATTAGGTGACTGTATCTTTCGTTATTCGCACCGTGTGGAGTTACCGTTCGTGGTAATGTTATCTATTTTAGCTTGAATGATATTAAAGCCATTATTATTATTACTACTATTATTATTACTACTATTATTATTACTATTATTATTATTAATATTATTTTTAGTCTCTGTGCTGGCTCATGGGCAGCGTACTAGCTTCCCGTGCTTTGGTCCAGGATTCGTTTCCCGGTAGAGGCAAAAAGAGTTGTAGCTTTCCTTTAAAATCGTCCCAGTTTCTGTAGCTGTGTGACGAAGAAAAGCTCAAGCAGGCGGATCTTGCTAGTTACGGTGAAGAGAATACGTCATGTTCGCCTCATGTCACTCTTACCCCCAAGCATGGGAATTTAACTAGGCCCAGGCATGTGGAACACCGGTAGCTGGCCGGCGACGTCGGACTATCGACCCAATAACGCCAAACACATACATTATTATTATTATTATTATTATTATTATTATTATTATTATTATTATTATTATTGTTGTTGTTGTTATTACTCCCCAAATCTACATCTAAAGATCTTAGGTGTCAGTTAAAAATAAAATCTATTCCAGTTTGCCATCAGTTTCCTAAGGAGGAAATTTGTTAGTGCCTCAACAATACTTTGTATCAAATATGGGTGCTCCCAATAACTCCATATCTTGCATTTCCTTGACTTTTCAATGTTCTGGGAGCTTGGAAACGTTCATACATACATTTTGCGGAACAAACACCACAACTCAGATAGATATCGGCCTGACTTGTGTTTTTACACATCTATATACGGTTGATATTATATATATATATATATATATATATATATATATATAATATATTATATATATTCACACAAATGTCTTAATTCCTGGTATCCTCATATGATTGATTGTATATGGTCCAATATTTGAAAAGAGCCATCAATCTACAATATTATTATTATTATTATTATTATTATTATTATTATTATTATTATTTTTGTTGTTGTTGTTGTTATTCCACCATGAAGTGAAAGAAATTTTCGTAAAAGTGTTTTCATAGCATTTAGCCAAACTATTTCACCCCAGGATTTCTCGTCTGGGTCCCATTGTGCGGTGCGTGGGCCGGAGGCGGGTGCGGGGCGCATTTTGTGAGAGTTTTTGGGCGCCGCGGGAGCCGCCCGGGGACAGACACGGCTTATCGGCGCCGGTGAAGCGTGGCGGGCGCGCTTTGTGGCAAAAGAGCCGTCACGACTTTCCTCCGGCGCTCCTGCGACTCGCGTTCCGGGGACGCCCGTCCGTCGGCGCCGTGCAGCTCAAACGGGCAACTCACGCGGCGGGCCCTGGGGATTCGCTTTCCAATTTCTCGCCCATGAGAATAGTCTACGTTTTGTTCATTGGGCGAAGAGTATAGAATGTATCAACACTCACTCATGGTTTACTTTCGGGAATTGACTTCTCGGGCCTAAGAAAAGTGAACGTGTATAAGAGAAGTGACACATCTGAAATAACGTCGTTTTTAGGAGAACGGTTTTATCTTGAGGGAACTTTATTTCGAGGTCCAAAACAAAGCGTTTTACTGTTTATACAAGGTACCTTGATAACTATTTTTATTAAAATTTTACAAGTAAAAATAAACTTTTTTTCTCAACATATTCCTCTCCTAACTCAAAATCAGCAATTTTTTTAGAAGTGTCACTTTTTTCCTGTTCTGATCATAGACTGAGAAGGAAAAAAAATACGACTTATATGTATCAGGAAATACTGTTGTGGAGTTTTCCGAGCTTACATACTCAGTTCGAGGGTTCGATTACCGACAGAGGCGGATTTTGCTATATAGCTAGGTCGAATTTGGTCGTCGTCTGGAAGCAAAACGGCTGGCTGCTCTGATCGGTAGTTTCCGGGATTTCTCCGATCAACACCAGGCGAATGCCGAAGCAGTACCCTACCAAACGGGCCACGGACCGCACGCGATCTTTCCTACCTCTTCGTTGTGCTATCTTCTCGCCTTACACGCACTTATATGTGCTACATTATTACGCATTTCGGGAGGCCAATCCGGAACTTCGAGCTTCTTCTGGCTGAGGCGGTGCTCCGCGAGGGGAGATAAGTGCAAGGAGAAATCTCCGGGAAGTCGATTTACGGGACGGCGCCGGATCTCACGTTTCAGTAGGGGGGAACACCGCCACCAACGCGCGTCAACTACTGGGGTCATTAGTCCCATAAATGTATGGCATGTTTTTTCTCGAAAGGTGGCGGTGGTCTTCTCCTGCTGGATGGTGAGATCCGGCGCCGACCTACCGTTGGCTAGCGGGGTTTCTCCAACCAAATATCTCCCACCAGCGGGGCATCGCTCCAGCCGGGACAAACTCTTAGCCCCGGATTGGTCTCCCGGCATGTGTGGTAGTGTAGTGCATGTTAGTGTACGTGTGGTGTGTGTAAGAGTAGAGGATAGGACAAAGAAGAGGAAGGAAAGATCGCGCTCGCTTCGTGACTTGTATGTTAGGGTTCTATTCCGGCATTCACCTGGTGGGGATCGGAGAAACCACGAAAAACTACCGATTAGAGCAGCCGGCCGCTAGAATTCTCCTCCAGACAGCGACTGAATTCGGTCCATCTGACAAGCTGGTGTCGAAAATCCTGCCACCATAGGGATTTGAACCTAGGAGCTCCCGGTCAGAGGGACTGCAGTGACATCAGTTGATGCCCTTAGCTCTCCCGGTTTGACCTACCCGAAAACATCAATCAATCAATCAAACAGACAAACAGACAAACAGATAAACAGACAAACAGACAAGCAAACAAGCAAACAAGCAGACAAACAGTCAAGTAGACAAACAACAAACAGACAAACAAACAAACAAAGCGAGCATATGTAGTGGCTTCGTGGACGTCTACACTCCGCGCTCTTTACAATTTCAGTTTTCAAACGTTTTAGTAACATTAGTACTCCCAACACTGTTTCATTGTTAGTTTTTACGTATAACTGAAATATTGCCCGTGTATTTCTCAAAATGTGTCGACGTGCGTCAACCAAATTCCCATTAGGAGAATATCGCATTCTGTTCCTATGCTCTAAGAAATCCTTCGTAAACACGAATTCCAAGGGACCGAAGTAATCATGCTCTTGTTAAAAAATTCTGTTATCCGATGATTATAGTGTGTGTTTGTTTATGTACATATACTACATATTATCTGGATACGTTGTTTCTAGGTTTCCTTGCAACGACCCAAATTTTGTCTGTTTTATGGCGAAATTCGTATTAAGCGAATACTTCCGAGGATTCACTGTAATTTTCTTCTGGGAATACGAAGAGTTAGCTTCTGTGCTGTTTGTTACACTCTGCACGGAATAGAAAAGTGGATTAAATTTTAAAGAGAGTACAAGTTTCTGTACTCGAACAGAATTTTTATTCATCATTCTATTGTCTAAAATGTTTAAAATGGTGATGTAAAATAAAAAACAATTTCAGAATGTTTTTGCAGATGACACTTAGAAAATTAGTCGACATGATCTACCAAAACATGTGCCGTAGGTATTCTTTATTATCTACATGCTTCTTCATTATCTTTCTCTCCTGCACTCTACTCTCTACGTAGCCCTTGTATTGAACAAACAAAATGTTAAACATTAGAAAGGAGGGAAGAAATTCAGGGTGATCAAGAATTAAGATATAAAGGTTTCACCTTAAAATTCTGTTTGTACATCAATATTTAACAAGTTGATGATCATTCTTCCTAGAACACAGTGTACTCTTTTTATTTTGTATTTTTGTGAACATTTGTACCGAATGGTATCACATCAGATCTGCAAAGTGGTTATGTACGCGGTATCAGAAAAAAATATTTAATAAAAATTATTGTGCTACGCACAGCTTGATATTTGGAAGAACAGAATATGAAATTACTTCTATTTGATATAAAATAATACATAGAAGATTAATTCAAGTGATCAAAGAATGGCGAACTTGAGCTTCTAAAACAACTATTTTCCCAAGAAGTTTAGGTTCTGACATGGTCTCCACCTATAGTAATCGTGCATGGTATAAAACTGTCGCTAATGACTTCCAATTTTCTAAATTGTTTCGGTTTTAGGATTGGAAATGAAATTCATATTGGCAATATCTACAACTGTTTAATCTATGCTATATTTTTCTCCCATTGTGAAACCAAGGAACAAATAAAATGAAACGAAGAAAAGAAAAACATTCGAGCAGATTACTCTTGATGTATGAGCAATTCCGAGGCCAACTCTTTCAAAGATGACCCCAAAGCGGTTTTTTTACGAAAGTTAAATTCGTAAAATGTGTAAAGAATGTAAAAAAATAATAAAAATTGATAAAATATAAATGTCTGTCTAAAAAATCAAAGGACCTTCCAAGAATTACAAAAAGCAGGTTGGCTTCGGTGTTTGATCGTAACTTACAGGTATTACATTTACTAAACTGCGTTGGGAAGTGGCAGTCATTCAGTAGGCCTGGGTCAACAAACGCTAAATAAGGATTATTAGATGTCACTTCACGTGTATGTCGTGAAGTGCGTGGTTAATGCTTGAGTTGTGACGTAAATTCATCGCAGAACATTCAATTCGCGTACCTTTGTCCTTCCAAGTTCCTTTAAGCTCTATTGTCTCGAGTCCCATGCCAAATGCAACATGTTCTCCTGATAGAAAGTTTGCCAGTCTATTCGAAGATAACTTTGAATGGAAATTATTATTTTCAAGTACGTAATTATAATATTTGTTTTAAAAATAGGTTCTCTGAAATTGGATCATTCTCATGACTCAGACTCTTTGTCATGTTACCGGAACTTGAAATTTAAATAAATATTCCTTTACTTGAATATATAAATGTATATAGTTGCAACCCTTATTTTCGCATCCATAATTTATTTATTTTCTCGTTTAATGAATTAATTAAACTCACTAATTCCAAGAAAAATCGTTATCACTACATTACTTGCACGTGTGCAGTTAATACAGTGATAATCAACCACTATGCAACTCCACAGCTACCAATGAGAATTCAGAAAAAAATATCAAAATCCTTTGATTAAGACACTATAACACAAACGCGGCCAAGGTATTTCCAGTTGGTCATGAAACATGGACAAAATATGTACATCACAAATTACGTACATACATCACTTACATATAAACAATATGAATGAATGAAACAAAATTGGTGAAGTAAAAGTTGGTTTGACACTAGCTAACTAACAGAAGAATATAAAATATTTAACAGGAATAAATTCAATTTTTTACATGTAATACATGTGGTATTAGCATTTTACAAAGGTAAACTAATGGTGTTACAACAGCACATTATTTCTCGCATTATTTCTAACTGCCCCTACACTTTTGCATGTTTATGTAGTAGTACAATATTGGGGAGTAGTTAGGAACATTGCGAGAATGTTTGGTCTGTTGAATCACCACTAGTTTTACTTCCCAACTGTGATACACATTGCATTCTCTCTGATACCTGTCTTTACTTTTCGTGGGAAGTAATCGATGTGCCTAAAATTTCGAGGTCTACCAATGATATATTTCCCTCCAGCATGTCACCACGGCAGGCGGAACAAGCTCTCCCAACAAGTGTGGTACGTTAGTGCATGTAAGTGGGTGTAAGTAATGGGTGGGGATAGCACGAGTAAGAGGAAGGAAAGATCGCCCGCGATCTGTGGCCCTTTTTTAGGTACTGCACCGGCATTCGCCTGGTATTGATCGGAGAAATCATGGATTATTTACATGCAATCATTCTTGATCTGTCTCTTCGCCTAACTTTTCTATATCATAAGGAAAGTTTATATCCATATTTAGCCCATATTATCAAACACGCAATATGAAGGCAGGCCTATTAAAATATTGAGGAAGATATTATTTTTAATGTTTGCAACGTGGAAATTATACAAAGCGTATAATTCACGGAACTTAAGTGCTTTTAATCGTCATCCGACATTGTATTAATCAAGCAATCAATTGGTTAATCGCCTCTACTCACTCCTCGTCAATTCCACACTAAGAATTAAAGCTAACTTAGATTCCTCGGGTAATATTATTCTGTACAACATTTTCGCAATAATTAAGGACCATAGTGAAAGTAAAAACGAAATTGTATTTATTTTATTCAGACATTAAGACTATAAGTCATTGATACTTTGTAAATTTAATAAATTACTGTTATTTTAAAAATTGTTATACGTTTATTCATTTAATACCTATCACAAAGTTCTTCAGGGTCTATGATTTCATATTCGTTATAGTTTTTCGTTCAACTTTTCTTTATTATTAAATTAATTTTTGAAGTGGTCTCTTGCTTACCTACTGGACATTTATGTTCCTTTATTCTATCTCCCACTTCAAATGCCACGAACAGTATTTTGCACTTAATAATAATAAAATAAATATGAAATAATAAATATATGCAACTTAGAAACGTAAGAAGAATTGGAAGAATAACCTTCGTGACTAGAGATATTCAATCAAGAGTCACGCTCTAGTAAAGAGGTCGCTGATAAAAGAGACCTCGCCATAGAGGTTACATTTTTCATGAACACAATCTTTATCTGTTTCGAATGGACTTTTTCAAGGACTTTTCTTTTTTAGCAGGGTAACGATAACAAGTGGTATATTTAATAAGGAATGTAGGTCTAACCAAATAGATAAGTCGCACCATTCTTACATTGTCTAACAGGTAGTGAAGATAAAGTACTGTACTGTTGCAAAAAAAGAGTTGTTTGCTGGAAATATACATTTTGGGTACCACTCAAGCCGAAAAAGTGCTTTTTCTAAAACATCTTTCAATTCATCCGTCCGCCCGTGGAAATTGTGGCTATTTAAAAACAAATAAGTAAACATTTTTATATACCCATTCTTCTTTATATTTTTTGCTCGAATTGCTCTCTTACAATCGTTCTGAACAGGATCTCATGAATTCATGAGGAAATCCAACAGTGCCAGTCTGACCTTATTTTACATCCATGAAACCTTCCTAGCACCGATACTTTTTTTCTTCAACATTGACAAATTACCAGCCAGCGTCAATCAAACGTATTGCATACATTCTTAGTAGAACAGATTTTTATATCAAACTATCGTAACCCCGCTAAATCGGAGCCACACGTTCATGAGATGAAGACATCCAGGTGACGTGTTCTTTCGATAAGTCATCATAAGCCGTATTTAAAAAGAAAGTAGATAGCTTAAAGCTAGCCGATTGAAAACCCCCATTCGAAATCGTAACCTGACGTAATAAGCTATCTTCATCATCATCATCATCATTATTAATTTATTCTTCTTTCTTTATAACTATGGCTGATACATATTCACATACACCATTACAAAATTTCTTCTAATACCACCCCTCCCTCATACATTCTTGTTTCTCTATTTCCTCAGCTTTCGTTCATTTACACAACTCCCCGTTCATGTCCATGTCTCTTTTACATCCTAGCCTTTCCATTTAAATTAAATTATCATTAAACTTACTACTTCTCCTCCTTAAACTTACTCCTTCTCCCTTATCATATGTAATCATAATATATCATATGTACTCCTTTCTTCTTTTGGTTCCTGTAACATCATCATTTCTTCTTTTCCACTTCCATGGTTACATAATACAGTCGACTACGATTATAGCGAACTTCTGGGAACTGACATTTTTGGTTCACTATATCCGATAATGTAATATAATCACTATCTCCGATAATGTATAAATTAAATGCAATTTCTCCTCAATGATTGATTTTATTAATACAGAGTTTCAGCAAAATACATTGACAGCACGAACTAAAAATTTCAATATCTTTATTTTTCCTTAAAAAATCAATTATTTTCAACTTCTTGTTTCGTACATTTTTAATTAGTAATTACTCTACATCATTCTCCAGAGTTCGTGCTCTTTCTCTCTCTATACTTGATTCTGTATCGTCCACTGCCTATAGGTATCGTAATGCAGTCTTCACACCCTTGTCTCTTGCACTGTAGGAAGCCCCACTCTTCGAAGGCCCTTTCACTCGCCTAATAACATACGAGATTCTTTCGGTAGCGGGATGGCGCAAGCGGCTAATGAAACTGATCGCTTTTCCGCGCGACATGGTGGATATCGCCAGACTGTGGAAGTCGCCTGGTTCCTGTCGCCTAAGTAGAACTTAACGCGCTTCGTTCTTCGAAATATTAAGTAACATCAATCTTAAAACTGAAGCAAGCAATCTTGTACCCGTATCACCGCCGCCAGTTGTTGCCTTCGCAGGACACAGCCTTTGTTTCCGCAGTGAAACTGAGTGGCATGAAGATATCCGTAAGGTCTCCAATCTGGGTTCGCTACCTGCACCTCAGGAGAGACCCGTGTCCGATTTTTTTTCAAAATGCCTACTTGTGGCACTGAGGCGATATATTCTTTTCCAGGAGGAAACTAATTTTCAGGTCGTTGTAATTCTTATAACCGAAGTTCACTATAACCAAGGTTTAGGTTCACTATAACCGAATATTCTATGCTTCTTTGTAATGTAAGTCAAACGGGACCAGTGACTTAAGTTCACTATAACCGAGGGTTCACTATATCCAAGTTCCCTATAACCAGAGTCGAATCTTATACCCGTATCACCGCCGCCAGTTGTAGCCTTCGCAGGACACAGCCTTTGTTTCCGCAGTGAAACTGTGGCATGAGGATATCAGTAATATCTCCAATCTGGGTTCGCTACCTTCACCTCGAGGCAGACCCGTGGCCGACTTTTTTCAAGCCGCCTAGTGTTTAAATTTGTGGCACTGAGGCGATATATTCTTTTTCCAGGAGGGAATTAATTTTCAGGTTATAATTCTTATAAGCGAAGTTCACTATAACCGAGGTTTAGTTTCACTATAACCGAATAATCTATGCTTCTTTGTAATGTAAGTTAAGCGAGACCAGTGACTTAAGTTCACTATAACCGAGTGTTTACTATATCCAAGTTCCCTATAACCGGAGTCGACTGTATTTCTCTCTCTGTACTCTCTCCATCTGTGGTGGCTCTTGCTTAGGTTGCACATCCCCCAGATAATCGAAAAAAATCATATAATACGTTACGAATGTATGTACTTAACGTATCTTATATTAAGATTGAACTACTGGCTTACATCTCACGGTCGTTGTTGCGGCGTTGTACACCGAGGGGAATACCAATTTTCTGTCTTCGTCTCAACCTTACTGCAACTTAATTTAATGAATTTCGCGTGTTCTTGAAAGTACACAAGTTCAGTCAATTCTTGATGGCAATGAATGGATCATTTATGATATTTTCATATGATGTTAGATGGTTCAACATGAGCATCGAATGAGTCGTCTTTGTAAAGTTGGTCGTTCTGGATGAAATCCCCTTTCTGTCGCTGTTCTTTCACACAGGGCAAACAGTCATTCCGCTAGCGTCGTGACTGATTGTGAATGAGGGTGTGGAAGATATCGAGAGATAGTTATTATGTAAGTGTAGTTGTTGCTGCCGACAAATTCTCCTTTGCAAGAAAGTAAGAATTTTTGCCGATTTGGAAGAGAATACATTCCTGAAAAATTATAGATCTTTCATTATTGCAATGTATACTAGGGTATTGAAGTGTTCGATAAAAATAATTTTATTTCGTTATCACCACTAGTAATAGCAATAACGACAACTACGACCATGAAATTAACTAGTCTAAAACGTGCTCAAACAATGGTACTTGTTGCAAAGTGCTGCAGTGCGATCACCGTATTTTCGAAACCAAGTTCTTTTCTGTTTTGTGTGAATTCTATTTACGACAGTTTTCTCAATGCAGAACTAATACAAAATCTCGAGTGCTCACTGAAAATCAAAGCAGAACCATGTGTGCGAGAGGTGAACATACCTGACACGGACACTGTGCATAAAATTGTGTAAGAATTGAAAATAACTTTTATTAAACTTAGTTTTAATTAATTTACACAAATTGCTTTCGTTTTTAAAGTTTAGTGATCTGAATTTTGGAAATTACGTTTCCGTCATTCACTGGGCCTGCAATCCCCTGTTTTTTTGGGACTCCAGCCGTTACTGCTTACGACCAAGTATAGTTATAGAGTAAATACAGAAAGAGTAAATGATAAAATTCACGGATGATTCTAAAATGCGAAACTACTTTGCCTTTGTGTCTAATATTCAGAGAAGAACATTCAGAATATTTGTCACAAACGTATTAAAATACAAATATCCGACCTTGACATCATGTGATGAAGAAAGTTTTGTTTTCGAAATACAAGATGATATGTAAGATAAGAAACGTTTCCTAAGGACATAAAACGTTAACAAATTTGTTTGAATCTGTGGTCTTAATGCAAAATAAAACATGCAAAATTGACATTTTTTAAATTTGTTTTCAGGTACCTACTCTTTCTCTCTAGGAGGCTTCTTTCTCTAGGTCGTCTGCCGTTTGCAAGCACTCACTGGTGTAAATTGAGGGTGGAATTATGAATTATAAACCTGTAGCATAAGCACTGCAAAAAACACGTGCACAAAATGAAAATGGGTTGAATATTCCAACTTCAGAATTCACAACGCCTTATCAACGGATAAATGAGTCTTGTAAGTAAATACGAAAAACAATTCAAACGGTAACAGTTATTTACTTGTGATGAGAGACAAATTTGATTGTGCGATTTCAAAATTAGCCATTATTATTATACACAAAATAAACCAAACATACACATTTAGAAATGTACAAACTTACTAATCAGGCAGGTTTCTTGTAAATTATCATTGGAGGAGCGACCTGTGTAATCATGCCTTTTAGGAATTGCGTATTCTCTCTGGCGCCATGTCTACTTCGAGTTCGACGATAGTAGGATTTTTTATTGATTGATTGATTAGTGAGTTCGGGCACGTCCACTGCTAAAGTCATTAGTCTCGATTGATTGATTGATTGACTTTTTCGTGTTTCCGGGCGCGTCAACTGCTTTGGTCATTAGTCCCGTTAGTGTAGTGCATGTGTTTCTTCTCGGGAGATGGCGGTGACCTTTCCCCGCTGGATGGCGAGATCCGGCGCCGACCTACCGTCGGCTAGTGGGGTTTCTCCCTAACCAGGACTCTCCCACCAGCGGCGCACCGCCCCAGCCGGGACAAGCTCTAAACTCCCGACCGGTCTCCCGGAATATGTGGTAGTGTAGTGCATGTTAGTGTAAGTATATGTGTAAGAGGAGAGGATAGGACAAGGAAGAGGAAGGAAAGATCGCGCGCGGTCCGTGGCCTGTTTGGTAGGGTACTGCTCCGGCATTCGCCTGGTGTTGATCGGAGAAACCACGGAAAACTACTGATCAGAGCAGGCGGCCGCTATAATTCTCCTCCAGACAGCGACTGAATTCGACCTAGCTGAAAAGCTAGTGTCGAAAATCCTGGAACCTAGGACCTCCCGGTGAGAGGCGCTGCAGTGACATCAGTTGATGCACTGAGCTACCGCTCCCGGTCATTCATTAGTCTCGGAAGTGTAGTGCATTTTTATTGCGGGAGGTGGTGGTGATCTTCCCGTGCTCGATGGCGAGATCAGGCGTCGACCTAGATGTTGGTTGGGGTTTTCACCAACCACGTATCTCCCACCAGCGGGTGGGAGAATGGTGGAGGGTGGGCTCCCAAGTGTGGTGGTTTAGTGCTTGTAAGTGAATGTGTAAGTAAGGGATGAGAAAAGGATAAGGAAGGGGAAGGAAAGATCGTGCGTTTGTTAGGGTCCTGCATGGAAAACTACGGAACAGAGCAGCCGGTCGCTAGAATTCTCCTCCGGACCGGCTGAATTCAACCTAGCTATCTAGCAAGTGTCGAAAATTCTGTCACCGGAACTCGAACTCTAGGCTCTCCCGGTCAGAGGTACTGCAATGACATCAATGATGCCCTCAGTCGTCGAAATGAAAGAAAAAATAAGAATTAATTTAATTTAATAAAAATTTTATGAAGAAGTGTTCTCAATTAGTGAATGAAAAAAGTAATTGTGTAGCCTACTATCTTCTGAAACATATTTGATGTGCAATTTGAATACAAAAAGAGAACAGAAGTTCCTGGAATTACGTCGGTAAAATATCCAACCAAACCTCCATATTCGATGCAGGGTAGCCAGATTGGGGAATTTTGTCCCCAAAACGAGATTTTTTTCGTTGTGGGAAAACAATGGGGAATATGAATGGTAGGGGAAATGTTTTGGAATTTTTTTGGAAAATTATTTTCATCCAGAGTTGTGATGGAAATATTGTTTTCTCAATTATTATGAATAAAAACGAATCAATAGACGTTATTCTCTTTTTTTTTATGCATCAACAGGAAAAATAAACGACAGGCATAGAGCAAGAAAAACGAAGATAGTATAGGGCTTCGAGCAGCTCAAATGATGATTTGTATTATTTAAATTAAGGGAACAGTCAATGGAATCGTCAGAGACAGCTCATGTCGTTGGTCCATATTTTGGAAAATATTTTTCGTTTCAAAGTTGGGGAATATTGTTTCGTTGGAGAGGTTCTTTGGGGAAATTGCGTAGTAGTGGTGGGGAAAGAGCTCGCAACATATCTGGCAACTCTGATTCAATGTGGTTAATTGATGTGATTGTGATTGATCGTGGTCCGAGTTCTACAGAACCTTCGCTTCTCCTCCATGTCCTTGACCTAAAAAAATGTGCTTTTCGCTGTTTCATCATTGATTTTTTCAGTGATAAGAAATGTGAAAAGGGTGTCCAAATACACAGAAACCCAGGCACGTTGCAAGGGTAGAGTGCTGAAATTACTCCCGAAATAAAGGTAATGGTGCTAACACAGCACATACTTTCTCGTACTATTTGTAAGAGTTACGAAATAAATGATGTTGCAATTTCTATATTACTTACACTTACACGACTCTGTCACATGAAAATCTCCTAACCAAACGAAGAGCAAAAAATACATGTATCTTTTTAATTCGAAAATGTAAAGAAAAATAGCTTTTTACCATTGAAATAAATGTAAACATATAGTAACTGTGTTCAAGAACTAGAAATGATGGCCATAAACGATGCCTGAGACATATTTTAGCTGTAATTGGAATTAGTACTTATAACGGAACGGTGGCGATGTCTACTGGCTACTGCATTAAACGAAAGCTCCCCATTGTCGAACAACAATGGTCGCTGGATTCGTTTATTTTTATTAATTTTCATTTTCGTTAAAAACAACTGTATGTTACATATTAAGAAGAAGTATTATCTGTGCATTTCTTGAGCTCCAAAATCTCTACCCCTTTTACCATGCCTGGTTGAATGTTGAATAAAAGTACCAATAAAACGTGGTAGGGAGCATTTAGATAATGGAGATGTTCGCTCCCAGTTTTAGAAAACTTATTTGCGACTGTAAACGAACAACAGATTTGATACAGCAATAGCTAACAAAATAGCAACTTACACCCCCAGCTGTACTCCTACCACAACTGTCAACTAGTGGTGCTACAACAGTACACGCTTTCTCGCATTATTTCCAAATTTTCAATTGTCGAAAATATAGAGAGTTCAACGAAAATTAGACCAGCCTCATTCTTTTAACCGCCCCTTCTGTCCGTGGAAAAATTTTTAAGAAAAGTTTTGGAGCGGTTTTTGAGAAAATGATTTTTTATAAAATGCATTAATTTAAGCTCAAATTAAGCAAAAACTAGTCGTCTTTTCAAAAAACTGTATAACCTTTTTTAAAGAATCATTTTCTTGAAACAGACTTTGACTCAAATAAGAAACTCTGTCTTAAATTTTGTAGTTTTAAAATGTTAACTTTGTGCAATTTTCGAAAATGCAGTGTTCGCCGAAAAGAGAGGAGTAGACTCATAGATTATACAATCTCTTGACACATACGAGGAGAAAATTTAAAGGAAAAAATTGGTGCCGTTCAGAGAAAAAATATATTTAAAAAATGAAAAAAATGCTTATATTTTGCGTAAAATAACTCAACACCTACTCATATTTTCGAAAAACTGTACATGTCTTTCTTTCAAGGTCTGTTTTTGAGGAACAAATTTCATTAAGAAAAAAAAGATCTATCTTCAATGTTATTGTTGTAAGAAGACTCCCATAAAAATTGCACTTTTGCAATTTTCATAAAATCTGGGATTTCAATGAACATGAGACCTGCACCATTCTCTTAAGTGTCCTTTACGCTATCCGAAGACAAAGTTTAATCAAAAAATTTTAGAGCCAATTTTGCCAAAATTTTGAAAAATTTTTTGAGGCTTCATGTCAAGTTCCCTCAATAATCAAAATAGCCGTTTGATACTCCCAAAGCCTCGATTTCGTTCAGATCGATCGGGGAATATCAATTTTGGAGAAATTCTGCTGAGCAGTTTAGGCGTTAACGTTGACCAGACACACAGGCGGACGGGCAGGCAGATGTTTTGCCGTCAATCGATTTTTCGGTATCAAGGACCCTCGAAACATGGATTCTGGCTACACTACGTATTATAGGAAGTAATTTACTACGAATAGGAACAGTATTTGTTCCCTTTTCATTATTAGGGCCCGTCACTAAGAATTTGTGCCGAAAATTCGCCTTTTTCGGCGCACATAACTTTATCATATTACGAAGTGCGAGGAAGTAAAAGGAGAGCTCACCAAAACGTACGCATTGTGAAGCTACATTTATGCCCGGAAGCAAAACAAGGGCGCGTCTCAACATTTTCTCAATGAATCAAGAGACACGACGAAAAACTTGATCGAGAGGTTTTGGGTCATTGACTTCAAAGCTAAAGTGTAATACCGTTAGAGGCATATTTTAAATTATACGGTACAAATGTTAACTAATGCAATATTTATCATTAGTTAAATAAATATTAATTTCCTTTATTAGTGCTCAGAATAATCTCTAATTAAATAGAAACAGTTATGCACCAGAAAATATTTTACATATGTGTAATTTAAAATAGTGTATAAATTTGAATCGTTTAATGTCTTCTTTTGCTTTAAAATGGTAATATTGCTGATTATGGTAAAATAATTCAAACGTTGGAACCTCACTTCGATGTAGTCAAGGCAACCATGTATGAAATTATCCTTGTTTGCGTGTATAAAGTTCTGCGAATTCTACAACAGTTGCAATTTATTTATTTGTTCCTTTCACAGAAGTAAGAAATAACTACTCTTTCTGGCAGATAAAATAATTACTTATGTATGTTAAAAAAGTGTTCAATACATTAATTAAAAATCTAATTTTAAAGAACAGATTTCATTGAAAATGTGGAGGGTGTTGCAAAAATTTTAATTAAGCATCTTCGAAAATTCAGAGATTTTGTTGAAAATCGAACCTGCGCCATTTTTGTAAGCGTACTTTGCCACATTTGGAGCGTTTTTTTAAACAAATTTGAAAACGTACGCGGTTTATGTAAAGAATCTTCAAAAATTACAATATCTATTTCAAATTCGAGAGGACACGTGAACAGCCAGATCGGTCAGGGAAAATTAATTTTTGCGAAAACTTGTGTGCGGAGTGTAAGGACATTTCTCTTTTCCCTCCGCTGAAAAACCGTCACTGAATATATTAGGTACTAAACGGAACATTGAATACGCCAAAAGATATTGTTTCGTCTCGTTCCTAACTTACTCTCCAAGACTAAAGAAATGAGAGAGCATTACAAATTCAGGAACAATAAGCCTAGAACAAGAAGTCACTGTTAACACGAAGTTAAATGTTTCTAAAATTGTAATTTAAGTGTTTTATATTTACCAAGATCTGGACATGAATATTGCAATAAACTTTAGCAGGAAATCTTATTGTTAAGCAGCGAATTTATAGGTTCGAAAAACGGTAGAAATAGGCAGGCAAAATAGGCATTTAAAAATGTAAAATGAGCTTTCAAAAGTATAAAATAAGAATTTAAAAAGACATTATATATTTTCTTATTCTTATTTATGTACTTGTGTAGCTATTTTTTGAAGAAAACATCATACAGTAATCTTCATGGAATGTTTGCTTTCAACTTTGTTCTGACAAATTCCTGTAGAAATCCTTTAAATCATTGTTATGTAACTCAGACAAAAAAGGCTCAATCGCAATTGCTACCTTTCTCCTATTCATTAACTGTAAGCTGATAAACTGATGTTCTTTTTCCTCGCATTTAGCTTAAACATAATCGAAAACATTGTATTATTTGTATTAATCGCCGTGCATCAAACAAATGTAACTAGTGGTGTTGCAACAGCACATAGTTTCTCGCATTATATATAAAAAATATTTCAAAATTTGCAATTTTCAAAAATTCAGAGAGTTCAACGAAAATGAGACCTGCGCCGTTTTTTTAAGAGTTCCTTGTTCTGTGTGAAAAAAAAGAAAAAATTGTAGCGGTTTTTAAGAATGATTTTTGTATTTTGCATGAACTTCAAACAGAAATTCCGCAAAAACCTCTCGTTTTTAAACAAAACTAGTGAGAACCCGTCAAAATTTGACGGTGAGATCTGACATAAATGTAAAATTCTGTGCCCAGACTAATGTTCACAATATGTTGCATTGTTTGGATCTTAAGGGTATAACGAAGACATTCTGTGATGTGGAGTTCACAAAATTTTGATCACGTATGGCCCATGACCAGGTGGCAATTCAATATGACCCACATATACCCCCGTACTGAAATAATACACCAAATGACACAAAAGAAAGAGCACTATTATACTGACGGATATTATTTCTAAAGTTTTTTGATGTGTCATCATCTCCTATAAACAAATTTGATTACTTCTGGCATATTGATCGATGGTAAACTTATTTTCCCATTTATGCGACACAGAATAAACTCGTTTGCAGAATTTCTCTTGCATGGAAAGTACAAAGCAGAACAAAACTGACATTTCATAGACAACGACCCAACAGAAAACCTCATGACCTCACGACATCACGACCTCAAACCTCATGACAGAAATGACCTCACTATCACGACACCTACGCTGACTCTTTTTCCCTGCGTCCAGTTATTGTACGTTTGCGTCTTTTGGGGGCAACGATTCGGAATTCGACATAACCTGTGAACAACTTCACTACTTCAGTACAACCGAGCAAAACCCACTGTCCGAATGTTCTCCACAAAATACATCACAAAAGCAAATACATGAAAACTATCAACGCCACAATGCAATTATTACACTGAAACAAAACGTTTACGAATTGTAAACAAATCTCAACAATCAAAACAAAACATCAAGTAGGGCCACCATGAAGCAAAATGGACTCACATCTAGCGTTTCATATAATCGATTTTGAAACAGCCACCTTTTGGAAGAAGACAATTGACTATTGATAAGCGTACTATTAAAGAACGATTTAATTAATTAATTTACACCGTAAATGTTGGTAAATCAACATAAATAATATTTGATAACAGATATAGGGATCACACTCTATCATTTAAAGGAAAAAATACAATATTTGGTTCAGTAGAAGCTCTAAACGAAGTCATGGCGGAATACCTTATTTTTTTAATATATAGATAAATAACATTTTTTAAAGATCTAATTTGTTAGAACACATTTCGTTAAAGACAAAAAATCTCTGTATTGAAATGCGTACTTTTGGAATGTTAACTTTTGCAATTTCAAAAATAATGTTCCATAAACTGGGACCAATACCAATTTGTATATACTGTCCTTTGATACATACGAGGAGAAAATTCAAGAATAAATTTGAAGCCGTTTTTGAGAAAAAAATGTTTAAAAATTCGAAGTAAAAAATAACTTGACCACCAGTGATTTTGCATGTGTTTTATAATGCGAAATACCCATACTGTGGTGGCAGTAAAAAGAAACAGATTTATCTATAGTTGTTCGATTTCTCTGTACTCTACGGGATGAAAACGAAAAAAGGTACATTAAAAAATATTTGATTAAGGAGAATTGCATTTTGATCAATAAATACGAGAGTAGGCAACATTTAGGTATTTATTACTGAAAAAGGCATTTATAGTTACTATAAAATTCGCTTATAATACTCCGAATGCCTCAAAATAAATAAGTAACCTAAAAAATAGCGTTTTCCGTTGAAGGAAAAAAGTAGGCAAATAGGCAAAAATCTGCATCTTACTTATTATACACTTTAATTTAAAAACGTAATTCATCACTTACAATTATAATCATTGAATTTCTGTTGTGGAGACACAGTTTTCAAAAGATTGCTAGAAAACGTGTTTATGTTCACTTAACATTCTTTGCAATGAAAAATACTCAATCTTTGAAATTAAAACACTCGCTATCTTCGCTTCGTGATCTATAACCTTCCCTCACCCACGCTTGCTCGTGCTAGACCAAGACTTCTTGAAGAAATTCTTGACACAAACAATCGACATACTGTACTAATCACGTTAGATAAGTGTTCATTCTATTAATTTAACTATTTTATTAAAATTTTGTATTTAAACTAAATTTACAAGATATAACACATCTGAGGCCCACTACCTTTCATTTAAAGCAAACATCATGCAATTTTCTTGAGTAGAAAGCTCAATTTTTGTCTAAACGAAAACTATTGGTTTCAAATATAAAGATTTATAATAATTTAACAGACTTCATTAAGGGGAAAGATAACTAAAAGAATTTGTGCATAAACGAAAATAACTATTTATGTTCAGAGCATGTCCAAGTAATTTGTACCACATGTGCAAGGAATTGATAAAAATATGTAGATTAACATTAGTATAATTAATAACTACAAACTGGATAAAGAAGATAAATTGTGATTTATAGAAACGAGATTTTTTATTTTAACAAATCCAATCCCTATATAGTATTACAGTTACTCCTCGAGTGTGCAGATGTGCGTATGTCGGTTCCGTCACTCACGGCTAGACCACATCCCGTGCACCAATCGAGACATACGAGGTGTCATTCGACGCGTCTCGGTCACCTGATGGGGAACTGGTAATTTGTTTTCGAATCCATAATATTCTAAGAAATTTCCAAAAACGTGTTTGTGTGTTTTTTGTATTTTGGCGCTGTGATCTTGGTGAGTGGCTGTCAATGAAACCAAGGCCACCTAAATAGATCTATGTAGGTGGCGTTGATTAAACTCCAGTACCTGTCCTAAAGGCATTTTTCGCTCAAAAAGACGAAGGGAAAGACAGAGGAAGATGGAGAGGAAGTCGGAGTGGGAGACGTAGAGGAAGTCGAAGAGGAAGATGGAGAGGAAGACGGAGAGGAAGTCGGAAAGGGAGACGTAGAGGAAGTCGGAGAGGGAGTCGTAGAGGAAGTCATAGAGGAAGTCGAAGAGGAAGATGGAGAGGAAGTTGGAGAGGGAGACGCAGAGGAAGATGGAACGGAAGACAGAGCGGAAGACAGAGAGAAAGACGGAGAGAAAGAAAGAAAGACGAGAGAAATATGGAGAGAAAGACGGAGAGAAAGGCGGAGAGGAAGACGGAGAGGTCGTCGGAGAGGAAGACGGAGAGGAAGACGGAGAGGAAGACGGAGAGGTCGTCGGAGAGGAAGACGAAAAGGAAGACGGAGAGGACGGAGAGGAGAGGAAGACGGAGAGGAAGACGGAGAGGAAGACGGAGAGGTCGTCGGAGAGGAAGACGAAAAGGAAGACGGAGAGGATGACTATGCATAGTGTCATCAAACCGAAGGAGGGCATAGTGTCGTCAAGACGGTTGCTGCGTCTGGGCTGCGGGGATCAGCATTATGTCTTCAAAGAATATCGAAAGACGATAATATTTATATAAGAAATCAGGATAAACCAAGTGACCTAGTGTTGACACAGCTAAGTGCCTATTTGCCGACATATTTGTGTGGTTTAGAAGTTGATTATAAAAATATCGACTACGACAAATTGAAAGAAGAAAATTTCGAAATAACTTGACGAAGTCAATTTATGAAACAATTACATTACCTAAGTTGAGGAAAACCAAAGGTGGAAATCGTGCTCAATATCACAAAATAATTGCAAAATTTAAGTGGTTAGTTTACAAAGACGACAAAACATCTAAACTGAACAAAGAGTACTCTAAACCGAAGAAAGAAAAAAGAAAAAAAAGTAAACAACCGAAGAAAGTTCAAACCATCGGCAACGCCACATTCTTTATTTTATTTTTTTTTATTTTAGTCAAAAACAGTCAAAAACTGTATGTGACGTATGGGGGAGAAAATCATCTGCGCACGCTTTCGGCTAGGAAATGAGTATCTGAGAGGTATGGCGCGAGTATTCGTTTCACGACCACAATCAAATGAAGATTAAATCGAAGTCGTTTCTTATTGACCACAATGGCAACTCGTGCTTGGGTTGCACGGTTGCACAACCACCAGAAACTGAAAAAGATCTCGTAATATCTCAGAAATATACATTTTCCTTCAATATTCAATATATTACAGTATTATCGATGCATATGAAACAATTCTGAAACCAAAGAGCGTCCAAATGGCGCTCTCTCCGGTGTCTGATGACTTGCAAGGAATTGCACCACTCTCTTGGCTCTTGGCTGTATTACTGGGTTTACTGAGTTACTCTTTGACACTTCGATTTAACATGGGGTCTTTTGGTGCGGTCTTTTGGTGGCGCAACCAGCCTAGTGGCACTGTCGAGCGCTGCGCGGCGACGGAGGGAGTCTCAAGGGATTACCCATATTCTGTCTTCGTCTGACTCTCTGCAACGTACTTTTATGAATTTCGCTTGTTATTGAAAGTACACACGTTCAGTCAATTATTGACAATATTCAATCCATTGTTTATGATATTTGGAGAATTTTTTTTCATTTGATATTGGATTTCTTGATTCAAAACGTACATTTGATGCGTTCTTTGTGTAAAGGTGGTCTGGATGGAAGTCCCTGTGTCTCGCGGAAGCCAGTGTTGTTGTAGCTGGTCAGCGGTTTGCGAACGTTCTTGTGAATACGAATGTGGGTCGAAGATCTTTCGTTTTTGCCAAATATGTCAAGGTAGTAAGTAAGTGTCTCCCACCAGCGCGCTGGTCAGCGGGGAACCGCTATAGCCGGGACAAGTTCTAAGTCCCCGACCGATCTCCCGGCAAGTGTGAAGTGTAGTGCATGTTAGTGTAAATGGGTGTGTGTGTGTAAGGGGAGAGGATAGAACAATGAAGAGGAAGGAAAGATTGCGCGCGGTTCGTGGCCGTACAGTTAGGGTACTGCTCCGGCATTCCCTGGTGTTGATTGGAGAAACAACGAAAAAATTACCGATCAGAGTAGCCGGCCGCTAGACTTCTCCTCCATACAACGAATTGACCTGCCTGAATTCAACCTGCCTGAAAAGCTAGTGTCGAAAATCCTGCCGTCGTCAGGACTCGAACCTAGGACCTCCCGGTCAGAAGCGCTGTTGACCATTCGACTATAGGTCATTGGCGAACATGTGATTAATACTCGTACAATGTCAAACTTTGCTTTGCAAACGCTTTGTTGCCTCTACTATACTAAAAATTAGATTATGATATGCTTTCCTGGAAATTTCCAGCAATGACTTTCGTATCGTGAGAAAGGCGTGGAATTGTGTTGTACAAGGACGAACTTGTTTATAAAACAAGGAATACGCTGCTCGACAGTCGCCTCGAAAGCTGTTCATGAGAGAAGTACTAAACAGAATGTGCGTGACTCATTTCTCGGAATTGTATCTTCTGGTGAACATTGCGAACAAAACGAGAAATTAAATTTCATTAGGCACCAATTCACATCACCTTTTAATATCTTACATTTTCATTTTTAACGATTTTATTTTTAACAAGACAATTTCATAGTTGTGCCGGATTTCATTACTTAAACATTTTCATTACTTAATTAATTAAACAAATATTACGAATGTTAAATATTTTTGAAAAATATATCGATATGTTTAAATATTAATATTTTCTCCTTTCTCGCTTTCTTCTTCTTTGACATTTTCTCCCCAAGCTTGAGGAAGCAAAAAAGTAATAATGCACCGTTACCTTGAACTAAATTACTGTGCAATTACGAAACAAAAACCTTATCTTGTCTAAAAGACTTACCAACGCCGGTGCACTAGAATTAAATGAACACAATCTTGCAGATATTTTTACACGCTTTCATTTTTAAGTAACTTTGTTCAGTACCCGGTGAAAATACATCGGGTGACTCTTCGAATAATATCCATTGTTTCGTTTAAAAATTACAAGGGCTGAAAGAAACCTCCAGGGTGGAACACTTCCTTTACTCACATTCCAGATAAAGCGATAAAATGCTTTTAATATTTTGTCGGTTTGGCTCCCATTTCAAGATGCGGAGGTACCAAAATATTTGTTCGCAGACCGTCGAGCCTGATCTGGCCTAAAACCGAGTTTGCTTTATTTCAGTGATCCAGCTTATAACGGTGACTATAAGTTCATTCAAAATCTGCAATTACATTGCACTTTTGGCATTTTTTCAATTTTTGCAAACAAGTAAAATTGTCATAAATAAGAATTTGATTTAATTATTGAAAACTAGAGAGCCAACGAGCGGATGACTACAGCATTAGTGTGGAATTTTATGACTTAGTAAAACTCCGAGTTTTTCAATTCTCGTACTTCACCGGAAGATCCTAGAGTTCGAGTCCCGAAGGTGACAGGATTTTCGATACTAGCTTTTCAGCTGGGTCGAATTCTGTCGCTGCCTGGAGAAGAATTCTAGTGGCAGGCTGCTCTGATTGGTAGGTTTCGGAGTTTCTCCGATCAACATCAGGCGAATGCCCTAACAAACGGACCACGGACCGCGCACGATCATTCCTTCCTCTTCCTTTCCTGAGCCCTTACTTACACACATTCACACTCACATGCATTACACTACCACATGTCGGGAGACTAGTTTGGAGCTTACAGCTTATCCCGGCTGAGGCGGTACCTCGCTGGTGGGAGACGCCTGGTTGAGGAAAATCCCATCAAGTGCACGTAGGTCGGCGCCGGATGTTGCCAGCCAGCGGGGTATCACCTCCACCTCCCGCGATTAAAACAAGAACTACACTTGCGAGACTAATGGCCTTGGTAGTTGATGCGCCCGTAATCACCAATCAATCAAATCTTGCATCTCTAGGCAATAATACTTGCTCAAATAAAGAAATAACAATATACTTGTACGGAGGGACTAATGTGGTTTTTATTCCAGAAATGTAACAAATTACGGAAATACAACCCCCTTCAAAATTTTCAGGGATACACGGCTCTCCAGTCCCTCGTGTGCCACAGTCCTACGACAGTGAATATCAAGTAGATATATTCCAAACAAATTTAAGTTGAATGAATAGAAAGAAAACATTAATAGAAAACGTCTAAAAAACTCTGTGCCAGACTTAAATAAACTAACAAATGCGTCGATGGCCAAACATAGAAAGAAAGTCTTTACTGTTCCAAGGTTATTTCAGTGTTCTTATGCATAAGCTGTTTTACGTGCGGGAATTGCATTGAAAATGCAGTGCGTTTCCTTATAAGATACGGCATCCGTCATGGGATCACGAACGGAATCAGAAACAACTCCGAGTCTCAGGCACTTGAGCTCTTCTTCCGTTGCGTTTGTAACTAGTGGTACGCAGTAAGACGAGAAAATAAAAAGGGACGAAACAATAAAAGAAAAGTGGAATCAAAGTAAGTTGTTTTCAAAATCTGATCCGCAGATCTCCATGCGTTCGCGCAGTTCTCTCTGAAGGTCTTCGAATGTCTTCCCACCTATAATTTTTATTTTGAACGAAGTTTTCCTTTTTAATCCTTTTATGGTCGCGTCGTTTATTATCGTAATCATTCATTCGCGGGGGAGGGGGGGATTTCTTAGTTGTATACGCTGTCTACTATATTTGCCCCTAGTTTAGATCATATAAATGTGAAAGTTGTTCACATTTATACCGACGGGTCGAGGATTAGTATATATACATACTACATACATACATACTATTAATTACATCGTATACAAGGTTACTTTTTTCCTTGAAATTAGTTACTACTTTGTAGTACCTCCGACAGGTACGACCAATTTATATAAAAATTAATGGACATTAAAAACAAAACTTAAACAATAGAGAGAAAGAAGAGAAAAAATGATTATATTTGCCTCCTATAAAGAAACCGAAGAAATAATTCAGTTACAGAAAAAGTCATTTGCTTCAATTGAACTATTCACACAATAAAATTATTAATGGAAACCTTAATTCTGATGCAATAAAGTTCCAAAAAGTTTCGGCATCTACGCCCGTCTGCTCGGTAGCATGTATCGACGCTGCAAAACCAGAGGCGCACCCAAGATTTTTTGGGCGGAGAGGGGCTGTAAATGTACTCTCTAGCCGATTTGATGTTTTCGTATAGAGAATTGTTAAGGTAGGCTGGATTTAAAAGGTCGAGTTTTAATTAATATTTATAATTAACAATTGGTATATTGAATAAATTTCGTTAGTAAAGAAAATTTGTAAAAGCTGTATTTTTTAATATGTATTTATTATTTATTTTACGTAAAAAAAAGAGTTAAAACTGTGTATGACGTGCTATGTGGAGAAGTAAATTCTATGCACATTTTTAAAATTCTGTGATCCCTACACTGAGTCATATACTACTTGAATTTTGAATGAAAAAAAACCGCTCCCATGTGATAAAATCTATTTTCAAGGATAAATAATGAAATTTTGGGGTCTTATTCATGATGTCCTTCGTCAAGGAATAATACGTCCTGTCGCGACAGCATGGAAACGATAATTTGAATAACTATATTTCCCACTGAATTCTAGAAGACGTGCACAGATAATGAAGTTACATTTATGTCCAGAAGCAAAATAAGGGTCCATCTCAGTATTTTTATCATTGGCTTCTGGGGGAGGGGGAGTCCTCCCCCCCTTGTGTGTGCCACTGGATTAAACGATAACTTTTTTTTTATTAATAGATATTTCGTTCTTCCGTGTACAGTTCAGGAAAGACATTGTCTTCTTAGACAATCGTGGACCAAGAAAGCATCGCTCTTTGCTCATAGTTCCAAGGCTCGAACCTAGGACCGCTCGCTATCTACAAGGCTCGAGACGTCCGTCAAGGCGAACATCTCTGCGGCGAAGTTTCTTCGGCAGCTGCGGCGCTAACCAATGTCAGCCCGCCCAATTTCTTCTCTTCCGAGTTCCCTCTCTCTCGCGCGAGCTAGACGCACAAGAACGCCCAACACTCCCGTTCTTATCCCCTCTTCCCCGAAGCGCTGACTCAACGCAGCGAATGAGAATCCCAAACCAAGGCCGCCGTCCGCTGCGGCCGGCAGCCGCTCAAAAGGGAAATAAATACAGCTAGTAAACAGCGGGCCTCTGTCTTCTGTCCGTGGGCCGCTCCCGCACAACACCCACTCGTTCACGCCGGCCGGCGGAGGCGCACTGTTCGGCAGCGAGCTCCGTGCATACAAATACGTCGGCGAGCAACGGTGAACGTGCCCCGCAAACAACCCTTGGCGAGCGGAAAGGACGTCGTCCGCACACGCGTTCCCGGCAGCAGGCAGACAGGCAGGCAAGCAAGCAAGGCGGTGGCGATGGCGATGGCGCGCACGTCCGTTGTGGTGATGACCGCTCTCCTGGTGCTCATGGTGGTGAGCAGCTCGTCGGCGTCTCCGTGGTTCGATCTCTTCACCAACTACCGCACGCGCTCCCAGTACCCGCAGAGGAGGCCGCCCAATCCTGGCGGCAGTCGGTCCGGGAGGGACCGGTTCAAACAGATCTGCCGCACCATCAATCCGGACAGCTACGCTTTCCCGGGAAGGGCGCCGTTCCCCGCGGCGCCGGTCTGTCCCTACTGAGCTCCTGGTCACCTCATGGCGAAGACCGAGCAGCGGGGAAGATTTGCGAGTGTCGTGTCGTGGTGACTAATGAGTAAGGGACCGACGCGCCCGAAGGAAGTTGTGTGACAGAATACTGTCGTTTACTAGTCAGCCATCAGTTGGGTGTATGTTTAACATAGACATTTTTGACTTTTGGTGTAATTTACGTAGCAAACATTTTTAAAGTTCTCAAAATTCGCCAATATTTTTGTTTGAGTTTAGGAACTTGTGAATTATTCGCACACCATTTTTATGCATATCCAAAGACGTCAACATAATATGAAGTTAAAACAGGAAAAACGCAAAATATTGGTGCTCGTAAACTCTACAAAATTGAGAAATTATTATTATTACAACAATGCTGCATGATCCCAAATTTCTCGTTATTCTCTTTACTGAGAGAGAGAGAGAGGTTTAAGTTATACAATGAAATTTGTAAAGTGATTCATCATGTGATGCAATGTTTAATTAATCCTAGTTTTACACCACAAAATTACATGAGTTAAGATAAATTGTTGCAAAAACATTATCATCAATTAGTGGTTGTGCCAATATGTAAATAGATATAATTTTCTTGGTTCATGCAGTAATTGTGGTTGAAGTGAAAATTAATATACAGTTTTGATTTCTGAGAAAGACCAAAAATATTCTTTTAGTTAAGTTTTTTTTAAATTTAACTTCTTTGCACCCTAAGATGTTTCCAATAAATTCTATATTTTTTAAGGCCATATCTATGAATGTTAATGTACTTGATAAAAATAGCTAACAATAAATATAGTAATTTGAACAGACTGTTTTTGTTCAAAGACTTTTTTTAAATTTCTTCTATAGCAATTAACCCCCTACATCCCACAATTAAAAATGTTCTTGGATTTTGATCAAATTTCACAGGAATGTTACCGAAGGGCTCTTAATGACATTTTATATATTATATTTGGAAGTGAGTTCAAATTCTTTCAAATATTTCACATATGATGTACATATGGTGGGAGGTAAGGGGTAGAATTACTAACTTGGTTCATGTAAGATACATCACACAGTGGAAAGTAAGGTGTTGAGTTGTTGAGTTTTCAATAGTTGTAGAGTGCCAATTGTGTCTACGTACAGCTCTAAACCACAATTCTCTGTTTTTGATCTGCAGGAAATCTGAAAGAAAAAATTCATGAAAATTAACAAATAATTTACAAAGTTACTAAATGTTCCAAATTACATGAAGTAGCTATTTACTTGCGGAAAGTAATTTTCAGTTTTCCCCTTTGATTTGTACAGCCATTAGCCACACAAGTAATAATAACTAACTGTTTCAGAAAGCTATCTATTCTGAACAAGGTTTTTAAATATTAAAATGATGCCAAACATCACAACTGAACACAAGCACAGTAAAAGCCACTGAGCACTTGCACAGTTTGTCTATGCTACCAGCTTTCTGGACTCACCAATATGGCGGAGGTGGCTTCAAGTTTGTGACGTCATGCTATCTCCCTATATTCATAGCTCCATGTCTGCGCTCAAATCCCTGAACATTTTATTAATAATAATATTTATTGAGTCACATATACAATTTCAATTATGTGTGACAAGTTAGATATGATGTATTATGCAGCTGCGCGTGTCTTCCTGGGCTCCAGATTTTTAGCTTTCTCTTACTACACACTATTATAAGTAAAGGTAAAAGCAGTATTTTAATGTAAGAATATAAGAAATACTCACTTCTATGTAAAGGAACTGGAAGCGACATTCAATTTTACTTTTGAACACACTGCTAACAATTATTAACCCTCCACTCCTCTCATGTCTAGCAAAAGGGAGCTCAAGAAGACTTGGGCAGAGTGAAGTTACATTTACTGTCCAGATATCAAAACAAAAGGGGTCATCTCAGCATTTACTCAAAGGATCAAGAGAAATTGGACAAAATACCTGATTGAGTTGGTCATTGATCTTACAATACTGATGAATTACAATACTTGTTACAAATGATAATCATAATAACAATAATAATAATAACAACAACAACAATTATAATAATGGTAATAACTACTAATAATAACAACAATAATATTCATTTAGAATAAAAGTGTCTGTTTTCCATGAGAATCTTTGTGAACACCATCATTTCAAATATATACATGCATGGTAGTGGAAGAATCCTTTATTTATTGAACAAAGTTTTGCAAGACTCCTGCTTATGAGTGCTGGTCATTGTTCACAGCATTCTTTTTTAGATAGTAAATTTGCAAGAGCTTTCGGGGTCATTTCCCCAAAATAATATTCCATACTTCAGGCGTGAGTGCACATTTGCAAAATACATTGTCCGAAGTGTCTCAATGTTGGAGCTTGACCTGATGGTGTATAGGGTACAGCTAGATGATAAGAAGATTTGGTAAGCTTCTTATTAAGATTTGAAATGGAGCATTTCATTTTAGGTTTTCCTGGATTGTTAGACCGAGAAAAGTAGTTTCACGAGATATCGTTATAGGGTTATTATTTATGAGCAAATGCTGTGAGAGTTTTTCTTTGGATTGGGGATTCATGAAATTTAGAGAGACTTTCTTGCTGGTTTTTATGATGAGTTTGTGGTCTTGAAACCATTTTACTAGTACATACAATATTTTTTGAGTTTCTTTTCCTAATGATTGTTGTGTTTTTGCTTTGATGATTATGTTTGTGTCATCTGCAAACAAAATTATTTTGTTATTTCTTAAAGCCGAAGGCATGTTATTTATGTATTTATGTTATTTTGGAATAATATTGGCCCCAGAACGGATCCTTACAGGACTCCACAATTTATCATCTGAGGGCATGAGTTGTATGAGGAGATTTTGTTTTCTTTAACGTGCTGGAGGGTAACTACTTAGCTACAGTTTGATAAATATGATTTGATCCATTGGCCTGCAATGCCTAAGATCCCTAGCATTTTTAGTTTTGTTAAAAGTATGTAATGATCCATTATGTCAAAGGTTTTTGACAAATCTAAGAAAAAAGGCCAATGGGAATTTCCCTCTGATTTAGTGCAACCAGTATGTCATTTAAAAAGGAGAAGATGGCTGTGTCTGTGGATCTATTACACCTGAAGCCATGTTGTGCATTTGTGAGGGCATTGTTTGCATTGAGAAAATAATTGAGTCTATCATTGAAAAGCCTTTCCAGAATTTTTGAAAATCCTGATAGCAGGGAGATATGTACGTAGTTCATTGGATGATAACTATTGTCCTTGTTAAACAAGGGTTTAATTTTTGCCATTTTGAGTACATCTGGGAATATGCCTGTTTTTAGAGAGTAATTGAAAATATGAGAGAGCGGTTGCATATACATGGAACATGTGTATGATAAGAAAATCAGGAATGTTGTCCAGGCCTGCTGAGAATTTATTCTCCATTTGTCCAATGATTTTAAAAATTTCAGAGGGGGTGGTTTCATAAAAAAATATGGAATTTATGATTTGTGTAACATTAGTGTTTGGTTGGTTTTATTGTTTAGAAAATGTTGAGAGATTAATTTTTTTTATCGATTTGTGAAGTGTTCATTGAATATGTCAGCAATTTCTTGTGGGTATTGTAAAGTTTAGTTTTTGATGTAGAGCTCTATATTTTTTCTGTTATTATTAGTTGGTGCTGTAGTCTTTTTAATAATGTCCCACAAAGCTTTTGTTTTGTTATGTGCATTTGCAATATTTTTATCATTTGTCATAATTTTTGCTTGTTTGATTACTTTTTTTTAGGATCGAATTATATGTTTTGTAGTATGAAATTAAGTTGGGGTTACATTTGTTTTGTGCTAGTATTTATATAAGCATTTTCTTTCGCCTAATGCTTTGGTAATCCATGATTTGTTTTTTCTATTTTGAATCTTTTTGAGGAAAATGTTTTTGAGGGAGTTTTTGAGGATTAAAGAAAAAGTTTAAGTTAAAGGTATTAAGAGGTTAATCAAATTATTATATCCAAGATAACATATGAACACAATTGAATATTTTTAATGATTTTGTATGTATATAATCCATACTTTCCATATCCACTCAAATTAATTTAAAAGTGATCCACCTTCGGCATTATCTTGGTATTTCAATTATTTTAATCTTTCCAACCTGAAATAGTTCATCTTTCAATTGTTTTATTTATTTCCCATTTTAAGAGAGTTTTTTACTACTTGAAGAAAGGAATTTAACAAATCTGGAAATACTTTAAACACTGTAACTAAAAGAGTTCAGAGAATCACAGAAAATTTTGAATTAAAAAAGTTAAATATTGAATTCCGTGGTGGTACCAGATATCTTGTGGTACTCTATAATGTGAGTTAGCAAATAATAAACCACGACGATATTAGTTACATTATTTATTACATCCCAAAGTTAACATTCAGGAAACACTTTTCCCATATTCCATGGGTCTATAAATGGAGAAAGAAAAAATGAGAAAATAACAGTGTGGGAGCATAAAAGTAAAAATTGTACCAGAAGACAAGCCAAAATGACTAAAAATCTCAACAGCAGTTAAAAATTATTTTTTCTTTAAAATATTTTCCAATGATCAAAAAGTTTATAAGAACAACAATAAACCTCTCCCCTCCTCTCATACATTTTGATTTTTATGTTTAAATGTTATAATAAACCAAAATTCAAATTGCTTAGTAAATTAAATTTGCAAAGGACTGACTTGTAACAAATAAAAATGATAAATTTTGCAAAAATGTTACATTTTTATGAGACATCTGTTTGTAGCTGTCTACCGTAATAAGATTGAATATATAAATTATAGTTCTTATTAACCCTCTGGAACAGGCAAAACAACACTGGGTTCTGCATGATCAGTTCTCCTGACACAAATGATGGTCTCTAGCATTTTGAACTCATTAGGAATTTGTGAACAGTTAAAAACCCTTGTTTTGGAATGTGTAATAAAAGAACTGAGTGTAATAAATAATATACTCTCATTATCTAAAATGTATTTTGAACTTTTCAAAACATTAAGGGCACTGTCTAATTGAGGCACAATATTTTTTGATATTTCACATACTACTTCAGTACTGCAAGAGGTTAATATGTTTAAGATAATTTTCTAATTAAATGTAGCCAAATTTGAGTTAGTATAAGAATCATTTGAACAATAATACCTTCATAAATAACATTATTGATAGTTACAATAAAAATCTTATCCAGTTTTACAGAATATACTGCAAAAATTATTCAGTCACCAAACACAATTCAGTACCATTCTGCTTATTTGCAGGTTTCAATGAGCGTAGTTTGTGTGAACATGGTGTTAACATAGACATGTGCTCGGATGTGCAATAACCAATCAGATTACGAGAGAAAATTGAAAATCTCGTACTGAAGTTTAAGATGACATAAACACCATTGTGCTGTAGTCTTTGGATTTTTAAAAAATCTCTCACACTGTTAATATGCACATTTCCAGTGATTGCATTTGTGAGTGGAAGTGCTTCAAATGAATTCCAAAGAATTTTGGAAAACTCAAAAATTTTCTGGGCAAAAGAACTTCGAATGTCACATTTACAGTAACCTTAATTGCATTTTCTTAAAAACAAATCCAAATTTTTTAAAGAAAATTTACCTCATGTCGCACCACTAGTTGCCTCAAAAAAAGAAGACAAGAGATCTGTGTCAAAATTCATTCTAAAGAAAAATATTTTTTTCATAAAGGATGCAAGTGCCCTCTTTATAAAGCTTGGGATGGTAAATGAATTCATGCCCTGCACCTCCTTGGTCACCATGACAACGTTTTTTTCTATTTAACATTCATATCTGGCTATAAACTTTTATTTGATTTAAAGCAATGATACTGCTAACAGGAAGTTTGAAGAATTTCCAGCAATATAACAATGAGAATGGGTTTTGAAAGTATTAACATTTTTCTGTGAAACACAAGTATCATCAAAAGGAAATATTTTTTCAAATGTTATGACATGTCAAACTTTTTTAATGGCTGACATTTTTGTACAACTATCTCTCAGATGTTCCTTTGTACCCTGATTAAAACCAGTACTGTGTACTGTTTCCATTAAAAGAATTAATTTTTTTTACAGCAATGGATACAATCGTCAGGAATTTGTAATACTTTGTTTTTGACATTTTATACACCAGTGCCAGAATATTATCTTTACTGAAGCATTTTCCCAATAAAGTAAAACAAAACAATTTTAGATTAATTTATAAAACTATTTACACAGAAATTTGAATGCCAAGTATGATGGAATACTGGAAAATGATACTTAATCTCATATTTGGAATAAACTTCTATTTCACATAATGTTTAAAAAATATAATTACAGTATTATGGGCGTAAATTACACTTTAAAAAAAGAGACATACATTAAATAATAAAAAATTATTACTTTTTTAGTAAATGCTAACTCATATTAATACACAACAATATGCTTTTATAAAGTGTAGTTAATATGTACACTTTGAATTTAATCCCGTATTTATTTTTATATTCACTATAAATATGAATATATTTATTGAAACCAAATATGCATTATGAAAAATAAGTATAGTAGAATGATTATAAAACATCCTTTCTTGTTAGTAGCACTACATTCAGAAAATTACAGATTAAATTAAGTCATTATCTATTTGTGTTACATACTTCTCTACTTTTTTACTGATTCTACTTCCACTAGTATGCTACTTCTATTACTATGTTACATCCACTAGTATGCTGCTTCTCTACTTAGGGCACGCCTATAAATTATGTAACAGAAATTTGGAGTATTTTGAATACTCCCTCTCCACACTGCAACACACCTGTTACGCTCTCTTGAAGACCCCTAAATTATTACAAATGTTTCTGTTTCTAAAATATTACAAACATCCCCCATTTTGTAATTTGTGAATGACACCTTATATTCATTCAACTATTTTATTAACTTCAAATAATGTTGAAATTAACACACTGTTAATCTTTCACTATTTCTCAATTTCTTGAAAGACATTTTAAGAGATGTTAAGAGACATTCCCTCAACACATGAGGAGGAATCTTTAATAAAAGCCATATTTATTTCTAATGTAATAAAGTATACAAAATGACTTCATTATGTCATTACAGATTTTTAGAACTTTTTATAAATTTTAATGAATCCATGATTAGTCTATGAGCCACTATTAAAGTTACATTTTCCTGTAACTCAAATAATTAGATTTTTTTGACAGACCTAAAAATGCAACATTGAAACAAAAACATTTAAACAATGGGATTATCAACATGGTGTCTCGCATGTTGTCCCCCAAGCCAAATTCATAATCGCGATGCTCTTATGAAAGAGAATACAAAATGATGTAGATTCACCAAAAATCAGCCTCCTAGGGCAATGTTGTAGAGATACGAGAAATGTGTTAGGCATGTTTTATTTTTTTCTCAGCATCTATTGCATGTATCAGACTAAAAAAATTGCAGAGACAGGGAAACATAGTTCAATTTGAAGGTATTTTTGTCAACGAATTTTGACATCAAATTCATACAGAAAAAAATTGAAATTCATTTCAAAATCGGCAGATTTTCGGCGGAAAAAATTCATTGCAGGGCTCTGGTGGCGAAAAAGTGCGTAAAACTAGTTGCTAAATTAAGAGAAAAAACCTCTCCTCTAACACGTGGTGTAGCCAGAATTCCTGTTTTGTAGGTCCTTGATGGTCCTTGAACCAATTGGAAGCAAAACGTCCGTCCGTCCGCTGTCTGTCTGTCCGTTCGTCCATCTGTCTGTGAACACTACTGCGCCTATACCACAAGTACAATCTTTTCCAAATTAAAGAATCCTCTGTCGATCTGGCACTTGTTGAAGCTTTGAAATGTTGAAAAACATTCTTTAAAATTTGGATGTACTTTACATGACGTCCCCCGGACATTTTCAAAATTTTCTCAAAAACTACTTCAAATTTTTTCCTTAAATTTCTTGTAAGATAAGAGCAAAACACCCTTATAAAGGTGACATAGGTCAGAATTTCAGGGCTAACTCTGAATTTTCGAAAATTGCAAAAGTTTGAATTTTTCCGGCGTCTTCCTACAACTACAAAATTGAAGACATGGATTTTTCCTTCAAATGAATTTTGTTGTGCATAAATAGTTCTTTCGATTAGGTCATGTAGATTTTTTTGGAAATTTTAGTAGTTTTCGTGTAATAGTGCGTTCAATATTTGCAATTTAAAAAAATAACAAAAGCAAAATATTCTCAAAAACGGCTCCAAATTTTTTCTTTAAATTTTTGGTAAGGTTAGTGCCAAACGAACCCTATGCCGTGACAGAAACGTCATATTGCTGTATTCTTTTGTTTTTTCAAAACTTTCGAAAATGATTTTTTTTGTCTTGTCTCTCACCAGGGCCGGTTTAAGGGTGGGCAGAGTGGGCGGCAGACTACGGGCCCCCACCAAAAAGGGACCTCCACCAGTTGATATATTGAACCAAATTTTGTCATTTAACAAAAATCAAGCAATGATTTTTTAATATAGTAACAAATTCATAGTTTTTGCGTCATTTTATGCAACATTTTTATTATTTTTTTACATCACAAAAGAGGAAATATTTTATACTTACATTTAATATTTACATAAAGTCAAATAGAAGTTAAAATAATTTATTTGTGATGTCAATGTTTTAAAATGCTACATAATATCAACTTCCTTAACTCATTAACGGTGCAGGCGTCACTCTTCACATTAGGGCGACGCAAAACAAAAGACACAGAACATAGGTTAAAAAGAGAGAACACGATGACATTTCAGGGTCGTATTAAGTGGTTCCAGGATCACATTGAACTATAATTTATTTGATTAATTATTTTGTTACTTCATTTAATTTGTCACAATAGTATTTCACATATGAATAATAAATCATAATAGTAAATCATATAATTATAATTTCAATTTAATTCGACGAGAAAGTAGTATATTAATAAATTAAAATTTTTAAATTACTTGAAGCTGTTAACATTTACAAATATGGTTCTAGAATATTTAGACTATAAATTTATTTAATACTTCATTAAAAATATAAAATTCCAAATAATTATAAATTTATTGGTGTCGTTTTCTTCATTATATGTAGCAAGTTTTCGATTTTTTAGCATTATTTGAAATAGCATTACATCGTTAAATATTAATAATATAAATAGTATTCCGATATAAAACACACTGCTGTTGATATCTGAAGATGGCGAGCAACATTCCAAAACTCGAGTCTAATGTCAAGGTTTTCATAATAAATGTGCAAATAAGAAATTATCATCTATGCTGTATTTTGGAACGACATGTTGGACAGAGGAAACGCAACAAGTAAATAGCTCCAAAATTACAAGCTCTATTCAAATAGAGCGGTAGTCAAATACCGCAATTGCTGCTCTTACATCGTCCAGAGTTTTCGTCGAGAAAAAAACCTGACAATTTTTCACACTATGAGGAATCAGGAAGTGAAAAAGCTGGGACTTCAGATTACGAGACCTCCAGGGTACGTCACCGTAATGTTAATCCCATTGGACTACGGACGTGCATCAGAAGTGGAGTTTTTTTTTTTTTTTGTTTTTTTTGTTTTTTTTGTTTTTTTTTCACTTTCACAGTCTCACTTTCACTTTCACAGTCTCAAAAATTTGACGTTGAAAATAACCTTCCCGTGATTGACCAGTTTTAGCGTGGTTGGATGACAGACTTTCTGCGTATGAATTGGTTTCTACACGTTTTAATTTTCTGGCTAGACTCGAGCAATTGTAGTCAGATCAAATTTATGGAACAAGCAAGACTGTTAAATCAGATTTACAAAGACGGTGTCGACGAAAATCTTCCCATTATTTAGTCCACCACATTCCATTATTTTGCCTCCCATTATTTAGATAACTAGGCAATTCATTTTCTCTAATTTCAAAACTTCGCGTACTAATTATTTCTTCTTTTTCTTCTTCTTCTTCTTCTTCTTCTTCTTCTTCTTCTTCTTCTTCTTCTTCTTCTCCTCTCTCTTGGTGTATATTTCCGCGCCCTCGGTTGCGGTATACCATCTAAATTCGCCATCTCTAATTCACGATTCTTTGTGGCCTTCATCATTACTGCGCTTGCCAGATTCTGGGTATTTTCCACATCCCGTCTTTTCGAATCGAATTTCGGTGTGATTACTCATTAAGTAATAGTCTAATTTGACGTTCTGTTTGGCTACGACAGCCTTTGTAACGATCCTATCAAACTCGCCGACCAATTTGATACGTGCCACTGGTAAACATGTGGGATGTTCATCTAAAGGTTGTTGTACCCATATTTTTTCGCCAGTGAAGTCGTCCTGGGATACCAATCTCCAATCAACCATGTCTATCGTGGCCCCAGAATCGCGTAAAATTGAAGAGCATTTGCCATTTATGGTCCCTGCACTTAAATGGCCGGCGGCGCTAGCCGAATGCATTTACTACGCTCCGTGAAGTCACGAAGGTTAAGCGCATTCGAGACTCGCGGGTTCGTGGTTGGGTGACCGGCCAGGAACCCCGGGATCTAACGCCGTCGAGCCCCTGGCCGAAGGGATAAAAGGCACTGCCTGACTGCGACGAGACTTGACTAATATTAAAAGTAAAGCACGTTAATGGAGGATTACTCTGAGAAGTGCAAAGCGCTCAACGCCCCTTAAGGGGCTTGGAGACGCGTTGCGTCAAGGTGTAGACGCAACAAATTAAAAAAAAAAAAATGAGGAGCCAATAATGTTTCGGTGCCTAATTCTCTGATATTATTTTTCTGAATATTTTGCAGTTCTGAGCAGTTCCGTTTAAAATGCCCTTCTTCTCTACAATTGAAACATTGACGTTCTTTTTGGTTTTTCAAACCCAGCATTTTCGGACGTATTATCTAGGTGTTTTCTAAAGGTTTTCCTATCAAAATTTGAGGAATCAGACATTGAAGTGTTGTCACCCTTAATAAAAAAATTATTTTCTTTCTTATATATGCCGGTGTGATTGTTGTCATAATTATCAAGTTTCTCTGCCAACTCGGTCGATGAACATAAATGTCCCCATTCGTCTATAAAATGATCACGAATTTCTGGATTGACTCGCTTTTTCATTTGATTTGTTACCATGAGATCTAGAAAATCTTCGTATGTTTCGACTTTCAATCCACTTCCCCATTCGCGACAATAATTCTTTAACTCACGTGCGTAGATATTCCAAGTCACTTCCGCGGCATTTTTGATGTTTTACAAATATTAGCCTAAATTTCTCGGGACTGAAGTTAAACATTGCCAATACAATTTTCTTTAATTCGTCGTAATAATTTGGATTACTAGAAGTTTGAAACATTAGCTTCGCGTTCACATCATTAGGCATTAAATTCATTAAATTGTTAACTTTTTCGTCTGTCGGCAAAGCTAATCGCGTGGCGTGCCCTTCAAACACACTTAAGAACTGGATAATATCATCTCATTTCTCTTTCCCTCTCCGTCTCCCTTTCCGCGGCTTCTCTTTCCCTCTCCTTCTCCTTTTCCGCGACTTCTCTTTCCCTCTCCTCCTTTTCCGCGACCTGTCTTGCCCTCTCTCTCTCTCTGGATTCTCTCTCCTTTTCAGCGGTCTGTCTCGCTCTCTCATCGGCCTCTACCACCCTTTCTACGAGCCCTTTTTCAAATTCCACTTCATAATTCTCACTCTCTGCGATTAATTTCTCAACCTTTGCAGTCGATGGGACAGTTTCACCTAGTTCCCCCGCTAAGGTAATAAGCAAATCTTTTTTTTTAATTTTACCTAGATAGGCCATAGCGACAGAAAAAAAAATTGCCTGACTGACAAGTAAGGAATTGCGAATACTTATGTGGTTTCTTCAGCTTCTTCTTCAATTGGTTGCAGTTCCTGGATCTCCCAGCTGCTCTACTACCCCTTCTCAGGCTGCTCTCACGGTTTCTTCCGTCTGGATGCGCCTGTCCAACTCGTCCTCCGGCTGTTCTCACGGTTTCCTCCTGATCTTGACACCTACCCGACTCGTCCTCTGGCTGCTCCCACGGTTTACCGGTCTTGATGCGGCTGCTCCGGTCTGGACCAATATCGGCTGCTCCACCAATTCACTATTCAATGACTGGCTGTCATTTCTGTTGGGGCTTTTGCTTTGCCACACTCTCGCCTCTAGCAGTTGACGCTTTCTCCGTTGTCTGGTTGCGTCTCCAAGATGGAATTCGGCACGACTTGCGGCAGGACTGAGAATGACTCAAAAAGTCTTGCCGAATTCTATTCTGGAGATAATACCTTCAGCCACCACGTTAGAAAAATCCAAGTATAGGCAACTTTGTCTCCCCTATTTAACCAAGGTTGAACCAGGAATGAACCGGCCCTGGAGCAACAAACCAGGGAGTATGGGAACAAACCTGAGGTTAAATATATATATATATATATATATATATATATATATATATATATATATATATATATATATATATATATATATATATATATTACAACCTCATTTGAACAAACTGTGGGTACTCTGTGGAAGTTGGAACCGGCCTTGCATAGACAAATAATTTGTTACAAATCACGTCTTTGTATTATGTTCATTTGTAAAATTGCCGATTGTAACAAATGTGTAGATTTCATTTAATTAATGTTCTGTGATTAGTACTTCAATAATTTGTCTCTATTCAGTAGTGTTTTCATGAAAGTAATTTTTTTCTTTTATGTCAATTTTTCTAAAAATTCTCATTGTAGCTAATGTATAGATGTAATTTAATGTTTGATAACCAATTCAACAATTTTTCAATTCAGTAATTTGATGCAATTCAGTTGTGTATTAATTTCTAAAATTGTACTATTAGTTATTAATACTAATTTGGTAAAATGCTTGGCCACATGAATTCTCAATTGTTTTTGGTTTATCCCTGTTCTCGCTTTAGTTTTCAAAAGAGTAATCAATTGTAGCTTTAGACTTACTTAGTATTTCGTATATGGCTTCTGAAAGTCTGCTCGTAACTTCCTAGTTATTGCTACTGTGTCTTAACTTTCTGTAGTGATGTTGCTAACCTCATATCTGATAAGAATATTGTTAAAGTTGAACCAGTCATGTGTATAACCGATTGAGAAAACTAAAATTAATTCTGATTGTGGATTGATTGTTCATGTGAAATTTAATTGCTACTTCAATAACGTTAAATATCATTTGTTGGATTGTTGTGTGATGGACATTTTTATTGTAAAGGGAAGCAATTCGGTTTTACATTGATAGCTTGTAAAAATATTTTTTTTTTCAACTAAGATGTCACCGTTTATATTTGAAAATTCTTGTATAAGAAAAAGTGCTGAAATCTTGATTTCATTAAATTCTTAATAGTAACTAATTAAATGACTTGATGTGTAAGGCAAATATATTTATTATTGCAAACATATTCGATCAATGCACACAATGCTATTGTTGTAATTAAACACCAAACTCTAATTCCTTTCATTTTTTTGCTGTTAAACTACTTACACTTGTGCTTAAAAGGTAAACAAATATGTTTTACTAATAATTGTGCCATGTATTTATTATGTTTTTCCCATATTCCTAGCTCTTGTCATTTATGATTAAGAATCCTCTAGGTATCTATTCCTATAAAATCAATGCATTTGGGGTTTATTTAAGTAAAGAAAACATAGAACAACCCCTCGAATAAGAATGCAGACCTTATAAAGCAGTAAGTTACACATTGAGTTAAGTAAATGCACTTAATTTTCAATATGGCTGTAAGAAAGGTCGCGAAAAATTATTTAATTTTGAACTCCCGCTTATGAATTGACAATAAACGTGATTGGCACACACAAGTGGAGGAGACGCCTTTCCAGTGCTGCGCCTGGTGGTGGTAGGCATCGTTTACTCACTCGCCCTGTTAACATGGGAGTGATCGCTTTATGTATAAGTGCTCTGTGGCCTTGCCTGCGGTGGAAGCAGGAAGCGATGGCCGCAATTACACGTACGGAGCTAATGTGTGCATTGACCAGCAATAACGGAGCAGACTCGTATGTGTGTGGATCTGCTGCAACCAAGATGCTGGAGATAAAGCTCTGTTTTATCCAAGAGCGCTCTATGGGCCCTCCTGGTTGCATCTGTGTCTTTTCTATGCATCATCATGCACCGGCAGCACAGGGATGCCAAGTGTGGTGCGCAGAACATGCTTGCATGAATCCCATATGAACACATTCGAGAGCATGGAATTTGTGCACCACGTTATTATCCACTTTTTCCGGAGAACTAGGAATCGACCGAAGATATGATTTGTGAAGCTATTCCTGTGAGCTGATTCATTCTCTTCTAATCTTTGGTAAGCATTATATGCAAAATCAGTACATTAATTTTGTTACTATTGAAGTGTGTATTTTTTAAATTACATGATATTTGGCAACAAATTTCAGTGTTAGGTCATAGTATTTGAATGTCCTTTCAATGCTCGAAAAATGTTTGTCGTACCCGAGTTAAATTGAATTTCACCAGCTGGCAATTGTTTCAACAATTTCGTTCACAAAAATAGAAAATCGTTAGTTACTAACATGGAATAACCCATTCTCTTGATTGTTCGAATTGATAAAGAGGGTGATTCTGTAGGAAGGACTACGTACCGAAGTTCCTTTCGCGAAAAGTTGATTGGAATACATTTTAATGTTTGAAATGAAAGTCTGTAGGTTCAACGATGATCTTTAGATTTAGCAAAGTTAAGAAGTGCCGTTTGCAGATGCTGTCTTGTTTGAGACAGTTCCAACGGACTGGTTGAAACTGACAACCACGCGAGATATGTTTGACTTGAGAGTAAAGAGCGACCCTTTTGAAGTCGCAAAGAGATAAATAGCAAAATAAGAGATTTTAATTGACTAAACCATGAACATTTCAAAGGTACTTTGTAATTCTCCAGCTGAATTACCTGCTAGATATTCCAGTAATTCTAGCAAGGTTAAATGTAAATCGCATAAAAGGCGAAGAAAAACGAAAGAACATCAAAAACACAAGTTTAAACGGAAATATTCTTCAGGTTCTAGTTCATCTGAAGGTAACAAACGAGAGAAAGAAAATGTGAAGAATATGTTGTTTGCACCAGCTTCAGATGAAACTGGTCATGATGGGACTTGTGGCCAGGAACGAGGAGTAAAATCAAATGAACCACATTTTATTAGTCTTGATAGGGAAGTTGCTGCGTGGAGGTTTGGTCCAGCTCGATATTGGTATGATGCATTGGGTGTTCCGGAAGATGGCAAAGGATTTGATTTTGGCATGAAGATTGGTAACCCAAATGATAATTTAGGAGAAGATTTCCCCGATGATGTTTATTTAATGGTCTCCCAATTGCATTGGGAAGATGAGGTAATATGGAATGGTGATGATGTTAAAGATTCGGTTATGCAGAGACTAAAATGCAAAAGTAACATTGCTGGGTGGGTACCGTACAGTAACCATCGCACTGCCCCTAACCTATCTGGAAAAAATGTTGCACGTTATGGTGGAGAATCAACTTTTTCAGTCAACAAGCAAAATATTAATGCAAATAAACTTAACGGCAAACCGACAGATACCGATCCTTTGAATAAGCATGATCAAACAATCGCTGATAATCAAGAACATCCATGGTATTCAATTTTTCCTATAGAAAATGAAGAACTTGTTAAAGGTATATGGGAAGATGAAGTTATTTGGGATCCGGAGAGCATGCCTTGTATTCCAGAACCAAAAATACCTACTTGGGATGCCAATGACCCTAACCTTAATTTCATGAATCCTGAAGAAGTTAATCCTCCCAAACGGCATGTAGATTCAACAAATTCATCCAAAGTTAAGATACTCCATCCTCATGTAAATAAATCAAAAATATTACTGGGAAAAGCAGGTGTAATTAAAGTGATGGAAGATGATGTTCCCCCCACTCCTCCGGAATCTCCCAATAGAGATCCATTTAATGTGTCTAATGATAAATATTACATGGCACGTTCTTCAGAATTAACATTGAGACTACAAATAAGTGGCAGCCACCTTATTCGGCATGCTACTCCAGTGATGGAGCTGAGAACGCCGTTTGTTCCTACATATATGGGACCCTTGCGCCTTCAAAATTTTCATCGTCCTATTCTTAAGAGGTTTTCACATGGTCCTTTATCTCATTTGGGGCATCATTTTGTTCTGCCATTAGCCAAACATATTCAAAAGAAAGCAAAACGGAGAGTGAAAGAACGTGATGCAGCAGGTGGAGGAGAGATATTTTTTATGAGAACAGATAAAGATTTAAGTGGTCGGGATGGTGACATAATTCTTGTGGAGTTTTCTGAAGAGCATCCTCCCTTAATGAATCTTGTTGGAATGTGTTCAAGAATAAAGAATTATTACAAGAGAAAAGCTGACAAAGACCAAGCGTTACCAGAATATCGCTATGGAGAACTTGTATTCGCTCACACTTCTCCTTTCTTGGGAACTTTGGAACAGGGGCAGTCTTTACAAGCCATTGAAAACAATATGTATCGGGCTCCAATTTATGAACACAATGTTCCTGCTACAGATTTTCTAATAATCAGAACAAGAAAGCAATATTATATACGAGAAATAAATGGTCTATTTGTAGCTGGTCAAGAATGTCCTTTGTATGAAGTCCCAAGTCCCAATTCAAAGAAAGCTGGGAACTTTATTAAGGATTTTCTGCAAGCTTTTATTTATCGTTTATTTTGGAAAAGTAATGACAGTCCTAGAAGAATAAAAATGGAGGATATACGTAAGGCCTTTCCCTCTCATTCTGAAAGCAGCATTCGAAAAAGATTAAAATTATGTGCTGACTTTAAAAGAACTGGAATGGATTCAAATTGGTGGGTTTTGAGGTCTGACTTTAGATTGCCCTCTGAAGAGGAACTTCAAGCTCTAGTTACGCCAGAGCAATGTTGTGCCTATTTTAGCATGCTGGCTGCTGAACAGAGATTAAAAGATGCAGGATATAGAGAAAATTTTTTGTTTGCTCCTCAAGACGATGAAGATGACAATGGTGAAGAAGAAATGCAACTTCGAATGGAAGATGAAGTAAAAGTTGCACCATGGAATACTACCAGAGCATTTATTCAAGCTGTTCAGGGAAAGTGTTTGTTGCAGTTAACTGGACCAGCAGATCCTACTGGTTGTGGGGAGGGATTTTCATATGTGCGAGAACCAAACAAACCCATTCAACATAAGGAAGAAAACAGAGCACAACCTAAGAAAACTGTGTCTGGAACTGATGCTGATTTACGCAGACTCTCCTTAACTAATGCAAGATCACTTCTTAAAAAGCGTGGCTTAATTGGCGAAGATATAAAGAGGCTAACTCGGTGGGAGGTAATTGATGTGGTAAGAACATTGTGCACAGAGATGGCAAAGGCTGGTGAGATAGAAATGACTAAATTTTCTCGTGGCAATAGATTTTCTATTGCTGAGCATCATGAACGATATAAGACAGAATGTCAGAGGATATTTGATTTACAAAATCAAATTCTTTCGTCCTCTGAAGTTCTTTCTTCAGATGAAGCAGAAAGTTCAAACAATGAAAATTCTGACATTGAGGAAATGGGCAAAAATATAGAAAATATGTTGTCCAATAAGAAATCGAGCTGTCAATTGTCATTGGAAAGGGAAGAAGAGGAACGCAAAGAATTAAGGAGAATGTTAGTTGATGAAAAAAATGAAAATCAGCAGAACAAAGGCAAAAGAGATGATAAAGAAGACCAGTCTTGTCCAACTTCTAAAGCAGCTTTGTCAGGAAAGATTTTGAAGATATATCGAACATTTTGCAACGCAGAGGGTAAGGAATATACAAGAATTGAATTTGTGCGGGATCCTGCTGTTGTCGAGTCATATGTAAAAATTAGGACAATGAAAGATGAAGCATTTATTAAACAATTTGCGACTTTAGATGAGCATCAGAAAGAAGAAATGAAACGTGAGAAACGTTGCATCCAAGAGCAACTTAGGAGAATTAAACGTATTCAGGAAAGAGAACAGATGATGAAAATTAAATCTGATGTCTTGTCAGATTTTGGCTTTCCAGAAGATAGTGTGTCCACATTTAACTGTAATTTTGCAGCTTCTACACCTTTGGAAAATACACCTGCAGAGTTGCAAGCCAAAGAATCTCCACATTCTTATATGCCAAAAAGGAAGAAACCCAAATTGAAACCAGATTTAAAATTAAAGTGTGGAGGATGTGGAAGTGTTGGTCACATGAAAACAAATAAAGCATGCCCTTTGTATCAACCATCATGTGTACCTCCTGTTAATGTTGCCATGACTGAGGAACAAGAGGAAGAAATGGAAAAAAGTTTGAATGATGATGAACACTTAATTAATATAGATGGAACAAAAGTAAAACTATCGTGGAAATTAATTAAACATGCTGAAGATATGAAACGATATACTTTGGTTTTGAAAGTGCCAAAAGATTTAGCTAATACACCTAAGAGAAGACGTTCTGTAAATGATATGCACTGTGATTACTTAACTCGACAGCCCCAAACAGTCAACAGGCGACGCACTGATCCAGCTGTGGTTATGTCATCCATTCTAGAAACAATACTCAATGAAATGAGAGATATGCCTGACATTCAACCATTTCTTTTTCCAGTTAATGTGAAAAATGTACCTGATTATTATTCATTTGTTACAAGACCAATGGATTTGCAAACAATTCGTCAGAATATAAGGCAAAATAGGTACAGAAATAGGGAAGAATTTCTTGCTGATGTGAACCAAATTGTGGAAAATTCAACACTTTATAATGGTGCAAAGAGCTCTTTAACTGATGCTGCCAGACAATTGTTAACCTATTGTGTGGAGCGTATGAAAGAAAAAGAGGATAGATTGATACATTTGGAAAAAGCTCTCAATCCTTTGCTTGATGATGATCAAATTGCCCTTACATTCATTTTAAATAATGTGATGTGTAAATTGAAGGGTATGCCAGAATCTTCTCCATTTCTCAAACCTGCCAATAAGAAGATAATGAAAAATTACTATGATGTAGTAAAGGAACCAATGGACTTGGAAATGATTGCCAAAAATGTCACTGCTCACAAATATCAAAGACGGGAGGAATTTTTATCAGATGTCAATAAAATTCTTCAGAATAGCATTCTTTACAATGGTGAAACGGCTGAAAATACAATGAAAGCCAAGGCATTGGTTAGTGTATGTCGTGCAGTGTTGGAAGAATATGCAGATAATCTCACAAAATTAGAGGCAAATATAATTTTGAATCAGCAGAATGCCTACGATACTGTGGAAATTGACTCTCCTCAAACAAATGAATATGGTGAGGAATGTTCTAACATTACAGAGACCAATGTTGGTCAAAAAGTTCAAATGGATAACGAGTTGGGAGAATCTTCTTGTGCTAATTCAGGTGTGGGTAATGCTGAGAGAGATAAATGTAATGTTGGTGGTAGTTCCCTCTGGGAAGATTTGAGGTTTTCCAGTGATGATGAAGTGGAAAAAGAAATGGACTTACTTAGTGGTCCATTAAGTGAAGAAACTATGCAAGACAAAGATTCAAATAACTGTTCACAAAATTCTGTGGCATCTGAAGAACAAGATCTCATGGATGTTGATTCACTTTCTGATTCTGATTCAGATGATTCTCTAAACAATGGTATAAATTCCGTTGAGAAAAAGGATGAACCCAAAAATAGACTGCAAGAAGACCTTGAATAGTAAATGAAGGCAGTAACATAATAAATGTAAACCTTATTAATAATATAATCTTTCCTTGTGTACTCCCAATATTTTGAGAGAAATACTAAGAGTAATAGATAGGTGTTTTGTTTTTAGTTATTATTTAAAGAAATGGACTAATAATTAAATTTAGTTTGATGGTATTATAAAATCTGCAAATTGAGAATCAGGTTTTTAATTATTGAGGATTATTGTTGGATTATGGAAATAGTGAGTTGAAATAATGCTTCACTGTTTTAACAGCTTGAAAAAATGTATTAGTGATTGTCTTTAGTTAATTTATTATGAAATCAAAATAAACAAATGGAAAAAAATTGATATTTCTTTAAAGTTGTGGAGTGCAGTTGTGCAAGTGTGTGGTTGACTGATAACTTTTCATTAATTTGCTTTTAAGATGTTTGTATTTGTAGCCAGTATTTGAGACCAGTTATTTCTTCCGACTGTTTTAGGCAGAGCAAAAAATTTTTTGATAACATAGATCACATACTATATTAATCTTTTTTTAATTTTTTTTATTTATTTAAGGTCGCATCAACAGCTACGTCATTAGCGACCACTATTAGATTGAACTGTAGGGGAAACTGTAGGAAGAACACGTATGGATAACACAGACACACACAAACATCCATGCCCGAGGCGGGATTCGAACCCGTTACCCTTCGGTCCGAGATCACTACGACACTACTGCCTTAGCGATCTCGGCCACCGGGCCGGCCATTAATCTTTTGTTCTTGGTATTCCAATAACTCTGTTGTGGGAACAGCAAATTCTCTTGAGACAACTTTTGCTTGGGTTTAACTCTCGGTGGCATTTACATAGTTCCTTTGGTTGTCCCCTGAATTATGGGTATTCTTATTTTTGCAGGCTATTTTGAGATTGCTGCAATAAATCATTGTCAGGGTTGTTAAACTGAAAAATATTGTTTCCTAATACATTGTGATGTAATATAACCCATTGCACTGGGAGAGCTTTAAGAAATTCATTGCACAGGTCAGAGGGCATCTGTCAAAATGTGATGGAATTATATATTATTCATGTTTCAAGTCTCAGGCTATCGAGCAATGGCTTTGGTTTCTCATAGGAATTTTTGATTAATGAGCAACTAGATTCTTTTATCCCATATTTAGAACACTTTTAATGAATTAAATTGATCAGACTGTGGGAACTACATAGTAAGTGAATTATGCATAATTCTGAGCCAGACATGAAGAAAGTATCCAGAATCCAGAAAGTATTGTAGGATTGATTATGATGCAATCAGTTTGTCTCATTGAGTAAAATTACATAAGATGTTGACTTTGGGGGAGGTGGCACTTCTATCCTCCACTCACACATTGTTCTGAGATAGTGGGGGCATGAGTGAGTGAATAGTGGAAGCTAGAGTGAATTTTGAAGTGTTCGTTACATGTTTTTGCAAGTGTTTAGCACAAGTTTGCAATATGCACTACATAGAATGCAAAGAAATTGTATGATGAAGTTGATTAAAACTCGCTACGTGATTCAATGGGTTTGTAGGGAGTCCAAACATAATTGGAAGATCAGACAGCAATGTTGGTGTACTAGAAACTGGAAACAGCCATGGACAAAATGACAACACTTAAAATGATGGATACAATGGATGAATTGATTAGAGACCATTTGGATATTGATGATCTTTTTTTATTAATTACATTTTCTTTCTATGCAGGCTACTAACCATCAAGAATTAATGAACTGATGACATTACATGTTTTCCAGTTTTTGCTTGCTGGAGGAAATATTGATAAAATAACCAAATATTAATAGAAATATCTCGAGAAAGAATATAGAAAATAATGAAATTTATCTCAATAATGTATTTAAACATTTGAGTCACGTACTGTCTTTGCAACAATTTTTTTCTTTCATTCATTTCATTCTTTCTTTTCTTTTTCTTCTTTGACTTTTCTTTTTTCTTCTTTTGCTTTTCTTTTTTCTTCTTCCTTTCCTCTTCCTTTTCTTCTTTCTTTTTCTTGTTTTTTACATGCTCTGGATGTTTGTAACATTTATTGTGATACAGTTGGCAATTTATAGACACAAAACTGATAGTACTACTTCTGAATAGAGATTTACACGTTGGTCCTGCATCCATCAGATTTAAGACCAAAAATGTTGCAGATTAACATAAAAACAAGTTCATTGCAAGACACATTATAATGTGGGATGATCCATAACACTCACAGCAATCAAGGCAATTGGCAATTCTATTGTAATTATCCACAAAAATGATTACATTGGTAAATTGCAAACCTTTTTAAATAACAAGGGATTGTTGTGGATGATTCTTTCTTATCTCACATTATGGATTACTTCCTGATATTGCTACCACCATAAAATTTACTCATTATAATTGCACAGAACTTTGAGACTATTTTTTCTAGACCTTTCAAAATCAAGTATTTGTGTCCTCTAAGGGACAATACAGCCTTGGCAAATTAGAGAAATCAAGGGAAAATATCTTGGAATTTGAAACTTGATATGATTGTTCATTGGTCCCTATTACATATTATACTAAAAGTCCTGATGTGTGGGGGTGAGATGGGGATGGGGACATTTATAGAGAATTTTTCTACATTTTTTGCATAAGTCTCTAAAACAATCCTACCGAAAATTATGCTCTAAATAAAATTAAAGTAGACAAAAGTTTCTACAAGATTTTGTTGTAAAATTAGCTCTTTTTAAGTTATAGGCTTCAAAAGTTGTTTTTATTTACATGACCCTTTTTGTGTTCAACACCAGGCAAATGTCTGAGTGGTACCCTTAACAAATGTGCCATGGACCACGTGAGATCTTTCCTTTCTTTTCCTTGCCCTATCCTCACCCCTTACCTACACCCACGTACACTTTCATGCACTTCACTTCCATACATATTGGGAGACCAGATTGGAGCTTAGAGCTTGGTTGGGAGACCAAATAAAACCCAGCTGGGACGGTGCCCTTTGGAGTGGGAGGTATGTGGTTGGGAAAATCCCCACAGACCAGCGTGTAATTTGGCACTGTATGTCACCATCCAGCACAGGAAGATTACCACCGCCACAACCCTTGATAAAACATGTGCTGCACTGACGGGACTAATGACCATGGTCATTGAGCATTTCATGCCTTGAAACGTGAAATGATCAATCTCATACTCTGTGCATCATTGTATCATTGCTGATGACACGGCTGACATCATGTAACAGTAAGGCTCCAAGGAAGTGGCTGTCCTCCATTAAATATTTACTTATTGTACATGCTATAGAACATCTTTTTCAGTATTCTTGGTATGTAAAGAACTGTACTGTGTATCGGTATATTTCTGTATTTGTTACAAAATTTAATTTCTGTAATATAATAAGAGAGTATTTTATTCAGGACATTCTTTATCAAAATGGCAAAAAAAATATCGACGTTTCGGAAATCATGCAAATAATATTTTCAGATTCAGCATGATAAAAAGGAAAGAAAAAAATTGATTTTTTGCAACTTTATTTTTATTTAAAAATAATTCATTTTTTTTAATGAATTTAATAAATTTTCTGGGATTATTGCATAAAAAAAATTCCAGGCTAAGTTTGTATATATAAAGTTTCTTCTAATATTTTGTTAACACTTTCTACTGATGGCAAGCAACAGAAAAATTGCACGACAAAAAATTTTCAAGGTCATAGAGGGCATAAATGGGTAAAAGTCTTTAAAAATTGATTGTGAAAATACATCATTGTCTTTTTTTGATTTTCAAAAACCATAATATTCCTAGATAGTTTATGCTTGTACTTTATGCCTACAAAATTTCATCCTTGGTTATTGAAAGGATCCAGAACTACAAGCATTTTTATTTCAAAATTTATGATGAAAAGTTGTTTTTATCTGACAATATTATTATTTTTTTGTTATTTACGTTAGTAAATACGCACTTAGCCCCTTAGCAACCAACCATCTAAATACTGCTTTAAGAGCGCGTCCATAGCAACGGCCGCTAAAATATTTTTAATGGACTCTCGATCATTTTAGCGGCCGTTGCTATGAACACTTCCCAGACATTTTTCCAAATCTGCTTGCATTAGTAGAAAAAACATTCAACTGTCTGATCACAAACAAAGCATCCAGTACCACCAACCCTTGCTACAGAAAATCAAGAGTAATGACAATTCTGAACTCGCGAAAGTGATAAAAGTTTATTTTTAATAAGCGATAAACTAAAATAACAAAAATCATTGTATGTAACTTGTCCTCTATTAGTCTTTAAGGACTTAGCCGGAAGGTTAACTACTTGGCTTCGCTATCGCTCCGCCTCGCAGTTAATCTTCCGGCTACGTCCTTAAAGACTCGTTTAGAGGACTCGTGACATAAATATCTATTATTGGGAAAATGATAGGTCTATTACAATTTTTTGCAAATTTTTGAACATTCATCTGAAACCTGAAGATACTTTATTTTGCGCCTATTGTGCAGGCATGGGAGGATCTAATACCTTTGATTGAGACAGCAAACCAAAATGTTTTGCCATGATTTTTGTGTTTGCTTGAATTTCTTCTTTTGCTGCTAAACCAAATGAAATGTAAAGAAATTGCTATGACATTATCCTTAGCTCAGGAGTACGGCTGCAGAGGTGTCTGAATACGGTGATCAACTGGAAGTTGGAGGCTGGCCCTTGCTAGTAGTCTTTTAACTTCCTGTTCAGTCCATTGTTCTATGAGCAGTTTTGAAACGCCACTCAAATATCTTCAGGTAGAAGCTGAATGTTCAAAAATTTGCAAAAAATTGTAATGAACCTATTGTTTTCCCAATAAAAAGTAATTTTGTCAGATACTAGTAACTTTTCATGAAAAATTTTGGAATGAAAATGCTTGTATTTCTAAATCCTTTCAAGAACCAAGGATGAAATTTTGTAGGCATAAAGTACAAGTATCTAGGAGTAGTTTGGTTTTTGAAAAGAGAAAAAAATTATATATTTTCACAATCGATTTTTAAAGATTTTTTTACCCATTTATGACCTTGCAGTGGCAGTGAAAATATTTTTGTTGTGCAATTTTTGTGTTGCTTGACATCAGTAGATAGTGTTAAGGGCAGAAGCATGTAAGCAGTACATTTCAAATCATTTTCACAAGAAATTATTATACTTTGATGTTCTTGAATTTTTCAAAAAAAAAAAATCTCAATGCAGTCAAGCTAACTTGTCTTTTCAATTATAGATACAGAAATTATCTGAAAATTAGAAATATGCAAGCAACAGTTTCCAAGTGTAGTTGGGGAAACCAATTTGTAAATATTTTGTGAAAATAATCTTTGAAGACAACTAGGAAAGAGATATTGCGGTTGATGTTAATGGAAAAGTGTTCTTTTGTAATTCTTTAATTGATGTGAAACTTACTTACATGGGGATAAAATTGTGTGGAATTGATGTGTCATGATGTTGGGGAAAAATGAGAATCTAGAAAGTCTAGAATATTGTTTCTACAGTCTTAACATAGGTGCAGAATGTCGTTATGCAGTGCCTTGAAGATTGTTTTTTAAATACTAAACGCATTTTATTGATGTTAAATTACGCTTGAAGAAAGCTTGCATATAAAACATAATAATCAAAGGACACCAGTTTACCCAAAAGATGGAATATTATGCTTCGGATACAATAGTTAAATTGTTGAATGGCTAAGTTACATTACAAGAATAAGCTCATAACATTTCTTTCTTTCATTTGCAGGCGAAGGATGAACATATTCATGACAACTTGAAATATTCAGAAACAATACGAAAGTACTGTGTTAGAGTAAAGAAAAATATTTGCAGAAAGTGAAGAACTTGCAATGAAATCAAAGTAAGTATGTAGTAAAAGTTAATAAAGAATGTTAATATAATTGAAACATAAGACTATTAGAATATGAGAAAAACACCACTGTTCACTGAGCATCCAAAAAGCCATTGAATGACATTAAAAAAATACTTGCTGAGTCACTAAGTTAATAATTCCTACTCGAAATATTCATAGACGAACTGTGAAGTTATAAATAATATTACATACTAGTTTATGTTTTAACAGTTTCAACTACCCCAATCCTCATCTTGAAGAAATGCAATAAAAAAAATAATAGAATTACATAAAAATTACATGAATGTAATTTAGATGTAGTTATGTAGAATTACATTTTACTTTTAGGAAGTGACTGGACATTCGATAGAACTATTTCTTATTTTACTTGTTGGAGAATGATACTGTTGATACCTGTCCCTTGTGTAGTACAGAAGATTGTTCAGCAATATTTTCTCTCCACGTTGGAGGCATTAGGGATATTGTTCTCATAGTTTCTGTCACACTCTTGTGGAGTAAAAACATGATAAAACTTTGCCATTTCTTCCATTCCAACAGAAAGAAAGACCAGAAATTGATTGTAGATTCCATATTTAGAGTTCACTGGAGATATATTTAGCAATGAAACTTTTCCTATTATCTTGAGCCTTCTACTGACTAAAAGAGCTTTCTACATTGCACGGAGTCACTAGTGCGTTTTTAAACTTGTGCGTATCCTCTGTAGTCAATATCCAATGTGATGGAATTGTCCCCTTGCACTAACAGTTGTCAGCGCAAATTGCAAATGGTTTTGAATGCGGGGTGTTCTCCAGAACTGAAGACCTTCTTGTTCACTAGGTTCTTTTTGATCCTTGAATAATAAATGAACAGTTTTTAAAATGCGGCTAATGATTGGGCAATTTCAGGGCAGGCGGAAAGTTGCTGGGAACATTTAATTGTAATGCCTTCTAAAAATGGGGCAATATAATTTTACAGCTTTTCAGCATAAAACAATTGCTGTGATAAGCTTATGGATGCTGCAGTATAAGAATCAAACTGATGTATAACTTGTATAAATAAAAGCATTGTAGCTCATAGAATCAATTCAGATACTCCATCTCATTAAGTTTTTCTTTCTTTCTTTATATGTGTGTGTGTGTGTATATATAAAGGAAATCAGTGAGTCAACCTGAGATCTAATCAGTTCTGCAATACAATGCATCTACAAGTCAAGTAATTTTGGATACATTACCTGCAGGGCTTCTGCTTCCTTGCATATGTATGGTGCTGAATTAGTATCAGAAGGAAGATATTAGTGTGTTTAACTCCATGAGACCACAAAAATCCCGTTGTATGAGTAACAGTTTTGCAGTAGATTGATGGTTGCATTTAGGTAACACTTCACTAGTTATCAAAATAGACTGTCACTTTTTTAACTATTCATTAAACCTATTCCAACATTTCGAATATAATTTCCTTGCCCGTCAGTTGATACCCAGATGGGACCATTGCCAATTTCCCATAAATGGAATCCATTGTTTCCCAACAAAGAATAAAATTCATTGTTTCTATACAGTCTTTCTTATTGTAGATCTGGGTGGAATTGTTTCATGTGCATATTTTTACAGAAATTCATGTAGCATTGGATTGCTTAATTTCTGTATGGGAATGTCAACACAAATGAATTCAAAAGTAGATTTCTATTGTTCAATACTTTGGTGATCATGCGAATCAATCAATAAGAACTGTTTTTGGTTTTGGATATGTATCTTCGAAATTCATGTTTAATGACACGACGTGAATGTATGTTGAAAGGTTTGAAATCACTGAGCATATGCCACATGTCTTTTACATAAGTGACAAACAAGTGTTTTCCTTGTGTAGAAAAGTGTTCAAATTCTTCTGTGAAGTCTTTCAGTCATGCACTCATGTCAGAGAGATTTTGTTCTTCGGCATTTTTTAAGTAAAATGTAGAATAAGTTGTAATAAAAATATAAACTGAATCTACAATGACGCAGTTCAATATTTCTCAGGGATATGGGAATAAAAACAATGCCAATTCAAATTTAACCAATTGACTTTTAGATCATTTAAATTCCACTTAAAATGTTTTTACGGTAGTGATATTGCTAGACTGCTCTGAAAACTTGTACTTGCCTGTGCTAAATTCTCACTCAGTGTTACCATCGCTCCATAAGTTTTAATTCAAAAGCTTCTGTGCCATGTCGTGATTTTACTTCAGAATTTGGGTCCGAAGAGATAATTTACAATCAATGACGGAGGATCATGTGTGACAATATGGGAAAGAAAAATGTCAACAGTGCCTCCTGTGCTGGAGCGTGTGATTTCTGTTTTTTCACGGGTATCAAGGTCTAGGGAGACCCGTGAAAGATGCGTAGTTAGTGCACGATATCACCTGCTAAAAGTATCATTTTCACATCCCAAACTTGCGTTCTGTTCTTTGCAATACTCATGTTGAAAACTAACACACCAGAAGCTATGGATTGTGTCGTCACCTAGCCCTTTTATTTGCAATACAGTCAATATAATAAAAATACTCATATCAACACGATGCAATTGCAGCATTTTAAAGAGGAGGCTAAAAAAATGTTTGACAATGTTGAATTATTTGTCTAGGAGATTCTTTAACAACAACCTATAAAAAATTGTAGAAAATGGAATAATTCAGTAATAAGTAAAAATATGTTCTTTTCGGTAAATATGTAAATTTATGTATTATTGGGTAAAATGTGTAAAAATATGTACTAAAAAATTACGTTTTTTGGCACTAATGGATACGAAACATGATTATATCGTTGATTTGACTTGATAAGAGTCACTTTAGAAAAATATATTACTTAATTATCTGGGCCCTAGTAATGACCAGTGTTAAGTTGTAGAATTAACAAATGATCTTGTTACTAATCCAATAATTCGTTCCCAACCACTTGGAGTCAACAGTGACTATGTTTTCATTGTTTCGATGTGACACCAGTGGGATAACAACACTATTGAACTCTGCCTCATCTCCTGTTCTGACAGAAGAGGAGCCAGGAGCTCAGTTGTGGAATTCCTTTTTGAGAGATCGCTGTATACAGAATGACCAGTGATTAGTTGTGGAATTAACACATCTCGGTAAATGGTTACTAATATAATTCATTCCAGTCTACTTGCAATCCACAATGATTGTTTTCATTGTGTGTGATCAGTGATGTGTTGAGGAATTAACAGATGTAAAGAAGTGTAGCAGTTAATACAGTAATTCTTTTTATCCACTTGGAGTCAACAGTGGTGTTAGTGTCACCATTTTGTGTTTACCAGGTGGGATAGTAACATTGTTGGACTTTGCTTTTTCTGCTGTTCTGGCAGAAGTACTCAGAGATCAACAATGGAATTCCTAGTTGATAGTATTGCTGGATGTGTACTGTCCAGTGATTAGTTGGGGAAAGAACAGATGTAGAGAAGTGTAGCATTTAAAGCAGTAAATCTTTTTATCCACTTGGAGACAACAGCGGTGTCAGTGTCACCATTTTGTGTTTACCAGGTGGGATAGTCACATTGTTGGACTTTGCTTTATCTGCTGTTCTGGCAGAAGAAGAGCTCGGAGCTCAACAATGGAATTCCTAGTAGAGAGTATTGCTGGATGTGTGCTGTCCAGTGATTAGTTGGGGAATGAACAGATGTAGAGAAGTGTAGCATTTAAAGCAGTAAATCATTTTATCCACTTGGAGTCAACAGTGGTGTTAGTGTCACCATTTTGTGTTTACCAGGTGGGATAGTAACATTGTTGGACTTTGCTTTTTCTGCTGTTCTGGCAGAAGTACTCAGAGATCAACAATGGAATTCCTAGTTGATAGTATTGCTGGATGTGTACTGTCCAGTGATTAGTTGGGGAATGAACAGATGTAGAGAAGTGTAGCATTTAAAGCAGTAAATCTTTTTATCCACTTGGAGTCAACAGCGGTGTCAGTGTCACCATTTTGTGTTTACCAGGTGGGATAGTAACATTGTTGGACTTTGCTTTTTCTGCTGTTCTGGCAGAAGAAGAGCTTGGAGCTCAACAATGGAATTCCTAGTAGAGAGTATTGCTGGATGTGTACTGTCCAGTGATTAGTTGGGGAATGAACAGATGTAGAGAAGTGTAGCATTTAAAGCAGTAAATCGTTTTATCCACTTGGAGTCAACAGTGGTGTTAGTGTCACCATTTTGTGTTTACCAGGTGGGATAGTAACATTGTTGGACTTTGCTTTTTCTGCTGTTCTGGCAGAAGAAGAGCTTGGAGCTCAACAATGGAATTCCTAGTAGAGAGTATTGCTGGATGTGTACTGTCCAGTGATTAGTTGGGGAATGAACAGATGTAGAGAAGTGTAGCATTTAAAGCAGTAAATCGTTTTATCCACTTGGAGTCAACAGTGGTGTTAGTGTCACCATTTTGTGTTTACCAGGTGGGATAGTAACATTGTTGGACTTTGCTTTTTCTGCTGTTCTGGCAGAAGAAGAGCTTGGAGCTCAACAATGGAATTCCTAGTAGAGAGTATTGCTGGATGTGTACTGTCCAGTGATTAGTTGGGGAATGAACAGATGTAGAGAAGTGTAGCATTTAAAGCAGTAAATCGTTTTATCCACTTGGAGTCAACAGCGGTGTCAGTGTCACCATTTTGTGTTTACCAGGTGGGATAGTAACATTGTTGGACTTTGCTTTTTCTGCTGTTCTGGCAGAAGAAGAGCTTGGAGCTCAACAATGGAATTCCTAGTAGAGAGTATTGCTGGATGTGTACTGTCCAGTGATTAGTTGGGGAATGAACAGATGTAGAGAAGTGTAGCATTTAAAGCAGTAAATCGTTTTATCCACTTGGAGTCAACAGCGGTGTTAGTGTCACCATTTTGTGTTTACCAGGTGGGATAGTAACATTGTTGGACTTTGCTTTTTCTGCTGTTCTGGCAGAAGAAGAGCTTGGAGCTCAACAATGGAATTCCTAGTAGAGAGTATTGCTGGATGTGTACTGTCCAGTGATTAGTTGGGGAATGAACAGATGTAGAGAAGTGTAGCATTTAAAGCAGTAAATCTTTTTATCCACTTGGAGTCAACAGCGGTGTCAGTGTCACCATTTTGTGTTTACCAGGTGGGATAGTAACATTGTTGGACTTTGCTTTTTCTGCTGTTCTGGCAGAAGAAGTACTCAGAGCTCAACAATGGAATTCCTAGTAGAGAGTATTGCTGGATGTGTACTGTCCAGTGATTAGTTGGGGAATGAACAGATGTAGAGAAGTGTAGCATTTAAAGCAGTAAATCGTTTTATCCACTTGGAGTCAACAGTGGTGTTAGTGTCACCATTTTGTGTTTACCAGGTGGGATAGTAACATTGTTGGACTTTGCTTTTTCTGCTGTTCTGGCAGAAGAAGTACTCAGAGCTCAACAATGGAATTCCTAGTAGAGAGTATTGCTGGATGTGTACTGTCCAGTGATTAGTTGGGGAATGAACAGATGTAAAGAAGTGTAGCATTTAAAGCAGTAAATCTTTTTATCCACTTGGAGTCAACAGCGGTGTCAGTGTCATCATTTTGTGTTTACCAGGTGGGATAGTAACATTGTTGGACTTCGCTTTTTCTGTTCTAGCAGAAAAGTGCTCAGAGCCCGACAATCGAATTCCTGATCGAGAGTGTTGCTAGATATGTATTGTCCAGTGATTAGTTTATGGAATGAACAGATGGAGTCCCTTTATGTTCTTGTCTTTATTACACAAGGATGCATTGACGAAGATGTTCATGGCTTTTGATGTAGTTATTTGGCAGAAATTGTCATTTCATGAGATGAAGTCAATTTGGAGGAAGGTTATTGGTTCTTAGTTTAGGAGTTAACAAGTTGCTTTGGATTATTGGAACTAAGAATTTCCTTCTCATTGTCTTGTTGAGTATATAAATTGTTAGTAATATGTTTGAACTCTTTCTTTTCTTTTGATACAAGGATTTGGTGATTGTGGCTGAAAAATTGCTAATGATTTTTCTGTATATTTGATGTTTATTGATTAACTGTAGAAATATAGGATTTTAAAATTTAGTAGCGACTTTTAAACTTGTAACTGCTCTAAGTTAAAATTTGTTTCTAAGGGATTTTTAGTTATAATATTGAAACCATTTTGTCATTTTTTAACTTGATACATAGTTTATTTTACTTTTATAGGAGCAAGTGAATTGTTGCTCTTCTGCATGGTTGCAGAATGAAACAATCTACAGTTTTTGTGAAAGTGTGTCAAGAACTTCTCTCGGCTGTTGATAAAATTATCATTTTATCTATTTTTCATGGTTTTTCCTCTTCTTTCGGTTTTGTGAAACTTAAATTATGAATATTGAATCTGGTCTTTTTAATTTTTTTTTATCAATTACTGTTCGAAGATATTCTAATTCAGACGTTGATTGTTAGTTTTTGTACATGTTGATATTGATAATAGACAGGACTGTGATTTAAACAGAACAAATTTACTTAAATTTGTATATATGTGTGAATGGCCAAATTTTGGCAAAAAAATAGAAAAAAAAATTAAATTGTGAAAATAGTAAATCAATTGTGAAATTTACAGAAATAGAATAGTTAAGGAACTTAGTTTTAATATTAGCTATAAAATCAGATTTAATCAGGTCTTGTACTAAAATACACTGAGCATTATTGTGTTGCGGAAAGTAAGTTCAATAATCCTCTTTTGATAATTGCACGTTATGAAGTGGTGCGTTACAATAGTTCAAATATTAAACTGCCCTTTTAATTCCTTAACATGGCCCCTCTACTGGCAAAAATGCTGCTTAACTTCAGGAGTAGTTATGGAGTTAATCTTGAATCTTGTGAAGTATTGGGGGATAAAGACCATTTTTATAAGTAAACTCAATTTGCCATTTGAAATTTCACTACAGTAGAAAAATAATAGTCCAAAATTAGTAATGAAAGATTATAGTATAGAACATATTCCAAATAAAAGGTCAAAATATGGAATGATGTGAGAAATATCCTGAAATATGTTTTGTATGGATAATCAAATAAGTTTCAAGTTACCTCAAAAAGCCTCATTCATGAATTCAAATATTTGATTGTAATGATTTGGGGAATGAAGAAAAATTTAATTACATACAAATCCTAGCCCTGATATGAACTGTAGAAACAAATATGGCATGTTTCTTGCATTAAGGTCAAGTTATATTTAATAAACTAGAATGAAGGCCCTTAATTGTAACTGCTACTGAAAGTACATTTTTGGTAATGGATTTTCAGTTTTAATAGTGAAAAATCTTTTTGTCGTTTTCGAATACTTTATGTATCTTGATTTTTTCTGTCTGTTCTGTCTGTTGCTCTATGTTTTTCTAGGGCAAATTTAATATTCCAACTGCTCATCTGCATGGTTTACAGAGTGAAACTAGTGGTGCTACAGAATGGCAGATTTTCTTGTACTAGTTAGTTTTCTTATTTCTTTTATCTGAGTTAGCTTTACATTCTTGCCAGATGCCAATATCGCCGCCCAAAATACATTTTTTCAGAATTTTCTCAATTTTAAATTTTAATGGTAGAACCAAAATATTACTTCAAGAATAGTATAGAACAGTAAAACATCGTCCTATAAGAATATGGGGAAGCAGCACTGTCTCTCTGCTTAGGAGTTTGCTTTACAAATCATGTTGTTGTGAGCATTGGTTATCTTAGGGCATGAGAGAAAACCGCTACAAAAAATGTGAATTATCAAATAGGTTTCAAATTGTTTCTGAAAGATTTATTTGGAAACACCAGATTGACTAAATAAAGCAGCTGTATCTTATCACCGCCTGTATCTCGGTGTTTGACAACAATTAGCTTCCCAAATATGGATGCAGCATTGTTGCGAAATTTCTATTAAGCTTTGCGGATTGCTTAAAAAGAAATATATCAATACGTTAAGAATACAAATCGAATAAAAAGTAAAAAAGCAAGAAAGTAAAATAAAATTAATGTTGACGTTTTCATTAGTAAATTATAATTAAATTTAAGTTAAATATTTTTCATATCATTCATTCATTTTTCTCATGACCCATAGATGGTGTTAAACCTGTATATGTTTCATTAATTTCAAGCATATACACAAAAACTACTCGTTTTTTTCTTCAAAAAATTGTACATAATCTTTTTTAAAGAGCTGATTTTGTCCAACAGACTTTATCTGATGCAAAAATCTCTATCTACCATTTTGTAGTTTTGAAATTTTGTTTGCAAATTACCGAAATACCCGAAAATAATACTAGCACAATACTATTTCTTACCATCTCTTATTAAATATGTGGAGAAAATTTAAAGAAAATATTTGAAACGGTTTTTGAGAAAATTGTTTTGTAAATTTCATTCGCAAATTTCGAAAAATCAGATATGTCAACAAAAATGAGACCTGCGCCATTTTCGTAAATTCCCTTTGCACTATCCAACAACAAAATTTAATTAAAAAATTTGAAGCCATTTTTTTGAAAATTTTAAAAATATTCGAAGAGCTTCATGTAAAAGTGTCCCTGAAAATTAAAATATTGGTTTCAAATGCCAGGAGCCGCGACCTCTGCCAAAACGATTGTGAATATAATCTTTGGAGAAAATCGGCTGAATGGTTTATGCGCAAACGTTTTGGACAGACAACGTTTTGCTGACAATCGATTTTGCGGTATGAAGGATGCACAATACATGGATTCTGGCGACACCACGTGTTAGAGGAATTTTATTTCTATTTTTAGCAATTGGACTTACCCACTTTTTCGTTACCAGGGCCTGGCAATTAGTTCTTTTGTCGAAAATTAACTGTTTTCCTGCGCTCAATTACAATACTTTTTCTTATGTAAGTGCAAGAAAGTAAAAATTGTCTTATTAAATAGCTGACATCTGCCCTATTTCTCGAAATAATAATTCAATGATGGTAATACCAAGAAATTGGGTTAGTAGAGAGGGTGCCTGCGTTAATTGATATTCTTGATTTTTTAGCCAGATGTTACTATATGTTCTTGTTGAGAAGTGTCCATTGGACCCTGCTAATCGGGCGTACTGTTGGCATGAAATGAGAATTTTATTGTCTTTGTGTACTTGATGTTAAAAAAAAGGTTACTAATTCTCCTTGTATGCTATTTATTTATTTTACTATAACACTATTTAGTTTAAGAATGTTTGCACATAATTTTTAGTTTGAGAACGTTTTTATTTCTTGCAGCTGCTCTGTTAGAGCAACAGAAGATTTTAATGAGCATCCCCTGATGTAGAAGCTGTGAAATTTGCGAGAAAAGACTAAGAAAATGTACTACCTTGTGGAGCTGCAGCCTGTAGCTGGTAAAGATTGAGTTTGTCTGGTAAAATATCTTATAAACGAAAATTTCTTTATTTTTAGTTACTCTTTAAGTTACAATGATGTTAATAATTTATAAATGAAGAGCAAGCATAAAGAAAATTTATTCATAAATCATACAAAATGAATAAACTAGTTAGGTTATTTATTTATTTATGAATGTAAGGGAAATTGAGAGTTCAATCAGTTATGTAAAATTTACTTTAAATATGTGTGACATGATTCTAACATTATTTTACAAAATAATGTAACAAATTAAAGTTTAAATGCGATAATTTTGAGGAACTTACAATCGACATATGTGAACCAGGATATTCTTGTAGTGTAGGTTAATTGATGCGGATGGGACAGAGATTTGCTTTACAAGATAAAAGTTTTCCATTTCATAAAAATTTAGATGCTAGTAAAAGATTCTGGAAGATTTAATATTGTTTTAATTATGGTTCCAAAATTGTTATACATGGAACTTGAAGGCTTTAGAGATGTGTTGAAGGGTGATGGTGAAATAGTAAAATTAAAAACGGATTATTAAATATTAGGAAGCTAATAATTTACATTGCTAATTATTGTTGGTAAAGGAGTAATATTGCTAAAGGAAGTAAATTAATTTAATTGATCCTTAAAAAGTTAATACGAAAACAGTAATTTTTTTTAATACTTGAATTTCTAAATGTGTTTTCTTGGTATCTCCAACAATATCCTCTCTAACACATCTCAGAGCTGTGTATTGTACAAAGAATGTATATCAGGTTGTTGATTTAGAAACGTTGATTTAAATGAAAAGGAATATTGAAGATGCAGTATTGTGTTTATGTAATTGAAATGGAAATAGTGTGCTCTGGTACATTTGGATACCACTCAGAATATTGGGACATCATTCAGAATAAAGGTGTGAATCAGTTCACACCCTGACCAGGGATGCTGAGGAGCCTTTTGCGTGTTCTCTTTCTCGTGTAATCTTATATTCTCTTGCTCTCCATTTCATATGCCACATGTGTCGGCCTGGAATTGCATGTGTTTTCGCACTGTAAGTATTTATGTTGGTTTGTGTTGTCTACTGAGATGAACAATTTCTACAACACATCGCAAAAATATATAATGTGAATTAATAGTTTCTTTTTTAAATGTCTGTTTATTTACTATTCCCTTTAAAAAGAAATTATCTTAAAAGTGAGTGTTCCCTTTAAAAGGAATTCTCTTAAAAGTGAGATGAATTATAAAACGGCAAGAGCAGAGGTGCGAACCAGGCCGCAAGAGGCAGGAAGCCATTGCGAATGCAGCATGTTGGATCCATTGGGTAGCAACGCATGGTGGTCTTAACAGGACCAAAACACTTGCATAAGCTCCAAAGTTTAATTTAAAAAAAAAAAAAAAATATTGATAAATAACAATTCTAGATACTTCAAATTACTAGAAACCAGGAGAAATAATTTTTATCAATGCTTACATCCATACAACACCCTCAAAGCCAGGCATTTCAGGCGAGGAAATATTCAACCACTCAAGCAGTGAAAATACACATCTTTCATCGCCACTTTTTTCCTAATCAGCTTTTCAACTTCCAGAAATTATTTGCACTTTCATATACCCCTCTAAATATATTAAAACTTTTGCAGTGTCAGTTATTTTTATTTTTCATTTAATTAAGCCTTATGTAATTCAGGTGTGCAAATACTGCTTATTCTATTTACGAAGTAAATTTTTTAACGGCTATTACAATAATACATGAAAAACACATCCTCGAAATTAATGTTATTAAGTGAATGTTATTGAACATTGTTCCGTTGAGATCAGCTGCCCCAGTCTGCCCCTCTCAAAAGGACGACTTTTTAAAGTTAACAGTATGTGTTTGGGAAGATCGTCAGTACCCTAGGACATAACGCTGAGAGCATTTACTTCTTGAAAATCTTCTCAACTTTCAGATTTATATTAATTGCATAACATTCTCAATTTCTTTTAAAAAAAAATTATTCTTTCAATGTGCCAAATTTCTTTGTTTCATTTAATTTAAACCTATGAAATTTAGACCTGCAGAACTGAAACATGCGTTAAGCGTACTTTGACAACAATAACATTAAAATATCCAAACACATCTCCGTGATATTAATGTTATTAAGTGAACATTTGTAAATATTTTTTTGTTGACCACAGCCGCCTGGGCCAGCCCCTTCCCAAATGACATCGATTTAAAGTTAACGTGAGGTTGAATAATGAATGATATTCATTAATTAAATAATTTTTAATGAACAATTATGCAAAAACAATTAAAAACACTTCATTAAAATTAATAACTATTATTAAACGGCAATTTGTTTGTGGTTTTTCGTAAACAACTGCCTGGGATGGCTTCTTTGAAAATGGCGACCGTTTATAGTTTAGATTAAGTTTGAAAGAAGGGTCATTTTCATTAAGTTATCTTGGATACGTAATTACATAAAAACAACTAAAAACACTGCCATGAAATTCATAAATGTTGTTATGTGGACATTCGTTGATGTTTTTTTCGTTAGCCGCCTCAGCCTGCCTTTTTTAAAATGGCGACCATTAAAAGTTTACATGACGAGGTTTGAAAGAATGCGCCTTTTTCAAAATGAGTGATCTTTCACGGGCAATTACTTAAAAACACTTGTGTGAAATTAATAACTGTTATTAAGTGGTCTTTTGTTAATGTTTTTTCGTTGGCAACAGCCGCCTCGGCCTGCCTCTTGAAAATGGCGCCCATTATAAGTTGACGTGATGAGATTTGAAAGAAAGCGCCATTTCCATTAACCATGTGATCTCTGACGGGCAATTACACAAAAGCAAGTAAAAACACTTTCATGAAATTAATAAATTCAATTAAGGGAACATTTTTTTGGTTTTGTTTTGTAAACAGCCGCCTCGGCCTGCCTCTGAAAATGGCGAACGTTTAAACTTTATTTGACAAGCGTTGAAAGGAAGTGCTATTTCTACTAGAGTACGACTGTGTACGGAAATAGCTTCTTGGTCGTGCGGCTCGTGGACGAAGCTAAGTATGGCAGTATCAATCTATGCCTTGATCGACTTTTCTAATGCTTTCGGTTCCGTCTCGCATCAGGCGCTATTTGAGGCACGTATGTCTGCTGGAGTAGGTACGAAGTATGACATTGTCAAAGACACCTATACTGACAACCATACAGTTTTCCTCTCTTCAAAAGGTCAGCCTTCTCCGGTCAAGTGTTTCAGGGGTGTGCGTCAGGGCTGCCCACTCGGCCCTTCGCTTTTTAACATCACTATTGACCCCATTCTCCGGTCTGCACTCGCCCTCTCGGATCTACGTATCCCAGGCAGCGCTTAAGCTGATGTCTGGCTGGCGGCCTCCAACCCCGCGGCGCTACAAAGAATGATCGACGACCTTTCTGCAGGAGCTGCTGAGATAGGAGTCAAAATAAACCCCATCAAGAGTGACTCCCTATCCATAAAGGACGGTGCGGTCCGCAAGAACTCCTATAGTGTTGATGATGAAGCTTAGGACCCTTGCTTTGAATCGACCAGATTTCTAGGCAAGCCAGTGGGATTCGACGTCCTTCCCTCCCTTGCCACAGTCAACGACGTGTTCGGCCAGGCACGGGACGTAGCAGACTCCTATCTAGCCCCTTGGCAGAAATGGAAGCGCTTCTTACCTTCGGGCTATCCCGGCTTTCCTTCCCCATCAGGATGAGAACGCTAGCAGTCGGTGACGCAGATGACTTGGACGCATGGATGAGGGCGTTCAAAAAAGCGACGGGACTCCCTGACAACGCCTCCTCACTATCTTCTTGCGGGGAAATCTGGAGCTGGCATGGGCCTCCCTCAGTTTACGAAGGTGGTTCACTTTGCCTTCATTGCGGGGACCCTTAAAGCTGCTTACCTCTCGGGATATGAGTCAGAAGAGAATTGTCGCTAGAGGCGGGACGGTGGATGGCACTGGCAGACGTGGTGACTCTTGTAGATGCCGGATTGAAAGAACAAACCCTCGAAGGTAGGGAAGGGGTAATGGCTACACTGTCCTTTATGGTAATATTGTCCTCTCCCGAACTGCCGAGGACGCAAGCAGAACCTCCGTGCGACACACGTAAGGGCGTGGCTCCGCGAGAAGTTCGTGGGAGCGAGGCGGCTGCCCCCACAAAGTCCTGCGGCGCTGGGTCGAGGAGTGTCCCGTGGGAGATTCCAAGTACGAAGCGCGGTATCGCCTCTGATCCAGATTAGTCCCCCGGTCGCGGTTCGTTGCCACTGTTACTGAAGGGAATTACCCGTAAAACACCTGCGTCGCACTACGTTCATTTTTACTAAAAGTACCTGCAACACACGAACACGTGTTATCGAATCCGTCCCTCTTCTCCAGTTCTCGTTGTCACTTATTTTACTGTTGTTTTTTCCCTTTGCCGTGGGAGAAAGATGGATGAATGGGTCTGGCACCACGTAGTGGAAAGACGGTAAGGGCCGACGGTTCTCTCTGGGCCGTTCCCTATTCTCTTAATGGCCTAAGACGGATGAGAGGGAGCAATCAGAACAGGGATGACCTCAGTCATGGCAAACAGCAGTTTATTGGGGTGGTATACTTACATACACCTCACAGGCACCTGACGTAGCCCAGCCTCGCCAAGGGCTGTTCTCCGGAAGAGACACCTTGCAGCGGCCATCAGACGACACAAGAAGTGCACAGCGGTCAGGGGAGAGGGCGGGAAGCTGCTAGCAGGACCCCGGAAGGTCAATCTGAACTAGCGTGGTGTTTAACTGTGTGTTCGGCTAATTTTAATAATTATCCCTAAGAAATTTCTCATTTTTCTCTACATCCCTCATAGTAGTATTAAATGTTATCGTCGATTTAACAACTAACATCTGTTCTTGCGCTTCGCGGAGAAAAGATTTTTGGTCGCCTTCTAGTTCATTTATTTTCGTGGTATAATATTGTGGGTCTTCTGTATCTAATGTCCCGAATAGAATTTTACTTAGATGTCTTATAAAATTTAGAACTCTTAGAACGGTGATGCATTTGTTGCGGGTCTTGGGAAGTGAACTCTGTTGTATACCAAATCAAAAGCAAAGACAATCTGTAACACAATTTATTTTATTCCACAATCTTCTAAGAATTACCCAAATACACGTATGCCAGAGTCTTGATAACAGGAAGAATGTCCATCAGCCGGGTCGTTGTAAAATGTGGTACAGTCCAAATTCCAATAATCACGATCCTAACACCAAGCACGTTCACTATACACGAGGCCTCCGGCACTGCGGCCCTCCGTTCGGTGTCCTCCTCCCCGCCGGGGAGGGGTAGCTGCTCTGCCCCTTCCTGTTCCAGGTCGCCGGGTGGCGACGGGGCGCGCTCGCTGCTCCCTCTATTAGCGGTGCGGGTACTTCCTGGCCCGCGACGCCGCCGACGGTATTTCTGTAGCGTCTGTTCATACAAATACTACAAACTCTACTACTACTTCTTTTTAGTTCATCGAGTTGCTTAATTTTACTATGTACGGCTTAAACGATGCACATCCGGTGTAGTGATACCAAGTTTTATTTTTTAATGAATCGTAAAACTGTAAAGTGGATTTCGACATTTGCTTGAGTTGACTGAGCATTATCCTCGCTGGTTCTAAGTTCACGTACGTAATTAATTTCCATCTAGTTGAATATAATCTCACTTGTCCCCATGAATCAAAATATATCCCAGATGGGCTATCTATTGCTGTGTAAGTTAAGTCAAGAGAACATGCTACTCCTACGTATACTGCCAATACGAGGCTACTGGTCCACAGCGTCCTCATCCTGCAACGCGAAAAATCGTTTTACTCTGCATGAACTACCTGATCTTTACAGCTATTCCTAGTTTTCTTAGAGCCGGAGACTAACCTCAACGTAAGCGTATTATTTACTTTTTTGAACATTTTACAGATTTGCTTGAAAAGTTGCCCCCATGAAACATCCTCCTTAATCACAGAGGATAATTTGAGGTACTCCGTAAATTAAACAGACCTTTGTCACGAAAGCTTGTGCTACCGTCTCGGCTTCCCTATTTTCTATTGGTATTGCTATCAAATATTTTATCAAATTATCCTGGCAAGTTAAAATATACCGATTTCCTTGTTCGGTCAAAGGTAATATTCCTACAATATCTAAACTAATTTTAACGCACGGTTCTTCCTGCGTATCAGTTATTTCTAAGTCTTGCCTTGTCATCGGTCTGGTTGATTTGTTTTTTTGACAGATCTCGCAATTTCGAATAGAATTCTCAACGCCTTCTTTCATATTTGGCCATGAAATATACAATTTTATCCTTTGGTGTCCTACCGGGCATTCATGAAATTCTCTCATTATTGCTAATTTTCTTTCCTCAGTTAACTCGTCTACGGTAACTATCGAACATAATTGTGGATCCCTACTAAATGCGCCAGCGTTTGTATTTCCTTTTCCTGGCTTGTAATGAACTTCATAATAGAATTCCCTTAGCAGTATGCGCCATCTCAACAGTCTCTAACTCGGGTCTTTAACACTGAATATCCATGTTAACGACTGGGGATCAGTCACAATTGTGAAGTGCCTTCCTAGTAAGTATGGTCTAAAACGCTTACAACACCATATTATGGCTAGAAGCTCCTGTTCTATGGTGCTGTAATTTTTTTCCGCTGAAATAAGAGTACGACTAGCGTAAGCAATTGGCAGATCCTTTCCTATTTCGCCCTGACTCAAAATGCATCCTATAGCATTATTACTTGCGGCTGTAATTAAAAGAAATTTCTTCGAAAAATCTGGATACTGCAGTATGGGTGGATTTATTAATTTCAACTTCAAAGTTTCAAAAGCCTTTGTTTCCTCGTCTGACCATTTAAATTACTCTTTTGCAACAATTTTGTAAGTGGTTTGACAATTGCACTAAAATTTGGAATAAAGCGTCGGTAGTAACCCGTTAAACCTAAATAGGACTTCACTTCCGTTGCGTTTCTGGGAACAGGAAAATTCGCCACAGCCTCGATTTTCTTTGGATCTGGTTCTACCCATTTCTCTGATACTAGGTGTCCCAAATAGTTCAATTCTGTTCGTAAGAATTCGCACGTGTCAGGTTGGAGCTTTAAATTGTATTCTCTTTTAAATTGTATTTGCTTCTCTTTCTTCTTAACTTAAAAAGATGTTTTGCTTACCTGGTTTCGTAGGTTATGTATTTTTCTTCTAACCTCTGCTATTGAACATATACATTCCTCGCCCAATTTTCTTAATTCTTCCTTTTTGTGTCGGTTTTTGTAGTCTGGACTGCTGGTGTCCCACAGAGCACCAGCACACTCGTACAAATTAATAAGACGCATGGTCTCTTCACGTGTCCACTGTTTCTCGGACATACCGGCGCTCTCAGTTCACTAGCAGACGCTTCGAACACGTTTCGAAACCTGAGAGCAAGGATGTGCGAGTCCTCGCGTAGGCTTGTCCACTAGCGAGTAATACGTATGCTCTCCGCGATGCTCTCCGCGAGAAACGCTCTCGACACAAACTCGCGAGAGTTTAGCTCAAGTGGACACGCACCTTCAAATTTCTGTTCACGGGCCCCCTTCCTTTACGCCCCTTTGAACTTCGGTTTCGAAACTCTGTTCTCCGCATTGACCTCTACTGGTCATAATTTCAATACCTGGACCACTCTCGCTACGGATCCCGGCTTCACTATTACGACCTCTACCGGTCATAATTTCAATACCTGGACCAGTCTCACTACGGATCCCGGCTTCACTATTCTGACCTCTACCGGTCACTGTTTCTACACACGAACTTAAGGACGATTCATCTTCAACGCGACCTGTAGTAAAGTATCCGGAATCCCTCGATCGCGCAGGCATTCCTAGTTCCTGTTTCCCTGACTCCTGCGGTCTTTTGCCACATGTCCTATCTTCGAACATCGCGAGCATTACCTCGCTTCTGGGCATTTCCTTGCTATGTGCCCCTCCTTTTTGCAATTAAAACATACTATATTCACGTGGAAACCCGAATTCCTGGACGCTCCCGCATTTCCGCCTTGATTTTGTTTATTAATTAATTTTACTTTCCTATTAAATTGCTGAGTACCTATTTCTCTTATATTTGCTAGATAATATTGCACCTTCTTGTTTGAGTGCGATTTCTACTGCGTTTGATAGTAACATTCCCTCATCTTTTGCTCTAACAACCGTTTGAATTTTTTCATCAGCTAGTCCCTGGATAAAACACCTTCGGTAAATGCTTTAGAAGTGCTATCGCTCCTTCATTGTGACGGTCATCTAGTAATCTGGTTACTGCCATCGTTAAATCCACGGACATCGCGTCAATTCGACTGCCCCGACTTGCAATTCCTTCCGCGAAACCTTGCTTGCTATTAAACATTAGACATGCATAAAAATCAATTGTCCTCCGTATCATATAGTTTTCTTCCAAGATTGCCTGTACATGGCCCCAATTAGTGCGCTCTGATCGCGACAGTAATTTTGTTTTGGCATCCGGTAATTTTGGATTCTATAAATTTCAAGAAAAGCCCTTGCTGATTTGGATTTATCACAGCTAACGCGGTTTCTACATTGGCTATGAATTCCGGTAACTCACTTTTGTTTCCATCGCATGGTTTTAGAATTAATTTTAAGGCTTGCGGAATACTGAGATAAATTGAACTTTCCGCATCCGTAACACTTTCAATTTCAATGTCATTAGTATTATTAGCCATGGTACTAGCAATAATTTGTCACACAGTAATTGATAAGCGGAGCAGCGCGCAGTGAGTACGTAGCCTGCAGAGGCCGGTTATCCAGGGCTTACTCGGAAGTAGAAGGTAGAAAAAGACAGGGAACCTCGGCTGTATCTTCCTCCGATTCCTTCTTCAGCTGCTCAATTGTTGCTCGCCTCGGCTGCACTGCAACACCCGACGCCGGTCTCAAATGGGCGTGCACTTCGGATGAGGATTCCTCGGAGTCCAGAAGTCCGTCGTTCGAATGCTCAGCTGCAAGCCGCCAGAAATCCCGTCGCTGCCACCAGTTTTATGTCGTGTCCCGGGCCGTCCTCGGACAGCTGAGACGCGAGAATTTGCCGAGAGATGTGGGTGTTCTGGAGTTCGCCTTAGTTGGACAAAAACTCGACGAGTTGAATATCGAAGTAGCTCTTTAATGATCGAAAATTATAAGTTCTCCAAGTGACAAGTGCAGTTCCGCAAGCGTGCGTGCACCAGTCCTCCTCCCCAGCTGGTACGCGAGTAGGCCCCGAGTCCTTGTGAGCGACACATCTATGGGGCGGCGTCTGACTGACTCTCACGTGACCTTGACGCCTGAGCCCGCTGGGCGCAGCCGTCGAGCAACCACCACCTACAAATCCTCGAACGCGCAATTGGTTATTTTTTCGCAACAACACGCACAGGGAGCGAAATTAAAGACAATTTTGGTTGCTTATGTGAGCTATTTAATGCTATATAAAAAATGATACAGATAGAGGCCGAAAATCGCAATGCGCCTTTATGCTATTCTATGGAATTCATTATTTTTATAACACTAATACTATCAATTTGCTGTTTATGCATTACATTTACATCGCTTTAAAAATTCTCAAACACAGGAAGTGTACGGGTTAGCGATTTACTGCCTTTCCATTTCCCACCATTCAGTGTCCGAATGCCGCCCGCTGAACGTGGAGAGAGAGACGCGCCGATCGCCATTCTTGGTCGCTGGGCGGCCCGCCGCGGCGCGTCGAGTTGCCTCTGCCTAGGCGCCTCCCTCGTCTCACTTCTTCCGCAAGTTCACTATTGTTCCGTTCCACATTCGCTGCCTCTTGAGCGACTTTACCACTGCCTGCCCCGAGTTTCTTTTCGCGCCCACACCACAGGTTTAGTTCATAGTCTTTGCTGAAAGTTCCTTTATGCATACAACTGGCATTCGACATGAGGTAGTAAAAGTTCATTGTTGAATCACAAATTTGCAGAAACATTCGAACGTGGACACAGTAGTCACTTGTGAAGCATTACGAGTTATATAACTTGTACCTTTGAAACTCTTGCAGCCTCGCCCACTGTGTCACTCTTAAGGGAATTCGACACTGAAGTCTCACATCGACCGGTGTAGCGAAAATAATCTTTATTCGCGAATAACACCAGATCGTCTCTCGAAAAACACACTAGATCGTCTCTCGAATGACACGTCAGATCTCGCGAATAACACATTTTCTCGAAAACCTCCCCAAGAGTTTCTGCCGCTCATTCTGGTTCTTGCGAGGGCGCGGTTCTCCCTCCTGTGCATCTCTGTGCAAAGTCACCCCTTTCAAGTTTTCCAATCGTTTCAAAGTTCTTTTCCTGCTCTGTAACCTTACATGCTATTGGAAAATTAGGTCGACATCCCTTCCAGCACGAAAGCTTAGCGTCAATTCCTCATTAGCCTCAAATTCCTCGGGCACGCGTGTGCCTTCTTGTCTTGTGACTAATTTTCTCTAGAGAAAAAAAAACAACTTTTTCATCTGCTTCGTCATATACTTTGATGTGTGTCCCATCACATAACTTTATTAGTGCGTGTTCGTTCAATTGTATGACTATTAACCGGTGAGTAAGTCTGTCCCCTTCGGATACACACATTGCTGTTCTCTAGTACGTTGTACTCGTAAAATGGAAAAATCACCTCATGATTGCGAAGAGGACATGTTTGGGTAGCCTATGGAGAGATCCGGAAACACTATCTCGCGTGAACAATAACAATTTGAGTTCCATGTAACTAAGTGCTTTACGAAAACTGAATCCAGATTTGAAAAGACACAAATACCTGTTATAAACACTTAATTTGTTTAGTATTCACGTTGGTTTGAGATTTTGGGTTGCGTACTTCGACATGGTTGTGCAATTGTGTTTTCTAGTCTTTCTGGGCATTTGTGAAAAGTGCATTGGGAGAAACATTGGATTTTTCAGCGATTTTTTATTCCTCTGACCTACACGGTAACCGAAATACATTTGCTTTCTTAGTGAAGAAATGTTTTCTGTATAGGTGTGACTTTCAGATCAGCATTTTATTTGCTACAGAATCTGATAATTTTAGAACAATTTAAAGTGTTCATTATTTAACAGTTGCAGAGAGTTTCTAATTGATCCTAGAGATTTCATACTTTTTTCGGTCACTTTTTCTTTTATTTTCAACCAAAGAGTGTTGAGAGAAAAGTATGTGAGAATTGCGGACTTATCTTTTCTAAAAATGTACGTATGTTAGTGAGTGAATTTGATTATCACTAGTGATCTCCTAGGGGAATATACTAGTAGGTCCACGAATTGAAATGAAATTTTACAAATTGAAGTGTATTGGGAGAGTGATGGCTCACTCTCATCTGCCTGTAATACCATTCAACAGCAGAATGTAAGCAGAAAGAATGGATCAAGAACCAAACCCCGACGTTTTTAACTTTAAACAGTGAGATTGAGGATTAAAAAGGATTTTCATCTCCAATCAAACTTTGGCAAATGAAAATATTAGCCTGGATGAAAATAATACGGCGCTCCTACAGGCATTTTAACCAACAATTAGGAAATTAATATTACGTTTCTGTTCTTTTTGGGAGCGTACGAAACGAGCATTGAATGTTTCCGAAGGCAAAGGGACTGCTGCTGACAGTTCTGTTTTTAGTGTCTACAATGTCTACGGGAAGCTCTCTCTTGTTCTTTCTTAGAGTAGCGACCATTGTAAGATTTTTACACGCACATGTTCTTTCACTAGGGTAACTGAAGAAAAACAGTTGTCGATTGTTACGTTTCGACCGCTGTTCTGTATGGGATGAACCATCCGTCTAACGACACTGCTGGGACTGTTGTCGAGGGAGAATGGTCCTTCTGGCTGTCTTCCTGCATAGATTTCCATCTTTGCTGTATAGAACATCCTAGAATCTACCAGGGCGAGCACTTTAATTACGTATTTTGAAGGTTTCTTTGGCATATATTGTCTGAAGCTACATCTGCCACGAAACGACTCTAACATTTCATCTAATGTGACATACTCTCCGACACTATAACTTTCCTCACATCTGTGTACGAAGCCTTCAAATATTTCTCTGGAGCTAATTTGTCCGAAACCTTCCGCTCTTTTCTGGTGCGGATATCATCAAATCGCAGAGTACGGAGAAGTAAGTAGAATCTGTTATATCGCATGACTAAGCGAAAATACTCTGGTGCAATCATGGCAGTGGCCCAGAGGTCCTGTATATTTTGATGAGATGATTTTGTCACTCCAGCTAAATATAAAAGTCCAATAAGGGCCTTTATCTCATTCAAAGTTGTGTCCCGAACGTCTCGTTCACGAGAGTAATTTCCTCTCATAATTCTCAAACGATCGTTTGTAAAGTTCACAATTTCTGCAAGAACTTGATCGGGAAAAAACACTTCCCACGACTGAAGCACTGTTTCCGCATGTCTGGCAGTAACCCTCACGCCAGGAGGATGGATGACGATATTTTTCTTGCTTCTTCGCCTGTTTCGTGGAGGAGGATGAACGTTCCACACTGTGACATAATCTTTTCCTAAATAAAGCGGTCCACCGCCATAATTTCCAGGTTCGATGCTATCATTATCATCAGCCGAAACCTCGCTTTCACTGTCATGGTCACTGTTTGCGGCATCAGCGTCAGAATAATCACAATCACTGTCTTCTAATGTACAGTCCTTGTGTTCGTCCTCAGACTCTTCTAGCAGCCAACTTCGAATCTGCGCCTCTTTTTCCATCTTTCTGGATACTAAAAACACTGTAAACTTCTCGAAATTCACACAAAAATGCATTGCCCCGATAGTAAAAAAGTAGTCGCACGGATGGTCGCGGGTGAGCGCCGCGCTCAGTGACACGCACGCGAATGAAACAGCGCTTGGTAGACGGAAAACGATGATTCAGATTTCCGATAGAGGTATCTTATCGAACAGGAAGTTCTTTCAGCGAGCTACGCAGAAGCCCAGCTCTGGAGCGTCAACAGTGTGCCAGTGACAAATTTTTGAAATTCGAAGTGAGCCGTGCGACCAACGGCGGGTTAAAGTTCCACCTTCATTTAACCCAAACACTTTGCAACATACTTTGCGTCTTTTGCCAGCAATAAAATTTGTAGGCAGCTCTTTCTGGTGTTCATTGTAGTGTAAACAAGTGATTATTTATTCCTCTTTAGTTCTTGGACAAGTGGTGCACTTGTGAACCAATTGTCAGCCACTACGTTTCTTCCAGTTTCGTGAAGGTGCTCCGAAAAACGCATAACTACATCGAAAGGGGAGTTACTCAAAGAAAATAGTCTCCTGCCATGTCTCCCCACATACAAGTACTTGTACCCTCTAGGTTGTGCAGATAATGAATTCTTGAATCCACTGAAGCGAACATTTTTATGCTGTATCGATATACTTTGGAAGGAATGTGTCTTTAAGCTTCACCTTCCAAGGAAAGACGGCAACGTCTCATCAATTGTTACGTTTTTTCCTTCAGAGAAACATTCTTTACATCTCTTCACGAATGCATCAAATTCATATAGCAGCTAAGTCTTTTCTCGGCATACGTGTGGCCTTATAGTCTTTTCTCGGCGTACGTGTGGCATGTTTATATATAAGACTTTTTTTTTATTTCAAGAAATAAGAAAAGAACAATTTCAAGGGCATTGTAATGTTTATTTATTGAACAAAAAAACAATGTTGAATGCAAACAGACTAATTGACATTTTAAATAATTACATATTCATTTTTGGTGATACTGCACAAAAGTTTTTCTTTCCATGTAGACATAACGCTACATTACATTTGGAGCACTTTATTCGTGACTTTGCATCCACACATAATTTACACCTTTGTTTGTTGTTCATGTGCTCTGGCCAGTGACCAATTTCATCAAATCTTACATCATTGACAGGTGCAGGATGAACAGCACGTTTCCTTGGTGGTTGCCCAAAATCATCTGCTTCGTTGCTTGGACGGCCGCGTTTCCTTTTGACAACTTTTCCACTCTGAAGTAATGCATTAGCTATTTCTAGTCGAAACATCACCAACGACATAGGCTTTGCTTTCATCTGCTGACAGTTTCGCTTATACAATAGTCAAGCATTGACTACACATATATCAGTAAGGTGGTATATTATTCGTAAATAATATCTTTTCACTCGCAGATTTATTCGGTATAAAGCAACCAGCATGTCCAATAGGTCGACACCATCCATAAACTTATTGTATTCTCTTACAATAGCGGGTCTAGTTACATTTATGTAATGTTTGTCTTTCACTGACCATCGCCTTTTTTTTATTTATTTATTTTATTTTATGTCAAAAACAGTGAAAACTGTGTATGACGTGCTATGGGAAGAAGTGAATTCTGTGCACGTTTTCAAAATTCTCTGATCCCTACACTAAGTCATATACTACTTGAATTTTGAATTAATAAAAATAATAAAAAACGCTCCCATGTAATAAAATATATTTTCAAGGATAAATAAGTAATAAATTTTGGGCTCTTATCCATTATGTCCTTCGTCAAGGAATAATACTTTCTGCCCCGACAACATGGAAACAATAATTTGAATAACTATATATCCCACTGAATTCTAGAAGTCGTACTCAGATAATGAAGTTAACATATATGTACAGAAGCAAAACAAGGGGCCATCTGAGCTCTGAGCTCATTGGAGCAGGGAAACTGGACGAAAAGCCTGATCGAGATGGAGGTCATTGACTCAGAAGCTGCGATACAATACTTGCTACATATTGTTTAGAATTATACAATCCAAATGATAAATACATTATTAATCTTATTACAAATTATTATTAATCTTAACTTTTGTGTCATTTTCCATTGTATCTGTGGAATAAAATTCTCTAATTGTTTTAAAATAAATGTTTTGTCCATTTTATGAGTATAGAAAATAAACCGGACATTGCAGCGTGGCGTTACTGCCCATTGTTTTACAGTACCCAACCAGGAACCCGTGATGTCTGGAATTCGCTTAACCTCCGTAACTTCACGGTGCGTAGTTTAGGAATTCGGCTAGTGATGCCGGATCAACCATTCAAATCTATTATGCCCAACTTGTTGCCATCTGATTCAAACTTCTACACATTTTCATCATTTTATTTAAATCGTGGGATCCTAATTTTTGTATTTCAATGTGTGGTAACCTTTTACAAATTTTAACAAAAAAAATTAAGATTAGACCGATTTCTATGACGTAGAATGTTTCAAACTTCATACCAATCAGTAAGTAACCACCTAAATGCAATATAACAGCGTCATGAAAATATATAAAATGGTAACCATTCGTCGTATTTTAAGAATACAAGTTACGTAAATAAATATATGACTAGAGATAACCCGTTAATATTGGGAATAAATCTAACTTCTATGTTTACCCTGGCAATACCAATGTTTAAAAGATCCCATGTAATACCAATGAAGGGTTGACCGCTTGAATTTTGATATTTTTCGATGATTTTGATAAATTAATACATTGAAATCAACATACTTATTAGATTTGTCGCTCAGTAAATGAAAGAAATATCGACTTTTACTCAATATTTGACAAATGATAAAACCTATTACATTTCCATTTTTAAAAAAACCTATTACATTAATATATATTACATAAAACAAGAAAAATATCACTATGTAAAAAATTGAAAACTAAAAAAATTAAAGGTCATCGCATGTTCATTAGAGCCGCCCCTGCTTTGGTAATGCAATAGAGTTCATTATAATCAGGGCCATCTTTGGGTTTGAAAGTAGCCGAGGCACTCAGAGATTTCGGGGCCCCTAATTCTTAGTTCAACAAATTACGTTCTGGCAATCATAAGTTATTAAAAATTGAATATTACACAGATAATAAGCATTTTGATTCCTCTTTTTAAGGAAGAAAACTAAAAAAATTAAAGGTCATCGCTGTTCATTAGAGCCGCCCCTTTTGGTAATGCTAGAGTTCATTATAATCAGGGCCATCTTTGGGTTTGAAAGTAGCCGAGGCACTCAGAGATTTCGGGGCCCCTAATTCTTAGTTCAACAAATTACGTTCTGGCAATCATAAGTTATTAAAAATTGAATATTACACAGATAATAAGCATTTTGATTCCTCTTTTTAAGGAAGGATTTGTAAAAAAAAAAGTAGATAAACGGAATTAAATAGTATCTTTAATCTCTGTATTTTCTATAGTAATATTTTACTAATAACTCTAACAATAGTAACAATAAAATATGATTAAAAAACAACACAAGCAATATTTACATAATAAGATCTAAGTAACAAACAAACTAAGCATTTGTCAATGGTACGTAGTTTCGCACGCACGAAGTCAATTACATCGTCGAAGATCAATTCGTTCAAAATATCGTACTCAATGTTTAATAAAGCTAACGAAGAAAGTCGTTCTTGAATCATATTACTTCCTAATTCATTTTTTATATACTTCAGCTTTGAAAATGAGCGTTCACCCGTACAATTAGTGATCATTAACGTTACGAAAATTCTTAACGCTATTTCAATGTTAGGAAATGTCTCTTCAAGATTATCTTTTTTTAACAATTTATACATTTCTGCGCAAGATACGGTGCTGTTTGTTGGATTTTCAATGCGAAGATAATGTTGAAATTGAAAACACTCGGGTATGAGCTCTTGTTCATTGACATCTGTGTTATAAAACTCAACAAATTGTTTACATTTATTAGACAATTATTTCTCATCAATAAGTTTTAATTCTGATAAAAATTGAAATCGTTTACTTATAATACTGTATGATTCAGCTCTTATATTCAATTCGCTTATTAATGTGTCGATAATAGGAAAATAAGTTTGTAATTTAAATTTTTCTTTGGCAGAAAAGATGACTTCGTCTGTTTCTGAGTCAAAATAAGTTACACGAGAACTTCTGTTTGTCACACGCGAATTTTGATATCCTGAATCGAGAAACTTTTCTTTGGCGATTGTTTCAAATTTATCAAATTCATTTCTCATGACATGCAAACAATTGATCAATGATGATATCAGCTTTGAAGCAACATCCAATGAAAGATTTTCTTTTTGCAACGTTTTGTTCGTTTCATTGACTTTTAAAAGTACAGCACTCCAGACTTCGGTTAAAATAATATTCTCTAATTTTTTTCATTTTCTTAGCTATAATGTAGGCTTCATTTAGCGTTTCTGCTGGATTTTCTTTATTATTTTCAATAAATTCCAAAGCTAATATAATCTGAGAATAACCACATTTTAAAGCTGAGACTGCATCGTATCTAGCAGACCACCTAGTATCAGATAAACTTTTTACTACTTGATATTTTCCCAAGAATTTTGTTAATATATCCCAACGATGTGTTGAACCCGAAAAGAAGTTGTACAATTTTTGTACAAGTTGGAAATAACTCGTTGCTGTCATCACGCAACCAGCAGCTTTAGCCCCGACTAAATTCTGCGAATGTCCAGCACAAGGAATGAAAATAGCGTATTCACATAATTGACGCAATCTTGCTTGTAGTCCTCAGTACGCACCTGACATATTCGCGGCATTGTCGTAAGTTTGACCGCGGCAATCATTAATTGTTATCTGATTATTTTCGAGAAAAGCTAAAACCGTATTTATTAAATATTCGGAACCATGTTCTTGAATAGGTATGAACTCTAAAAACCGTTCAATCGGTGTATTACATATCGAATCGTAAATGTTAACTGATCAACATGGTTGCTATCAGGAGTAGAATCAATATTAATTGAATAATACTTGGCCTGTTTCAATTCAGAAAGTATTTTTAGTTTTACTTGTTTACCCATAATCTCAATAAACTCATTGCAAATGTTCGCTGATAAATACGACACGAATCCTTTTCCTGGATTACCATATTTGTTCAAATGCTCTTTAAAAAATGGATCAAATTTGCTAATTAGTTCTAAACAATCCAAATAATTTCCATTCTGCTGAGAACCAATTATTTCATTATCACCACGAAACGGCAGTCCGCGGCCAGCAAGAAATTTGATTGTTTCAACAATTCTAATCAAAACACTTTTCCAATAACTGACTTCTTCATTGAATCGGACAAGTATTGATTCATTTACAGTACCCACTTCTTACTTCGAACGATGTAATCCATAGTTGCATATCTATGCCGCAAACTGTTTTCATGTTCAGTAATTGCACGGTTCAAATTTTTCCAGTCGTGAAACCCGTCCGGAGAATTAAACGCCGAATCGGAAGATGCAAAAAGACGGCATGCAAAACAGTATAACGCATTTTTAGATGGCGAAAATAGAAGCCATGATCTACGGACCGTTTCACTGTTTTGCAATTTACGTGTAAACAGATTTAGTAAGATGTCTAATTACAATTTTCCCATTTCCATCTTCGTACTTTCTCGCTGTTTTTGAAAAATCACAATCTTTATTTTGAAAAAAACATAGGTCCTTTCTGAATCCAAAAACATCGATCTTATTTCATTCGCCGGAATCGTTTGATGTGCACCTGGATACTTTTGAAGAAGTCAGAGCATCACCTATATTTTCAGATGAGAAACATTTCTCATGCAATGAAACATCTTCCAGATGAGAACTACCTTCGGAGGTACCTGATTCTGGCCCCATTTTCTGGTTTTCTGATCGATTAATTTCACTCGGTGTGTCCAAGAGAATTTCTGGTGTATCATTTGAAGATATACATGTATTTACTGATTTTGTAAAGAAAGATGTCAGTTTGCGTAATTTTTTAATCCTTTCGTTCTCCTCAATCGCTTTTTTTCCTCTTAGATGCACCGCTTGGATATGTGCGTTTCGACATGGTACCAGTAAAATGAAATACCAATGAACTCTAGAAGAAAATACAATATACTGTTATACAAATTAGTTTATTTACAGATACTTTCTGCATGCGTCAAATTCACAGTTCACAAAAGCAAACATTTTCGGTGCTTTCAATTTTTTATAATGTCACTTTGCATGTTAAACATTGAGTTGATATTTCTTAATCATATTGATTTTTTTTATTAATTTACACTTGTTATATGTTATCATATTTGTATATAAAATAATATTTTTCTCTCAATGATTGATTCGTTAATATATAATTCTTAAATACTCTTAATTTTCAACCATGAAACTTTATTATACAAATTATAATATAATAAAATTATACACTTTTTAATATCCTTTAATTAATTTTTATTTGTTTCTCTATTTTTAAATTCATTAATTATAGTGTTATAGTATTGTTATTTATTAGTTATAAAAATATAATTTTATTAAAATAAATAAACATTGTGGTTTACAAAATTATACATTAAAATGTAATTAAATGTATCTTAAACTTACATTTTTTAGTGTGTTCCGTCGTGGGTTCAAATGATATGATAAACCTTTGAGATGTTAATTATGTAAAGATATTGTATTTTATATTATACTTATGACACTTAACAACTGTATTGCACTTGCTCTTCATTCGACTGCAAACAATTCATTTTCAATATTTGCCGATTGCTGCCAAGCAATACGAAGGTCGTTTGATAAGTCTGGTAAATTTCTATGAAAGAGCGCGCATTGTTGTTAAACATGTGCATTGTTAGAAAGAACGATTCTTTGTAGACAGCTGTTTGACTTGGCGACAGACTTCGAAAACTGAACTGATCAAATTATAAGTGACATATTTTATTAATCTCTCGACATTTGTACCATTGATGTTAGAAATATATAATATTACTTTAATCGTGAACATAAATTAATTCAGATGCAGTCTATATTGGTTCCACTCAATATATTTAAGTTAATCAATATATATGTAGTAAATATCACAATTTTTCAGTTTTGTTATATATTTTTTATTATCTGTGGGGGCCCTTTGATCATGGGGGCCCTGAGGCACGAGCCTCGTCTGCCTGTGCCTAAAGATGGCCCTGATTATAATAAATAATTTTAATTCTTTAATACTAATTTACAGTTCTTCAATTTAGAAATTTTATTTATCAAATTCTTTGAATATACTTTAGCACCTCCCTGCAAAATGACTATGTTGGAGAACAGGATTTTTATTATTTAATTTGCTTTACTAATAATTTGACAAACTCCTTTTGATTGTTGCCCCCACGTAAGAAATAATTATTGCATGCAATTTTAAAGCATTCATGCCGAACATTATTTTATTCCGATTCAATTTTCATGAAGGGTTAAGAACATAAAATGACCGTGTAACAATTAAATCAGACGAGGTTTATCTCGAGAAATGTTGTACCAAGATGGTGTAGCTGTTGTAATTAATGCGCCGCATTTTAATCTTGAAAATGGATTGTCACCCAGTACAAATATTTGATTCCATCGGCCTTTCGTTATCCAGATGCCCTAACTAAGCGATAGAATCGAACATTTCATTCGGAACAATTTAACGAAAGTCTAGCGATCAGCATTCGTATAAACGACACAAGTGTTCTCGTAAGCGCATTATTGAAATCAAATGCTTGTGCGTGCAGTATTACTTCCATCAATATATTGTATTTTTTTAATATTAAAGAAAACGAAACACTCAAGTTATTGACTCAGTCCTATGCTACAGCTCTGCTGAACATGAGCGCTTGAACGGTTGCAGTGAATTTTGCTTCGAGTTTTTATTTACACTCATATTTGCAAATAATATAATACGCATTACTTACAGTTTTTCTCCTACAAACACTTTTGAAGCTCTCTCAGGTGCAATAGGAATTACTCCACACAACCAAAACGAAACCCCAGTTTTCAACCGTCAGTTGTGAAAAAGTACTTCATGGTAAGATGGCCTCATGTCCCTTACTGTGTCAGTAGGCTCAACACCAGCATAGGAGGACATTAGATGTACACTTTTATTGTCAAACCACTTGACACAAGCAATGTTCTGTTCATGTACTTTAACATCACTAGATCCGCGCTCTGCCATCTTTAGAGTTTTGTCTGAAGCCATTACACATCCGGTTAGGTCGAACGGTGCAGCAAGTCCAGATTCATTTCTCTTTGAGCGCCAACAACAATGGATGTGAAGAAAACCAATTGTCAAATGCAAGTTTATAGTTTTTGTTTTCTGGTATATTTTGTGCCAATCTGACAAGTATATCGCCACTAATTCCCATGCTGGTATCGCTAACCGTACCTTTACCAACATGTATTTCGAAATCATGCAACATTTCACTACTGCTTGTAATTGCAAAGACTTTTATTCCCCATTTATGGGGTTTGTTTTGAACATACTGCTTCGATGAGGAACGTCCTTTGAAAGGGATAATTATCTCACACTCAAATGCTCCTCGATTTCCACTTTTTTCAGGTTCCTTTTCAAGGCTGTTATGAAAGGACGAATTTTTGAAAAGTCTATCATGATTTGGGTCATCTCTGGGTAAAAGATTATCATTATTTGTGAAATGAATGTATGTTTGTTTGTATGTATAGTTTGTCAAACCTATTCCTTGACATTACTTCTGCAATCTTCTCAATTCTGCTGTGCTGCGTCCAATAAAATCGATGGGATGGGACTTTTATTACACCACTCATTATGTTTATGTCAAAAAATTGTTCTATTTCAGAAGAATTTGTGTTGATACTGCTTCCTCTTTGTTGGGTAGCATATATACGTAGGTGAATCAAATATAAACAAGACTTTATTTTTAAAAATATTATTTTTATTTTAAGTGCAAAAAAGTACATATCTTATTTTTCTACGTAGTCTCCTGCTTTAGAAACACATTTTTCCCAGCGGATAGGCAGCTTCCCAATTCCTTCCATGTAGAAAGATGCAGGTCGTGTCTGCAGCCAATTGCGCACGTAGGCTTCCACCTCAGCATCACTGTTGAATTTTTGACCTCCCAACGCTTCCTTGAGAGGACCAAACACATGAAAGTCACAGGGTGACAGGTCTGGACTGTAAGGAGGGTGGTCCAGTGTCTGCCACCCCAGTTTCTCCAATTTTTCCCTGGTTAAGGCTGCTGTGTGGGGGCGAGCATTGTCATGGAGAATAACCACTTTCCTCATCGGTAGGTCTCGTCTTTTGCGGCGATATGCAAGTCGGACCTCGGTCAAAATGTCGCAGTAGTAGGCCGCATTGATTGTCCTGCGGTCATGCAAAAAATCGAGGTGCAGCAAACCACGCTGGTCAAAAAAAAAAAAAAAAAAAAAAAAAATCGTAGCCAAAACCTTGCCAGCCGATAGTCGTGACTTGGCTTTCACTGGTCCTGGTTCTCCTTTTTTTCTCCACTCCATACTCGCTTGTTTGGACTCAGGGGTATAGTGGTGCACCCAAGTTTCATCACAGGTGATGATGTGAGTCAGAAATGGGTCCCCTTCTTCCCGAAATCGTGCCAGAAGACGCTCACACACCTGAAGTCGATTCAATTTCTCTTCTGCTGTGAGAAGGCGAGGAACCCACCTGGCGCACACCTTACGGTACCCCAGCTCCTCTGTGAGTATGGAGTAAGTGCTCCCATAACTTATTCCGATCTTACTTGCAATTTCAGAAGTGGTAAGACGCTTGTCATCTTCAATAAGCCGTCTAACACAGCTGATGTTGTTCTCTGTAATGCTGGTGCGGGGTCTGCGATTATGGCTCTCATTTTGAACATGATGACGACCACCCACAAACTGTTTATGCCATGCAAACACTCTGGCTCGCGACAGTGTCTCTTTCCCGAACTGGGCAGTCAATCTCCTCAAGATTTCTGCCGGTTTTACGCCTTCTGCAGCGAGAAACTTGATTACAACACGTTGCGCAATCGACGAGTGTGCCTCTTGCTCCGACATCGTGACGGTTGGCACTGAGCGAGTCGAGGGGCCGGGCTAACGGTCTTCCCCCACTCCTGACAAACCTACCTATCGCCAAACGAAGCGGGAACGTTCTCCCACCACTATTGCGCCCGAACGGCCGAAAGTCTTGTTTATATTTGATTCACCCTCGTATTTGTCTCCTCTGTCATATGTCTTATGTCATCAGAGAAAAACAATTTGAAATATTGCAAAGGTGACAGTAATTCATCAGGCTCTCTAAATTTAACATCACATTCAGTGTCAAGATTACATAAATGAATGTCACTGTTTTTCCATTTTACCACTGTTTTTCTTTTGAACAAGTCCAAATCTTTGTGCTAATGGAATGTCTTCTACGTCAGAACTATTACCATATGAAGTACTCGTTGTAGGTCTGCTTTCAATTGTGATATTAGTCTGTTTGTTCAGATGGTAAATCAGTAGGAGATTCTACATTTCTCCTTAGAACTGCTTCCAAAACATTTTCACAATCATCTGAAAATTCACGTAATTCCTCACAATCGGAGACATCACCATTCTCCAAAAGTTCCAAAATATCGTCACTTGATAATCTGGACATCTGAAACACATGTAATATAATTAATTTTGAAGTTGTGATTTCCCGCACATAACTTCATTTTGTAACATACTTACTTCCCACTGGGTCCATATGGAATCCAAAACTAATCACGTCACAGCATAATACATTTCAACATTGCATAACTGCTAAATTTATATTATCATTATTACAAGTACATTTATAACATATTTTTGTAAGACTGCAATAAACAATATTTTACATCGAAATTATTATTTTCATACGAAGCGCAGCTGATGCAATGGCGGCAGACACTCAGTTGTTTACAACGCTGTTGAATATCACGTGTTCCAACAATAATCTCTTTGTTGCCATTTACTTGATTTGTTTCATCAAAGTTGACATAGTTCATCGTAAAAGAGTTTATGATCAACTTCTATGATATTTACTATGAGTCCTTTCTACAATAAGTACATTGTGATTACAATGTAAATGTGTTGTATTGGACAGAACCTGTAATTAGAGTAACATATTAATTAATTAGAACCCTTATCCTAAATAAAGGAAGTTAGTTACAATATTTACAAAATTGTACAGTATTGTCGCGTTGGGCATTTCTACATTCTAAAGTATTTACAATAGTGCAGTGTGCAGAGTCGTGTCTTGCGTTATTGAGTGTTTACTGCACACACTTAGTTCACTCGCGCGAGTTGGGCTGACGTGCACTCTGGTTCCCAATGTGGCGGTCATAGATGTCCCGCGAGTGGCGTATGGCCGCCGCAATGGATGCTTTCCGTAGTGTGTTCACGAAAGATTTGTGTGCGAGTATTTTGAGGGCAGCGTCGTTCGCACTATCCCAGGCTCCTAGAGCACCCACGACGATGGGGAGGATCTTCGCAGATCTCGTGATTCCCTTGGCGTGAGCGAGGGTGGGGGCGTACTTACGAAGTTTGTCTTCGCGGGCTTTGTCCATAGCGTCCCTGCTTCCCTCATATGGGCAGGTTACGTCGACAATTAGGAGCTCCGAGGCTGATCTGTTCTGTTGCACTAGGTCAGGCTTTAGCCCATGTGGTCCCCTATAAAAAACACTATAAAGCCATGGTGCCACGTTGAAACCGTGAGCGACCGCGGTTGCCGAGTAAATAAAAAAAATAAAATTAACGGGTCCATTTGGCCCCGTTGGGCTGGAAAGGGTTAAATGAATCGTACAACAAATTACATTCAGATGTAAACGAAATTCGTTACCTTTGCGGTATCGTAAAATTCTGCTAGTAGCTAGATCAATGCGTTATTTATTTTTCTTCAAAAAATGTTAATTTTAGCGAACAATCAAGATGTTCTCGTGATTATTCGCCCCTCAGTTTCACGGCTTAAATGTTTACTACTGAAACCAGTACATGACCAAACACCCCTCTAATTTAAAAATAGAACGTATGTAAAACAGAATTTCTTTGTTCGCAACCTATTGACCAGGACGCTGTATCACACCACGTCATGAAAACATTAGCTTCCCTTCCTTGCTGGTGCCGCTTAAAAGATCTGGTAGTGGCGGAATCAGACTTCCTTCCGTTTCACAGCATCTGTTCTAAATAGAAATGTTAAATTATGAGACTGGTGATTACTTGGACCATTTGTATGCTGGGTCCACGTAACCCCATTTTTAGGTTATTAGCACTACTCATTTCATCATTACGCCGTATTCAGTGGTTAGCTACAATTATATATACTTCAGGAATACATACGAAATGTAAATTTCATCCTAACCACTGAACTCAAAGATGTAAGAGCGGAAGTTTGTAAGATACAAAAACACATCGTGTTTACAAGTCACATCACCTCGTATAAATCGAAGTGGGATCCGCGGAACAATCTGCGACGATTCAGGCAATACCCAGTGCTGCTATTTCGTGTTCGGGAATCACGTGTCTGCCATCAGGGCTGTAGACCCCGGATTCATGTAAAACATTTTTTTCGTTTGGGTACAAATACCCCTCCCCCGGGCTCAAGTAACCCCGTGTAACAGTAATTTGTTTCTTGTTAAAACACTTTAGCATATATGCTCAGGCTATGAATGACAAAAATTGCTCAACATATTTTCACGATTGTCAAACAACTTTCACATTTTGCCAAATTCTTTGAGGCTAACGTTGGAGAAACACATGACGGCACCGACAATGATTGCTAGTAACACGCAGTAGCAGGTGTTTTACCAGTGGTGTAAGCTACATTTGTTGCCATCAAGGGATAAATAAGTGAAGGGGATAGTGTCGAATCAGCTAGGCGCTTCTGCCGCGTATTTAGGACACGAATGTCAAAAAGTCGCATCATTAAATTATCCAGACAGTACTGGAATAACGTGCGAGTAAAGTTGGCTGGCAGGATCTTGAAGGTAACTAAGACACTTTGGCTTTGACAAAGAAGTGAATTTATTTACAAGTTCAATACATATGACTGGCAAGACTTAAAATTAAAATGTGAACCCGCTTGCAGGGCTCCCTGTGTATTTATGTGCCCCCAAGGGCGCTTATCATAACCAAGGAGGGGAATGAATCAGGAGTGACGCTGCAAGATGTATTTTTATTTATTTCGAATTTTGGTTGTATAAATGGAAATTTTGGGATGTGTAAGGATGGACTTCGGAACTCCTTGACTCAGAGTCGATGTGAGTCAGTCTCTTCATTTCCTCGTTCGTCATTGCGAACCTTAACCTTGTTTTCCGGGCGTCCGCGACGCCGCTGTGAAATATTGATTTAAAACTGATATGATGCAGGGATGGCCGCTGGTGTTGCAGTAGCGGGCGGACATGTCGTAGGTATCGGACTGAAAAATAACTAGAGTAGGGCTGAAGTGTAGTTTTCTCTTTGGATTGCCCACAAAGATCATGCAGCGCGTATTTGGCAAGGGCAATAACGCGCAGCAGCTCTCTCCTGCAAAGAACGGTACGTTTCGTTGCTTCTGTAAGAAACGATCTCAACAGTACGTCTTCTTTCTTCCTTCTCACCCTTTTTAAGAAGTTTCCATTTGATATCTTGACAAATGGACACAGCCTTTTAACCAGTTTTATGGAAAAACTTCCAAACCATTCGAAACTTCAGGTGCACTTCTCAGCTAGATCGTCTGGAAGTTGCATACTACAAATCCAATTGTCAAAATATATTTTGCAGTTCTGATTAGATGGAAGAAAAGGATACAGGAGTTTTTAATTCATATCATCTTGCTTTATTAATTCTTATCATCAGTCTTTAATTCATAAAAACAATCAGTCTTTAAACATTGGTTATTATGATTACCTGCTATAGATTTGGTAATTTGCATGTATTGAATTTGTCCCGAAATTCTGTGTTGTTTGAAAATCATACAATTTGATATTTGGTTCGTTATCTGAGCAATGTAAGAGGTATTTGGATTGGTGAGCAATGCGTGAAACGCAAAAGATGGTTCTTAAATCTGAAGACCCTACATGTTTAATTGTTGGTACCATATTTTGATGAACATAGTAGCTTGGTGGATATTGGCAAGTTGGTCTTATTGTTGGTGTAATTTTGTAATAGCTTGTTTGTTATTTGGAAATAGTAATTTTAAATTAATGTGAATTTTCGAAGTTATGACTGGTATAAAAATTGTCATTGTTTTTCACGTGCAAAATTGCGAAACTTCCATAATTGTATTGTTAAAATGTGGAAATTTTTGGTATTTTTATTGCAGAGGAGTTGAGAACTATTTATTTCCCAAAAGAAGCACAAGTGTGCCTGCGCTGAGCATTTTGAAATGTAATGTTGGTATCTATTATGTATAATGGAAATTTTAAATAAACGAAATTAAAAGCGACTTCTTTACTTACGTTTCAATTGAATGTTCCTTTTCCTTCCTTGAGAAAATTATTTGAGTGTATCACCAATGGGAACCCGTCAAATTTTGAGAGCTGAAATATAAGTATAGTACTGTGTTCAGATATACGGTCCACCCGAAAAATTAGAAAGCATATGGAAATAAGACGTAAGTACTAGTTTTTTTTTAATTTTATTTTTAACGTTCAAGATTCGCATCTTAGTGTAACTTTTTAATATCAGAATAATTCGACATTAAGCTGCACAAAAACAATCAGGATTGCTCCCCGACAAGCCATATGGAATTTGTGGTGAAAAAGAGTTCTCGGCGTGTTTTTTGAGGGATGTTTCTTTATCATATCCTTTATTATCATTATCGCTTTCATCTCTTTATTAGATCGTTCACGGGCATTAATATCTTCAGTAGTTGAAGGGCATCTAAACCCCTGTGAATAAAATAAAACAAACTCAAGATCGAGAAAACAATCATGATGCCAAACTTCAGGGGTAACTGCTGGTAGGGATTTCAGCGTTTGCTACGATTACCTTTTTTTGGGAGGGGATAATGCAAACGTCCAGAGGTCGTGCAAAATTAATGTTAACTTATTTAATTTCTCAAAAGAGGTAATGTTTGTCTTATTGAAATATAATTTTTTCTTGGGCTTTTCTTAACCCTTCTATGAATAATGGTACTAAAGACAAGATTTGAATACAGACTTTGCTCGCTTGTAACTAATCACATCGGCAAACTAGCTTCTGATTTGATAGTACTGCTGACGAAATAACTAAACCCTCATTTCTTCTGCAAATAGAAAACAAGCGCGGTAAGTGTTAACAAAAGGGCGACTTTCGAAACAATTTTTCAAAACTCAAAATAAGGACAAAAAAGCATATGAAAATAGATTTCCGCGCGAACATCGCTTTTATTGAACAGGAACAAAACTACAAGCACTGCGAATACAAAAACGAATACTGTAATTTTACGATGCAACACTAATTATAGTAATTTCCATGAAAGCTTTACAATAGCTTAGAATGTACAGAAGCGCTTACATTAAAATCGGGAGGTAACGTATAAGTTAAATTCGCCTCCTAAGAAATTAAGTTGAGAGACTGTGATCCAACAAGAAAATTAAACACCAAAATGCAAAGATATCAAGGATTGAAACTTGTGAAACTCGTCAACGAACGTTTCTGATAATGCATATCTTGTCGGGAGGTTATGATTTTCGACGCGGGGCAGGGAGACGCGTGATTAGAAGCCATGCCCGTACACCTTGTCAAGCTCAGTCGGGAGTGAGGGAAATTACCCTACGCCAGGAACAAGCGATCCCAAAATCGTAATCTACGCTGACAGCTAAAGCCCCCCTATGTCCGGCTGACACGACTAAATGACGTGTCACAGGCATAGAGAATTTAAAACAAACTTGCAGATGCTTTCATGCCAATTGCATTACATTAATAGAAATTCCGTATTACTAAGATTTTTTTCTTGCATGACGTGCCAAACCGTTTCGTTCATACGTTGGAAAGGTTCCGTTTTATGCTGTGTAAAATACTAATCAACTTCTCGGGCCGGAGAAATTTTCTGGTTTAGACAGATTTTACTGTGCTTCCTGTTAATCAGTGTAAAATAGTTAACTTATGTTCTCTGGAAACTTACTACAGGCGATGTCTTATTCACTCCGAGGTGGGTCGGTCCATGTCCTGACGGGATGCAGGGAGGGCTCTCAGGTATTCCGTTCTTTCACGAGTCATGTTTCTTCTCCCCATCGTTCATTCTCGTTCTTTTATAACATCCTGTGTCTTCTCTTCCCCTTCTGTTTCACTGGCCCATCCTGTATGCTGAACGCCTACCCATGTGTTTCCCGTGCAAGGCGACCCGCGTCAGAGAGATTGTGTGTCCTGGCGGTTGAGGTCTTTCCCAATTACTCCTTGTGCTACTGCTTGGCTAAGTTAGGTTTTTTTACGTATTTTGGAAAACGTTCCTTGTGGGTCTCAAAACATTCGCTTTGGCGACAGATTCTTCTAGACGATCGGTCGGGAGATAACCCACTCCCGTTCAATCGGCTTGGAATAGGTCCTGTACCGAATTCAAGGGTGAGCGGCGGGATCCACGGCGGTGCAGCGGTGTTATTCCCCCACTATATCACCCTGGCACGCCGATGGAGTGTCCTCTTGCTGGGCTCCTTGGTGAGTGGGGACCACGGGGATGAATCTGGTATCCTCTCCTTGGATAACAAACCTCCCCTGCCATCTTCCGTAAGGAAGAAATGTATAGGTGAAACTGTGTGAATCTAGACAGTTTCTTTTGCAAAGAGTTGGATAGACCAACAATGCGCCGTTTCCTTGCCATGTGTAGAAACTACGGTGAAACTATGAAGAGTGCAAGCCCTATCAAACTGGTCATAGAAATAGAAATATTTGGCAAGTTTGAGGCGGTGGTTCGCCTGAGAAACATCACAAACTTTCGTGAGTGCCGCACTGTCGAGCAGAAAAAGAAACACGCAGATCTAAGAGAAATAGCTGGCCTCCAGGTGCGTGTGTCCACCCACCCGAACTTAAACCTCTGCAATGATGTAGCGAATCACGAGGGCTTTGCGTCAGAAACGGAAGACCCGAAAGGCTTCTTTTAACCTTATGGTATGACTGACAGTTACAGGATCCAGCGGAGAGTGAATAGGGTACTCACCCCTACATCAACGCTTATACCTTCGACCGTCCTCTGCCAGAGAAAACGTGTAGCTATTTCAATCTCCGTGTCAGGCAGTATGTACCAAATTCTCTGCGTTGCTTTAAATGCCAGAGGTTTGAATATACGCAGCCCCGTTGCATGAGCGCCGCAGTCTGTATACACTGTAGAAAAGAATCGTGTAACAAATCGAACTGCTCCTCAAACCCAAGGTGCGTAAACTTTTTTGGGAAGCACCCATCGAATTCGAACGAGTGCCCCATCTTTTTGATAGAAAGATATCCGGGTCTCAGAGAAAGTTTCCTTTCCTGAGAGACCACGTCGATACCAGACGCGTAACCCTATAGATATGGTTCCGTTTCACTGACCCCGTGGGTCAATAGCAGAAGACATCGAATTGCGAAACTCAAGACATCGAAAGTTACCTCTGCGCGATGCTGCCTGCCAGGTGTCCTTTAGAGAGAACGGTGGAGAGGCAGATACCTTGTCCCATCTGAAAGAAAGAAGGAATATTTTATTTTTCCAAACACAATACTAATACAATTTCTGTAGCTAATGTAACTATTTTTTGCCCTCGAAAGAAATTACAAAGGAAAAAGAAAAGAAAATCTATATGAACCAGTCATGATCGTTTTCTGAACAGCCTCAATTATCTTTGAGTTCTTGGCTATCCATTAGAGTTCGATTTTCAGCTATTGGTACATAAAGAACAAACGAATACCATTCCAGGCCAGGAGTAACAGAAGAATTACTTCCATTTATTTCCTAAAAGTTCAGTCAGTAGACCTGATACATTAGTTCTCTTTCCCAAAGGTATTTACAAAGAAATTACCTTTCTTATTACAATGCCCCTTTCAAGTGACACCTGCTGAATGCTAAATTGAACGATAATATATTTGTATGTTCGTAATATATTTGTTAATGAAACTAATGGTGCGAAAACAGTCCGTACTTTCTTGCCTTTAGTAATGGTTATTTAATTCTATTTATACCACAATTTCTCTCCGGTTTAACACATCTTAGTTTTTTTTTTTTGTAAAACTTATTACTAGACCGCGGAACCTCCGTGCAATTGCATATTTTTACTGCTTGCGCATATTGAAAGGGAATGTGGGTAACTACCTATTCCAAAAATAAAACAATAGTAGTCCATGTTCATTTTGCCCAATTGCATATTTCTGCGATTTTTTCATTAGATGCATATTTTTATTTATGCGGCATATTTAAGGGCATATATTACAGGTTTATGCGTGGAAGTGGGTCGAAGTGAGATATTTTTGCATATTTCTCTTTCAAAAGAAAAGTTATTTTCGAAATATAAATTATATCCTCCATAAACCACATACTATTTATTACCTTACCCCCTCAATCGACAAGTTTCTTAAAATATCTAATTACACATTTTTAGTCTAATAGAATTTATATTTTTAACGTAATATTGTCAATCCGTATCTCAGGTTTACTGTTTGATCCAAATCGTCAGTGATGTCAATTTGTATCGTCAAAAACCCTGAAGGACATTAATGGTGAACTGCCAGAAATAAATAGACGCCGAAATTTTTTTTGAATTTTTGCAATTTTCGAAGAATTAGTTTTAAACGAAAATGAGACCTGCATCATTCTCTTAAACATCTTTTACACTACCCAACAACAAAATTTAACTGAAAGCGATGGACACATTTTTTTGAAAATTTGAAAAATGTCCCTGGGGTTTTATGTAAATAAAGTACCCCCAAATTCAAGAGGCCGCAACATCTGCCAGATCGTTCGGGGAATATCAATTTTAGAGAAAATTGGCTGAACGTTTTAGTCCCTAGCGTTGTTTACAGACGTTTTGCTGTCAATCAATTTTTCGGTATCAAGAACCAAAAAACAACAACAACAAAAACATGGATTCTGGCTACACCACGAGTTAGAGGATTTTTTCTAACTTAGCATCTGGATTTATCCCCTTTTCGATCCCAGGGCCATCTAAGAAGAGTTTTTCTGCCGAAAAGTCACCGTTTTTTCGAGTAGCCTTAGATGACTTTCTCTCTACCGCGGTAGCGGTAGCGAGAATATAAAACCACGTTTCCAAAGAGCCAGAGCAGGAATTTCATCAAATCTAAAATATTGCTCTGGGATAACATTGACTTCATGTATCTTCCCCCTTTCATTGTTTTCATTCGCTTCGCATGTTCTGTACGTTCTTGTACATACTACTGAAAGTTTTTGTGCCCTTGAGATCCCAATATATAGGACGGTATTGTGAAGGCTTCGCAGACGGAATGAACCAGGCGGCATGAGCAGGCACTTGCGGGATAGGGGGCTTGGAGACCATGGCCTGCCCCCAAATGCTTAGAGTTTCCTTGCACCTTCCTTTATTTGGCGAAATTAATTTTAATATTTATGTTCGAATTATGTAAACAATAATATTGTATTTACCATATCTACAGAACTTAAATAATATACATTATAACAAATATGTTTATTATTTAACAACCCCCCTCCCCCCAAATGATCGACTGGAACCGCCCCTGTGAGCAGTCACTTGATCGTGAATCTTGGCATCTTATTGGTTACATGGACATTTTTATTCCTTGCAACCACGCTGTAGACATAATTGGATTTTGCATGAACCTCGTATGTTTTACGAGTAAAATTATTAGCGATATATTTCCTTTTGCTCTCCCACGTCGAGACAGAAGTTGCAGCTGACGGTCATTAATGTTACTGCAATGCTAACTCGATTATTTTTCCGATGGACATGTTTGTTTTTGCAAGAACGCTCCTCGTAAGCACCGTAACGTCGGAGCAATTATCTTTCAAAAGATGATTGAAAAGGGGGCAAGTTACCATTAAATGATGTTTCGGGCAACTAGAACAAGCCTTTCAGATTTTACAAAGAATGAGACAAAAAATACTGTATGTTTTTTTTGTGCTGTTTCATTTTGCACACTGTAGCAAAATACTTCTTTCTTGATGAGGATTTTGCAAGTGATGTCATTGAACCTAAGGTAGAATTACGACCCCCAGAAGAAGGAACAATTCTTGAGAGATTGAGAAGACAACGTAGAACAAGAATAATACACATACTTGAATTTGTAAGAATAATTTATTGTTTCTTCACTTTGGAATTCAATGCAATCGTTTTCCCTCATACTCTTCTCCAATAGTTATTTCTGTTTCTTAAGACGCAGCTGTTCCATTTCTTCCAATAAAACAAGCCTTATTAATTCACTATTTAATAAATGTTTTGCTTCATCTGTTTCTAAATATAATTTTCTTCTTTTAACAGGGCAAGATAGCACCCTCGCAAGACTCCCGCTGCTACTCTCCGTACAATCTCGAATTTCTTCTCCATCAGATTCACTCGCTTCATTCCTGGTTACAAGAGCTGAAGATACTGGTCCTAAAGTAGATGTACAATTATAATGTAAATATGATTGTGAATATATTAAGTTAACACAATGAAATAAAATGAATACAAGTGTTCTTACACATATTATAATGTAATATTTATTGCACCAAGGGCGTTATAAGGGTTCTTATGATCTCGGGCCACAGGCCTTCAGGCGTTTTGTCGCTGCTTGATCATTAGAAACAGTTAACGTCCGTAGTACATACATGATTTTATTTTTTACGTCATTTCAATGATTCTGATTTACTTTCATACTAATTAACTACATGTTAACTTGACTCGTAACCACGATCCTCTCGATTCAGGTAAGTTATGCAATGTAATATCGAGCTCCATATTGTGACGTCATGGGACTAGACAACCCCATAACGTCACCATCAGCTACGAAAAGAAGCCCACGAACAGAGAGGAGTAGGGTACGCGGCGGAGCGATGGCTGGTAAACGCGCCATCTGCCCACAGATTTTCGAACTATGACGCCCGAACTTGCGAATAATGTTTTTCCGGGAGGTCACGAAAGGAGGAGAATATTCACCCCTCCAACATTTCCCCAGGTGCGAGTATCATAAGTATCGCGGCGCGCCTCGGAGGAACCCTCTTTGATTGCAGCAGCGACGGTGATTGTAACTTGATAGCACAGGAGTTTATTTTAACTTGGTAGTTAATAGTTAGCTTGTGAAGCGTTTCTTCGAAAGTGAGGTAATTAAGAAGTGGAGTTCACAAGCATTCTTTGCATTCACAATATTTGAGGGAGCAAGCGAAGTGACTGTTTGACTCCGAAATAATTTCAAATTTGTAAAATTCGCGCAGAAGGACATTAACTAAATCCAGCATCTCATTTTGCACGCTGAGACCACACGTGCCTGAAGTGTGGTAGGTAGGCCGAGCATTTCAAGCATAACTTCAGCTACATTAATTATTCGAGGCTGGAAGCGCGAACGAACTTGTACTAGGCGCGGTAGAAGAAGGACGACCCCAGGAAGAGCGAAGCGTAGGTGAGAAAGATTTGGACTGAAACGAGAATCGTACGAGTCCTGAGAAAGGGAGAAGGGTGTGGAAATTGTAGGCGTGGCAGAGTCCGGAGTTCGAGAAGAGGAAATTTGTGAAAGAAATTTTAACACGTGCAAATATTTTTAAAACTATTTTTTTCTAATAGTTTTCAACGCCGCACTTTACTAGCTATAATGTAAATATAATTATGAACATATTCAGTTAACACAATGAAATAAAAATATCACACCAGTTTACTTACCTTTTATCAACACCAATTAAACAGGTATCTAGATGGTGTTGCTTTTATTCGGCACAAAGGTGGTTCACTATCCCCGTTTATCAATTCGTAATTATTTTCCCAGGCTTTCAATTTTTTTTGTTCCCAGTTCGATTTGTTATCGGTTTTTGATTTCAGGCGTGTTTTCATATTGCAAATCTTCTTGTTTAACTGCCCATCGCTCACTTTTACTCCAAATTTTTCAGAGTACTGATTTTCCTAGTTTTTCAATTCTTCATTTTGGCGACAGCGTACCTCCGGAAGCTGGCTCTGTTCAAAGAGAAATTTAAATTGGAAAATCATTGAACTTTCTTTTCCCGATAATATATAGCATACATACCTGTACTCTATCCTTTGTCTGCAAATGATTCTAAAAATCTTTCTTTCCCTTTAGACCATTCAGCTTCCATTGTCAATATTGTGATGGTTGCTGAGTGCCAACCCGAACACGACTTGTCCAGGAATAGTCTCAATGAGCGATGTGAATAAAAAGTAAGCAAAAGCTTATAGCATTTAGTGTTAGCGTTAGCACTTTCTAACTAGTTTCCGATCCTAGCACTAGTATTTGTTAGCTAAGAAGTGAACAAGCTATTGCTAATACCATGGAGCCAAATGTGGAAAATTGTAGCATTTGCTAGGTAAACACAGGAAGCCATGTTCAATGTTTTTATATTCATTTGCTTACATTCACGTTTTGAAGGTGTGAAGTTTTTCACGTTTTCCCTATAAGTTTTATAGTTTTTAAAGGTATTAAATATGCAAAATTTCAGCGATTTATATATGTCTCTTGATGAAGATGTACAAAATGATGAGAGCGACTGTAATCAGCGCTGTTTTTTAACTCAATTAAAATAGAAACAAAATACTTTTTAACTAATCGGAGGGGCCAAGAATTAAATTGGCCAAAGAAAAAGTCTTAATTTTATTGATAGAAAATACATATAACAATTCGAGAAGGAAATAACAAAAAAAATTCGCTTGAAGAAAGGTTTGCGAGATCGAATATGCATAAAAACAGCAATTTAAAAAGAAATAAAAACACACGTTAAGAATGCCCTGGACTCGCACACTAGAAAAATGATCAGCTTTTGTTTCAAAAATAAAGGTTTAGCTGATCTTTATTCACACTTTTCATGCATTTGCTGCAAAATTTAGCGTTAGCTACTAGAAAATGCTTTCGCTAAAAAAAATATTAGCTTTTGGTTATTGTTTTTCAGCTAAATCAAAGCTTTTGCTTTGAAGTTAAGAAGCTTTGGGACCGAAACTGGAGAATGTTGCCTTCCAAATTACAAGCAGTTAGGAAGAATATCGAGGAATCTCCCATCACTTCTAATTGAACAAAAATGTGTTTCTCTGTAAACAAAGAAGTCATTTTATTCATTATTTACCAACAGTTATTTACACTATACGCAATTTTACCTTAAAAACAAAGAAACTACAATTCAGGTTAACTATCACTGCTTCTCATTTTACTATTAACACAACTTGATTCTTAACAATTTACATCTCTCTCATTATACGATTATCTCTCTCTGCTTTCTCTATTTCATACTCTTTGTCTACTCATACTCTCAGGTATGTCTGTCCCAACGTTGCCAGATGGTTACATGTACAAACCATGTACAAATCCATGTACAAACCGTAAAAATCCTAATACTTGCTGCGACACGCGATTGCTTGCTTCAGTTTCAAGCTTGACTTTACTTGAGATTCCGCGGGACAAAGAGTTTTGTGTTCTATGTAGGCGACAGAAAGCGCGCGACTGCCATAGCCCCACAACCTGGCGATACCAGCCGCGCCGGCCGGAAAAGCAATCAGTTGCATTAGCTGCTTGCGTAATCGCGCTACCGAAACGATATCGTATATTAGGCGAGAAAAAGGGCCTTCGAAGAGTGGGTCCAACAGTGCAAGAGGCATTGAAGGGTGTCAAGATTGCATTACGTTATTTAGAGGCAATGGACAAAGCAGAATCAAGTGTGGAGAGAGCACGAACTCTGGAGAATTTGATTGATTGATTTTTTCGTGTTTCCGGGCGCGTCAACTGCTTCGGTCATTAGTCCCGTCAGTATAGTGCATGTTTTTTTCTCGGGAGATGGCGGTGATCTTCCCCCGCTGGATGGCGAGATCCGGCGCCGACCTACCGTCGGCTAGTGGGGTTTCCTCCTAACGTGGACTCTCCCACCAGCGGGGCACCGTCCCAGTCGGGACAAGCGCTAAGCTCCCGACCGGTCTCCCGGAATATGTGGTAGTGTAGTGCATGTTAGTGTGTGTGTGTGTGTGTGTGTGTAAGGGGAGAGGATAGGACAAGGTAGAGGAAGGACAGATCGCGCGCGGTCCGTGGCCCGATTGTTAGGGTACTGCTCCGACACTCGCCTGGTGTCGGAGAAACCACGGAAAACTACCGATCAGAGCAGCCGGCTGCTAGAATTCTCCTGCAGACAGCGACTGAATTCGACTTAGCTGAAAAGCTAGTGTCGAAAATCCTGCCGCCGTCAGGACTCGAACCTAGGACCTCCCGGTCAGAGGCGCTGCAGTGACATCAGTTAACTCTGGAGATGGATCTAGAGAAATTACTAATGAAAAATGTACGAAGCAAACAAATAAAAATAATTGATTTTTAAAGACACATAAAGATATTGACAGTTTCAGTTCGTGTCGTTAATGTATTTTGCTGCATCTCTGTGTCAATAAAATCAATAATTGTGGAGAAATTCTACTTAATTTTGACATCATCGGATATGGTGAACCTCTGATACAGTGAACCAAAACTGTTCGTCTCCCAGAAGTTCGCTACAACCGGAGTCGTCTGCTGATAAATAATTAAATCAATAGATTTTTTTTATTGGCTGATTATTATTCTTGGATATACTTAAAATTAATATTAAAACTTGTGCCATTTTAGTAATTGGAAGGTGTCCCTTCCTGCCCACGATATGTATTCACGACGCAGACTCCAAAAATAGATTTGGTCCTCGGGACGCCTGTTCGATGTACGTGGTCTAAGCGATTAGCAGAGATATAGGAGAGTGCTAAAAAAGAAATGTGATAGAGTTGGCGTATTGGTTGAGAGTGGAATGGTTGAAGGCTGGAGCCTTATGATGGCACCAACTCTACGTTTCTCTTACCTTACAATAGCTTCAAAGGACCAGTGAACTTATAAAGCGAACACACGCACTGTAATTCCTGCAATAAGTTATGCTTACAGGGAAAAGGAGCAATCATTTGTGTGAATCAGTAGTCATGGTTTGAAATAGGACATATTATTAAAATTAAATAAAAAACCACATAAATTTGCATGAATATGAGTACAGTTTCTCATAAAAATTGGATTGTATGAACACTGTAGATGGTTGTAGAAATGAAACAATTGACAGAAAACCATTTAAGTTGGCATTCGATGGGAGTTGACAGATAAATTGGAACATACGTTTCAATTATGCTGATATAAAGACACATGACATTAAACATACAGTATGCAGTCCATCGTGGTGATTGTTGTGCTGAGATGCGTTCCTGCCGGCTGGCAGACACGTCATGCCCTCGCTGAAGGTCAGGCGCGCACCGCCAGCGCGTAGGCGAGAAGTAATGAATGATAGATCACGCGTGGAGTTGAAGCTGGCTGCATGGTTCCGATTGTTTATGTGAGGAACACATTTTAGTGATATAGACTTGGACGTGGCACGTCCAATTCTGTCATGATTCACGGTTTATGCATGCCATTATGTCGTGATTCACAGTTCATGTTCATAGGCAGTGTCCTGGACACAAAGATTGTTTAAGCAGCTGCGTAATACAATGTAATAGCGAACACATTGTGCTATAGAATTACACAAGTTCGGCACTGCGTTGTACGTAATTCACTGATCACGCAATGAACGAAAGTCAAGGGAATATTTGAATTGACAATTGCTGTCCTCAGAGAAAATGAATGCTTTTCCCGAAAGCATTGAAAGGGAAGAAAGCTGTGGAAGAATTACTGTTGAGTACATATAAAAAATTATATCTTAAAAAAAAACAACGAAAGTTTCAAGGAGTGAAGGAGAGAAAGAAATATTAAAAACATACGCGAGAAAGTTTTATTAGATTATTTGGCAGCAAAAGCAAGTACCAATGCTTAATACAGGTTTGTAGGAAAGTGTGTATTATACATTGTTATTTGATGAGTATTGTACTTTGATTTGAAAATAAAAAGAAATTATATTTTATTTTTATTTTCAAATCAACTTTTTTTGAAATCAGATCCAATAAGGAAATCAGCCAAAGAATGTCCCGGTTTGGAATACATTCTGGAGCCTTGCTTTTATACTAGCAAATACAAAAGTAAGCTTTCGCATTAAAAAGATAGTAATGGATCCATGCTTTTTCCCTATTCTCATTTATGGATCTCAGACTTAAACATTAACGAATTCACAAATAATAAGATTACAAAGAAATCAAAGGAAAATGGAAAGAGCAATCTTGGAAAACAACCTGAGAGTCAGAATTCGAACTGAGGAGATACGGAACGGACTGGGATACTGGATGCAGCAACTCAAGCAGTAAGATTGAAATGAATTTGGGGCGGGCACATCAATGAGGCAACAACCAAAACGCTGGGCTCAATCAATATGGGTCCCGTGAACGGGCAAGCGGATTCCAGAGAGGAAGCGCAAAAGATGGAGTGATATATTTAAGAACGACTTTGGAAACACGTGGTCAAAGGTAGCCAGAGTCCAAGACAAGTGAAAGGCATGTGCCGAAGGGTTGGTTACAAAGAGGAGAATAGTGTAATTTGTGTAAGAGAAAATTTTCGTTTTGGGTAAAATTGTGTAATTGTGTGTAAATTTTGTGTAAAAGCAATTTCCTATTGTGTAATTGTGAAAGATCCTGCTGAAGCACGAGCCTTTTGCACTTAAAGGAATTTTCTAGATTCTATAAAATAAATAAATAAATAAAGACTAATTTTGATAGTTACGAAATACAAATTGTCGTCCTTATGGCCGCAATACTCGATGTTCAAAGCATCACTGAAGGATCTATGAAAATATAGACATTAGTAAATATGCACAAGTGATTGATTTCTTAAAAGCAAACATGTTGGATATAAAGCAACAGAAAAAACAGTAAAGTTTTAACGCAAGGCAAGATCTTATAATTAAAAAAAACATCTTTTAGTTTCTTTGCATCACTTTTACTTCTTGCCCTTACTTCGTAAGAAGAGAAAAATATGTAACCGTGCGCCGGAAAACGGCGAATTTTCGACAAAATACTTATTACTGGGCCCTAGTAACGAAAAAGTGGATAAATCATGTTGCTACGTATAGTAAATTACTTCCTCTAACACGTGGTTTAGCGAGAATCCATATTTTGTTGGTCCTTGATACCGAAAAATCGGTTGACGGCAAAACGTCTGTCCGTCTATGGTCAACGCTAGCGGTTAAAACGTTTAGCCGAAGTTCTTCAGAAATAATATTCCCCTATCGAACTCAACGAACTCAGGGCTTTGGGAGTTTGAAACGGATATTAATTTTTAAGCGTTGAAATCTCAAAAACATTTTCAAAATTTTCTCAAATATTGCTCAAAATGTTTTGATTTAACTTTGTCCTCGGATAGCGAAAAGCGCAGGTCTCATGTTCATTGAAATCCCAGATGTTTTGAAAATTGCAAAAGTGCAATTTTTTGGGGGTGTCTTCCTACAACTATAATATTCAAGATGGAGATTTTCTCCTTAATTAAATCTGTTCTTTAAAATCATATCGTCATATAAGTACTAGTTCAATTTTTCGAAAATAAGTAGTTTTCTGAAATTTTTCTTGAAAAATAGGAAAGTAAAAAAAAGAACATTTTTTCTCAAAAACCGCTTATAAGGGACGGTAAAAAATGGTATCAGTCCCATTTCCGGCTATTTCTTCGTTTTTCGAAAATTACAAAAAGTTAACCTTTTAAAACTACAAAATTGGAGATACGGATTTTTGACTCCAAGTCTGTTGTAAGAGATCAGCGCTTTGAAAAAGGTTTTTGAAAAAAATAAAGAATAGTTTTTTCGTAATCTGCGTTTAAAATTTATGCAATTTCTAAAAAAATTGTTTTTCAAGAACTGCTACGTATTTTTTCTTCTAACTTTTCCATGGTTAGAATACGGGACACTTAAAAGATCTGCGCTGGTCTCATTTTCGTTATTCATGTTCTTCGGCTCGACAGCCTGCTACGGGCCTTCGCCGACCAGCGGTGACCCAGCCTCTCGGCCATGGGATGAGGGAGTTCGTGAGGTTAGCTCTAAGACATCCCTTCACCGTATGTACTGGTTTTCATAACCTTAGGGTGGGCTTTCTCAACGTCACACAGCAATAGATACTGGGACATTTGTAAGCAAAGCGCACAGGTATAATTTGCTTCAGTCGGGAATCGAACCAGGGGTTACGCCGTAGAAAGCGAACACGATAACCAACGATCCGACGAGGGAGGCAATTTAGGTTGAACTCCCTACACTGTCGAAAACTTTCAAATTTAGAAATAATCGGAGAACGTACGTGTTGTCGTAGCATCACTAGTTTCTTAATGGATAAAGTAAGCATATGGAGAAACTTTTCCTTCAGTTAATGTAAATTTCATTGTTAATTTATGATTTCATTAATATATTTAGGTTGCTGTTGTTTTTTAGTCTCAGGAGCCTGTAGATGCAAAGAGTTGTATAAGTCTCACAATATTTAAGATAAAAGATTTAGGATAAATGAAAGCTCTTGGTTGTTCCACGCACAACAACTAATAAGAAGCGAGTTTTCACTGTAATGTCAATTGACGAAAAAAATGGCGAGAATTTGAATAGGAGGTATTTAGATTTAAGACGATTTAAGACGTCGAAAGTTGAGTATTGCTGTTTGTATCCATGCGAAAGAGGAAATGTTCTATTCAGAGCGTTAATAGCTGTTATGGGATATCGAAAACCTTCGCAACATATCTTTAGAGTTAGAAGAACCAGAAATATAGACTGGTCATTTACTTCGAACTTCGGTTACTCATTTAGCAACAAATAAGGCTGTAATAATAATCCTCAAAACCCGTGGAGGTTGGCAATCTGGTAAGGTTGCTGTAGGCTATGTGAATTGTTACTGCAGATTTTATTGAAAAGAAATGAGCATACACCTCTTTACTACTGGACTGTAATATAGAGCAATTTTAACCGACTCCGAAAATAAACAAACTACAAAGACAATAGGACAAGATAAAATATATTAATCACTTACTACAATCGGCTACAAAAGTTTTAGAAGATTGCTGTGGATGATGCTGGACGCCTCAGAACGGCAGGTAACCACGGGAGATCGCTGTAAAAAGGAATGGGTGATTAGAATAGAATTAGATAGAATAACGGGGAAGGCAGCAAGGGGGATCAAGAGCGCTGGATAGGCCTCAAATAATGTTCAGGGGATGACCGTTGAAAAGGGCGTTGGTTGACCGAAACAATGAACAGCGGGGTTTCAGGGATAGAAGCGAGGTTGCCGCGAGAGGGGGTTCATCAGCCTGAGAACCGGGAGGCACTGACGCAAGCGGTCAGCGGTGCTGTAGCTATACGCGGATTTTAACGTGGCAAGTGAGGGTAGTATCTCCAAGATCTCCTATGGAACGCATTTTTGCGTCTTTCTCAGACCTACCGCAATATGTCACATGATCGCGACTGGATCATGGATTGCTGCAGATTTGCAAATCTATCGACACGACCGAGAAATACGCGAAAAGACGTGCCGTATTCCATCTTGGAGATTCCACCCTCAGATGCCTCGTTAGAAAACAACAAGTATAGCAGAATTCACAGATTGCGCTCCTGGGACCGATCCAATTGTAGCACCTGAATCCTCGCAAATGCTGCCAACCTTCATCTCCGCCCCTTCCCCCTCAGTTCCCACCACGTATACCCTGCAATCCAATCCACATCTCCCCCCTTATTATCCGCAAGCTGAAGGCCCGCTGTCGCCCGCTGTCGCCCGCTGTCGCCCGCTGTCGCCCGCTGTCGCCCGCTGTCGCCCGCTGTCGCCCGCTGTCGCCCGCTGTCGCCCGCTGTCGCCCGCTGTCGCCCGCTGTCGCCCCCTGTCGCCCGCTGTCGCCCGCTGTCGCCCGCTGTCGCCCGCTGTCGCCCGCTGTCGCCCGCTGTCGCCCGCTGTCGCCCGCTGTCGCCCGCTGTCGCCCGCTGTCGCCCGCTGTCGCCCGCTGTCGCCCGCTGTCGCCCGCTGTCGCCCGCTGTCGCCCGCTGTCGCCCGCCGTCGCCCGCTGTCGCCCGCTGTCGCCCGCTGTCGCCCGCTGTCGCCCGCTGTCGCCCGCTGTCGCCCGCTGTCGCCCGCTGTCGCCCGCTGTCGCCCGCTGTCGCCCGCTGTCGCCCGCTGTCGCCCGCTGTCGCCCGCTGTCGCCCGCTGTCGCCCGCTGTCGCGCGCTGTCGCCCGCTGTCGCCCGCTGTCGCCCGCTGTCGCCCGCTGTCGCCCGCTGTCGCCCGCTGTCGCCCGCTGTCGCCCGCTGTCGCCCGCTGTCGCCCGCTGTCGCCCGCTGTCGCCCGCTGTCGCCCGCTGTCGCCCGCTGTCGCCCGCTGTCGCCCGCTGTCGCCCGCTGTCGCCCGCTGTCGCCCGCTGTCGCCCGCTGTCGCCCGCTGTCGCCCGCTGTCGCCCGCTGTCGCCCGCTGTCGCCCGCTGTCGCCCGCTGTCGCCCGCTGTCGCCCGCTGTCGCCCGCTGTCGCCCGCTGCCGAATTTCTTCCGTTGTAGATTGATTGTTACGTCTTTTATCAAAAGTATTGTCAGCAGAACTAGTAGTGTCAAAACAGCACGTACTTTCTCTCCCCTATTTTATCACAAAATTACGCGAAAAGTACTCAAATTGTCGAAAAATTGTTCATGACCTTACTTGAAAATCTATCTTTAAGAAATAGATTTCATTAAGGTACAATTTTTTGTCTTCATAATTTTAGTTGTAGGAACACACCGGAAATATTTTGAATTGTTGCAATTTTCAAAAAATCAGGGGTTTTCAACGAACATGAGTTCTGCATCATTCTATTAAACGTCATTTACATTATCCAATAACAAAATTTAATAAATAACGATGGAGCTATGTTCTTAAAAATGCCCCAGGGTCTTCATGTAAAGTATCCCTCAGAAGTAGAATATCGGTTTTAAATTTAAGATGCCGTGACATGAGCCAGGACATTTGGGGACTACCAATTTTGGAGAAAATCGGCTGAATGGTTTAGCTAGCGCTAGTGTTGTTCACAAACGAACTGACAGACGTTTTGCTGTCATTAGATTTTTTGGTGTCAAGGGCCCACGAAACAAGGACTCCTCGTTTTAGAGGAGTTTCTTTTCTCAATTTAGCAACTGGATTATCCACTTTTTCGTTGTCAAGGCTCCGCAATAAGTTTTTTAAAAATATTTTTTCGCAAAGCATTACATAACTTTCTCTCTTCTCCGTAGCGAGTAAGTATAAAGTAAGATGGTAAGTAGGAACAGAATCAGATCAGGTTTACTTCATATTTGCTTCCACATCAACTATATGTTGAAACAATTGGGCATACGGTTTGACATTGTGAAGCATGTGCATCAGTGAAGTCTTTAAATCTCACATTCCTTGTTAGTACTTTCTTGATTCTCCAGCTCCCTAGTTCTTGTCCATCCCGGCACAGCACAGCTCAGTAGAAAATATGAGCTTCACTCGGAACGTCACGGCTCAGTTTGCAGTGCTACCCACCTTCGACTTTGACAATGGGGGTTTTCAATTTTCGCTCTTTCTATTTCTGCGTACAGTACTCCTTATTGTTACATAAGAGTTTCTATAACTATGAATTATTCTTCAGAATTTAAAAAAATCTTGCGTTGTTATGTAGTTCAAGGCGCGGTAGTACGTTGAGTTTTCAGAACCCGCCTCTCCCCGCACCCCCCGCTGTAGAGTATCAAGAAAATGTGCGCGATTAGTACATTCATTGTGATTTGTAAATCTGTGTCCGAGACGAGAATAAAGAGACCTTCATTATTTGGATTATTGTCATTATTTTGATGTAGAGTTACCACTAAATTGTACCGTTGTTCATTAGTTTTATAACTGAGTGCCCTCAGCAAAAATGTTTTTAAATGTCAAAATATTTGTTTGCAGAGAGGCAAATGCTAGAGCATTATTATAACTTCTAATATTATTCAAGTGATGTTTTTATTCTTCATCATTTTTGGTTATTAATTTATGTACGAGTTCGGCAACCTCAATAGGGGAAAAATATCACGTTTTATTTTGCTTTTATGGCAGCAAATAGTTAACCCACCTTGTACTTTTTTGGAGACAAAGTTTCTTGTATTACAGTACTCACACAACATATCCATTTCTCCCAAATAAAATTCCTAGACATTTTAACCTTTTGCAGCATGTGTCTCTTCATATTCACACTACGGTTTGACGGTACTGGGTATACTTCTCTGTAGACTTCTCCTTCTGTTATTTCTGATCCTCTGCCAACTTCATTAACTTGTCGTGAAGGACCACATCTGTTATTTTGATGTTTCTCTCTTTTTTTACGTTCGCTCTTCAATGCCAGCCGCCTTTTACGTGTCCTTGTTTCTGCAAATCACAAATCATATCAACTCAGTTATGTATTAACAATAAACTATTAGATCAAATATTATAGTAATGATTAAATATCATACTGTATCACTAAACACAATATTCTAATATTCCATTCATTATCGTTAATGCATACCTTTAACTTCCTAATTTCGAAGTCCCACACACAAACAATGTGTCAGTGACCTCGCATGTTGATGAAAGTAATTTATCAACATCAGTATACAAATACTTACCATGTCTTCAAATGATAAATCATTACAATTCAGTTGTAAACTACAAAGTATTAGCTCTAACGATATTACTCTGATATTTTTAAGTTTATTAGTCATTTTCGGGATTGATCAGAGAAAATATTACAAGAAATGCACTCTTACAGATCAAGAATAATACAGATAAGAACAATACATGTACGCTACTTTACAGTGCATTGCCAGATGAAATTAAGCAATTAAAATTGGTACACAAATTTAAATTAAAAGTAACATCTTTTCTGCTGCAAAACTGTTTCTATACAATTAGAGACTATACTGATCGCCAAAAAGAAACATAATGTTTACTTTAACAAAAACAAGATATAGTATAATGAATTAGTTTACATTTGCATTGTATAATTTAAAAAAAAGACTCAATATGCCTGTAACAAATAATGTACTTCCGGGTCAATGACCCCCATCTCGATCAGGTTTTTGTCCAGTTTCCCTGATCCAATGATGATTGAGCAAATGCTGAGATGGCCCCTTGATTTGCTTCTGGACGTAAATGTAGCATCACTATGCGCACGTTTTGTTGAACGTTCCTTTGCTTGTAGTGGTAGTAGAGCTTAGGGTGAGTTTCTATTTTGTTAACAATACAGAAAAATCAAGTCTTTTCGTTTCTTTACCGTTAAAAATAAGTTTTCTATAATTTGGCAACGAAAATATCTAGTTTTTGAAATGTTAATCTCTCGCTTTTTTAAATTTGTTGTTTGTTATTATTATTATTATTATTATTATTATTATTATTATTATTATTATTATTATTATTATTATTAATATTAATATTTCAACTATTAATAGTTAAATTGTTGGGAAGGGATTCTGAAACTCAAGAAAGCGTGCGCAGATGATTTTTCTCCCCCATACGTCACATACAGTTTTTGACTATTTTTGACTAAATAACTAAAAAAGAAAGTTTCTTTCTTTTTTCAAATATAATTGCGAAAAACGTTCAATTACACGCACACAAATAATTTGTCAGTGGCCTCGCACATTCCTGAAAATAATTCATCAACATCATGTACGTGTCATTCTATCTACTCATTATAAATAATAATAATTCAGTTATATAGTAAGAAAGTTTTAGCTCTAACATTATTGCGACCCTGACATTTTTTGTTTTAGTTTGATAGCTGAAAAAAAATTTCATGTACAAATGCAGCAGAAAATGTTTATAAATCAAAACCAATAGAACCAATCAAGAAAAAAGATATTGCAAGAAATGCACACAATCAACATAATTACGAAAAAATACTGAAAAAGCGCATACACATTGATAAAGTATGTTTCTTTTTAAATTAGGAACGAGAAACAGTTGCTCCAAAGGATAAATTATTTAAGTTAGTTTGGTTTGGTAGTTGAAACAAATTCACAGGTACAAATACAGGTGAGGAGGTTTATAATTGTCTTTGGAGTGGCCGCAGATCACATAACCTAACACAAAATATAAAATCTGATTTGCATTAGTACGTAACTTTCCTAACTACTTTGGCTTCAAACATATCAAAGCGCACTGCCACGCTCGGATAGATTTCTGTCGTTGGTTTGTAAGCTGCTGAAGCAATTGTAATGTGCAAATACATGAAATAAATAGTTAAGTATAATGTACAACTCCTAAACAAAACAAAATCCTAATTGCATACATACGTACCTACTTTGAATTCACAAAATGTCGTCGCACACTGCCACGCTTCAATATGTTTTCCTAGACACGTATAACGGTCCTTAAAGAAGACTGAATAGACAGAGAACTCTTGGGTCGTTGCCGTTGCCTGCCATGGTGGAAACCATGGTTGCTTGCTGCTGTTCCCATTGATACGAGAATTAATTCCGAAGAAAATCAAAGACCTAAATCCAATCGCTCATGTTGCCGTTCTTCTCATTTTAGTACAAATATTTAGTGTTATTCTCAAACAATTGAAAAAGTTAACTCCATGGTTGATGCAATGAAAAAAGAGTTCCCAATAAAATGCCTCCGGAGCGAAATCTGTCGCGTAATTTATCCGCAATAGCTCTAGAATCGAAAGTGCCTGTCTCTAATATATATATATATATATATATATATATATATATATATATATATTAGAGACAGGCACTGATTCTAGAGCTATTGTATATATATATATATGTATATATATATATATATATATATATATATATATATATATATATATATATATATATATATATATAGAGACAGGCACTTTCGATTCTAGAGCTATTGTATATATATATATATATATATATATATATATATATATATATATTAGAGACAGGCACTTTCGATTCTAGAGCTATTGTATATATATATATATGTATATATATATATATATATATATATATATATATATATACATACACACACACACACTCTTTTCAGTGGCCTATAATACATGTATATTACTAGCAGAACCTGGCAGACGTCCTGCTCTCTCTGTCTCTTTCTGAGTCTCTGCCTCTCTCTCTGTTTCTGTGTCTGTCTCTCTGCCCCTATCTCACTGTCACTGTCTCTCTCTCTCCCCGTTGCCCCGTCTCTCCGTCTCCCTCCCTGTCTCTGGCTCGCGCGCCGCCCGTCCTGCCTTCCTCGGCCTCGCTCTACGTCACGCGGCAACGCCCAGCTACAATGAAGCCCAGGGGTGCTCAGTTGGTATGGAAATTGAATTAAATGACGAGCCAGCGTGTGCTGCAGCGTTATCTAATAAAGTCACAACAAAATGAACAGCATATAAACCTTCTATGCGAAAAACACGAGATGTGCAAACTTTCATGGAGATCGGTCACACAGTGTTGGAGTTCACCGCTCTGGTGCACATCCATTTCTATATAATATGTATTATTTTGTATATGCTGGTGAGTCACGTAACTTTAGCATTTCCTACAGGTTTTTTATGGTTGAAGTTATTTCAATGCAGTTTTCATGAAGTGCATGAAGGAATGGGGCTAATTGATATATTATTCATTTCTTTTTTATTACTTGTATTTTACACGATATGGAGGTAACTTTGTTTTTTCAAATGGATTTTTGATTGATTGATTTTCTCGTGTTTCCGGGCGCGTCAACGGCTTTTGTCATTAGTCCCGTAAGTGTAGTGCATGTTCTTTTCTCGAGAGATGGCGGTGATCTTCCCCCGCTGGATGGCGAGATCCGGCGCCGACCTACCGTCGGCTAGTGGGGTTTCCCCTTAACCAAAACTCTCCCACCAGCGGGTACCGCCCCAGCCGGGGCAAGCTCTACGCTCCCGACCGGTCTTGATGGGACAAGGAAGATGAAGGAAAGATCGCGCCCGGTCCGTGGCCCGTTTGTTAGGGTACTGCATTCGCCTGGTGTTGATCGGAGAAACCACGGAAAACTACCGATCAGAGGCGCTGCAGTGACATCTGTTGATGCACCTTCATTGACCCCAAAACCTTAAATTACAAAGTCTGAAGCAAACGTTTTGAGAAGTAAAAACGTGTACCTTAAAGAAACACATTTCAAGTTCCATTAGAAAAACAAAAAATATTTGGTTTGCAACATAATATCAACCGAATATATGAAATTTTGAAGCAGCTCAATTATATAGGTTGTTATAGATTATATCAAACTAATAGATGAGTGCACATATTGAAATCGAAATATCTTCAAAATGAGGTTCAGCCTTGAAGAGAGGAGGACAGGAAAAAAGACAACAGAGAGCGAGCGTGCGAAGGATCTTGCTTTTTTTGTAAAGACCAAATCTGCCCTTCCATAAAGTGATGGACACAGGTTCTTCGCACTTGCTTTATTTTACGATTTTGCTTATTAACATTATAAGAAGGTAGGAGCAGCATCCTTGTTTCCAGGGTGAAGTAAGCTTTCAATACGACAATCGTTTCATTATTGAAACTTTGGAGTTTTAGGCTATAATGTGTGAATTACCGTAATCTGTTTCAGGAAAATTTGGAGTGGCTGCATGAAAGGTGCTATTACAGAAAGAGTTATGGGATGTGATATGTTACACATAACATCAAACGTATCAAATAAAAACTACTTTATTATAACAAATATGTACATATTAGTTTTTTAAATAACTATGACATTTATTAATATCTCTTCAAAATAATTTTGAAGAATTTGTGAAGGGAAACATTTTTAATTAGTTTCACAAATTCTTTTTGAAGGTTTGTTGGGAAACAGTAGTTTTACCCTCTCTTGTAATACATTTCTTTTCTCATACAGATAACAAGTATTGCGCATTTCAATTAACGAAATTTTGGCAAGATTGTATTTGAACAGTAACAGGATTACAATAGGAGTACATACATAATGTTTAGTACATGCCATATGGCGCATATTCAGTTCTAGTTCATAATTTTCCTAATTCACGTTTTGCTCGTTGTGTGTTCGTATAGAAAACCTGTCTTGATAGTGAACATCTTGACAATAGGATTTAGTGTTGCACATTGAGAATGTTTTCTCAGAATCTGTGAAAACGATTTACGATGAACAGTAACAAGTAAACGGGGTACAATGCCTTTATGGTTATAAAGTGTAAATTATATACTATGCCTTGAGCATTTCTTAACTTTGTTGTGTAATATCCATGGTAAATGGCATGAGACGAGTAATTAAAAATGAGATGTGAACATTGTGGACGATTTGAAGATTGGTTCTGTCGCAAGCGCACTCTTATGGCCACTGCCTTGTTCTTTACTTCGTGATTTCACCACCATGTAGGTCGACGCTAGTGTGTCATGACTAGACCAGACTTTTTAGGCCAGTACATATTCTATTTTTCGGCCAGATATACTTGAAATTAATTATAACCACATTACATGACGACACGGAGGAACAACATGTATAAAGCTTAAAATGCCTATTCTTTCTGTAAAATTCTAACATATATTGCTCCAGTATAATTTTTGAAACCACAAAGAATAAACTCGAAATCATTCCTGGACAGAAATCCACACTGAAACTGAATCTATATTTAAAAAATCCCGGATTGCCCTTGCTACGGTATGCATAAGAAGGAATTAATGTACTTTTATTCCAACATTAAAATATGTATTGGTCACATGTATAATCTGCGTATAAAATATCGTGATTCATATTCTAGGGTTTACATTTCAATCTGTGTTTTTCTTAATAGATCATACAAGCGTATTAAATAAAAAATGGAAATTAAATAAAAAGTATGTACAAACGTTACGTCTGTGACAATGCTTGCTACCTATTTAAGAATTTAGAACCTTTAAAGAGTTACCTAGGACTTTTAAGAGGCTTTTTACGAGATGAGTTTAAAATTCATGGCCTAGTCATGACTTGAGTGAAAGAAAAGATTGACTTGGTTCAAATGCGAGGATTTCTCTAGCAAACAGTTAATTATCTGGTAATGAGCATTTTATAGGCAGATATATTAGCTCACATTAAAAAGGAAACAAGTTGGCTTAGGTCTTCGTATTCTTGTATAGATATCAATTCATGTTACTATTCTTATAGAGGGTCTCTTCCCTTTACTTAGCCTTTCAGACTCGACCATAAAACGTGTTTACTTTTTACATTTTACACTAATGACCAGATGACACATTTCTCTGAATGGAGTTCAGATTAAAGTCTATTACTTAAAAAATTTTCAAAAAATTATCGAGTATCATTCTTCATCTATCTATTACACTACCAATGCTATCATGAGTCTAACCATTGATTTTCGGATGTATGAAGTCTCTGGGAGGTTTGTAGACACATGCAAAAAACAGCTTCTAACTTCAAGTGAACAAAGTAAAAAAATCAACTTCATCAAAATAATGGTCACCCAATAAACATGTAGTCAGTTCCAGTTCGCAGTATCGGGTCTGACCTTCGCGCTGGGTTGCACCTGGAGACCTCTGACTGCATCATGGCATTGTTATTTATAATGACCCTCAGATCCTAGCTTTTTCGGCCGTTCCTGAGTCGATGGGTGAATGATGAGTAATAATGATACGAGCGATGATGGAGCAATGGAGGAATGAGAGACAGGGGAGACGGGAGAACCCCCAAAAAACGCTCCGAGAACCCGCTTTGACCACCACAAATTCCACGTGGATCGCCTGGAATTCGAAATCCGGCACCCAGCGGTGGTAGGCGAGCGGCGTGACCACTACCGCGCGGTAGGTTTTTTGGCTGTCCGGGAGACGCCGCGTCCTGGGCACAGGTGCCAACTATTTCAGCCCCTATTCTGCAACCTTCCTCAGGGCGAAATACTGAGTAAGGTGGCAGAATGGTGGCCGAAACATTGGTATCTCTGTCTAGGGCGCGGCGTCTCCCGGACAGCCAAGTAGCTACTGACTCCGGCTGAGGGAGTCTATGCTCTCACTACCGTGTGGTAGGTTTTTGGCTGTCCGAAGACGCCGCGTCCAGGACGAAATACTGAATAAGGTGGCAGAATGGTGGCCGAAACATTGGCATCTGTGCCTAGGGCGCGGCGTCTCCCGGACAGCCAAGTAGCTACTGACTCCGGCCGAGGGAGTCTATGCTCTCACTACCGTGTGGTAGGTTTTTGACTGTCCGGGAGACGCCGCGTCCAGGGCGAAATACTGAGTAAAGTGGCAGAATGGTGTCCCAAACATTGGCATCTGTGCCTAGGGCGCGGCGTCTCCCGGACAGCCAAGTAGCTACTGACTCCGGCCGAGGGAGTCTATGCTCTCACTACCCTGCGGGTCGGCTCGCGCCGTGGTGGCGTTAGTAGTTGGGGTCGCAGCTCGCACTGGCAAAGTTGGTTCTGGAGGGGGTGTACACGTAGTCAGGGTCGCACACGGTCCCTCGCACCGCCGCATCCACCGGCGCCGTCAGGATGCGGAAGTTGACTTCCCGCGGGTCCAGCTTCCGGTAGAGGTACTCGTGCAGGCGGTTGCTCAGCACCCACACGCTCTGGCGCCGCTCCTGGTCCACCTTCAAGTCGTTGGGGAATTGCAGCGTCACGTTGTCTTGCGCTACGATTCCCTGTAGAAGATACAATGCGTCAATGTTGTTTGCTGGTCTTCATGAAAAGGAAAAATAAAGGGCTCAGAAAGAAGTTTTCGCAATGGGACCAAATCAGGATATGTTAGTAATACAGATTCGTTATTTCATTTTATTTATTTAACACCAAAAACAGTTACAAACTGTGTGTGGCGTACTATGGGAAAACATGAAGTATTCTGGGCATGTTTTCATAAATTCTGGAATCTCTACCCCGAAGCAGAAACAAGTTGTTATGAATACAGGTGGAAATGATCGTTTTTGGATTGATCTGATAATAAAATATTAACTCCCGTGTAATAAAAACTATTTGCAAAGGCAAATCAGCTACAGGTTTGAACTATTATGCCTCTTCGTGACTTTCGAAAAGGAATCAAATTACAGCTACGACATTTCCTTTTGGATTCTCGATAGAGTCTCTAATTGTATAGAAACAGTTATGTAGAAGGAAAGAATATATTCTCTTAAACGTGTGTATCGATTTTAATCGTTCAATTACATCCGGCTATGTGTTGTAAAATAATGCATTCAAATATTTTGTAGTGAGCTGCTGATACTGACGAATATGATTACTGATTATGAATATGATATATGAATATGAATATGATACTGATGAATATGATTACTACGTCGAATGTTATAGTTATAGAAATTTGTATTTTTTGAAAGTGTGACTCCACCCTTGAGTAAGTCATATTTGACAACAAAAAAAATAAATTCGTAAATCAAGGTTCAAGGCAAAGATAGATTAATAAAGCTTAATAAAGTGAGGCTCTCAGGAATCAAGTGAGTAGGATTTGACTATTATTTGTAGAATTCTTTTCTACAATCTAAACGTCGGTGATATGATGTGCTTCCCCAGAATATTTTGCCATATCTCAGGCGGGAATGAATATTCGTGAAAACAGTAATCATTAAAAACCGTTACAATAATGATGTCAATACTGTTCAGTATTTTTTCATTTAATATGCAGCTGAAGTCATAACCGATTGAGACAGTTTCGTTTTAAAAACTTTTTCGATACTTCGTACAACTTGTTACTTTTGAATCAAGTTTCTAAAAGAGACTTACAGCGTTCATTTTATTTACTCTAGGGTCCCTTTTCGTAATTAAAATTATCTTCTTTGAATTGTATAATGATGGCTGTCGTGTCTCAACTTACACATATAAGTACCAAACGTTTGTTCTAAAATCTGATTTAGATGTAGTGTGCGCCATGACGTTAGGTCAGTAAAAGATGGATAGGGTCGTCGGATAAAGTCAGTTTCAGAATTTTAATAAAATAACGTTTAAAATAAAAAAGGTTCCGTTTGAAACAGTTTTAGTACCCGAGCCGAATCATTTTGTTTTCAAAAACCAAATTATCAATACTTTTTGAAACGCAACCGGAATGTTTGTTTTAAACACTTTGATGACATTGTTAGTAACATATTATTAAGGATTTTATTATCTATCAGCAGATAAATAAACCTTTTTAATAAAGTCTTACATTCTACGATAACCTGCACTATAACGCAGTGTTCATTTCCACTATGTTTATTTATTGTGTTACTCTGGTTGTAATCCAAAGGCGGACTCTACTGAAGCAACTGATTCTACGACAACCTGGTGAAAATTTGTCTACGTGTTAGGGCACTCCGATGATTTTTTTAACAAAATTTTGTGTTATCTCATTCCAGAACAAGTGATATCAACTATTGTATTAACGATACAAAATATAATACATTTTAAAATAGGTTATGAAAATTTACAAATCGTGCACAAAATGTAAATGCAAATTATTGTCGAGCGTTCATGCATGAAAAAAGTATTTACCATTAATGCTTGTTTGGAAAGAGTTACTGTGTGTACGCCTTTTGACTTACACATTCTGCAAAGACGTCACGGCTACACGAAAAATTGAATACTTCAAAGATACAAAATACTGGGGTGACATGAATCAACATCACTGCAGTTTGGCGTATTGAAAACGATCCAAGGAATGTAAACTTGTAAGTTTCCACCAATGCATACTAAAAAAAAACTAATGTACGGAACTAGTTCGAAACTGTTTTGGCATACTCATTTCGAAATGATTATTTGACACACTTACTTCACTCGTCTCCTACCGTCTCCAACCCCGCCAACATTTCGTTCATATGCCAAAGACACTTTCTGTAGTGGCTACGTAAATAATTATTAAATTACGTGGATGTATTGTTTTTATTAATTTAAGATTTAGTGTTTAAACTGCGTATGTTTTAATTATAATGTTCATTTTCATTTCTCAAGTTTAATATCACCAAGCGGCCCCGTAATTCGGTGACGCTGTGGGTGCGACGGTGGCTGACCTGCAGGTCCATGCGGTGGCCGGCGGGCTGTCGCGAGTTCCAGCAGCCGACGGCGTCGCGCGAGACGAGGTTGTAGAAGAGCACGCCGCGCCGGTCGACGGCGGAGCCCGAGGCGTGGCCGCGCTCCCTGGCGCGAGGCTCGCCCAGCGGCGCGAACGCCTCCGGCTGCTCCTCGGCCAGGCTCTCGTTGCGCAGCACCTGCAACCGCACGCGTCGAAACAATTGCATTATTGTGATTCGGTATAAATGTGACAAACTTCTAGAGTTTGTTTGGTGTTTCCGGGTGAGTCTTTGGAACGCCTCCGGCTGCTCCTCGGCCAGGCTCTCGTTGCGCAGCACCTACAACTGCACGCGTCAAAACAATTGCATTATTCAGTGTGATTCGGAATAAATGAGACAAACTTCTAGAGTTTGTTCGGTGTTTCCGGGCGAATCTTTCGAACGCCTCCGGCTGCTCCTCGGCCAGGCTCTCGTTGCGCAGCACCTGCAACCGCACGCGTCGAAACAATTGCATTATTCAGTGTGATTCGGAATAAATGTGACAAACTTCTAGTTTGTTCGGTGTTTCCGGGCGAGTTCACCTCTATGGTCATTAGTAGGGTACGGATTTTTATGATTTTGTATATTTCTGTCTGTTGCTTCAGTGCATAGCTAAGTGAATTTTCTTGACATTTGGTTAGAATATGATACTATACAGATTAATATGTGAATATTTCAGTGCTTTTAGGTCATAAATGCATATTTAAAAAAGGATAATTCAAGATTTTTTAGGGCATAAAATGCTCCCCCTAGTAATGGGCGGATTCTGATAACCTAAAACATTGCGAAAAGTGATCAATAAATTGCTCTTAAAATGTTTTTAAAATGCCCTTAAATCAAAGATAAAAAGACGTAAAAGTTTTGATCAAAACCAATTCAGATGCACAACTCAAGCTGTGGGGTATATTATTGAGTAATCCAGGCTTTTGTTTTTCGTTCTAGTGAACTCCCCTTGAAAACTTATGGTTTGCGCTGTTCTTTACCAAAAAAATCTGTCTTTTGTTGTGCCAAAATCCGCCGAACCGTCAATGGCGCTGACAGGCCCCACAGTAACCTTAGATTACATACAACGGCTGACATTACAATTTCTGAGCGAAGAAATCGAATAGGCTCCTCAGCAATTCTGTGGAGAACATTTGTTGCATCGGGAAAATATTATTTGAAGCAAGTTCCATTTAAATTATATTAAAGTCGAAGAAATTGGCAAAAATGACGGAAAAACTAAAAAATGACTTAGTAGTAGAAATCGACGAAAAATGGAAAAATGTCATATAAAAATAGGTCATTTTCTTTTGTCATAACAAAACTAATGTCTACTCTGAAAGAAAAAAGGCATTTAATTGAAATCCGTCCATACTGATTACATTATTCAGTGTGATTCAGAATAGATGTGATAAACTTCTAGGGTTTCTTTGTTTATTAGGTGTTTCCGGGCGAGTTCACTCCTCTGGTCACGTAAATGGCACGTGTATCGAGTCCGTCCGTCTCTCACGGTTAGTTTCCCTTACGGTCCACCAATGGAATCAAATGTGGTGCCATTTGACGAGTCTCGACCACCTGGTGAGGAACTAAGCACCGCTTCCGAATCCAAAATATTCTAAGATATATCTCCAGAAAGTGGTTTTTTGTTGTGTTTCGCAAATAAAACGTTTTAGGTGCCCTTGTAGATACCTCATTCAATTCTTCCCAAGAAGACAATGCCTCATTCAATTCCTCTCTAGAAGACAAACTAATTGACAAAATTCGTATCTACTTCTCTCTTATAAAATTGGTGATTTATAACTGGGATTATAAAATGTTGAAGAAGAACAATGTGTTAAAGAAGAACAATGATAAGAAAGGAAGATTTATAGAAAAACACACATTTTTGATGATTTCAATTTACCTTGGAGGACGTTGGTGAAACCTTGTGAATTACTATATTCTCTTTCCGGCATTTACATGAATCGCTACGTCTTGATTCATGAAATTGATGATAATGAAAACGAATTTTTTAGTGAAACAAAAATTAAAACCTTTATTAATACATTTTCATGTAACTAAGACCGAAAATGGACGACTCTGGTAACTGCAATGTATTTAAAATATATTTTTATTGTGAACTCACAAAACATCAAGACACTATACTTACCATGAACGAAACTTTCTTGGATATTGCGAATGGCTGAGCCATAATACGCATTCAAAAGTTGTTTTGAAAAAATACTTTCAATGCAAAAATTTGCATTGCAGAAGCATATAGATCCTCCATAAACATGTAAACTGTGTATTATTTACAAAAGAAACGAAAGTATTCGTTCAGAAAAAATTAAACCCAGAAATAAAAAAAACACTCAAATTATACAATTCGACCGCTTTTTTTTATTTCTGAGTTACTAAAATACACATTAATAGGCAATATGAAATGTAAACTCGTTGGCTCACCGAGGTGCGCACGGCGAACTCGCGGAAGGAGGAGAGCGGGTGGAAGAAGAGCAGGCGGTCGCCGAGGGCGTCCTCGGGGCCCAGCGCCAGCCCGAACACGCCGTCCGTCCAGCGGAAGCGCACGCCGTGCACGTCGTACTTGCTGGCCAGCGGGTCCGGGAAGAAGAGCGGGCTCTCCACGCGCCACGACCGGTCCTCGCGCCAGCTGCAACCGAACGCCCGCGCCCCCGCCCGTCAACGCAAGCGCAGGGGCACGCACACGAAACAAGCACCCCCGGACCCACCCCCTACTCATTTCTCTTTGCAACGGAACAAGTTAGAACGGTTGATTTGAATCAGAAGAAAACACATTATTTATGTATGTTTATTTGATTTTTTATGTATGTTTCATGTACGTTTTATGTACGTTTCATGTGCGTTTCGTGTTCGTTTTGTGTACGTTTTATGTACGTTTCATGTACGTGTCGTGTTCGTTTTGTATACGTTTCATGTACGTTTTATGTACGTTTCATGTAAGTTTCGTGTTCGTTTTGTGTACGTTTCATGTACGTTTTATGTACGTTTCATGTGCGTTTCGTGTTCGTTTTGGGTACGTTTCATTCATTTATTATTTATGTTGTTTTACGTAGTTAAAAAGCAACTTTCTGTTACCTAAAAGTTTAATAATGTATATATTTTTTTATTTTATTTTTCCACTAGACCTCATCTTCATAATCCTTATCCGTTAGATTCTTCTCTTTCCAAAGTCCATAAATTCCTCTCAACCTGCAAAGTTTATGTTTACGTGTTTTGAAATTTTTTTAAATGCTGACCCATTTGAATGGAAGTCTGGGGCAAGTTTCCCAAGCGCTCACGCTTTCTGGATGTCGCTGATCGTGATCATTAGTACACAAGAAAGGAAAAATTAATGAACAAGGAATTTATGCCCGTACGTAGTGTAGAGAAGATGATGTACTGCAAAGGTTCAATGCAGAGTTTTTGGCGAATGCACGTTTTTCAAAACGTCGAATTTTTTTCTTTCGTTTTCTCTGACTGAGCAATAGCGCTTGTAAATATGATATAGATCCGAATTCCATTAAAACCTCTGGAATTCCCAAAATTTCAAAAATTTAACTTTTTCTTTAATTCTCTCGATTTTCGAAATTGTACAACTTGAATATTAATTTTTTAATACGTGATATTGTATTAAAAAGTGACATTTCTTTAGTGCAATCTGTTGATTAATATTGGTTTTTGAAATAATTTCCTGTTCACCTTTTTGAAATATTAGTAGTTTTCGATTAACTTTGGGTTAAATTCCAAGAATTTTAGATTTCATTATCACTGATATCACTCGTGTATATCGCTTGTGAGCCTACATACAGATGCTTTCGTAATAAGTGTTCAAGGCGTACGAATCAGAAGCCTAAGCGTTTATATTCAAACCTTGTCGAAGGAAGCAATTTTATTTTCGTTTCTTTAATCTGTTTGTAAGGAGAGAGTCACCCTGAATTCAATGGTACAAATGCCATTTTCATTAAACATATTGAATGTTCATGTAGTAACATATGTTAAATGTATATTTTTTTGTACTTCCCGTGGTTCGTTGAATGCTATTTCAACGAAAAAAATATTAAGTGGACATATCTTTAAAGAAACTGGTGCAAATACCAGGTTTCCGATTCACTTTAGGAAGTAGTCATTACGATTTCACGGGAAACGCCTTAGAACGCCGTTTATAAGATACCACTTATTTTAGGTAATAATTTTTAAAATTTGGATTCATTTATTATTGAAGGGTTAACAATAAATTGAGCCCTAAGTTAATAAATGTATTCGAAATATTAGGTTACTAAATTTTCTACGGTAATAGCCTGTCTGCGTCATTTAATGGAATAGCCGCAATAATTTTCTGAAGATTCGGGAATCGTTCATTTTTTCTGAAAAACTATACTATACAACTAGTTTATGTTAAGAATTATTGCATAATTACATATTTTGAAAACGAGCGACGTTAGAAGCGGGATTTCAAATTCTTACGATTGCAATAAACCACGTAAATTAATTGTTTACGTTATTTTTTATAACAGCTTTATATATTTTTATGAAAATCAAAGATAATTTTCGGAAACATCTTTATTACGACCTCGTGAGTGTTTGGCATCTTGGAAAAAACAGTTCAAGGCCATGCTGTTTACCGCCCAATTCGCCCGATTCTGGCTGAATGTGAGACGATGAAATTATCCATGCCACACTATAACTCATGCAGTAAACATCCCATAATCAAAATCTGTGCCATAAAATACCATTTTATGAACGATTTCTCGCAATAAAATAGTCATTTATGTATCAAGGGCGTTATGTAGATGTTTTTGCCCCAATGGCGACTTCCAATCCAGAGGGCCTGTGGCTCGAGGGGCCCTGAGGGGCAAAAATATCTAGTATCGCCTGAAGGGCAAAAATATCTAGTAACGCCCGTGGTGCATACAAAACTTTATGGTTTACTAGTTCGTTGCTGAATTAAACGAAAATTCGAAACATTTTATAATTTTTCTTACGTCTAAAGTTAAAACATGCGTTGTAATAGTCATTTGTCAATACGACGTCAGATAAACGAAACAGAGTGTGTATCGAATTACTATTGCATAATTGTTATTGGACTGATTCGTCCGTACAAAATGAAAGAATATTGTGAAGTTCCTGCGGAAATTCTCGCAAAAACTAACAAAACTACGGAAAGTGGTTTCCAGTAAAATTTCGAAAAATGTATGAAAATGTTTATGGTGAATTGGAGAATTATATAACAGTGTGAATAACAGTGTAAAGTGTATTGATGAAACGGTCCCTATCCTTATTCCTTCCCAATTCTGGCCGCTGGGAAGTGACGCAGGAGCGCGTAGCAGGAGGCGCGCACGCAGAGATGCTACCTGGTTGTCCTCTTGACAACTGACTGCGACGTGACGTGACATGACATATTAGTAATGGAGGATTACTCCCCAGTGCAAAGTACTCAACCCGTAAGTGCCCGTAAGGGGCTTGGAGTCACGTTGCGTCAAGTTGTAGACGCAACAAATTTAAAAAAAAACAACAACTTTCTAATGACACAAAAAGCATATTGAAGTGGCGCGTGGCGGAGACCTGTAGACGACGAGGCCGTAGCGGAAGACGTCGGAGGCGTATGCGTAGGCGTCCTCGCAGCGGCCCGCGCGCACGTCCACGGCGATGTTGGTGAAGAGGCTCCCGGGCTTCGTCTGCCCCTCCGGGATCACGTAGCGCCACAGCAGCGAGTCCGTGCGCAGGTCGAACACCAGGATCTGCAAGACACGCGCAGTTCGCTGAATGTTACAGAAGGATTTTCGTAAGAATGAGCCAAAGTGACAGTTCGCGTAACAAGTAAACATCACATGCCATTCAGAGAAGTATCCCTCCGCCGCGACAGCTGTTCAGCCACGCCCCTTCGTAAAGTGATAATGGCTCCTGTGAAAACATCCCAATGCAGAAGACTTAAGAGTTTCGCTGAGGTATATGCACGTACGCGAGTCCGGGAAATATGTAAATTTAATTACGTGTGTGGAATATCTCTTAACATGCTCTCACAATCAGCAAAAGAAAACTGCCACGAATGAAAATAGAAATTTCTCAACCACAGCTCACAACAGCACAATAGCCGGAAACACGTGCACCAATACGCATCTCACACTCAAGTCTCGGTTTTAAAATAAACATAATATTTATCACACAAAAAGTAAATTTAATGTAATGTTTATAGAAAAAAGAATTTTCACAAAAGAGCACATAACACTGCACTTCCTAATTTCAATTATTTCTCGCGGTGCACTATATTTTGGTAGGATCACAAAACAAAGCGAGGACATCACAAAAGGAAGCGTTGAAGCCATTTACAATTTAGCCAACTACAAACCAACGAATGCAGGAAGGGAATCTAATGGACTCAAGGATACATCGACCACAGAACCTTCAGTTATGTTGCCAGCACTAGCTGTCACTTTGGCTCATCCTTAGGAAAATAATTATATAACCCTAATAATGGTAATTACAATTAACATTAGACGTAAAGCGGAAGTAAGGTTTGATATAATTGACACCATAGAAGTGAAAAGACTAAAATGGTATGGGCACCTGCAAAGAATGAACGAAGAACGCTGGCCCAAAATACTGTGGAAATGGCAACCAGCTACCCATCGAAGAAGAGGAAGACCTAGACTTACATGGGCAATGGTAAAAAGAGGATTGAGAAATGAAGACTACACCGATAGAGAGTTATGGAGGATGGGATGCGAGAGACACCCTAGGGTGTAATATAACTCTCGCCATACTACTACTAATGGTAATTAATTTAAACAAATCCTTTTTATAATATGGATTAAATAATACATATTATATCTTCAATAATTTTAATATAATAACAAACAATTCATTTTCAACTGCAACTGTGAGTCTAGATATGTGTCATAACATTCAGGATTAGCCAAAAATAGCGGAAGCCTACGACTTCACTGAATACTAATATCAGTATGTGACATTTATTGCATGTGACGTTTGAGGAAAGCCACATTTACTGTCGAGAAGCAAACAAACAAGCATCCAGATTTCGCTCTCAGGATCGCTGGGAGAAAGATCGTGAGTTCTGCACTCAAAGATAGACTTCAAATGCATTTATAGTCAGTTTTTTTAGATCTAGAGTCACTTACATTGTTATTATGTATCATTTTCTTTGTTTTTGCCATGCATTAATTATTTAATATTTAAAATGTGGATTTGTTTAAAATTTTACATTTCGTTGAGTTTTAATGTCAGAATAAATATGACTGTGCAAATATATTCTCGATGATATGCGCAGATTATCATTCTTCTCCATTCTACGTTAGGTATAGATTTAATGATTTTTAGAATAATTAAATTAAAAATACAGTTTTATAGAAATTGAAATTAATGGTTTTAATTTAAAACCTGGCAGAATAAGTTACGATGGAGGACACTCCAAAACGCTGATGTGATCAATTTAAATTTCAAGTGAGAAAAATACGTAAGGCCGGAACATTTGAATATTTCATTGTTTTCTTAACAACTGGAAAATCCGAATTGTCGTAATGCATTTTAAAATATTCATTACAAATCAATTCAACTCGTAGTGTACTGACCTACACATGACGTATTAAATTTCGTCGCTCTGAGTGGCTTAACTGACCTGTGGCGGGCACTTTTGCTTGAAGCTCTGCGTGATGTCTTCGACGCCGGAGTCCATGACCCAGAGGCGACCGCACGGGTCGGCGGTCATGCGGAATACGGACGTGAGGCCGTCACAGCCAGACTGCAGGTGCCACGCCCACCCGGGGTACGGCCTGCAAGCAGAACGCCGTTGCCACGCTCAACTACAGAAGGATTTTCCTAAGGGTGAGCCAAAGGGACAGTTCGCGTAACAAGTGAACATCACATGTATTTCAAAGAAGTATCCCTCCGCCGCGACAGCTGTTCAGTCACGTCCCTTCGTAAAGTGCTATTGGCTCCTGTGAAAACATCCGTATGCAGAAGTCTACGAGTTTCGCTGAGGTATATTCACGTACGCGAGTCCGGGAAATACTTAAATTTAATTACGTACGTGGAAAATCTCTTAGCATGCTCTCACAATCAGTAAAAGAAAACTGCCACGAATGTAAATAGAAAGAAAAATGATTTTAAGCCGGAAACACGTGCACCGGTACGCATTTCGCATTCAAGTCTCGGTTTTGAAATAAACATAATATTTATGACACAAATAGTAAATTCAATGTAATTTATAAATAAAAAAGAGTTTTTACAGAAGAGCACATAACACTGCACTTCCTAATTTCAATTATTTCTTGCGGCGCACTATATTTTTGTCGGACGAGGACATCACAAAAGGAAGAGTCGAAGCCATTTACAAGTTAGCCAACTGCAAACGAACGAATGCGGGAAGGGAGTCTAATGAGCTCAAGGGCACTACGACCACAGAACCTTCAGTTATGTTGCCAGCACTAGCTGTCACTTTGGCTCATCCTCAGGAAAATCGTTCTATAGAGTGCAAGTGTCAGGCTTATTCCCTCCCAGGGATTTAAAGCAGTAAGCGAGGCACCTTGCAGCGCTCGCGCAGTTGGAGTGAATAATTTTGACTGCCATCCACACGAGACGAATTGGGTTCACCCAGGGATCACATTTTTATAAGGTAAATGAATTTGAGGTGTTGTTTCGTCATATGTATTTATTTTGGCAGAAGATTTTTCGGCCGCATTGCGACCACCTTCAGTGCTACAAATAATAATAATAATAATAATAATAATAATAATAATAATAATAATAATAATAATAATAATAATAATAATATAATCAAATATAGGATATTATTATAAATGAAATTAGAATTTTAGTGAAATAGAAAATTTGGAGTATATATAAACATAATTTTGAATAGAGTACTAATAAAAGAATAAAATTAAACTATTAGTACAAATTAGTTATTATGATTTAAGTTAGTATAAATTAAATTATTAGTACTCTCTATTCAAAATTATGTTTATATATACTCCAAATTTTCTATTTCACTAAAATTCTAATTTCACTTATAATAATATCCTATATTTGATTATATTATTATTATTATTATTATTATTATTATTATTATTATTATTATTATTATTTGTAGCACTGAAGATGGTCGCAATGCGGCCGAAAAAGCTTTATGCCAAAATAAATACATACGACGAAACAACGCCTCAAATTCATTTACATAATGCAAATGTCGTTAACTCCGCACCATTTCCTACCATTTTTATAAGGTTTTCCTTGAAAACTGTAAGAGTTGTTTCAAGTATACTAACACATTCGCGGGAAATTGTACTGCAAAATTTTGGTCACGCTGCAGATGTTTTATGTTTCACACAGAGTTTTTTTTTATATGAGGAATAATATTGTCACGAAGACCGAGAGCCGCGATAATTTCTCTGGTCGCAGAGTCCGCTGGTGGTCTCGGGAATTTGAGGGGACGCCCAGACAACCTTATGGAACTTAATATGTCATGTGTCAATCTTCTGTCATGTGACATGTGTCAAGAGATATCCCAGAAATGATGATTTTAAAAATGACATGGGTGGTGTGTGTGTGTGTGTGTGTGTGTGTGTGTGTGTGTGTGTGATAGAGATACTAATAATAAATTTAATTTTACCAATATCAGTTCAGTATATATTGACAGACAAAATCAATTCTGCTCCCGTCCATGATATTAACAAGTTTATATTTTTGTTTTCCAGCACCCGAAGAAGACCCCAAATAATTAATTTAAACGTGTTTTAATTCAATTTTAGACTTAACTTTTTAACTGTATCGTTTAACGTATGTATGATTATTTCAATGTGTTTGTTTTAGAAGGCAATATTTTGTCTGAGAATACGATCTTGAAGTGATATTTAGACATACACGGAGACATACCCTACATAGTAGACATAGACATGGTGCTTAATTGATATCATTGCAGTATACGCGTGTGTGTGAGGGAGGAGGGGAGGTACTGATTCATGGTATCTTTTCTGCTAAAGGCGAAGCGAAAGTGATGTCGGAAGATTTAGCAAGGTTCCTCAAACTGACATATTAAGGATTTATTTACGCCCTCGTGTATTTTACCTTCTCTGGAAACCATCTCTTGAAATCATTGTTTCCAGTGCCCTATGTAATAATAATGTTCATGTATCAACAACTGATACTAATTTTTGGTGGCGTTGCAAAATGACGGATATTTCAAATTTCCATAACTAATTTGGTCGTTTCACGGTAATTTAACTTCAGGAAATAATAGAACGAATGGTATTTACTATTAATTTCCCAGTCCTTATTCATGTATTACGTAGTGTTTCCATGTCTAATTCGGACACCTCCTATCAGGAGACAAATTCATCCCAATCTATACTATTTCTTAACTTATCAATAAAGAAAGTGGGAATGTCATGTAGACTCGTTCATTATTTCATGTTCTCTCCCTTCATAACTGCATAAAACGCAAGAGCAACTATGAGGAAAAACTGCAATACGCACTTGCTCTACGCATTAGGTTTAGTTCACTTTGAGTGAATTGTGAAAAATATTGACAAAATCACACTTGACAAAAACTGACGCAAGGCGATTGTGTAGTACAAGACATGCCTCGTATGCGGCTCGATTTTTTGATTGAATGATTCGTGATTCCGGGTGCAACAATTGCTAAGACCATTAGTCCCGTAAGTGTAGTGCATGTTTTCCCTCGGAAGGTCGCGTTGACCTCCCGCTGGACGGTGAGATCCAGCGCCGACCTACCGTCGTCTTGCGGGGATTTGCCAACCAGGTATCTCCCACCAACGGGTATCGCCCCAGGCGGGAAAAGTTATAAGCTCCCGACCAGTCTCCTAACATGCATGGTGATGTAGTGTATGTAAGTAATGGGTTAAGGATAGGACGAGAAAGAGGAAGGAAAGATCGTACGCGATCCGTGGTCCGTTTGTTGCCGGGGTTACTGTTCCGGTATTCGTCTGGCATTGATCGGAAACCACGGAAAACTACCCATCAGACCAGCGGGTCGCTAGAATTGTCCTCCAGGCAGCGACTGAACTCGATGTAGCTATCTAGCAAGTGTCACCGCCGGGACTCAATCCTAGAACCTTCCGGTTAAAGGCACTGCAGCACATCAGTTGATGCCCGGAGTTGATGCCCCACCTCCCCCCTGTAAATCCGGCTCGAAGAACCATGTTCAGACCGTGCGTAGGATGAAAGTTTTTTTTCCTGCGGTGAGGTGGCTGACCTGAGCGGCGGCGACGAAGAGGCGCCGGCGGCGGAGGCGGCGCGGGCGCCGGCGGCGGCGTCCACGGGCACCGTGGCCAGGGTGGCGGGGATGCCCGGCTTCCAGCGCGGCAGCGACACGAACACGCGCCCCTGCCACACCTCCAGTCCCAGCGGCAGCACGTTGGCCGGCTGGAAGGTGCCCGACGTCAGCGCTGCGTGCCGCGCCGACGCCGACGGGAACATGAAGTCCACCTGCGCACGCGCACCTTCATGTAGTGGTTGACTCTCTGCAGCAGCAGTCTCCAACCTCTTTGGTTGCGCAAATCACCTGTTGTGTTAAAGGTATTTTGAGGTTCACAAACGAAAGTAACCAAGTAAGATATTGAAAGACGCCCATGCACACAAAGACACACACACACTCACACGCTCTGTCCTCCTCTCTCCCTCTCTCTCTATCCCTCTCTCTCTCACACACACGAACACATACACATGTGCGTGTGAGTGTGTATGAATATTTTGAGAGTAAGACCAATAGGATAAAAGGGTAGAAAATGTATTGTTTATAAGCTAGATCATTTTCTCCTTTGCTTAGCTATCACGATGTAAAAGATCTCTTCTATTGAAATTCAAAATAAAAATAAACAAACTCAATGAAATATTTGACATTGTTTGAACCTCACAAAATAATCAAATATCAATAAACGTGACAGTTTCAATCTCCAATCACATTTTACGTTCAGCTTGTTTCTCTACTTATTTGAAAAAATCTATATTCAGGAACGTCCGTTCATACATAGAGGTCGGTAACCCCATCAAATGTCTCAGTGCAACATTTTGTAAATTGATGGATATTGTTGCCGAACGTTTATCCCAATCGGTATCAATTAAGTTTTAAACTAGTGGTGCTCAACAACTCATACTTTCTTGCATTATTTCTTAATTTGCAATTTTTGAAAATTTAGGGTTTAAGGAGAATGAGACCTCCGCCTTTACTTTAAGCGTCCCTTGATTTATCCGTGGAAAAATCGTAAACAAAAAAATTGGAGCGTTTTCGGAGAAAATGTGTTTCTTATAAATTGCATTAATTTCAAACAGAAATTTCGCGAAATCGATTCGTTTCTTCAAAAACTTTTACAAAACTTTTTTTTAAAGGATTGAGGTTTTAGAATAGATTTTGTATAAGGGAAAATCCTTAGCTTCAACTTTTTAGTTTTGAAATGTTAACTTTTTGTAAGTTTTAAAAACAGAGTGTTCGCTGGAAATGAGACCAGCACAATTTTTTACTGTGTTTTGATATATACGAAGAGAAAATTGAAAGAAAAAATTGAATCCGTTTTTGAGAAAATTATCGTTTAACCATGTTAAAATTTCACACAAAATTACTCATATTTTCAAAAAATTGTAGATGTAACGTTTTTATTGATTTTTGACAAGGAATTCATCAAATAATTGATTTGAAAAAAAATTAAATGAGTTTGTTTATTGTTTTCTTGTATAAAGCTACAGAACATCTAATAGTAAATTATAAAGCTCCACTTCTCTCCTGTCCTGTTCATTATTTCAATGTTTGAAAACTTAAGAAATTGTATGAAAATATTTACGCTACTGAATCACCCAAGGACATATTCACCGCTATGGGAAATGCAGAAATGTCCAGCTATTAATCTTTCTCAGCTTAGCCTGCAGTTTGTAACAATTGCCAACAATGAAGATTAGGCCCTCAGCCACACAAGTGGAAGCATCTCCGATTATTGAAAGGCGATATATTTATGAAAATATTGATATGCGCAATTGTTATCTTTCAGCCATTTACGATGAATACTTTGTGTGATGATAGTTGTATGCTGAATATAATGAACTTGTGGTTAGAAATATCACACAACGAAGTTACCCCTGATTGGTAGGCAACACACTCTACGTTGATGTTTGGCAGTTCACGTTCTGATCAAATCAAAGCGGTTTCGTGAACCAGTCGAACACCATTGCTTCGCCTTCTTATTTTTTACCTGGCAGTCTGAGTGTAAGTGAACTGTTACAACAAATTGAAATTATATAATTTCGATAAATAGACAATGATAAACGTCTTGAAATTGTCTTTTAACGCTTTTTGGTGAATAGTAGTATTGGAGAAAGCAAAGGGTAGTAAGGTAAGTAAAGAGCCCTCGTATACTTACTATCAAACAGGAAAATCAGTCTTTCTACTAAGTACTACTGCCAGAAATCCTCTTGGTTTCCATTTGACGTTTACAGTTTGGAATGTAGAGGTTTCCAACTCTTTAGTATTAGTTTGAGGCGCCGGCGCCGACGGGAATATTAAGGGCATGTAGGCACTCGCATGTGCACAGTTCTCGGCATCGCTCAACTGAACAGGAGGCAAGAATAGGTTGAAGACTGGAAAAATAAAGACCCTGATCCACCTCGGGAATCAAGTGATCTGGACTGCTAGCGATTCTCCTGAAAGTTTCCCTGGAGTGTTCCAACTGCGTTCGAAACATAAGTATTGTAGAAGAATTTTTTAATGGTATTTCGGAATAGCACGAAATACTTTACGAAAAAATGATTTACAACAATTGAAATATTAATCAATATTGTAATTCAAATAAAATATTGATAGCCGCTTTATTGATAATGGTTGAAACCAATTATAACGTTAAAACGTTGCACAAATGGAACGCTCAATTTGAATGAACTTTCGCAATTAGAGCCAAAATATACATTAAAGTTGAATGTTAATGTATTGAATGATCACAAGTTCATGTCCTGAACATTTAATTTTTTAAAGTTACTAAGTAATTTGTACCTAATATCCAATGATAATCACTATTGTGAATACGATCAATGTAAGACCAATCCCGCAAGTAGATTTTATGACGCAGTAAAATGCTGTACTTAAAGACGTAGCACGCTTCTTGGACCCAAATACATACTAAATTTTCAACTTCGAAATATAGAATGTACTTGGTGTTAAAAAGTAATTTCGATAATACATTTTGTCCTTCGATTCGGCAGTCACATTACATGGACATTTTATTCTTTAAATTAAATCATTGCTGACACGAAACACTAAACGAACGTTCAAAATTAGCTTTTAAATTTCAAGTGAACTTGTTAAATTTCGAAGTCGTTTCGAAGAAGTTTTTAGTGTTTTTAGTGAAAAACGAAACATAAAGTTGTCTCCTAGCCACGATTATTTACATCTTACGAAGATTTACATCTTACGAAGATTTACATCTTACACTGAAAACTATATATTTTCTTATAATGTAAATAGCTCGTCTATCATATGATTATGTGCATTTATCGAAATGACAATACATGACATGCAAGACATGCAATGTTTGAAGAATTATGGCGAAAAACATTTAGCTTTCTCAGATGTGTGGCGATGGTCGTATATATCTTAAAGCAACATATGCAATTGTTCAGGGATTCCCATCCGAGGGAGGGCGCCACGAAAAACACAACTACAAAATATTTGAAAAAAATGTTTATATCTGCAAATTTATTGTCAGTCTACTCTACTAAAAATATTGAATTATAATGAATTGAAGCAAAAAAAAAACAACAACAAAAAAACAAAAAACAAAACGGTTTCCGTCGCACGATTACATAAATTTCTCTTCTTACGAAGCAATTCGCAAAGGCGAAAAAGTAAAAATCTCCTTAGTGTTTTTTAATAAATCTTGAAGATATTTATCAGACGGGAAGAGCCGTCAATATTTCGTGCTTGGAGGCCCTAAGGTTCCTAAATCCGGCTCCGCGAGGAGGGCAGGGGCGCGGGCAGGGGCGGATCCAGCCGATCATTTAGAGGGGGGCGGAGAATCGAAAATTTTTGATAAATAATAAACATATTTGTTATTATGTTGTATATTATTAATATAGTGTAGTTATTATACTATGCAATATTATTGTTTAATTACATAATTCGAACATAAATATTTCAATAAATTTTGCGAAATAAAGGAAGGTAAACGAAAACACATGGCCCCCATGACCCTCCTTACGGATCCGCCAGTGGCCGTGTGGAGTGTGGAATGTGGAGTGTGGAATGTGGAATGTGGAGTGTGGAATGTGGAGTGTGGAATGTGGAGTGTGGAATGTGGAGTGTGGAATGTGGAGTGTGGAATGTGGAGTATGGAATGTGGAGTGTGGAATGTGGAGTGTGGAATGTGGAATGTGGAGTGTGGAATGTGGAGTGTGGAATGTGAAATGTGGAGTGTGGAATGTGGAGTGTGGAGTGTGGAATGTGGAGTGGGGAGTGTGGAATGTGGAATGTGGAGTGTGGAATGTGGAGTGTGAAATGTGGAGTGTGGAATGTGGAGTGTGGAATGTGGAATGTGGAATGTGGAGTGTGGAATGCGGAGTGTGGAATGTGGAATGTGGAGTGTGGAATGTGGAGTGTGGAGTGTGGAATATAGAGTGTGGAATATAGAGTGTGGAGGGTGGAGTGTGGAGTGTGGAATGTGGAGTGTAGAGTGTGGAATGTGGAGTGTGGAATATAGAGTGTGGAATGTGGAATGTGGAGTGTGGAATGTGGAGTGTGGAATGTGGAGTGTGGAATGTGGAGTGTGGAGTGTGGAATGTGGAGTGTGGAATGTTGGGTGGGGAATGTGGAGTGTGGAATGTGGAGTGTGGATACGCACCTGGCTCCAGCGGAAGACCTCGCGCAGGCGGCCCGCGCCGGAGGGGCCCAGCCCCGCCACCAGCGACATGGACAGCAGCCACGGCAGCAGCGACAGCCCTGCGCAAGCACACCAACACGCTCAATGCCACCTCATTAACTTGCCTTTGGATTGGTTGGTTAGTGATTCCGGGCGCGTCAACAGTTTAGGTCATTAGTCCCGTAAGTGTAGTGCGCTGGATGGCGAGCTCCGGCGCCGTGAGGTTTACCCCTAACCAGGACTCTCCCACCAGCGGGGCAACGCCCCAGCCAGGACAAGCTCTAAGCTCCTGACTGGTCTTCCGGGATATGTGGTAGTGTAATGTATGTTAGTGTAAGGGATGAGGATAGGACAAGGAATGGGAAGGGCAGATCGCGCGCGGTCCGTGGCCCGTTTGTTAGGGTACTGCTCCGGCATTCGCCTGTTGATCAGAGAAACCACGTAAAAGTACCGATCAGAGCAGCCGGCCGCTAGAATTCTCCTCCAGACAGCGACTGAATTCGACCTAGCTGAAAAGCTAGTGTCGAAAATTCTGTTGCCGTGGGGAGTGTAACGTAGGACCTCCCGGTCAGAGGCGCTGCAGTGACATCAGTTGAGGCACTGAGCTACCGCTGCCGGTCGAGGGCTCTGTATCCGGTGGGAGCGGTGGCTCGGGGGCGTGGCGGGGAGGGGACGGCGCCGCAGGTAGTTCCTCGCGCGCGAAGGCTCCCACTGGGTCAAGGCGCGCGGCGCCGCCGCCGACGGAACTGCGCCCACGCCTCCGCCTCGCCCCGCCCACCCACTCCCTCCCTCCCCCACACCGCCATTTCCACGGTCTAAGGCTCCAGTCACAGCCCTCAACCGCTCAGACAACGGGCTCGGTCTCCTCCCGCCGACACTACTACTACCGCCACCCGCTCCGCCACTGCCACCGACCCCGGTCATAGCCCCCGCTTCAGCCTCACCCGCTTCAATCCCCCCCCCCCGTATTGCTGTCTCCGGCCACAGTCACGGCACGCCACAACTCTCAACCTCTCAGACAACGTGCTCGGCCTCCTCTCGCCGCCACCACCGCTTCCGGCTCCGCCTCTGCTACCGCCTACGCCTCCGCCTCTGCCGCAGTCCCCGGTCATAGGCCTCGCTTCAGCCTCGCCCTCTTCACTACCCCTCCCGTATTGCTCTGTCTCCAGCCCCAGTTACGGCACGCCACAGTCCTCAACCTCTCAGACAAAATATTCGGCCTCCTCCCGCCACCACTACTGCTACCGCCACTGCCTCTGCCACCGCCACCGGATCCGTCTCTGCCACCGACCCCAGTCATAGCCCCCGCTTCAGCCTCACTCGCTTTACTCCTCCTCCCCTGTATTGCTCTGTATCTGGGCCCAGACCGGGAGAGGTGTCTCAGGGCATCAACTGATGTCACTGTAGTGCCTCTGACCGGGAGGTCCTAGGTTCGAGTCCCGACGGTGGCTGGATTTTTCGACACTAGCTCGTCAGTTAGATCGAATTCAGTCACTACCTGGAGGAGAATTCTAGAAGCCAGCTCCTCTGAAAGGTAGTTTTCCGTGGTTTCTCCGATCAACATCAGGTGAATGCCCGAGCAGTACCCTAAGAAACGGGTAATGGATGGCTTTCCTTCCCCTTTCTTTTCCTTATCCCCACCCATTACTTACACACACACACACACACACACACACACACACACACACTTACGTGCTTTATACTACCACACATGCCGGGGTACCGATCAGGGGCTAGGTGAATATTCCGGCTGGGGCAGTGCTCCGCTGGTGGGAGACCCTTCGGGAAAATCCCGCTAGTCGACGTAGGTCGTCGCCCGCCGGATCTCGCCATCCAGCGGGGGAAGAACACATGCACTCCACTCCCTCCCGATGAAAGACATGCACTACACTTACGGGACTAATGTTCTCAATAGTTGACGCGCGCGAAATCACTCAATGACAATCAATCAATCCGACCCCAGACACGGTCCAAGACCCGCCGCTAACAAACTCTCTGCCACCGTCCCCGGCCCCAGCCTCTATTATTGGTCGCATCCGCGTCGCCACTCTTGCTCCGTGCTAGGTAGCTAGCTCCCCAACCCCCCAACCCCCTCCGTCCCCAGTAGTCAAACGGACGTTGCCCCCAGCAAATCTGCGGAAGCTTTAGGATCAAAGGGAGATTTATGTAATGGGCTTGTATTATGAACATTATTTCTTAACGTTGCCACCGCCCGAGTTACCTCAGGGCAACCTCTTTTATCACTGCACTGACTTTGAGCGGAAGCTTATAGGGTTCAAGTCCGACTGCGGCGGATTTTTTTGACACTAGCCTCGGAGCTGGGCCGAATTCAGCCGCAGACCGGAGGAGAATTCTAGCGACCGGCTACTCTGATCAGTAGATTTCCTTAGTTTGTCTGATCAACATCAGGCGAATGCCGGAACAGCACCATATCATACGGGCCACGTACCGCGCGTGATCTTTCCCTCCTCATTCTTGTCCACATTACTCCCCTTACACGCACACACATACATACGTGCAGTACACTGTATACGTCGGGAGAGCAGTCGGGCTGTGAGATCTTGTCCCGACTGGGGTGGTGTCCGTTGGAGAGAGCCCGATGGAAGGAGGTGCAACTAGTCCATCGCTCCAGGGCCCACGTATGTCCGGGGAACCAATAAAGCCTGACGCGCTCCATAATTTTTAATCAAATTTGAACGTTTACTAAATTCTCTTTTTATCGCACCTCATCTGTTTTTATTTTCAAATGTTTACAAAATCAAAAGTTCAACTTCAAAAGTTCAAATTCGGCAATTTTGAAAATCAAACGTCTCGCTCGGACCACAGTGTGTATCATAACACGTTTAGTCAGCGCAATTCCGATGAAGTGGAGTAAGGGCCAGAAAGATATTACTAAGTCTGATATATCAATAATATCGATTATCAATATTATCGATTTTATCGATTACGAAAATTAATATTCACATACACATGTCTTTAGAACTTAAGGGTTTAAGAACTTATAAGGGTTTAAACATTTTTGTAACTGGACTCAAATTTTCCCTCGGTGACCCCTGACTGGGAAACACCTAGGTAGGGAAACCCTGTCTCCCTCGGTGGCTCGTTGATTAGCGTGCTTGCTTTCCACGGCGCAACTTGGGGTTCGATTCTCGGCTGAAGCAAATTATACCTGTGCGCTTTCCGAACAAATGTACCAGTATTTATTGCTGTGTGGTGATGAAAAAGCCCACCCTAAGGCTATGAAGACCGGTATATACGGTGAAGTCTTCGTGCTAACCACACGAACCCCTTATCCCATGGCTGGGAGGCTCGGTCACCGCTGGTCGGTCATGGCCTGTAACAGGCTGTCGACACAGTACAGGAGAAGGGAAACTCAGGATGCCTACGTATATGTCAGGTCTGACGTTCCATCGGCAGAGCCACACCGCCACCCCTCGGATAAAACATGCACAATGTTGTCCGTAGCAGACTAATGACCTTGGCAGTTGACGAGTCCAGAAACAAATCAATCTCAACGTTGCTATGGGGATCAGAGAGATGTCAACGAGTGATCTACAATTCGATGTTCAATTTAAACAAACTCATTATAAACGAGGTTTATTCATATTGCAATTCATTGTACTGTTTCCCTGTTGCCGCTAAATAATTTTTTTGAGTATCTTTAAATTATTGAAACTCTCATGATTCAGTGTCACATGACAACACTACATCGATTTATTCGAAATAGTGCTACTTTTCTGTCAATATGACGGTGTGCTGATACTGAAAATGTATATGCATCGTAAACTATAACGATACATAATTTTTTTAGGGGTATTCAAAAAAGATGTTTTCAACAGAAAATCTTCCTCTACTTCTATAAAGGGATAAAAGTGCTTGTATTAAAGATTACTGTGATATAAACTTCGTGACCGGAGATACTGGTACTGTTTTTTCGGGATATCAAGTATCATTTATTTACCAAAAACAATGACAAAAGGTACTTTCCTTTAATGCATCATAAAGTGATAAGTATAGGGAAACCTATTTGCATTGTTCTCGCAGATAAAATATATTTTTTAATTGAACTGTGACTGACGAACTGCTGTTTTATTTTCACCGATAAGAGGCATTTTATGACCCGCAAAAATACCTATTTGCGTAGGAAAAACCGGGAGCGGTGGCTCAGTGCATCAACTGATATCACTGCAGCACCTGTGACCGGGAGGTCCTAGGTTACGCGAAAAACGTTGCGGTAGTCCTCTTAAACGAACACATTTACACATTGCATTTAATTTTAAATATGCGCATTGTAAGGTAGACGCTTTACACGCTGTGGACTTAATGTTTAAAGAATCATGCATCGTAACTACCGTTTTTATTCTAGCATGTGTATTGTAGTTACTTAACCAACCTATTCCGACAGATAGGAAAGAACAACAGCTTCGCATACAAAATTTGCATATTTTTCATCCATCCAGTATTCATTTTCTGCTTTTGCAGCTTCTTACAAAATTTCTTTTGGCAAAGAATCCATAATGTTGGAAACGTAACTTTCAACCTAATTGCCATTTGTAAACAAATAAGTTGCTTAGGTAGCACTCATGATGTCATAACATGAATCCGAGGTTACAACTTAACATTCTAATTGACTTCGCTTCCTTAAAAGTTTACAACACTGTTATACAAAAGATAGCGTATGCTACTCGTTTATAATGTTACTTTTTTGCACTCATAAGAAATTATTACCGAACGAACGACGTTAGGAGTGAGTTCGGTAATATTTTCTTATTCGTGCAAAAAAGGACAACATTATAAACTAATTGCATAATATACTATTATGGAATTACTTGTCAAGAACGCATTATTTCCAGAATGCTTTGTTGGAAAATTAAAATATTGCTAGAAAGTAAGAAACACGTTTTATTCTTTCACATCCAGCAATTTAATACAAAAATATAACGTAATGCTGTCTCTAGCTATTTTTTGTGGCTTCTGTCAAATTCTAAAAATGTCACTTAAAACGTTGTTACGGCCTGTGCTTCAGTTCTTCCAATACCTATCTAGATGTACGATATCTATATTGATACGTTCGCCGACATAAGCGAAGCATAGGTATGAAGAAATGCATCCAAACATTTTTAGAACAATATCCGCTCTTAAGACGATCTCGTTTTCTCTGACCATCCATGACTTCGCAACATTTGCTTCACCGTTAGATACTTTTTTCTTGTCTCGTTGTTTACTGATACTTTTTATTATTTGTCCTTCGAATCAATAATTCTAGAGAGCTAGGCTATGATAGGCGTTGTTCTTCCTGAATAGGTTACACAATGAGGTAAGTGACAATGAACAATAGACTATTAGGAAACGCTATTTATATAATGTGCTTGAATTTTGAGCATTATCTCATGGCGTGGCTGGTGTGATCAAATGGAGATCAGAAAGTTACCTGAACTTTGATGTCAACTTCAAACTAACTCATTATCAACCGAGTAGATTCATATCACAATACCTTATGCGATACTGTTCACGCAAAACAAGTATTGTTATGTATCTGTCAATTGGAATAAATGAGACAAGATGCTAAATATGTAAATGGAAGTGTTATGCAATTTTACAAAACTACTAGAATACTGCATGATTCGCTAAAACAGCAAGTGCCTCTACTTGACTTCCAATAAACCGTAAAACTCAAGACGTAAGTTGCAAAGTAGTTTCACGAACACTCTCAAAAGTTCTAATAAAAAATAAATTTCGAAATATAACCACATTTGAATATGTTTACTTCTGAATTACGCCAGAATTTATGTGCGAGATTACGGTGTTTTCTTATTGCAAAATGTTCTCGTCCTATGCCACTTAAAAATGTACTTTTCAAATATCAACTATCAAGGAACACGATTCTATGGGTACACGATTCTTCATTCGTAATATAATTCTTAAATATTTACTGAATTATATGTACTTCCAGCCACACCAAAATTCTGCTGCAGCTTACCATCTCTACAGGCATTCTCCTATACTTATATTTAAAAAGTGATACGAATTGGATTAGGTGAGATGATGTTTATTTACGGTAGTTAGAAATATACAAAAAGATTTGGAGGCTCCGTAATTGGAAAATGATATGGATCCGTTAAATTTCCATGGGCGACATTCAGGAATTAAAAAAAACACATTCCCCAAATCACACCTATGTGTCATTTGCAATTCTACCACATTCAATTCTAAACGCCTAATCGCACAATCGTCTTGGATGTTCTCTCTATGAACAAAACACGATACAGGATATTCGGTAGTGTGGATGGTGCTTCTTGATGAATGTTATGTTTTCCATAATGGAACAACTGTCTTTGGCCTTTGAGAACACAAGATATGCCTGTGATACTACATAGAAATGATTTTGATGTTGGCAGAAGTAACAAAAAGGTGAAGTACGCAAGGGTGATTGGGTTCAGATATTTTTCAACATACTACTTTGCTTACCAGTTGTGTCATCGGACTGGGGAAGAAATGCTACAACTTCCTTACAAGTGGATAGATAAAAAGAAGTCATCTTTCACATTAAAATGTATTTACACTTATTCAGTTTTATATTCCTGCTGGCGCTTTCTATTGTGATTGATTACTTCTTTTTACCAATTTATATGAATTTCCTTAATATATTTTCGGTTGGTTGGGTGGTTGTTGGTGATTCCAGGCGCGTCAACTAATGAGGTCATTACTCCCATAAGTGTAGTTCATGGCTTTCTCAGAAGGTGCCTGTGTTCTTCCATCGCTGGGTGGCGAAATCCAGCGCCGACCTACCGTCGGATAGCGCGATTTCCCCAGACACTGACAGAATTCGACCTAGCTGACAAGCTAGTCGGGACTCGAACCTAGGATCTCCCGATCAGAGGCACTGCAGTTACGTCAGTTGAAGCACTGCGTCACCTCTCCCGTGATTTTTTCGGAAACCACCGAATTTATCCCTTACAAGTCTTATTCGCTAACAGGAAATACAGTACATTTCGTACAAAATGAATACGTAAAACTAAGATGTAAATAAATTTGTGCAAAGAAAAATTGTATCTATTTAGCATCCGAGGTTTAACAGGAATCGTCTTAGCAAATTCACCAACTAATATTATTCTTCATGACACATACTTGGAAATAACTATGTCACCGCTGAAGATGTAGATCAGATTAATTAATAATTAGATTTAAGTTCATTCTAAAGAAACAAATATAATGTAAATACTTCTTTTCTTACAATATATCTCCTTTTGTCGAAAGTAAACCAATAAACATCAGTCAGAAGTCATTCCGTTTTCATCTTTCCCGTCAATTCCCGTATTCGAAAAAAACTACCTTCTATGTGATAGTCCCTTATATGTCCGTAGCAAGAATGTGAACTTTCCTAATAGCTTTCTTATATTCGGCCGTTTGATATACAAAGATGAAAAAATTACAGAACCAAAACATCGTAAATTTTCTCGCGTTCCTCTCGTCGTGGAGAAATCTTGGGCAACGGCAACGGGGCAACGCCGCACAGTGGGCTTGAATGGGCTAAAACGTACGCGTGGAGTTTCTGCTTGTTTTATGATTGATTGATTGATTTTTTCGTGTTTCCGGGCGCGTCAACTGCATCGGTCATTAGTCCCGTTAGTGTAGTGAATGCTTTTTCTCCTCGGGAGATGGCGGTGATCTTTCCCCGCTGGATGGCGAGATCCGGCGCCGACCTACTGGGGCTAGTGGGGTTTCCCCCTAACCAGGACACTCCCACCAGCGGGGCACCGCCCCAGCCGGGATAAGCTCTAAACTCCCGACCGGTCTCCCGGAATACGTGGTACTGTAGTGCATGTTAGTGTAAGTGAGAGGATAGGACAAGGAAGGGGAAGGACAGATCGCGCGCGGTCCGTGGCCCGTTTGGTGGGGTGGGCTCCGGCATTCGCCTGGTATTGATCGAAGAAACCAAGGAAAACTACCGATCAGAGCAGCCGGCCGCTAGAATTCTCCTCCAGACAGCGACTGAATTCGACCTAGCTGAGAAGCTTGTGTCGAAAATCCTGCCGCCGTCGGGACTCGAACCTAGGACCTCCCGGTCAGAGGCGCTGCAGTGGCATCAGCACTATCAGCGGCTATATATGGCATCAGCATCATCATTATGCACTGAGCTACCTCTCCCGGTTCTCTGCTTGTAATTCTGTTAGAATAACTGGTACAAAATATTGTTGTTGGTCACAGATATTTAATTTAATATCTAAATGAACGAATGTTTGTAAAAAGTTTCAAATTAGAAGTGTTGCCACCTTCATATAAATTATTTTTTTAATGATAAATTCCATTCAGTTTTCAGTGGCGGATAGGAATTTCCAATTTATAAATACCAACTGTTCCTTTATAAGTTATTGTATATGATTAATTTACATTACATTACGTTACTTAACATACACTTGTACACGATGCTATATTTTAGAATCCCTGAAGACTTTGTATTAAAGTATTCAATTATTTCAGTGTTATACTACTATATTATTTGTGGTTCTAGACCAGTGTACAATAAAAACCATTTTGTGCAGTTTTGTTTCACAGCATTTTCGCTGCTTCAGGCTACTAGTGATTATGTGACTAGCTCTTTTAGTGATTAACTCTTTTCTAAAATCCGCAGCTCGGGGTATCGTGCCACAAAGAATCATCCGTTTTAAAAGACGTTTCATATCCCATTGAATTAACACACACACACACACACACACACACACACGCACACGCACACGCACACGCACACCCACACGCACACACGCACACACGCACACACGCACACACGCACACACACACACACGCACACACGCAAGTTGGGCGAGACAACTTATAAAAAGCATAAATAATCTGTAAAGTGTAAATCAGTAAAACATAATACTGCGAAATTGTGTTGAAAAGAAAAACGGCTAACTATTTAACATAACGTATATCGTAACGACTTTGTATTTAATTCGACAATAATTAAGTCAATAAATAAATAAATCACATGTTTTGTCATGGCGAAATTGTTGTTGTTTTTTCTTTCAACTCCCGCTTTTCGCTTCATTTCGTTCCACTGCCTGCCGGGCCGCCTGGTGCGCAGAAGCCCCCGAACCGCGCCGGCCGAGGCGCGAGGAGGTCAGGCAATCCGCGCGAAGAATTCGTAAAGGTCTTCTTTGGCTTCATTAATAAGACTCGGCCATCGCGGTGTCGCCTGCCGTTAATCGGCGTGCGTTACGCATTCGTGCCTTCACCTTTGGGAGCGGGATGCCTCCGCGCAGCGCGGAGGTCGCGAGCGAGCGACTAGCGCCCCGCCACGCCCCGCCCCCGCCCGGATTTCCAACGCCTCGCGCTTTCTCCGCCCGCCCCGCGCCGACCGGACCGCGCCGCTCCCCGCGCCGCTCCCCGCGCCGCCCCGCCCTAGGCCCTCGCGCCGCCCCGCGCCGCCCCGCGGCGCCCCACGCCGCCCCGCGCCGCCCCGCGCCGCCCCGCGCTGCCCCGCGCCGCCCCGCGCTGCCCCGCGCCGTCCCGCGCCGCCCCACGCCGCCCCGCGCCACCTCCCGCCGCCCGCGCCGCTCCCCGCGCCGCTCCCCGCGCCGCCCCGCGCCGGTCGCCGCCCTGCACCACGCCGCCCCACGCCACCACGCGCCCTGCCGTCCGCGCCACCCGTGTCCCACCGCCCCGCCTTAGGCCCTCGCGCCGACCCGTGCCACCCACGCCGCCCCACGTCGCCCTGCGCCCTCGCGCCGTCTCGCTTCCTCTGCGCCACCCCACGCCGCGACTGCGCCCTCTCGGCGCCCCGCACCGGGAGCGATAGCTCAGTGCATAAACTGATGTCATTGCAGCGCCTCTGACCCGGAGGTCCTAGGATCGAGTCCTGACGGCGGCAGGATTTTCGACACTAGCTTTTCTGCTAGGTCGAATTCAGTCGCTGTCTGGAGGAGAATTCTAGCGGCCAGCTTCTCTGATCGGTACTTTTCCGTGGTTTCTCTGATCAACACCAGGCGAATGCAGGAGCAGTACCCTACCAAACGGGCCACGGACCGCGCACGATCTGTCCTTCCCATTCCTTGTCCTATCCTCTCCCCTTACACACACACTTGCACTAACATGCACGACACTATCACATATTCCAGGAGACCGGTCGGGAGCTTAGAGGTTGTCCGATTGGGGCGGAGCCCCGCTGGTGGGAGAGTCCTGGTTAGGGGGAAACCCCACTAGCCGACGGTAGATCGTCGCTGGATCTCGCCATCCAGCGGGCAAAGATCACCGCCATCTCCCGAGAGAAAAACATACACTACACTAACGGGACTAATGACCAAAACCGTTGGCCCCGGAAACACGCGCCCGGAAACACGAAAAAATCAATCAATCAAATTAATATAGACAATCAATCGAACTATTCTTCAGTATTCGAGCTTTTAAAGAGGTTCTGAATACCGATTGGCATAGTTTATGTGTGAGCAAAGTGAAAATACCTACCCAGAAATCGCGTTGGAATTCATTTCCCACTGCGCACCGCGGGCCCCGCGCCTCCTCACGCCGCCCTGCGCCCTTGCGCCTCCCACCTCGCGTCACGTGAACCGCGCCGCCCCGCGCCGCCCCGCGCCGCCCCGCGCCGCCCCGCGCCGCCCCGCGCCGCCCCGCGCCGCCCCGCGCCGCCCCGCGCCGCCCCGCGCCGCCCCGCGCCGCCCCGCGCCGCCCCGCTCCACCCCGCGCCACTCCCACGCGGCCACCTACAGCCGCAACCTTCCTTCCTCCTTCGCCGACGGGTTTGCTTTGCTTTGCTGTACTTTGGAACTATGCGAAGCGATTGGGTTCTCACATGATTCATTGATTATTTACCAATGATTTCGTGCGTTTCAACGGTTAAGGGGTTTGTCCCGTAAGTGTAGTGCATGCTTTTATCTCGGAAGGTAGCGGTGAATTTGCCCTGCTGGATGGCGAGATCCGGCGCCGACCTACCATAGGCTAGCGGTGTTTTCCGCAACCAGGTATCTCCCACCAGCGGGGCACCGCCCCGGCCGGGACACGTGCTAAACTCCTGCCCGGTCTCCCACTGTGTGTTGAAATGTATGTAGTGCATGTACCAGAAAGTGTGGGTACGTAAGGTGTGAGGATAGTACAAGGAAGAGGAAGGAAAAATCGGGCACGAACCGTGGCCCGTTTGGTAGCGTACTGCTCCAGCATTTGCCTGGTATTGATAGGAGAAACCACGGAAAACTACCGATCAGAGCCGCCGGCCGCTAGAATTCTCCTCCAGACCATGAATTTATGTGTATTTAGTGTCGAAAACCGCAGTGCTTCTGACTGAGAGAAGAATGTTTCCGTATGCCGCGGCATTCTTTGGTAGATATTATTTGCATGTACGTCCAATTTTGATCTCCTTACAGCGGGTAGTATGGTCAAAAACACAAAACCATAAGATACGTGCGAAAAAATTTACAGCCGAGCTGCCATAAAGATGAAACAATACAGTAATGAAATCGACATATTTTCTGTCATTTATGACGCTGAAAGTCATATTTAGCCATATTTTTGTATTATGTAGTCATATTCTTTTGTCATAAATTTTGACTATCACTTGCTATAAATTTGGAATTGTCGTATTACTGCAGTGATTGAATAAAACGATTATTTTATTTCGCTTTCTCTCTTTCACAGACATATGAATAGAGTTAACGTTCGCAAAGTAATTGGCAACGTCTCAATCATTTAAATTTATGTAATTTAGAACAATTATCAATGTTTGTAGCTACTCAAGAGGTAAGTATTATGCTTCAGATATACTTTCTACAAAAATGTCAGAGTAAGCTGAACCACTTTTAGAAGAATAACGAAGTTTTGTAATTTCAGTGCTATAATTAATATTTAAATATGACACTGAAATTACTTAACTTTTAATAAATTAAATAACTAAGTTATGTAATTATATGGTATATTTTAGTTTGTGAAGTCATTACACTAAGTAGATCCCATCAAAGAATGATGATTAAAAAATGTACAGTAAGTATGCTAATTTTGTGCTAGCATTCTCAATGGAAGGATCCGCACACTGGACCTACAAGATGACATTGAACGAATCAAAGAAACGCATTTAAGTGACTTCACAACTGATGTGAGATTCAATCCCACGGACATTTTCGGAGGACTTCTTCGCCTCTTGTCTATACACTGTACCTGCTTCTTATGTTTCCCAAACAGCTGGCAATAATGCACTAGTGTTGGTCACCGTTCGCAAGGTCACACTTTTCTTAGGGGCCGTCGCGAACGTGACGTGTACGTGACCTTCCCGGCCGTAGAACAGGGGGGGGGGGTAAAAGACGCTACTTGTTTACCTTTACAAGAAAGGCTCGGGCGGTACGGGGTCAAGAGTAGAGTCAAATCACGGTCTTCTTGCCTTACTCGTAGGTGCTTATTTGCTGACATGGTGCAAATATTTCATTTAAAATGACTACTTTATAGCATTACAAATGTGGTGAATCGAACGATGGAATTCTAGAGTTATGCAATCTGTTCCAATCATTGATATTTCTTTATCATGATGCCTCTAAACGCAATGGAGATGATAATGAGAATTCGATTAAAAATGTGTTTAGAAGGTAACTTAAAAGTTCAGTCAATCGTATTTTACATAAGTCTTTCGTGAAAATAATTTGGTTGTACTCTAGCCAAAATCTTCGGTAAACTGTTGATCAGTCCCACAATAACTTGAGAGGTGAAAATACTATTTTTAAAATTATGCATTCTAATAGAATATCACTAGCATAAAATATAATGATCGACTCAAAACGCAACATATTTGTGTGCAGTTAAACTGATCCTTAAGGTGAGTGACTGAAAATCTACAAATGATATATAGTCAGACACGACTTAAGTCGAAGTACCAGCTTTGTCAGGTTTTAAAATGCATACGAATATTACGAAAGATACGTCAGACACGCCTTAAGTCAAAGTACCAGCTTTGTCAGGTTTTAAAATACATACGAATATTACAAAAAATCCGACACAAAGTAAGCATCCGGAGCTGTCCTCTCGAGAAGTATCTTAGAGCCAGATTTTTTTATTGTACTTATTCTTGCATTCACCAAGCAAATACTAAAGCAAAACAACAGTGGGTAGTTTGTACGTGATCCCTACATCTCAAATTTTGTTTCCGCACCTTCTTAACAGCGACTGTTGGGATGATATTTGAATTAAACATTACACAGTTTTTTTATGAATTTGAATTTGCTGCGAAGATCTTAAAAAATGATCATGTAATGACTCAGAGAGTGTCAAATAGAGAATTAAGAAACATCTATTTAAATCCCTTTCCCGTATTTCGTTTCTTTGGATACATTAAGTACAAGATTCAACTAATTTTATTGGATCGTTTTCAATCAATAATTGTCCCAGAACTTTATTATTATTATTTTGTCACACAACATAACAACACTTTAACTATAATTATTATTATCAATACAGTATTTGGTCTATATTGCTCTTTTCATAATTGTTGCGATGTTGAAATCCAATAGATACATTCCAACGTGTATTAACACCATCGAATTAGTTTAGGAGATTTTTCATTAAGCGGATGAGTTCCATGAAATTATAGTAATAAAGACGTTGAAACCGAGATACAACTGTCTACCACGAACACACATTTACATGTGTATTTTGACACTTACTGTTAGTATCACGTATTCACAATTGGTATTCCCCTCTTACGGGGAAAGCAGAATTCCAGAATTCGGTTCGCTCTGCATGGTGCATACTGAGAACATACGAAGAAATGTTTATCTTTTTCATATAATACCACATGCAAACTATCTATTAACCCAGACGTTGCTGGTTGATGTCCTTGGTAAGAGGACAGTGGGCTGAAGACCCAGGGAGGAAAAGCGCATTTACATTCTTCGATTTAGGAGCATGCATTTTGACTCATTAAACTCGTTAACTCATTAAAAGAGATGTATAAATAAAAATAAATCTAAGATTGTTATCAGAGATGATACACTACAATCAAATGAAAAATCGTTTCCAAACGTTTCGTCTCCACCTACGGTGAAGATCTTCAATGGAAGTAGAACTTTTGATGAGTTGTTGACCCCAATTCCAGATGAAGAAAAAGGTTTTAACATTGCAAATATAAATTAATTTGTGATAGACTATTCTGACGTTACCGCCATCATCTGACGGGCAAGGAGCTGTCGAGACTCAAAGAGCAGTTCGAACTGGCACGATCACATGCATTATTCCCAGTTGTTTGAGAACCATAAGAGGCAGGTGTAGTGTGTAGACAGGTGACGAAGTCCATTGAAAAATCTGAAAACATCCCCGGGATTGAATTCCACGTCAGTTGTGAGATCATGGAAACACGTTTCGTTCATTTGTTTAATGCCATCTTGTAGGTGCAGGCGTCCAAGGAGAGGCGCAAGGATCAACATCAGTTGGGGATGGTGGCGGGAGTCGGAGATCGTACCCACTGCCTCCCGAATCTTGTACCTCCCTGGACGAATGATGATAATTGATTAAGTGATAGATTCCGGGCGCGTCTGCTACTGAGGTCAATAGTACCGTAAGTGTAGTACATGTTTTTCATCAGGAGGCAGCTGTGATCTTCCACTACTGGATGGCGGTATCTCCACCAGTGAGGGACCGCCCCATCTGGGACACGTTTTAAGTCCCCGGCCGATCTCCCGGCATGTGTGGTAGTGTAGTGCGTGTTAGTGTAAGTGTGTGTGTAAGGGGAGAAGATAGGATAAGGAGGAGGAAGGAAAGGTCGCGCACGGTCCGTGACCTGTTCGTTAGGGTACTGCTCCGGCATTCGCCTGGTGTTGATCGGAGGAACCACGGAAAACTACCGATCAGAGCAGCCGGCTATTTGAATTCTTCTCCAGACAGCGGCTGTGCATCTAGCTACTTAGATAACGTCGCAAATCCAGCCACCGCCGGGACTCGAACCGTAGAACCTCCCGGTCAGAGGCACTGCAGTAACATCAGGTTGAAGTCCTGAGCCACCTTTCCTGGTACGGTTGCTGTGGTTGAGCCATTTCAGCCTGTCTCCCATGGCAGGGGCGGCCAGTGCAAGGGCGAGGGAGGGGCGGGGCATCATGCGAGGTGCGGAGGCGAGCGAGGGGCGGGGTATCATTGGAGGTGCGGTGGTGAGAGAGGGACGGGTCACCGTAGGAGGTGCGGTGGCGAGGGAGAGGCGGGGCATCATGGGAGATGCGAAGACGTGGGAGGGGCGGGGCATTATGGGAGGTGCGGTGGCGAGTGAGGGACGGGTCACCATGGGAGGTGCGGGGGCGAGGGAGAGGCGGGTCATCATGGGAGATGCGAAGACGTGGGAGGGGCGGGGCATTATGGGAGGTGCGGGAGAGGGAGGGACGGGTCACCATAGGAGGTGCGGGGACGAGGGAGAGGCGGGGCATCATGGAAGATGCGAAGACGTGGGAGGGGCAGGGCATCAAGGGAGGTGCGGGGGCGAGGAAGGGACGGGGCATCATGGGAGGTGCGGGGACAAGGGTGGGACGGGGCACCCATAGGAGGTGCGGGAGCGAGGGAGGGGCGGGGCATCATGGGAGGTGCAGGGGCGAGGGAGGGACGGGGCACCATAGGAAGTGCGGGGGTGGGGGAGGGGCGGGGGCATCATGAGAGGTGTGGGGGCGAGGGAGGGACGGGGCATCATGGTAGGTGCGGGGACGAGTGAGCAAGGGGGTACCATAGGATGGGCGGAGGCGAGGAAGGGGCGGGGCATCGTGCGAGGTGCGGGGGCGAGGGAGGGGCGGGGCATCATAGGAGGTGCAGGGGCGAGGGAGGGTCGGGGCACCATAGGGGGTGCGGGGGCGAGGGAGGGGCGGGGCATCATGGGAGGCGCGGGGGCGAGAAAGGGGCGGGGCATCATGGGAGGTGCGGGGACGAGTGAGGGACGGGGCGCCATAGGATGGGCGGAAGCAAGGAAGGGGCGGGGCATCATGGGAGGTGCAGGGGGAAGGGTGGGACGGGGCACCCATAGGAGGTGCGGGAGTGAGGGAGGGACGGGGCATCATGAGTGGTGCGGGGGCGAGTGAGGGACGGGGCACCATAGGAGGGGCGGGGGTGAGGGAGGTGGGACATCATGAGAGGTGCAGGGGCGAGGGAGGGACGGGGCACCATAGGAGGTGCGGGGTGAGGGAAGGGCGGGGCATCATGGGTAGTGAGTGAGGGACGGGGCACCATAGGAGGTGCGGGGGTGAGGGGGGACATCATGGGAGGGGCGGGGCGAGCGGGGACGGGGCACCATAGGAGGTGCGGGGGTTAGGGAGGGTGGGACATCATGAGAGGTGCAGGGGCGAGGGAGGGACGGGGCACCATAGGAGGTGCGGGGGTGAGGGAAGGGCGGGGCATCATGGGTAGTGCGGGGGCGAGTGAGGGACGGGGCACCATAGGAGGTGCGGGGGTGAGGGGGGACATCATGGGAGGGGCGGGGGCGAGCGTGGGACGGGGCACCATAGGAGGTGCGGGGGTTAGGGAGGGTGGAACATCATGGGAGGTGCAGGGGCGAGGAGGGACGGGGCACCATAGAGGTGCGGGGTTAGGGAGGGTTGGACATCATGGAGGTGCAGGGGGAAGGGTGGGACGGGGCAAGGAGGTGCGGGGGCGAGGAAGGGACGGGGCATCATGGGAGGTGCGGGGACAAGGGTGGGACGGGGCACCCATAGGAGGTGCGGGAGCGAGGGAGGGGCGGGGCATCATGGGAGGTGCAGGGGCGAGGGAGGGACGGGGCACCATAGGAGGTGCGGGGGTTAGGGAGGGTGGGACATCATGGGAGGTGCGGGGACGAGTGAGGGACGGGGCACCATAGGATGGGCGAAGGCGAGGAGGAGCATCTTGGGAGGTGCGGGTGCAAGGGTGGGACGGGGCATTGTGGGAGGTGCGGGAGCGAGGGAGGGACGGGGCATCATCGGAGGCGCGGGGGCGAGGGAGGGGCGGGGCACCATAGGAGGTGCGGGGGTGAAGGAGGAGCGTGGCATCGTAAGAGGTGCGGGGGCGAGGCGCCATGACGTGGGGTGTCGGCGTCGGCGCGTGCTGGCGCCCGCCAAATGCCAAGGCGCCGCCGGGTGCTTCGGGCTTCCCGAGGCGGACGCGAGGCCTGCGGTGAGGATGTTGACGCGAGCCGGTCATTGGGAGCCCCGAGCTTCCTCGCGCGGACGTGATTAACGCGTGTGCGCCGGAAGAGTGAGGTTTCATGGTGAATAAGAGGAGAGGATATTTCGGTCGCAAGTCGTGTGTGTTCCATGAAAGTAGAACAATTGTTGATGTTGGAGAAATTCGTCGGGGCGGGCTCAACGATGGAACCAAATCTAGGGTGGATCTAGAAAGTATTTCAAGGATGTATAATTTCAATCGTTATCTTCCCATTACGTATATTTTGAAATAATTAAAAACTATTTTTAGCATAAAGTTTAAAAAATCATAATGCGAATACCTCATCGCAATATGAAGCAATCAGGTGTTTTTTTAAAATAAATGTAGTAAAATAAAAAATACTTGTCAGATTTGGGGCAGGGTCAGTCTTCATTGGTGTACTCGAATCTTCCAGTGAAGTTTCCAGGGGGGAAACGTATTGGGAGAAGGATGGAAGATATTTGTCGGATTGTTAACATTTAAATTCACCGATAAAATAACTTCATTTCTCCTAGTCCACTTACAAAAACTCTATATAAATACATATTATTTGTTACAAAATATTGAATTACAAACCTTTTACAAACTAAATGATGGGAGAGTTCCTTTTACAAACTAAATGATGGGAATTTCTAGAAAAAGATCACGGGTTTGAATCCCGATGGACACGTAAATTTTTTATCTTATTTTTTCATCAAATCGTGTTGAGAAAGACTTCACGTTCTAGCATTCAGAACTGCTCGATTTGACCCCTTTGATGATTACAGGGTAATTGGATTCGAGTGGAAAAGTGTAAAAACATATAAATATTACTACCTTCTGAAAAAATCCCAATTTTCAGGAGGGAAAGAGTTTCTTAATTACTTTGTCCTTGTAACTGTCTCTAACATGACATGAAATAATATCTCCACATACAAAAACAATAACAAGGAAGATGAAGAGACATGACAACGTCAAAACATAGGATCTTACATTATCAAAGTGTGATAGTGTCTATCAGGAACATTGCCCGTTTCGATATATTGGTCAGACATCTATTTTGAGTTTAGTACAGGAAATACCAAGTTCCTCTTGTGGACAAGCTGTGATCATTTCTTCGGAACGTAGTAGCAAACCGGCGATTCCTTTACAGCTAAATGTCTGTCTGGTCGATACTTAGATCAATCAGCGAGATAAGCAATGCGTAGTGGCGTGCATGTTGAGTGCCGAACGCAATTAGATCTGCATGACCTCCCGATCTCCGGCGATTTGTACTGACCTTGGCTGGACCTTTCACCTTACATCTAAAATTAAACGGGCTGCGTGTTACATTTGTAATATTCCTTCAAACGTGTTTGGAACTAGAAATCAACGAGGAACACGTCCGGAGAATGCGGTTTCACGATCGAGTCCAGGTTTGGCGAAAGATAAAAAAGAAACCGGATGAACTCGACTGCGACGAAGGTGAATTTAATGTGTTGTTTGCCGTATTCAAATTTCACAAATAATATGGATAACCTAAAAATATAATTAAATATCAATTTTGTTAGGAATTCTTGATATCCTTCTAATACATTTCGGAACACAAAACAACGTCAATAATCCGGATAACTGAATGAAAATTAAACCAAAGAGTGCCTTTGAAGTTTTCAACGTAAACAAACTTTCTAAAATCGTTTATAACTCCCTGTGATGGTAAAAGAAGTGGAGCAGATGAAGAAAACAACAACAAACGAACATTAATGTGTTACTTCTTTCCAGTTTTTATTTACTAATTATAAATTAAGTGTGGCAGCTTTTAAACACACACACACACACACACACACACACACACACACACACACACACACACACATATATATATATATATATATATATATATATATATATATATATATATATATATATATACATATAGAGGTCCAACTTTTTAATGTACGAATTATCGAATCTCTATTGTAGTTTTATAATATTTTCGGAAAATATCAATAGAAACAAGTAATTGAGTATTGACAGGGTTGTTGAATTGGAAGATTAAAATATTTGGCAGGTTTGCCGAAAATATTCTTTAATATTTTGAAAATTACATATGTTCAGATTCTAACAATAGAAGATGGGAAGAATCATGAGGATCACCCAAAAAGGAATGTTCAGTTGAGAACCTCTTAAATCCATTGCGTCACACTTCATGTAAGAGATCTGTATTTAATTGGTTTTCTTTCACAAGCAAACGGTGCTAAGTACTTTTCCACTCAGTACTTCAGTTTTGCAAGTCTACAAGTCCCATTATAAAAGGTTTGATGCCAAAATTAAGACGTTTATAATTAATAAAATAAAATTAGGTATTGAAGTAAAGATAGTAATTATCTTGTTAGCTGTATGCGTGTTTAATATAGTTTTATGAATTCCAAGAAATTTGAAGATGTATTTTTAAATTCGATTTTATTTTTCTTCGGAGGTTCACAATGGAGCTTAGAACTCTTTTACAGTGGTCATCATAACATTTTTTTAAATTTATCAAACTATTTGTCAGTATACTTTTTAATATATTATTAAATTATTTTTAAATATTATTTCTTTTGGATGAAATTAACAAGTTAAAATTTGACTAAAATCAAGATTTGAGTATTGAAAAGCTGATCTCAACTGAATCACACGTACATACGACCATTCAGTGCAATCCATGGCTGCAAGGAATTCAAATTGCTGAGGGATGCGGTCACTTATAGCAACAGGTGCGTTCTTAATTTATCCCAGACTAATATGTCTGTAACTTGTACGGATAAGTAGCATCGGGAATTCAGAGAACATACATTTTGCCTATATCTTGAAAATCTGGCTACTTTTTTGGCATTCACTGAATGATAGAACGTTGATTTATTGTCGTCTTTTCGTTGTTTTACCTGATGATGCAATCGCAAAATTATTGATGGAAGAGTGTGAGAGAACCTCCAAGACTTTTTCGCAGAGTGAACTCGAAAAACCCTATTCGTGAATAGATAGCGACAGGCTCAAAGGATATACAAATATACGGATTCCAGTTATGGAAATTAAATTTCTTTCAAATTCTTTGTCCCATCAGCAAAAAACCGTTTACTTTACTGGAGGTGCGTCATCTTTGAATCCAGGGTAGGGAACATCGACAACAAAACATCGATGTTAATAAAACATAGACGCAACACCATCCAAGTTATTAAAGATCGATGTTTTTAAAATTAGATAAGTAAGAATAGAGGTTCACGTAAAGGGGTTATATTTATTAATTTTAATTGAGATTTATCTAAAAAACGAAGTCAAAAACATAAAGATAATTAACAAAACTTTGATTTTCTTTATCGATTATTAAAAAAAATATAGTAATAGGCTTCTTTATTGACGAAAACTCTGTTTCATTTATATTTTACCCTTGGTTACTTTGGTATAAGGAATCTTCAATTTAAGTTTACCTGAAAATTATTATAGGATTTTGTTATGACTACAATTTTATTTAAAAATTATAAACCACGTAAAAAGTTCGAATACACAAAATCGATATTAAAAAATCGACTTCAAAATATCGATATTTTAAACATCAATAATTTTATGAAAATATCGACAAGGGTATCGCACCCCTGGTCCGAATGCTGACGCTCTGCCCGAATGCTGACGCCCGAGCGGGAGCGGGTCTGTGGGTCAGCGCCACGCAACCCGTCCGCCCGTGCGTCGCGCAATCGCAGACAGGTTCCCCTCGCGATGGGCGCGCCTGGACGGCACGGCGGCCGATTCCAAGCAGAGTTTCCCCGCGCGAGAAATTCTATTTATCTTCCCCCGCCCGCCGCCTCATTAGGCCCCGCTCCGCGGCCGCGGCGGGCGGCCTTGCGAGTTGGGCGCGCGCCAGCCCCCGCACCTCGCCCCGGTGCGTGGCCCGGATTCGCACCCGCTCGCCCCTCCCCCGCTCTCCCCGCTCCACCCCGCCCCGCTTCACCCCCCCCCCGATACAGCCTCGCGACCCCTCAAGGCCTGCTCGGCCCATCGCCTAGCGGCTGTCCTTCCCCACTCTCTTTACTCCGACCATGTCGTTCGAATTCGCACCCGCCCGTGTTTGGATTCGTTCGGATTCGTTTCGGATTCGCACCCGTCCGCCCCTCACCGGCCCCGCTCCACCCGCCTGACACCGCCTCGCGGCCCCACAAGGCCCGCTCGGACTGTCGCCTAGCTGCTGTTCTCCCCGACTCTTTTTACCTTGTCGTTCGGAATCGCACCCGCCCGCGTTCCGATTCGTTCGGATTCGTCCCGGATTCACACTCGTTCGGACCGCCCCGTCCCGCCCCGCTCTACCCCGCCACGCCCCGCTCCACCCCGTCCCACACCGCCTCACGACCCCACAGAGCCTGCTCGGATCGTCGCCCACCTTCTGTCGCTCCCAACTCTCTTTACTCTGACCTTATCGTTCGGAATCGCACCCACCCGAGTTCGGATTCGTTCCGGATTCGCACCCGTCCGGCGCAGCCCGTCGCGCACCTCCTGGCCCTACCATTGCCCCGCCCCGCTCCATCTCGCCCGACCCCGCCTCGCGTCCTCATAAGGCCTGTTCTGCCCATCGCCCAGCGGTTGTCCTCCCTGACTCTATTCCGATCTTGTCATTCAGATTCGCATCTGCCCGCTTTCGGATTCGTTCGGATTCGTCCCGGATTTGCACCCGCCCGCCCCGTCCCGCCCAGCCCTCTCCGTCCGACCCCGCCCCGCGGCCCCACAAGGCCTACTCGGACCGTCGCCTAGCTGCTGTTGTCCCCGACTCTCTTTACTACGACTTTGTTCCCGCCCAACACCCACGCACCTCTCGTCCCCCCCACTGTTACTTGCTCTATGCTCGCGTCAGTCTTCCAGTCCTTCCTCCCTCCTCCCTCTCTGCTCCTCACACGTCTGGTTCCGACCACTGTCCCCCCCAACACTTTCCTCGCTGCTTCTCTTTTCTGCTCCCAGGGAAGAGGAGCTGGACTTTGCTCAAGTGTCTCGCTCCGTTCTACACCGCCCCAAAGCCCTTGCACCAGTCTGCCCCACTCCGCTCTGTCCTTTGTTCTTTCTTCCTTTCTTTGCTCTGATATAAGGCTGAGTATTAGAAACGGTTCCGACTCCCTTAACAATGCTATAATCCTCGTGAATTTATTTCTTGTACGAAATCGGGCCATTACATATGATTTCTTCATTGATTTCGCTGTATCGTCAAAATTGTTGACAGCGAAATCTTAGAGTTCAAATCCCGACGATGGAGGATTTTCGCCACTATCTACATAGCTGTTTCGAATTTAATTATTGCTTGGAAACGAATTCTAAGGACCTGCTTCTCTGATCGGTAGTTTTTAGTGGTTTCTCCGTTTGACATTAGAGAAATGCCGGAGCCCTAGTATGCCTTGAATGCCTAGTACGTATATCTAGAATGCCGGAGTACCTCAACAAACGTGTCACGGGCCACGCGCGATCTTTCCTTCCTCTTCCTACTTCAATCCTCAGCCCTTGCTGACGTACACTTTCATACTGCACTACACACATACACATATACACATACACATACACATACACACACACACACACACACACACAAAAGCGAAGAGGCTCAGTGCGTAGCGCGCTGACTTCGCTGTCGGGATGCCCGGGTTCAATTTCCGGATCACCCATCCTGACCGGCATTTTCCTGGTTTCCCGCGGTCACACAGGCGAACGATGGGATGGTTCAAAAAGACCAAAATAACCTCTCATCATCATCCTTTCAACTCATAATTCATAATTCAAGGCTTAACAACCGTGTCTCACCTAGGGGTAGCGTGGTCCTAGGTGGCCGTTAACAGCATTAAATAATAATAATAATAATAATAATAATAATAATAATAATAATAATAATAACTAACGAGAACCCGTCAAAATTTGACGGTGAGATCTGAGATAAATGCAAAATACTGTGCCTAGACTGATGTTCACAATATGTTACATTGTTTGGATCTTCAGGATATAACGAAGATATTGTGTTGTGGAGTTCCCAAAATTTTGAACACGTATGGCCCATGACCAGGTGGCTATGCAATATCGGCACCAAAAGACACAAAAGAAAGAGCACTATTATACTGACGGATATTATTTCTAAAGTTTTTTGATGTGTCATCATCTCCTATAAACAACTTCGATTTCTTCTGGTATATTGCTCGAAGGTAAACTTATTTTCCCATTTAAGCAATACAGAGTAAACTCGTTTGCAGAATTTCTCTCACATAGGAAGTACAAACCAGAACAAAACTGACATTTGATAGACAACGACCCAACAGAAAACGAAATGATCTCACTAACACGACACATACGTTGACTTTCTCTTTCCCTGGGTCCACTTAATGTACATTTGCGTCTTTTGGGATGCGTGAGCAACGATGCGGAATTTGACATAACTTGTGAACACCTGTGAACAACTTCACTACTTCAGTTCAACCGAGCAAAACCCACTGTCCGATTGTTCTCTACAAAATACATCACAAAAGCAAATACATGCAAACTGTCAACGCCACTATGCATTTATTACACTGAAACAAAACCTTGACGAATTGTAAACAAATCTCAACAATCAAAACAAAACATCAAGCAGCGCCACCATGAAGCAGCAATAACTCACATCTATCGTTTCATATAATCGATTTTGAAACAGCCATCCTTTGGAAGAAAACAATTGACTATTGATAAGCGTACTATTAAAGAATGATTTAATTAATTAATTTACACCGTAAATGTTGGTGAATCAACACAAACAATATCTGATAACAAATCTAGGGATCACATTCTTTCATTTAAAGGAAAAAATACTACAATCGGTTCAGTAGAAGCTCTAAACGAAGCCATGGCAAAATACCTTATTTTTTTAAATATATAGACTAGTGAAAACCCGTCAAAATTTGACGGTGAGATCTGAGATAAATGTAAAATACTGTGACCAGACTAATGTTCACAATACGTTGCATTGTTTGGATCTTCAGGGTATAACGAAGATATTATGTGATGTGAGTTCCCAAAATTTTGAACACGTATGGCCCATGGGCAGGTGGCAATGCAATATCGGTGCCAAATTGCACAAAAGAAAGAGCACTATTATACTGACGGATATTATTTCTAAAGTTTTTTGATGTGTCATCATGTCCTATAAACAATTTTTATTTCTTCTGGCATATCGCTTGAAGGTAAACTTATTTTCCCATTTAAGCAACACAGAGTAAATCGTTTGCAGAATTTCTCTCACATGCGAAGTGCAAAGCAGAACAAAACTGACATTTCATAGACAACGACCCAGCAGAAAACGAAATGACATCACTATCACGACACTTACGCTGACTTTCTCTTCCCCTGCGTCCAGTTAATGTACGTTTGCGTCTTTTGGGACGCGTGGGCAACGATTCGGAATTCGACATAACCTGTGAACAACTTCACTACTTCAGTACAACCGAGCAAAACACACTGTCCGAATGTTCTCTACAAAATACACCACAAAAGCAAATACATGCAAACTGTCAACGCCACAATGCAATAATTACACTGAAACAAAACCTTAATGAATTGTAAACAAATCTCAACAATCAAAACAAAACATCAAACAGCGCCACCATGAAGCATCTATCGACTCATATATATCGATTTTGAAACAGCCACCCTTTGGAAGAAAACAATTGACTATTGATAAGCGTACTATTAAAGAAATATTTAATTAATTAATTTACACACTAAATGTTGGTGAATCAACACAAACAATATCTGATAACACATCTAGGGATCACATTCTTTCATTTAAAGGGAAAAAATACTACAATCGGTTCAGTAGAAGCTCTAAACGAAGCCATGGCAGAATACCTTATTTTTTTAAATATATAGATAATAATAATAATAATAATAATAATAATAATAATATTTCTGTTACTTATTTCGGGCGCGTCAACTCATGAAGTTATTAGTCCCGTTAACCCGTCCCATTAACTAACATCTGTTTTCATCCGGGGGTTGGCGGTGATCTTCCCTCGTGAGATGGCGAGATCGGCGTCATTACCTACCGTCAACTAGCGGAGTTTTCCCCAACCAGGTATCTCCTACCAGGGAGGCACCGCCCCAGCCGGGACAAGTTCAAAGTCTCCGGCCAGTCTCCCGGTATATGCGGTTGTGTAGTGCAGATAATAATATTGAAATTGTTGTTAGTTCTTCCTAAACTACTTAAAAATTGCCATATATCTACATCAATAATAATAATAATAATAATAATAATAATAATAATAATAATAATAAACAGAGATAATACCTAAACAACTCTCCCAACCATTGAAAATCTAATTCATAAACATTTTGCACATTAATTTGCAGAAAGCTTTTTATTCTCAGTACATGTCGAATAGTTCGGCATTTCTAAATACTACACCCAGTGGAGGCACCGCGCGTGCAACAGGAAACTAAGAAAAATAAGATAACGCAGACCACTGCTTCATTTGGCGTTTGCTGTTTGTTATTAATACCAATACGCAGAGAGAAATAATAATAATAATAATAATAATAATAATAATAATAATAATAATAATAATAATAATAATAATAATAATAATAATAATAATAATAATAATAAGAATAATAAGAATAAGAAGAAGAATGTCACTATGTCTGCCCTAATTATAATGATCTCCTCTTGGCCGTGCTCAGAGGGCTGATTTATGCACCGGGCTTTGTGGCACTGGAGGCGGCGAGAGTTGAGTGAGCGTCCGCAAATGGAGAGGAGCGGCTTGGGAACAGAGTGAAACCAGAGCATCCGTGAGAGCCAGCCGCTCTTCCCACTAGCTATCTGAACATTGCATCTGGCACAGCTACAGCAAGATCTATTTGTAATATAAACATTAGTTGATGGTTCTAGCATTAAAAAAACAGAACCATACAGGCAGTCTTTTTTATTTATCATTTTTCATGGCATTCCATTTTTACTTGTATTTTCTAACACTAAAATACTAATATTTTTGTAAGTATTATTTATTACAATTATTTTTAAAAAATGTTTAATCTAATTATATTTTGTTGTGAATTACATATTGTTTATACCTAATGGAACAATTAACGAAAGTTTATAGATGTAGAGATATGCTGTTTTTAAAACAAAAAAAAATATGTTTGTAAATCTTTCAGCAATTACTAGGTGTCTCATATTACTACTTTACCCCCAGAGTAAATTTTGTGGCGTATTTACGTCGAACTATGAAAACCATCAATTACGTAATTAAACGTTTCGACCGAGAAGTGCCGATACAGGGGAGAATATCTTGTTGTTAAAGGTAGCATTGATGGGCACTACATGTTGTGAAATAGGATATTGCAACTTCGATAATTGTGACACTGCATACAGTGTTCAACTTACATACTGTGATAATGTTTTCTTTACACTTAAAAACATTCTGAGCAGCTTCGGAACGGAAATAAACTCAGCACGAAAATAAATTTAATCAAATCCTGTCATGCACATGAGTCCATTTTTACGAAACATTTGGGTATATCTTATGTTTCTAGGTACTATAATAATTAGTAATGATTAATACTGTAATGATTAATAATTATTAGTTGGTTATTAGTTTTTAATTCTTCTTTAACACCGAATTAAATTATTTTTTGTAAAACATTTGTGCCGAATTTTCTGTTTTTCATACGCTTTGCATACAGACTAAAAATTTAAAAAATTATAATTGAGATGGTGATGAAATATTTTTTTGAGGAATTTATGTTTCATAAATTGTTTTGAAATTTTGTCAGTGACAATAATTATTGCCATAACTCGCGTTAGGAATTTCCGAGTGTCCTGTTGAAAGACAAAGGGGACTAAGCAAGCCTGTGTACAGCTTCATCAGAATCAATATTTTGTGTAAATTACTCCTCGAAGCGCGGGCCACGCCCCGTGTGGAGTGGGATTTTGGAATGCGTCCAGAGTTAATAACATGCGTTCGTCCTTAACATGGCAAGTTGAGTCACGCCACAAGAAAGTTGCGCAATTATCTAACATGAAAAGTGCGTCTTAACAGAATGTTGATTCTTGATTCGAACTAGAATAATTGAAGGGTTTGTTACAAGAACCAAACTAGACTTTATTCGTAATTTTTCAGAGGGCACGAAAAACTTCATTGTATAGACACGCATAGAAATGAATTTGTGATTTTCCCCCACCTAATATCTTTCAATGTGTTTGGCACTTGTCGATAGGAAATGTCCCTGCAGGTAGTGCTAGTTGTAGGGAATAACAACTGAACTTGTGAAATATCTCGAAATGAGGAATTTTGGATTTGTTTGGTTCTTGTAAGAAACGCGTCAATTTTATAGTTTATAACAGTTCATAGACTAATTCACAATAATTATTCAGAGACTTCAAGGAAAAAGTTTAATTAAAAAATTGGAGTCATTTTTGAGAAAAGTTGAAAATGTTAAGGCTTCGTGAAACGTACAACAAAAAAATCAAAATATCCTTTTCAAACTTGCAGAGCCTCAAGTTAGTTGAGATCGATCGGGGAATATCCATTTTGGAGAACATCGTCTGAACGTTTTAGGCGCTAGTTTTGACTACAGACAGGCAAATGGAGTGACTGAAGGATAGATGGACAGACGGACGGTCATTTTGTTGTCAGCTAATTTTTCGGTAACAAGGACCTCAGTGACCACTATTCCTCTGATTAAATATTACATGAAGAAACATCGAATGATTGCAAATTATGAAGTTAATTGGAAAGCGTGTAATACATTTCCTCAACACTATACGTAAGGAATTAAAATAACTTATTATAGTTTCATTAATGAGTGAAAGAGTTAATTAGAAATAGTTTAACCCCGCTAGTTATCAGAAGGGACTCCATGAAAAAATGACACTTGTTTTCCATAATAAATTTTTATTAAGAATTTGGAAGCACATCAACTGTTTGCATTTTAATCAGTGTTTGAAAATTATTTTAATAAATTATTTTGTGAAAATTGTTATTGGAATAAGGAAAAACAATTATTGATATTACTGAGGTTTTAAGGCATACTTCTTTTAATAGTTATCAGTCGACCTCGATATATTAAGGTCGAGAGAAAGAAAAAAAGTTACTTAAAAACGGTTATCGGAAGAACCTCCATGGTTATAAATTAAGAGATTTATCTAAACATTTATTATCTCGTAACTGCTTTGTATGAATCTTGAGATTCAAATGTCGCGGCGAACTACACTGCGCGGCGTACACTAAGTGACCCACGCGAACGAATCTCTAGTTTTCGGGTCTCTTTTACTGTCATTGCTGGTCACACAATGAAACCAGATAGCGACGTTGGTAGAGGAAAGACTGTGTTCACAGAATAGGCATCGGAAAATATAGAAAAGCAGCACGATCTCATCTAGTGCGGAGATAGATTTTCTCAATCTTCGACCGTAAAAACATTACAATATTGGGTGTCTGCAATTTCAGTCATGTGGTTTCCTAAGAGAGGTGTGCACCCAAGTTGTTTTCAAAAAACATGAAAACAGCTCATGGTAGCGTTTAGTTAAAATAGTGTCAACATTTGGATGCCAGTTCATTGGTGAGTACAAGTTTAATAAGCGTGGTATTGGATTTTATACGATTATAGAGTAATGAATTATAAATTTCGAAACAATTCATTTATTACATGTCAAATTATTGATAAATGTTTTATTATTTAAAAGTGTAAACAGTAGACAATAGTGGTTACATAGGTAGACATTAGTGTTTAAGATTCAAATTACATGTATTTAATGCCCTGAAAAGTGCAAGAAACACTTGTGTGGATTACGTGCTTATTTATTATGTAATATGTTGTTATGTGCTCTGAAGGAGAATGTGTTATCAAAAATACTTTGTACAATATGAAAGCGATTGTACATATGAGCGCGAACGATCGTGTTTTTATCGTGAATAAAAAACAGAAAGTGTAGAGCGCTTCCTAATCACCACATAATCGAAACACGTTTTACAGCTTACGAGTGCAAAAGAATCATGCAATCTACGTCGAAGATACTTTATTGTGCGGCAGTTCCACTTACATCACGCTGCATTCCACTCACAAAGAAGACCAGTTCGAAGGCCATGGCGGCCATAAAGATCGAAGTGTGACCAGATCGTTAAAAGAGAAAGTTGATAATTGCCGGCCGCTGGCAACGAAGGGCTGGGCAGATGGTCCACCGCGTCAAAACTTAAAGAAAATCTCTTACCGTGCTGCGGAGACCCTATCTTTATCGAAAGTGAAGGATGGGAAGGCGGGAGGCAGGGAGTCTGATGCTGGGATGTAGGTCACGGTCTCCTCGGAGCATGGTCGCGGCGACCAACGGTACTGTGCGTAGAAGTCTGCGAAGGCGGTTGGCGGGTCGGGGACGATGTTTGTGGTAAGACAGCGGCAGTGTCAATGGCCAGCGAGAAGCACGAACCTCTTTGGTGGATTTTAAATCAATGAATTCATCAGTCGGCTGATCCCGGGTTTACGGTGCACCTTAGCCTAGGCTTCTTAGATTGCTGTGCCTTGACGTGATCCGATTCTCTGCCAATCGGTGGGCAGGAATGTTATCGTTCATCACAAAGGAATCGTTTGTATTATTTTGAGAAAGATTTTAAAAGGAATTCTCTTAAAAGTGAGCGTTCCGTTTAAAATAAATTATCTTATTTAAAATAAATTTATTCGCATATATGTGGAGAACATAAATAACATACACACCCCAAACAATTTTTGAAGATCATTCGCATAAAATGCGTTGGTAATTATGTGTTGGACAGACTCAAGGATACTTTATGTTATCGCGAGGGCCGAAGACCCGAGCCTCGTCCTCAACTTGGACACGCGTAGCGAAGCGTCACAATTCTGCACGCGTGAACAAAACGGATCACAAACTGCATTTCTACCGAAAGAAATTTTTTAAAACAGGTGTTTAAACATTCCGTGTAAGAATAATTGACTATCGTTCACAACACAAGAATCAGAAGTGAATGATACTTACAGTAGTATTAAGGAGGCGTGACAGCGAAGGCCGAGGTGCGCAGTAAACCCGGGATCAACCCATCAGTCATCAGGAAATATTTGAGACATTCGGGTGTAAATAATCGCATCTGACATTTCGGAGAAACTCGATTTTAGCCTTTATTAAACATGTTCAGAAAGGTTAATATCTAGTTCCTTCGGGGGTAAATAATGTCGGATGCCATTATTTACTCCCGAATGCCACAATTACGAATGGATGTTTGATTTTAAATGAATGTTTACTTTGTAGAGCTCTATTTAAATTATTTCATAACAATCATATAATTTAAATTATGATTCATCATCAGTTGAATCATAATATAAATTAAGTTAAACAAAAGGCATTTAGGCTGTTCATCTTCCTGTATGTCATTCGATTGATTCTTGAAAAGCTGTTTGCTAAATTATTTTTATAATATTTTGAGTACGTTCTTCTTTTTCCTTCTTAGTTTAAATTAAACTATTCGTTTTATGATGATGCAAAAATAAAAGTTGAAAATATAAGTCAAAAATAATTTTCTCACAATTTGTAGATTATTGAATTAATGTTGTTGGTGTTTATCAGAATAGCAACATCATTTTTAGAAGTAACTCAAGTACAGGAGAGTGAGCGTGATTAGTGATCGATACATGTGTGAATCGATACATCGATGTATCGATACATCGATGTATCGATACATCGCTAAAGAGTTTTCGATGTCGATGAAAACATCGACAAAGACACATCGATTTTTAAAACATCGATGTTTTAAATATAGACTAAAAACCTTGCTATTTTCCTATTCAAGTTTAATTACAATACGTAAATGGAATATATGGGACCAACAAAGTCGTTAACTCATTTGCCCCTGAAAGTGAAGTTAAAACCCTTTTATTTAATGTCGCGAAATGTCTTCCAAACATTCATAATAACAAACACGATCAAATGTAAATTAGTGACTTACCTACGCGAGAACTGGAATTAGCAGCGAAATTTTACAAAGTTCTTCTCACTAAATCGTATGTTGTGTGTAGCACTCCCGCTCGCACGCCACAATGAACAAACGAAAATATGAGCAAGACAATATTGACAAATAATCTCCACCACTTCATCCATCTAATAGCGCTGTAAACTACTAAATGACAAAAAAAACACGGAAATAATTTGGGGATAAATATTGAACAATTATAACTTTAATCGTACGTATAAACATATATTTTATTTATAAATATATGGTGAGAGACGTGCCAATTTGGAAAGCAATGGTTGGTCACACATCACATGTTACTGTGGAACTTCCCTGGATTGAGTGCAATGAGTCTTATTCACGACCTGCCAAAAGTCTCAGGGCCATTTCGAACATCTATTAATTCAGGCATTGACACGTCTACTCATTACATACAGTTATAAAGCGAGCAGCTCCCAAACTCCCTCAGATTGCACAGACGAAATGTGCACCGTGGTAATGAGGATGATGCAAAACATCGATATTGCATTATTAAAAAAAATCGATGTTTTGGCAACAAAATATCAATGTGAAGGGCACATCGAAAGCTAAATATCGAATGTTAGTATATCAATATTTCTGGTGGAAAACATCGATGTTTTTTCGCCATCCCTAAGCGTGGTTGTCTTTGCTCGCGGAAAAATTCCAGCACGTGATGGCGTACGGTAATGCTGATTACCTTGGGGAGAAGACATCGGGAGGTGAGAGAGAAACTAAAAAGAGAAACTACGGTAGGATGTCTCTGGGCTAGGAGTTCGAATAAGGAAATTGGCCTGAGACAAGCAAGCAATGATGAAGGTATTTCATTACAATCTGAGCGCTAAAAACTCTTTGCAAATTGATAAGTTTTTATTCTCTTACAGAAGAAAGTAATGGTTAAACATTTAAAAAAGTGTAGAAAACTTCTGAGAATGCTGAATTTAAACTCTACTTATATTTGGATGTGGTAGTGTGATAAGGGCAGTGGTAGTGTGCAGGATTTACTCGAGAAAGCTGATATCAGAATATATATACGAATAAAATAGATAACAATTGAACAGGAATCACACAAGAGGTCACCATTGAATCGGTACAATCTACAAACAAATAATTTGTTATTATTAATGTTACTATTCCTTTCATCTCTTAACTTCTTTAAAGGAAAGGGCATTTAGCCAGAAATTCTGCCTTTCTCTCTGTTTATTTCTCCCCCTATTTGTCTACTTTCTTTCCTCTTTCTCTCTCTCTCTCTCTCTCTCTCTCTCTCTCTCTCTCTCTCTTTCTCTCTGCGATAGCGGAAAGTTCGGGACTTTGTAATCTGTGTATTGGCAGAATTACCATGATTATATTTTGATTGATTGACTTGTTTTCAGACGCTTCATTTTCTTTTATTACACTGATAAACAAGCTATAGATATACGGCATGGTGTTTACTTTTTCCAATGTAGGTTTTATGTTTACTTCAAATCTGAAAACCGTTTTGCTCTGTGACGTCAGCTTTTTAAGACTTCGACAAAAATTAAATTTTCATGGAACACCGTACACTTTTTATTTCCCCGATTTTGTATTTTTTCACGCATCGACACACATTTTCGGGGTCTGTGAAAAAAATTATATTTAAGGTAATATTTTAATGCATTTTCGATATCACATTACTTTGCAATTCGTATATTAACTTTTGTGTGGACGTTCAAGGTCTCTTGACAAGTCTCGGGGTGGAACAGTGGCGATTGTTTATCGACTGAACTAAAACAAGTTTGAAAACAATATTATTACAACACGGAAACAAACATGCATCAATACTGGTTGAATATCCTACCCTTCTAAAAGATGCACATGAATTTATCTCTCTACTTCTTAAAAAAATATGCTATCATGAGTATAAATAGTGTATCTATGGTGATTTAAAAATCATCACTATTTTCATGGGAGCGTCTGATAGAGTACATCAAGTACTGCAGTTTTATCTGCTAGTGGGACAGTAGAGATAAAAAGCACCGCCATATAAAGAAAATAATGCCCTATCAAAACTAGAATGCACACAGGAAATAAAAAGACCTTCGTGTGCTGTAGATTGACCCTGACAACGTTATCATGCCACTGCTTCGCATAAAGCTGAGACTCCTGAAAAATTTCATGAAGGCACTAGATAAAGACTCCATACGAGTCTTAATCCATTTATGCACTTATTTTCAGTACCTGTGCAATAAGGTTCCGGAGTTGAGTTATGTAGAAGTGTCTTCACAGGTCCATTAATAAACAAGGTAATTCCTGGCAGCATTTCCAAGACTTACAGAATGATACTTAAATGAAGTGCATGGACGGCATTCAAATCAGTTGTACCCAATTTCCGTGAAAATTATAAACCTGCTATGTAAATATTGGGAAGAAGTGCATCATTGCCTACAAAAAGCTGGGTGTCAACATGTCCATCGAAATTCATGTTCTAGTGTCACATCTTGACTTCCTCCCCGAAAACTTGGTTCGGTCAGTGACGAACGTGTTCTTCACAAGGAAATCTCGGTGATGGAGTAACGTATCAGGGTCAATGGAGAGCAAAAATGTTGGCTGACTACTCCTGAACACTTCAGCGGAACCTTCCCAATGAACAACACAAACGCAAATCTACAGCCAAGAAATTCAAATCAAATACACCTTAGATTAAGTATTTTTAATGTGTATGGATTTTATGTATGTTTTATACCTTGAAATTTAAATTAATATGTAACACGCGTGTCATGTGATTCAGTTTCATTATTTTCTCAGCTAATTCCACGTTCATTATTACTCCATTTAACAAAAAGTTTCTAGTGAAATATAAATTATTAAAGGAGTATATCTAAAAATCGGTGGATGTTACACAAATGGATTGCATATTTTGAATTAGCACGTTTCATTTATCTTAAACCAAGAGTTAGATACCAAGATAACCACCGGTAGCGGTAGCTCAGTGCATCAACTGATGTCACAGCAGCGCCTCTGACCGGGAGGTCCTAGCTTCGAGTCCTGACGACAGCCGGATTTTCGACACTAGCTTTTCAGCTTGTTCGAATTCAGTCGCTGTCTGGAGGAGAATTCTAGCTGCCGGATGCTCTGATCGGTAGTTTTCCGTGGTTTCTCCGATCAACACCAGGCGAATGCTGGAGCAGTACCCCACCAAACGGGCCACGGACCGCGCGCGATCTGTCCTTCCTCTTCCTTGTCCTATCTTCTCCCCTTACACATGCACTACACTAGCACATATTCTGGGAGACCGGTCGGGAGCTTAGAGGTTGTTCCGGCTGGAGCGGTGCCCCGCTGGTGGGAGAGTCCTGGTCGGGGGGAAACCCCACTAGCCGGCGGTAGGTCGGCGTCGGATCTCGCCATCCAGCGGGGAAAGATCACCGCCATCTCCCAAAAAAACTGGCACTACACTAACGGGACTAATGACCAAAGCAGTTGACGCGCCCGGAAACACGAAAAAATCAATCAAGATAACCGCCATTTTTTAAAATTTGTTTTCCAGTGTTATTGGAAAGGGGATTGTAAGATCGGTTGATGGGTTCACGGTCCATTCAGCCTAGGGTGCTTCTCCGGAATTCGTGTGCAAATGATCGGAGAAAGCCTAACCTCTAATCAGAAAAGTCAGCCTACGAATTCGTTACCGGCAAGCGCCAGAAACAGTGATGCTAAATAAATCAAATGTACCTCCCGCATCCTGTCAGGATGAAGCCTGCGACCTCCCAATTTCAGGTAAGGTCGACCGTAAAGTATACTCGACCGACACTGACATTCAGTTACAGGTGTTTAGATATTATGGAGAAAGGGTCATAAGGAGAAAAGGAGTTAGCCCTAAGGGTGGAGAAGGAAGGATTGTGTGTAGACCAACGCCTGTTGCTGAAAAAACTGCTTCGACATTCCCGTGAAGTGCAGGAACGACTAATGAGAGCAACAGCAAGGGAGCCACGAATTCTCGTCCAGTAGTCAATCACTGTTGGCCTCCACAGTTATTAGTCGGTGCGGTGTTGATTATCCGCGACCTTCGTTACTCGAAACTACGACCTTCCCAATATACACAGCTTGAGATGCAGACTCGCAACTAAATACGTCATATTTAGAAATCACTAACGGTTAGGTGAGAATTCGGCTAAAGAAAATTTCGGATACGGAAGACCGACAATTCTGTCGAAAAGTTATGGTTACACTGCATTCGACTGCACTAGACGTTCGTCCTCAGATAATTACTTATGGACATGTAATGGAAGGAAAATGATTAAAACTGCTCGCTGAGAGCTATACTTAATGACTGACGTTTGATATGGCATGATAATTTTTTAAAAAGAAACTTAAGGTTCCTGTTCTATTAATGAAATTAGGTTAAATTTGCCAGAAACAAATTAACATCCTGCTTCCCCTAGTTCTTTTGCAATTTACTTTCCATAATATTCGAAAATTGAATTGGAGAACTTCCACAAGGTTTTTCATTCATAAATTAAGTAAACAAAGTTTGTTTCTATTCATGTTGAATGGATGAGCTTGACCGATTAATTGATTGATTGCTTTTTTCGTATTTCCGGGCACGTGCAATGCTTCGGTCATTATTCCCCTTAGTGTATTACATGTTTTTTTCTCGGGAGATGGTGATGATCTTCCCCTACTGCATGGCGAGATTCGGCGCCGACCTACCGTCGGCTAGTGGGGTTTCCCCCTAACCAGGACTCGCCCACCACCGGGGCACCGCCCCAGCCGGGACAAGCTCTAAGCTCCCGACCAGTCTCCCGGCATGTGCGTTGGTGTAGTGCATGCTAGTGTAAGTGTGTGAGTAAGAGGTAAGAATAGGAGAGGGAAGAGGAAGGCCAGACCGCGCGCAGTCCGTGGCCCGTTTGATAGGGTACTGCTCCGGCATTCGCCTGGTGGTGATCGGAGAAACAACGGAAAACTATCGATCAGAGCAGCCGGCCGCTAGAATTCTCCTCCAGACAGCGACTGAATTCGACCTAGCTGAAAGCTAGTGTCGAAAATCCTGCCGCCGTCAGGGATTAATCAATAATTCATTTGACACCGATGTGTCGATCTGGAATCTTGGCCCTGATCCCGGAACGTGTCGGTCGCAGTGCGACCGGACCTGATCTTGGGCGAGTGTTTGAATTATGTGGTCTTTAACGGACGTGTTTGTCTAAAAGCGAATTTGCCCGAACACTGATGCACTTAATGTGCCCTCGGTGGCTCGTTGCGTTCTCGCTTTCCACGATGCAACCCCGGGTTCGATTCCAGATCGGGGCAAAAATTAACTGTGTGCTTTCCTTGCAATGTCCCAATATCCGTTGTTGTGTGACGATGAGAAAACACTTCTCAGATTGAGCAGGCCACAGATACTGCGTAGGGATCGCTATGTGCTAACCACACGTACCTCTTAACCTATGGCCGCAAGACCGGGACACCACTGGTATACCTTAACTCGTAAAAGAGCTGTCATGCCGAAGTTCATCCATACACACTGATCCACTTTGGTCGTACCTTTAGAGTACGCACATCTTCGGTACTCTAGAGGCCGTACCTTTAGAGTACGCGAAACAGACGCACATGTCGATCATCGATCGCTGTGGAGGTGGATCGCGATGTTGCCATCAGAACAGAATAATTCGTTTTTCCACGGCTCAAGCGATCTAGGCACCGTAACTTATTGACTCACGATAATAGACTGCTTCTTCCTTCTCTGCGATGTGGCAATCACAACAACTGCCATTGAATTTAAAGGCCTGATTAAGAGTATCAGTCGACCCTGCCCGGTAAGTGAGACGTCACTTAATTTCAGCTTGATATATTTAAGCGGGATGACCTGTAGATAATGAGGATGACCTGTAGATTTTACAAGAGTATGGAATCATCTAGGTCTCTCAACGTAATACTTCCTCTGGGGCGGAGATAGTGGCCACGATCTCCCGCATATGTTCCTCCGTCACTCATCGAGATCGTGATGCAAACTTGAATATCCACCGAATACATCAAGGCATCTTGCGTATGACTACGAAGCACGGAGAGTGTAAGGATAATTCTATAAATTCGTATATACATTTACTTCTTATAGAACGGATGTCGGGAAATTCCCTTTCACAAATCGAACGAAAAGGGATTGGAATAGATTGCCGGCAAAAACCTTTGAACTCTTTCTTTGAAGCGTTCAACAGTCAACGAAATTAATTTAGGGTATTTCAAAGTTTATGAGGGCGTTAACTAAGAACATTAAGTTATACAGTGAAGTGAGGTGTCGTGCAGTTTAGAAGGGAGAAATAATGAAGAAAATGTTTTTAGTGTCAGTGTAGTGAAGTGAAGGATAATGCAGTGGGGTCTTAATTGTAAAACCATTCTGTGCGGCTTTAGATGATAGACGTTTCTTTTCTTTTTCATGTAATTTAATGTTTTAAGAATCCACAGTTTTTATATTATTATTTTAATCATTATTATTATTATTGCATTATTATCATTATTATATTATTTGCATGCCATTTATTATCTTATTTATGTAATTAACTTCCACCGGGTTACACCCAATTGCAGTTTAAATAAATTTATCTTATCTTCTTCCACCAACTCTTAGCCGGATCTAGATATTATTAGGCGTTCCCGTCCTTGGAGCGTCCATGCTACGAACTAAGCGTCTGTCGATTGCAAGCGTTTTCGGCCACTTTCCGCGCGCGGTTTGGGCGAGCAGGAACAGGAGGCGGCTGCGGCCGGACGCGGGGCGCGTCGCCAGCAGAGGGAAGGCCGGGCCGGACCGGACCGGGCCGCGCCCGCGCCGCGCCGGACATCGCGAAGGTGATCCGGGCGCGACGCGGCAGGCCGGCTCCGCGAGCGCTGGCGCCCGGCCCGCGGAAACGATCCATGCTCGCCCGCGGGCGTTTTAATGCGCGAGCCGCACACGGCTGTACATTGATTGATTGATTTTTTCGTGTTTCCGGGCGCGTTAACTGCTTTGGTCATTAGTCCCGTTAGTGTAGTGCACGTGTTTTCTCGAGAGATGGCGGTGATCTTCGCCCGCTGGATGGAGAGATCCAGCGCCGACTTACCGTCGGCTAGTGGGGTTTCCCCCTAACCAGGACTCTCCCAACAGCGGGGCACCGCCCCAACCCGGACAAGCTCTAAGCTCCCGACCGGTCTCCCGGAATATGTGGTAGTGTAGTGCATGTTAGTGTGAGTGTGTGTGTCAGGGAGAGGAAAGGACAAGGAAGAGGAAATAAAGATCGCGCGCGGTCCGAGGCTCGTTTGTTAGGGTACTGCTCCGGCATTCGAAACACCCGTGCCTGTTTCAAAGACGACGAAAAAGAACGCTTTCTAATAAATGGTGTTTGACTAAAGGCCAGTGTGAAATGACAGAATCGAAAATCCAGAATACAATTGTATTTGTATACATGTGTCACACCTATGGGCCACCCCCGTAACTTCTAAAAGGTTCACGATACCGAAATGCAGTTTTAGCTCAAGAATGGGGAATGAGTAATATGACGATTGGAAATAATTGACCTAAAAATGTTAGAATTAGGGTAAAAATTTAGTCGTAACACCGGAAGAGCATCAGAACTAGAAGACGTTTCTTCTCTTATCAAGTGTTCTGAAGATATTTAAATATCTGAAGATAATACATTCGGCACATGTAATGTGTATTAGAAGAGACATAGTTTCAGCGTTTCAATTTCAAACGTTCAAACGTTGACAACTGAACACTGTACACCGTACACATCAGATACTCACATTCAACTGTTCTCCAGAGACACTTTGTTTATCTTCTTAGATGTCTCTCGTGCTAGGGGACAGGTGTGATACGACCTTCGAATATTTTCTAGAACATCCACTTTTTTCAAAAATACATACAATGGTCGTATTCTATTCTTTTACTAAAAACGTTCTCTGAATAAATTTTTATAACGACGTACTCACACACAGTTTACGAGACAGTAACGTGGAAATCATAAACATAGTTTGTCATGCTTAGTCAAAAACGCGTGAGTTAGGGATATTGTCAAGGTACGATCTGACGGGTTGACGTAAAGAAGCAGCATAAGCACATTCCAATTACTCCTGTTTTGCCATTGTATCATGTTCGTGGCTACCGTCATTTCCTAAGTTTGTTGTTATGGGTACCTATGGTACATGGTGGTTAACATAATGGTTTGAATTTATGGGTACCTATGGTAGAATTTCACGTGTTTTAATCCAACGCTTCCACCTTGTTTATGTCAAAAAAATGTTTCAACGAAAACTCAGCGAAGATTCACTCTTCTTTTCATGTCCACCCGACTCATACGTTACGTACCAGAGTCGTCCATGGATTTCATATATGATTCGTCACCCTGCATCTGAAGAGCTGCCTCGGAGAGGGCCTGAGGTCGAGCGGAAGGTCACAGGCGAGGCGTGAAAAACGTCCTGTTCATCAGCGAGCATGTATCTGGAGATAGCGGTGTGCCTGTCGCAGAGAAAGCGAACCCCCATCGACGAAAGACCTTGCGCCGCCTTGTTCTTTGCCTGCGAGCGCTTTGTTCGTGCTCTACCCACGCGGCCGAGGAGCGTCGCAGCCTCCCGAAGATCGTTTTTTTGAAGAACGAGCGTAGCCATCGGCCCGGGGGCCGCGTAACTTTCTCCTCGTCTCAAGTGTTCTGTGCCCGGAGGGAAATGTGTGCTCTCGGAAGTGCGTTTGCCGAAAGTGCAGTCGTAATACATGTGCGGCGTGAATACCGATGTAGCAGGTGAAAAGCTTCCCTGCTGGAAATGAGGAAAGCTATCTTCTTTCCTGTTATTGACGAGTAGTTTCATGCCTCGGTGTTTTAGCTCGCTCTCACTTCGCAACAGGATTTCTTAGGTTTTTAATGTTAGAACGAGTGCGGAAACGTTCACTTAAAGAGGTCAGATTATTGCTATTCGTAAGTGTAAGAGATACCCAAGGATATATTAATATAACAGTAGATTAACCACATTCTTTGACCCTCCTTAGGTAGGAACCCTTGATAATTTATAAACGAAATTTTATAAACGTTCATAAATATTAAAAAGTTTTCAATAAATTTTAACAGTGCATTTTAATATTGGTTACGTCTGTTAAATTTTTTAATGTTATATGGGAGCCTTCGTCTTGCTTAGGATCTGTGAAGACAATAATTTCGCCCTGAAGATACCCGATTTGTAAAGACATTTCAGTTGGGTGTATATTCCCAACCATATCTGTAATACAGAATAAGGCAAAGTGTTTCTCCAACTTAATTTTAAATTCAAAAACTTGTGTTCCTCGTTGTGTGTCTTTCCACAAGGTGGTGTACAAGGTCAAATTACAAGGCTATGTCAATACAATGGTCGATAAATTTGGTCCTTTATGCATACGTTTTGACGTTATCATGTAAATGATCCTTATAATTCTAAGAAGCATAGTCCTTTGTTTAATACATTAAGAAACGGATGATGTGAATGTTACATTTAACACAGCCTCGTTGATTGAGAATAATATTAGACATGGATTAATTATATTTTTTATTTTTTGTTCTTGGAATGAACTTGGGAGTAATAATTAAATTCGAGAAATTTCTCCTTTCCAATGACTGTTCATTTCTTGAACGCTTATGTCGAAGGGATATTTCCTTGGAATTCCAGTGGTATGAACACATGCAAAGAATGAACAAAGAACGTTTGCCGAAAATATTGTGGAAAAGGCAACCATCTACCCATCGAAGAAAAGGAAGACCTAGACTTACATGGGGAGAAGGAGTAGAAGAGACAATGATGAAAAGAGGATTGAGTAAGGAAGACTACACCGATAGAGAGATACGATAGCTGGGATGCGAGAGACACACTAAGGTTTAATATAACTCACCATACTACATACCACCACTGGAATTCCAATGTACGGTTGATTTTTACGAACCCCCAGAATCCCACAGTATAAGAAGAAAAGAAATTCTCTAAGGAACACTTATTTTTTACGCAAAAAGACCTTGTCACATGACGTGACCCAAACTTTCCCTCCTTAGCATTGAAGTTATTAAAACCAAATGACATTATGCACTTCCTTGTTCGGTGTAGTATCTAATTGCCAATAGAAAAAGATGACGTTGCACTGTAAATGATTTTTACATTTGTTATTGTCTTTCCGTGGTGCTTCCTGGATGCTACAGAGTTCCAGAAATTCAGAATGAGAATCGCAGATCTGTAGCATAAGAAAGCATCTCAACCCTTCATTGCGCCCTAATTACTTGGGAACTGGTTCGGACTGCGCCAATGAATCGGGTTCAATGTCGGGCGCTTTCACGTTTGCGTCTCTCTCGAGAACGACGTTTTCAGTTTTACGACTCTGTTGCACAACTCGTGATGCATATCCAACATTCTGCAACACATTTTCTTGAGCGATAATTTCGTGACCAATTTGTGGTATTCTTCATCATAATATAAATCGAAAGTCAAAAAGACTGGAGACATCAGAGAAAGCATGGCTCAAAAAGGGACTAGTATATTCATGGAGAAACATAATTAGTAATGAAAATAAATTTTTCTGAATGTTGTTTATGCAAATTGAAATATTGAATTTAATTAGAAAGAAATGTCGATAATGGAAACTATTGACGACACCCTAGGTTTACAATTTGTTTACATCCGACGTTTGTGTGCGTATCTGAGTAACCAGTACGTATGAAAAAGTAAGACATTGAAAAAGAGACATTTTCCAAAGAAACGATTACTTCAAAAATAATCACACGAGAAGTATTTAGTGTGATACATCAGAGCATACTGTAAAGGTATGTGGCGTTCATTTCATGAATGGAAGAACTTTAAAACTACACAACTAAAATACTCATTTTAGTACAACGCTAAAATGCATGAATTGTTCCATTTCAACTGGCGAGCATGCGGAGAGCGTATCGATTGGCAGCGTGAGGTAGGAAGCGAGCGTCTGACAGGCGCGCGTGTTCAGGCGTCCCGTTCATTCATCACACGGCCGCTGCCTTTGGCAGGGAGTGCCCTAGTCCTCGAGCAACTCGGCGTCACGGGCGAGCGGCGCGTCGGCGTCGGCGTCGGCGTCGGCGTCGGCGTCGGCGTCGGCGTCGGCGTCGGCGTCGGCGTCGGCGTCGGCGTCGGCGTCGGCGTCGGCGTCGGCGTCGGCGTCGGCGTCGGTGTCGGCGGCGGTGGTAGGGGCGGCGGTGGCGTCGGCGTCGGTGTCGGGGGCGGTGTCGGTGTCGGCGTCGGTGTCGGGGGCGGTGTCGGCGTCGGCGTCGGCGCGGTGTCGGGTCGGCGGGCGTCGGGTCGTGTCGGGGCGTCGGTGGGTGTCGGGGGCGGTGTCGGGCGGTGTCGGTGACGGGTGTCGGTCGGTGTCGGCGTCGGCGAGCGGGGGCGGTGGCGGCGCGTCGGCGGCGGTGGCGGCGGCGGCGGGTGGGCGGCGGCGGTGGCGGCGGCGGCGGTGGCGGCGGCGGCGGTGGTGGCGGCGGCGGCGGCGGGGGGGGGCGGCGGCGGCGGGGGGGGGCGGCGGCGGCGGAGGGTTGAGCAAGTGGCCGACCGCCGCGGCACGCCGGTGCGAGGAGCATGTGCTCTGGCACGCGCACGGTGGAGGGCGAAATGAAAGGAGAGAAGGCGGCACCGCGATGGCGAAACGGTTCTGCTTTGGAACGTTCATGTAAATGATCGGCAGAGGTGGATTAAAACATCTACGGAATAATCACGTCCTTTAGGGCTCTCGCTGGAAAAGAGTTCCCAAATGTTTCAACCTAACTTCTATTTCTATTATTATTATTATTATTATTATTATTATTATTATTATTATTATTATTACTATTATTATTACTATTATTATTATTATTATTCGAATTATCTTCGGGTCTGGTAACCGTGGCCTAGAGGAAATCCTATTTCCAGACAAATCGTCTGCACCTGCAACAGACATCCTCAGTGAAGAAGTGGTCGTACACAGTGTCCTACCGGAAGAGATGGTTCAGGGCATCAAATGAGCTCACTGCAGCACCTCTGACCGGGAGGTCCTAGATTCGAGTCCTGACGGCTGCAGGGTTTTCGACACTAGCTTTTCAGATAGGTCGAATTCGGTCGTTGTCTGGAGAAGATTTCTAGAGGCCGGCTGCTCTTAACGGTAGTTTTCCGTGGTTTCTCCGATCAACACCAGGCGAACGCCGAAGTATTACCCTAACAAACGGGCCACAAACCGCGCGCGATATTCCCTTCCTCTTCCTTGTCCTATCCTCTCCCCTTCCACACACGCTTACTCAAACATGCACTACACTACCACATATTCCGGGAGACCGGTCGGGAGCTTAGAGCTTGTGCCGACTGGGGCGGTGCCCCACTGCTGGGAGAAGGTAATTAGTTTATTGACTCATAAATACGTGAAAATAATGTTTAATTATTTGATAAACTAGACAAGAAATGAATAAAATTAATTGAAATTTTAAAACATAGATAATGATTTTTATTTTTAAATAATGTCACATCAATGTAGACAAAAATTATTCAAAATTATATTTATGCGGTAGAATTTTAATATTAAATTTGTAAATTTCAAAGATAATTTTAATTTCATAATCATTTTGATAATTATGCCCAATTTCATTATTATTAGAAGGACGCACAGTTTGGTTGTATTTACGGCCGAAAAAGATGTTAATCCGGTCCTGATGATGTGGAGGAGAATTTTTTCTCGTGACTCGAAAATGGTGTTTGGTTTCTCCTGACCGATGGTCGCCACATCAAGACAGCTCCACACATTCGGCATTCGCCGAGCAGCGAGCTAGCGCTTGCCCAATCCCGAGCAGCTGACGTGTTCGGCGAATGTTCGCTGCCTTTGATGTGTCCGAACCGACACGCGGTGGGTAGGGCGAACCCCGAATGTTCGTCACTCGGCAAATAGCAAGCAACTCATCCACACTACTCGGGATTCGGTGAACGGTTGCTCGGTGTTCGCCAAATAACGAATGTGTGGAGCCGCCTTCATGAAGTGGTTGTCTCAGTTTCAACCGTTCTTTCTTGATTTCCTTCGCAGCTGTCTCATGTCCCCAGCCTTCCTGAGGAGGCGTCCAAACTGCGGTGATAAACACGTAACTCCAACCGCAGTTCACGACTCTAAAACTGCTTTTGTCCTGAATGACTTGACACACATTTTTTGCAAACTCAAATTCCAGTCGATTGTTCTTAGCATTTGTGAAACTTTTGAACTTCGAATTTTGTAAGTGAAGTGGTTCGTTATAAATATAAAAAAAATATTTCAAAGTTAATATTTTGGTTAATACTTTAATAATTCAGAATAAAAAAGCTTGAAAGAAGTAGCCATTAAGAAATGCTTGCAAGTAACTGTCAGTCAAGATAAGTTTTGGATGCACCAAGGGCTTTTATATGATCTCGGGATTTTTGTAAGCGAAGATCATTAGAACTAATGAACACTCATGATACATAAAATATTTACCTATTTTTTAATGGTTCAGATTTATTTATTTACTAATTAAGTCAATGTTAACATGATTGGTTTTGACATATAATTTCTTGAATGTCATCAGCTTTTTCATATTTTACTCCCATAATTCTTTTTTATAATGACTTCTCATATATCCTGCATGAGAAAACATGTAGCGTCATAAACTGATTTTATATATTTTTCTCGTAACCACTAACTTCTCGATCTAGACACGATATGCAGCGTATATCAAGGTCCGTATTCAAGGCAATAACAAGCAATAACGTAACAGTAACAAAATAATTATATTATTTTAATCAACAAAAAATTATCAAAATGTTGCTTTGATAAAGATCAGTAGTCACAGAAATCGGTAAAACAGTCGAGACGTACGATGATGAAACATCTACTCCATGAGGCAGCAATTATAAAATAAATAGGTATTTATAAAAAAAAATATAGATATTATAAAGGTTCTAAAGATCGAGCGGCGATAAAATTCCCGAGAACCTTTGGCCCGAGTGCTTTTCATCGCCCGAGATCATAAGAACCAATTAACAACCGTGGTACACACACGATTTTATTTTTTAACTAGTTTATTGAATCATATATTCTTATTTACTAATTAACTAGATGTTAACTTGACTCGGTTTGTCTTTTCATATTTCCTTCCCGTAATTCCCTTTCATAATCCCCTCCATAAGAGAAAAATGTAGGAAATTCAACTGTTTTCATATTTCCCTCGTAACCACGATCCTTTCGATCCAGGTAAGTTACGCAGTATATATCAAGTTCCGTGTCGAAGGCAATAAGCTATAACACATCAGTAAAAAATAAAATCAATTTTCGGGAGCATATTCCCCGCCGTTACATCCCTACACTCGTAAATCGTGTAGTCATCCGTTGACTGATACCCACAAGAATCCGAAGCATAACACCCACGTCCATTGCCTCCGGGAAGCGAAGATTTTTTGATTGATTTTTTTCGTGTTTCCGGGCGCGTCAACTGCTTTGGTCATTAGTCCTGTTAGTGTAGTGCATGTTTTTTTCTCGGGAGATGGCGGTGATCTTCCCCCGCTGGATGGCGAGACCCGGCGTCGACCTACCGTCGGCTAGTGGGGTGTCCCCCTAACCAGGACTCTTCCACCAACGGGGCACCACCCCAGCCGAGACAAGCGCTAAGCTCCCGACCGGTCTCCCAGAATATGTGGTAGTATAGCGCATGTTAGTGTAAGTGTGTGTGTAAAGGGAGAGGATAGGACAAGGAAGAGGAAGGACAGATCGCGCGCGGTCCGTGGCCTGTTTGGTAGGGTACTGCTCCGGCATTCGGCTGGTGTTGATCGGAGTAACCACGGAAAACTACCGATCAGAGCAGCCGGCCGCTAGAATTCTCCTCCAGACAGCGACTGAATTCGACCTAGCTGAAAAGCTAGTGTCGAAAATCCTGCCGCCGTGAGGACTCGAATCTAGGGCCTCACGGTCGGAGGCACTGCAGTGACATCAGTTGATGCACTGAGCTACCGCTCCCGGAAGGAAGCGAAGAGCAGACCACCTCAAACCGCGATCGTGCTAGCAATGCGCCGCCCGGGGAAGCTTCCTCGTGGCGTAGGTCGTGCGGCGTGCGGGTGGCTGCCACGCCCCGCGCGCAGGTGCGAAGGAGGGTTGCGCAAGTGCGCGGCGCTTCCGTGGGCGGCGCTGCGATCGCTGGCACCTCGCCACCCTGGGGCCGCGGACCAATAACCACGCGGTGACAGTGGTTCACAACGAGAGACCGAGAGAATGAATGAAATAAAATCAATTGATTGATTTATTAGTGTTTCTGGACGCGTTAGCAGCTTAGATCGCTAGTCCCGTAAGTGTAGTGCATTTTTTACGGCGGGAGGTGGAGATGATCTTCTCCCGATGGATGGTGAAATCCAGTGCCGATCTACAAAAGTCTCTCGGGTTTTCCTCTACTAGGAATCTCCGCACGGCGTTGCACCGACCCAGTCGGGCAAGCTGTAAGCTCCCGACAGGTATGGTCTATGTATCGTAGTATGTCTATGTATCGTAAGTCTGTGTATCGTCATCTGGACTGGTCTATGTATCGTAGAATAGCGTGTGTAGGAGTAAGTAAGGGCTGAGGATTGGACAGGGAAGGTGAAGGAATGATTTCCTGCGGTTTGTGACCCATTTGTTAGTGTACTGCTCCGGCATTCGCATGGTCCCCTTTCGATGAAAGAAACCACGGAAATCTATTAGAACAGCCGGCCGCTGAAATTCTGCAGATAACGGGTGAATTCAGCGTAGGTAGTGTCGAAATTCCGGCCATCGTCGGGACTCGAATTCCCACTTCCTTGTTCTGTCCCCACCCCTTACTTACACACCCATACACTAACATGCACTACACTACCCCACATGGGAGACCGGTCGGGAGCTTAGAGCGTGTCCCGGCTGGGGCGGTGCCCTGCTGGTGGGAGAGTCCTGGTTAGGAGGAAACACTGCTAGCCGACAGTAGGTCGGCGCCGGGTCTCGTCATCCAGCGGGGGAAGATCACCGCCATCTCCCGAGAAAAAAACCAGCACTACGCTTACGGGACTATAGACCTAAGCTGTTGACGCGGAATCACTAACAATGAATGAATGAATCATCGAATCCCCTGATCTCCCGTTCAGAGGTATGGCAGCGGCATCAGTTGACGCCCTGAGCCACCTCAGGAAAAAAACAAACATGCTCTACACTTACGAGACTAATGGCCTTAGAAGTTTACGCGTTCGGAATCACTAACAATCAATGAATGAATCAATTATCGAATCCCCTGACCTCCCGATCAGAGGCAGTGTAGTGGCATCCGTTGACGCCCTGAGCCACTTCAGGAAAAAACAAACATGTACTACACTTACGGAACTAAAGGCCTTAGAAGTTGACGCGTCCGGAATCACTAACAATCAATGAAAGAATCAATGGTCGATTCCCCTGACCTCCCGATCAGAGGCAGTGTGGTGGCATCCGTTGACGCCCTGAGCCACCTCAGGAAAAAACAAATATGTACTACACTTACGGAACTGATGGCCTTAGAAGTTGACGCGACAGGAATCACTAGCAATCAATGAAAGAATCAATCATTGACTCCCCTGACCTCCCGATCAAAGGCAGTGTACTGGCATCAGCTGACGCCCTGGGCCACCTGAGCCGGTTTTTCGTCCGCCCCGAGCACTGTGCGGGCGAGGCGCGCGGTGGTCGCGGGTTCCCACGCGGCGGGCGGCGCGCAGGGGCGCCAGTGAAAGTGATGGCCGCGCGGCGCGTCACGCATGTGGGGCAGCGTGCGCGGTGGGCTGACCACGGCCGCCACCGCAGCACAGTGTGTGATGTCGGGATACTAGACGCTCAAAATTATTTTCTCGCAAACTACTCGTTAAATTTTGACGATTGATTGATTGATTTTTTCGTGTTTCCGGGCGCGTCAACGGCTTCGATCATTAGTCCCGTTAGTGTAGTGCATGTTTTTCCTCGGGAAATGGCGGTAATCTTCCTCTGCTGGATGGCGAGATCCGGCGCCGACCTACCGTCGGCTAGTGGGGTTTCCCCCTAACCAGCACTCTCCCACCAACGGGGCACCGCCCCAGCCGGGACAAGTTCTAAGCTCCCGACCGGTCTCCTGGAGTATGTGGTAGTGTAGTACATGTTAGTGTAAGTGTGTGTGTAAGGGGAGAGGATAGGACAAGGAAGAGGAAGAATAGATCGCGTGCGATTAAATTTTGACGAAACTTTACACACTTGCTTACCTAAAGGTACTTGATCGTCTCTGATGACGGTGAAGCCCGCATGTAGAGGGTCGTAGATTCGATTCTGGTTGATTCATACAAAACAATGAAAGCTTCTTGTCCAGGGAGATCGATAGTTAAAAAATCCACTCACAAATGTTCGTAGACGAAAAATATGAATCGGCGACTACTAACACAATATAAAGTAACAATATTTGTGTTCTATGTTGATGTTGGTAGCTCTTGAATATTATCAAATCTCCGCTCTGTTTAAACAATATTCCTTATAATAAATAATAATAAAATTGTCTTTATTTGTGGCGAGGCTCAGGCCTTAAGGCCTGCTCTTCCGTCTAACCACTTCAATTAATTTACAATTCTAAAAAATTACAGTTGAGGCGTTCGGATGTAATCTAATTAACTGACTTTTCATGTCGCAGAGGAAAAAAATCTATTTGTGACTACCATCTACATTAATTAATCAGTATGAGCCAAATGAATTGTCATTTTTTGTTTATTCTTGAAATTTTGCAAAATGGAAAGACATGATGTAAGGAACATTCTTAAAAAATGAAATAAAAAAGGGCTTATTCCACTTTCAATCAATAATTCAAAATTCGCCCGAAATGACAGTTGTCCATACCCTTTCCTTCGGCCAGCGATAAACAAACAGTGCACCCATATGCTCTCACTATCTAAGAAGGCATTAGTTTCGTCTTCTTGCCTTAAATGCTGAGTTGGGAAAAGGGTATTTTGAGCGACTAGATTCGTCAAATCTCCCACTGTGCGCCGCCGCGAGCCAAGAGACCGCCGCGCCGGTATTCCGGGTCGCTGGAAGCCACAGCCCACTCGGCCCGTTAGGACCGCGAGCTCGAGGTCTTGAGAATTTGAAGGATTCGTGAATAATGCGGAATGTGCGGGAATGAATATGAATGCTTGGATGGAGATGAATGCTGTTTTAAGATATGTGCTGAATGAGGAAGTTAGGTAACTCTTAACCAGTAATGTCCCGTCGGCAGGTGCACACGAACAACGTTTAAAGACGAAATATCAATATCGGTGTTGCGGTGAGTTGTTGTTGGGATGCAATAATTCTAGTAGTCATTGCAAACAATATTGCTTATTTGAATAGCAGCTTAGCAATCAGTCTTTTGTGGCCTCCATTCAGCAGAATCTGATGATGATGATGATGACTAAGCCGTCGAAAGCTGCTATTGAAATAAACAGGATTGTTAGCAATGACAATTACTGTAACTATTTCACGAAATATCAATGTTTCTGTTATTCATTAAGTTAATTTCCTCGCTTTCTTTCTGTTTTTTCGTCGTATCCATAAAGCTAACTCAATGTTTTACGCTCTCTCAGTATTTATTCCTCTATTGGCAATTTTCGATTCGTCTTTCTCATACACTTCTTTCTTTTTCACTACCTTACTCACTGGGGCGGTTCCCCGCTGGTGAGAGAGTCCTGGTTACGGGGAAACCCCACTAGCCGACGGTAGGTCGGCACCGGATCTCGTCATCCAGCGGAGGAAGATCACCGCCATCCCCCGAGAAAAACATGCACTACACTAATGGGACTAATGACCTAAGCAGTTGATGCGCCCGGAAACAAAAAATCAATCAATCAATTAAAGAAGCAAGCAAGCAAACTACTCACAATTTTAATATGTAAAAATAGTTGTGTTCGAAAATGGATGTATAAGGTTGCAACGCCTGGAGAAATATCACTCAAACTTTGTACGCATATTACATACAATGTGGAAAATACATATGTGATATATTGTAATACACCCACAGCTTTCTCTCTCATGAACCCATAGGCGGGAAAGGAAAGGGATTACGTTTTCCGACAAAATGGTTATGCAGCTCGCAATATATCCGACGAACCGCGCAGGATGGGTGGGTGGATCTGTTTAACAGGCATTTCTGATGAACACCTTGGCAACACCAGGTCACCATCTAGTCTTGCATAAAATCACCGTCACTGGCGCCATTTCGTGTGGCTCCGGCCATCACCAGAGCCGCCACCTCTTTTGCCGCCGGGGGCCCGCGGCGGGCCACCTGACGAAAGAGCCGGAATATTAATGAGGCTGGCGTGGCCACTCGGCCCATCCCATCCCACCTCCCGCCCTGCGCCTGCGCGCTTGGGGCTGCTGCTTACGCAACGCGCCCGTCGCCATCTCTGCTCGCGATCCACGCGGGCCTTTGGCGCACTAGCTAGGACTGGATTGATTGATGTTTTTCGTGTTTCCGGGCACGTCCACTGCTTTGGCCATAAGTCTCGTTAGTGTAGTGCATTTTTTTCTCGGGAGACGGCGGTGATCTTCCTTCACTGGATGGCGAGATCCGGCGCCGACCTACCGTCGGCTAGTGGGGTTTCCCCCTAACCAGGACTCTCCCAGCAGCGAGGCACCGCCCCAGCCGGGACAAGCTCTAAGCTCCCGACTGGTCTCCCGGAATATGTGGTAGTGTAGTGCATGTTAGTGTAAGTGTGTGTGTAAGGGGTGAGGATAGACAATAAAGAGGAAGGAAAGATCGCGCGCGGTCCGTGGCCCGTTTGGTAGGGTACTGCTCCGGCATTCGCCTGGTGTTAATCGGAGAAACCACGGAAAACTACTGATCAGAGCAGCCGGTCGCTAGAACTCTCCTCCAGACAGCGAATGTGTCGAAAATTCCGCCGCCGTCAGGACTCGAACCTAGGACCTTCCGGTCAGAGGCGCTGCAGTGACATCAATTGATGCACTGAGATACCGCTCCCGATAGCTGGGACTGGAGGGCGCATCGGTTCCCCACTATGTTCAACTATAGTCTTTGGGAAAGACAAGACCAGCCAACCACATGTTCTGAAAATTCGCAATATGCTCCAGGGTCTTCATGTAAAGTACCTCCAAAATCAAAATATCGGTGTCACATTCAAGGGGCCGCAACATCAACTATATCTATTTAGGAATATCAACTTTGGAGAAAATCGGCTGAATGGTTTAGCCGCTAGCGTTGTTTACTGGCGGACTGGCGTTTTCAATTTTTCGGCATCAAGGACTCACAAAACGTGGATTTTTGCTGCACTATGTGTGTGTCATTTTACGACTCTTTATATGCCCTATTTGCCCTACATCTTTGTCCTTTTAAAAAGTGAATGTAGTTCATAAAGTCTGAGACGGTCGAACGGCTTTCTACCGAAAACAAATGCGTAAGACGACCACGATAACAACATTTTGATAAACGCCTTGCAGCCAAGTTGTTCTTATATTAAATTTTAATATAAGAATAAGGAATCGAAATAAATATAGAATGTGGCAGTTTAATACTACCTTTTAAGTTTTATAAGATATTTCTTTAAGCAATACCCAAAATTATAGATCTCTGAAGTTGTTTATAAACGATGTTGTCAACAGTAAAGCGCTAGAAAGGCAACTGACACAACACATGTTAAACCAGTTCTCAGAGCAGGATTTGGCTTTGTGGGGATAAGCGCATTCTATCCCACTTATAGAGCCTATAATAACTCAAATGCATTACTACTGCTATAAATCAATGAAGAAATCTTCTTCCTGGTGAATAATTTAATGTACGAAGAGCAGGTATTCTGAAAGTGCTGACAATTTTCCAGTGCTAATCAGTTTCTTAACGAGGTGTAGTAACGACTTTCCATTCTTCCCTGTTTGTTTATGAATCTTCTATTGCCAAGACAACGTGATTACATGTTATTGATATTAAACTTTAATATACTTCTGACGACGAAAAACTTGCCGTTGTTTCTAAGTTATAAAACCAACTGATAAAACCAAACCTTGAGACGAATCTTGTACTAATAAACGAACCAGATGGTGGTATCATATTCGTTTTATTTAAATTCTAATAACGCAACGAAAGTTTAAGAGAATTAGTGATTTTAATTTAATTAATAGCACTTATTATATTTATTAATTACATTTATTAGCTTAAAATACAGGGGGATTCCTTTTTAATCATTGTTTTGGGTTTTGTGATCTCCAAAAATGCATTTCAGTTGTGCAACTTGAGATATCAGCGTTGAGCACAGTCATGATCAGAAACAAGATATAAAATTCAGTCCTGGCAGAGCCATGCAATGTTAAGATTACCGAAACGACTACTAAGTTAATTGTACAGCATGTACCTATAGTTTTAAACAGCATTCGAAGTGTGAAAAGAGTAGGAAATGCTTGGCGTTTCCTCCATGTAACACCAGGTTTATGGCCCGAGTCTTTGCAAAATAATGTGTGTCGAAACGTGTGTCTAACAACACGGTTTCGCTTATTTCTTGTTATAACCGAACCATAAAAATGGAAACCCCTCTATTCTTGCCACTGCCTACTTCTGCTTCTCGACAAGTCATGTCGAGTTTTCAAAATGTTGGATGTTACCAGCAAATGAAGCTGATGAGCATATATGCTCTCGAAGAGACCAGATCAACAATGAACGAGTAGACTCGCTGATATCCTAAAATCATTTAATGTTCTAAAATCGGTAGGAAAAAGCAAGTTGGTTAAAATGTTTGTAAATAAAGTTTTAAAATTAGTTTATTAATAATTATTTTGTTTGCCAGTTACAAATTCGCGGCTGAAGAATACTTCAAAAGAATTAGATTTCTGAAGTTTGTTGCTATGCTTTATTCAGAACACAATGTAGGTAATGGTTTAAATGCACAAGTGTGTTTAACGTACTATTTGTCACGACACGTTCGACGTATAATTTGTCACAGGTTTGTTTTGAATTCCGGTCGTTCTCTAGTTACCATTTTGTAGTGTTGGTTCAAACTAATGTGACGAATATTACGTTAAACACGCTTATACATTTAGTATAAGCATATACAATGTGTTCTGAATAAAACAAAGCAACATAAGTCAGAAATTTAATTCTTTCGACGTATTCGTTTGACTCTATTGTCTGTCACGATATAATTTATTTCATATTTACTTTCAATCTTTTATTAATCCAAATATTTTTAATAGTAGTTATTTCAAAATATAATAGTTAAAATTTATATTATATTAAGCGTTCTGTTTTTTGACAAATATTGAAGAATTTTATTGTATTATACATTCATTTTGCGCTTGAATAATAGAATACTCAGCTACTAAAACAATAAACTATATGAAAAGTGTGCCTGGGATAAAAATGTGCTAATTTACTAGCTACGACTAAGCGGTTTACTAGCATAGAACATTGTCTCTCCATAAAGAGCCCCATCCACTCGCAAGCGAGGCTTGGAAGCGGGAACAATGACCATCGATGACAAATTTACAAGTGGCATAATCATACTCGTCAGCTTTGCTTAGGAGTGATTGGAGCCTTTGTTTCGCGACTTTTGCAGTTCAGAAAATAATTTCACCTTATTTCTTAGAGAGGAACAACGGTTAATCCTTCTTGTTCATAAACATGAGAGAGAGAGTATTAGGTGGAAAGAGAGACTAAGTTCGACCCACGATGCTACTGATCCGACATGTCAAATACATTTCAATGCTTAACTTTGAATCAATATCTCAAGAAGAGAGAATGAAAAGGTCCGTCTGCACTTGGCGCGACAGCCCGCGTACGGGCAATGATCTACCAGCAGCGTCCCGGCCTCGCGGCCATGGGTTAAGGGGGTACGTGTGGTTAGCACGAAGACATCCCCACTTCATATTTCGGTCTTCTGAACCTGAGAAGTGAGTTTTCTCATCATCACATAGCAACAGATAAAATAAAACAAAATAAAATAAAACACAACTCCAAATTTATAAGTCCGTATATATACCAACATTTATATTTGAAACTGAAAGTATGCCACATAATACGAAAACAGAAAGTAGAGTAACAGCTGTGGAAATGAAATTCCCACACAGGATAGTAGGGAAAACAAGAAGAGATCGAATCAGGAATAATACAATCAGAGAGGAACTAAAAGTTACCCCGCTACTCAAAGAAATGGAAAATAAGGCTCTGAAGTGGTACGGACATGTTGCTAGAATGGCAGAGGATAGAAAACCGAAACAAATGATCGAAGCCAGGCCGGAAGGAAAGAGACCACCTGGAAGGTCAAGAGGAACATGGGACACATATATACAGGATATGCCAAAGGAGCGGAACTACACTAGGAGGGGTGAAGCGCAAGGCACAAGACAAAAAGGAGTATGTCGAATGGCTAACCCGACGCTGAGAGGCATCAGGGGAAGAAGAAGAAGAAGAAGAAGAAGAAACTGAAAAGTGAGTTTTCTCATCATCACATTGCAACATATACAGGGAGATTGAAGGAAAATGCACTTTATAATCTTGCCCGATCGGGAATCGAACACGGGGTCGCGTCTTGTAAAGCGAGCGAACTGACCAATGAGCAAAATCGCGAGGGCAAATCAAAAAGTAGGGCATATACAAATATGATTCAAGTGATCCCTGTTGCGACGATGTCCGTCACATCGAAACGCGCGCCAGAAAGTTGGCGCGGCGTGACGTCTGCGAGGTTTAGCGCAGCAGCAGACCAGCGAGTGAGCCGGCCAACCAGGAGCGAGCAGCCGGCGCGCGAAGCCTCTGCTAGGAAGCGAGGCTACGGCGCGCGGGACTATATAGTCGGCGGCCGGCGGTGGAGCGGGGTGAACTAAGTGAACGGTGAATGAGAGTGCCTCGCGAGTTGGATAGTACAGTTAGTGTTGACTCGGCAGTGCGATATTGGTTTTTCTATTTGGATATTGTGACTCGGCGTGAACTTGGACATCTTCTGCACGACTAGCACTTTGGCTTTGGAATTTCGGTATACTCTATTTGGCTCACGGAATTTTGGATGTTTTTTTGTAAGTCGGATTGACTGAGAATAAACAAAAACTTTGTTATTGTTATCCTGTGATTTTCTATACATAACAATCCCTATACCTCCTTTGCGTGAAAAACGCCTGTCCGACGACGAATAATGTTCGCGTCTAAATCATGTAAGGAAGTGTGAGCTAAGGTGTAGCACTGTTGGACATATTTTTTAGAGACGAGCGAAAGATACCAAACCCCATCACTCATGTATCTCCTGAGGGCGTGACATATTCTAGCTTCTAGAATCACCATTTTACCTATCGCTTCCTTTGGATGAATCATCTAACCCGCTTTTTAACTACCATGCCCCAACGTATCAATAGTTACGAGTAAGAACACCACTATAAGGTGAGGTCAGATAATAAAAAAGTATGCAGACTTGGAAATGTTAATCCAAAGAAGTGTTACAGCAGTACATAATAGACTATTTATAGTTCCTTACAGTTTTTTATATTTAACATTAAAAAGTTATGTATATTTAAGTTTTTTAAGTTATGTATATTTAACATTAAAACAGTGTTTTTATTTGCATTTGAAATACAAAAATAAAAGAATCAAAAATAAAATAGAAGAGACTATTTGAAAAGTGAAACACTGGGCAAATATTAGGTTTCTATATATTAATTTTAAATGAGTGTCATAAATATAATTTGTCTACATCTACTTATATCAGAAATACAAAATCTTATTAAATCTATTCCATTAATGCAATGAACTTTTATAAAAATAAAGCCCTTCCTATTCGAACAAGTTATTAAAAGTACACAAGACCAAAAAATTTAGCACGGCCCTAAATATTCTGATCACACTCCGGTTAAAAATGCCTGCACGGAATTGACGAGCAGCGCGTGAAAAGTACCAACCCCTCATTCCTCCGTGCAAGGGGCCCACTTGGCACGGAAACCCTCGTCTCAGCGCGTGAGTCAGGTGAAGTGAAGGAAGTGAGTCGCCTTTCGACGCCGCTCGCACGTGCGTGGGCGTCCTCATGTTGGCAGCTCACATTGGTGAGCGAGCAAGGCGGCGCGTTCTCGTGACCTTGTCTCTCTTCCTCCGCTACCGTCGAAAGCAGAGTTTGAGATTTTAATCCTATCGCTTGGTTGGAGGTTAGAACCTTGGATGCTTTTAGTGGTCCATAAAAGAGAGCCAGGAAAAAAACATCTCAAACAATACAAAAACAAAAATAAAATAAAACTAAACTAGGGAATCTGTGCCTACAAAAGCGGAGGATTATATTTTACATATAAAGCGTAATTAAAAAATATTAAAATACATACTGAAAGTGAATGTGTATCGTGAATTATTACATCGTTATATACACTTATTCTTTTATTTTCTAACAAAGTGGGAATTATATTCTCAACTGGAAATCAGATTGGCTAACATGTATCACTATGCTACGTTTATGAACATAAAGTATGCATGTAAATCACTTAATGTCATGATTTGAAATCATTCACTCTAGCATGAAAATAAAAAAATTAAAAAAATTGAAAGAAAAATGTCACATATAAGAAACGTGGCGTTGTGCCAAAAGGTACGCTGTTCGTGCACCTGGTTCTTAAGCTGTGATCTTGATTAAAGTTTCCCAAGATTTTCTCAGTTCACAAATCTAGAGAAGAATCTCAACAAGTACATTCTTGTCTGTGAAAAGACAAATTGAACTTGAGACACAAGACTGAGATTTCATGCCTAAAAATATTGCCAATTATATTGCTAACCACTTATATACTCGTTTAAACAAACTGATTTATTTAAAAGTGTAAATCTTCTACCAGAACACTGCATTTGCCTCATTTACTGCTTCATGTAACGTGGCATTTTCCGTAGATCGTCCCTGAAAACGAAACTTTTCAGGCTGGGGGGGATATACTTTCAAATATAGACGTTTGGAGGCCTTTCCCAAGCTTTCGCGCAGGTATGAGTATGTACCATAATCCTGAGAATTCTTGCATAATGTCCTGTGTACAAACTTTATTTACGGGTAAAGATGCTGATCACGGTAATGTGCAACTGCTGTGATGTCTCAGTGGTAACATCGTCGTTGCTTGTCCTCCCGTTGACCGGGAGGTCCTAGTGGTAAAAGTTCCGACGTCGACGGATTTTTGATTGATTGATTTTTTCGTGTTTCGGGGCGCGTCAACTGCTTTGGTCGTTAGTCCCGTTAGTGCAGCGCATGTTTTTTCTCGGGAGATGGCGGTGATCTTCCCCCGCTGGATGGCGAGATCCGGCGCCGACCGACCGTCGGCTAGTGGGGTTTCCCCCTAACCAGGACTCTCCCACCAACGGGGCACCGCCCCAGCTGGGACAAGCTTTAAGCTCCCGACCGGTCTCCCGGAGTATGCGGTAGTGTAGTGCATGTTTGTATGTGTGTGTAAGGGGAGAGGACAAGGAAGAGGAAGGTCAGATCGCGCGCGGTCCGTGGCCGGCCGCTAGAATTCTCCTCCAGACAGCGACTGAATTTGACCTAGCTGAAAAGCTAGTGTCGAAATTCCTACCGCCGCCAGGACTCGAACCTAGGACCTCCCGGTGAGAGGCGCTGCAGTGACATCAGTTGATGCACTGAGCTACCGCTCCCGGTACGGATTTTCGACATAGCTAGGTCATATTTAACCACAGTCGGAAGATTCTAGCAACTGGCTTCTGTGATCGGTATGTTTTCCGTTTTTACACACACACACACACACACACACTCTCCCTTAAATGCACTACACAACCTCACATGCCGGGAAATCTGCAGGGAGCTAGATCTGGGTGCCCTGCTGGGTTCCCTCGCTGGATGGGGAAAACCCCGCCAGCCAGGTGTATGTCGGCGCAGTGCGGGCCCAACCAAGTGGGCTAGGGACACCGTCGCTTCCCTGAATATATCGTCGTGGTAAACACAATGGGTTGCATACCATAACTACCGAATTTTTCAGGAAGAAAGACGTTCTCTACCTCTCCTTCTTGACAGTCGCTTTCACAAATGTAAAATTATGATATTCGGTTTTTCTTTGTTCCGTCGTCTTTCGACATCTATTGGAACTGCTGCAGTTCTCTAGATTTATTATATTGGTGTAATAAACAAAAAACCTATTTAATTTTTTTTATATGCGACCTATTGCGGTTACCTCTACGATATATTCACTTCACTTACGGAACTAACGTTCCAAAAGTTCACTCTCTCGGAAACACTAAATTATCAATCAATTAATTGATGCCACGTCACTATTTGCCCTGACCCTAAAAATATCAGCATATATCCTGTCCGTAATGTCCAATTGCCCGATTTTAAATGGGTTGGAATGGTTTAGAAAGCATTTGAAAGGGGAGATTTTAGTTCGGAAAACTTCATAAATGGTTTTGAAATATTATTTTAAATTAAAAATATTATTTTGATATAAAACGTTTGCGTATTCCTAAGAGACATACTTATTTTGGAATTGGTGAATTCAATGTGAGATTTCTGTCATAGTATCTCTCCCAACGGGACACCACTCTAACCGGGAACCGGGAGCTGTAGCTCAGTACATCAACTGATGTCACTGCAGTGCCTCTGACCGGAGGTCCTACGTTCGAGTCCTGACAGCGGGAGGATTTTCGACACTAGCTTTTCAGCTAGGTCGAAATCAGCTGCTATCTGGAGGAGAATTTTAGCTGCCGGCTGCTCTGATCGGTAGTTTCCCGTGGTCTCTCCGATCAACACCAGGCGAATGCCGGAGCAGTACCATAACAAACGGGCCACGGACCGCGCGCGATCTTTCCTTCCTCTTACTGGTTCTACCCTCTCCTTTTACACACACATACTTACACTAACATGCACTACACTACAACATATTCCGGGAGACCGGTCGGGAGCTTAGAGCTTGTCCCGGCTGGGGTGGTGCACCGCTGGTGGGAGAGTCCTGGTTAGGGGGAAACCCCACTAGCCGACGGTAGGTCGGCGCCGGATCTCGCCATCCAGCGGGGGAAGATCACCACCATCCCCCGAGAAAAAAACATGCACTACACTAAGAGGACTAATGACCAAAGCAGTTGACGCTCCAGAAAACACGAAAAAATTAATAATAATAAAAATAATACTAATAATAATACTAATAATAAAATAATAATAATAATTTTATACTGTAGTATAATCAATGTAAAAGTTATGAAAATGAAATATATAGAATGACCAAAATATAATACATAAAATATAGAAAAAATAATATATAAAATATAATATATAAATCCCTAACGATACATTACTTAAAACGTGGTAGTAAAAAGCGTAAAAGAATTGGCTTGAATAATAGGTGAAATGCCAGAGAGGTCTGCTAAACGAAGAAGGTATCTGTGCAACTATATTAAATGTAGCATTTTCACCACCCAATCATAACATACACAGTTGGTTTTTGACGTTATATAAATAATAAATGAATAAAACTGTTAACATGTACAGACACACATGTTTCAAAGACAGTGTTTGAAACTCTTTGATCAATTTGTAACAGAGTTGTTCTGATTGTTTGTATTACATCTTTGGATCGTTTTAGAGGATTTGTCGCATTTATTGCAAAAGAGAAGAATGGCAATGTTTATAATCCCGAATCTTGTCGTAACTCTGAAAGGGGTCTGACAAAATGGAGCATTATGAATTAATGAAGACATATCTGACATTTAACAACGCAGTATTACATTTCAATGTACATTTTATGAAACATATTGTTCATAAAAGTGATTATATATTGAATCTAATTTAATGATCGTATTACACAGGCTGCTTTAGATTTTGTTGACGGTTACAAGATGTGATTTACTGTGTTTCTATCTTGCCTTTTGCGTTGTTGTCCGTAAATGCAGGTTGTATCGCATATCTGTGGCATAACAGATGATTATAAGTGGCGGTTTGCTTCTTTAAAAGTATTTATTCTTTTAAAGTAGGCATAACTAAATCGATATTAATATTTTCAGTACTAGAGTTCACACTAGCAACGTCAGAATTATCTTTACAAAAACATCTCTTCTGCAGAGGGGGTTACGTCTGCAATCACCTTTTCATTCAAGAGATCTCACACTGTATCACACCTCTCAGTACATCTACAATTGTGCTTCAATAAAAATGTGTCTTTTCAAATAGAGTACATTATTAATTTAGTTCCATGATTGAGTTACTTTTTCTCCCATAATCAAAGAGAATTCCACACCTCTCCCAATTTTCCAATCTCAACAATGAACATAAGAAGGTAGAAGGGGTGCTTGAGTGGTATGATGCATATGAAATTATAGAAAAAAGAACAAAAACAAAAAATCCTCATGGTACGTGAAAGGTTAACCATCTCTGATTTAGAGAGGTATATGGATATTTGGAATTTTGACTTTGTCATCCATATCACGATTATAAGATGAGAACAAACATGCCTTGCTCGGAATTCGAACCCGCAACCTTAGCGTAAGGGTTATCGCCATCTATAACTTTACGCCGGCTGCAAATCTTAACCATTCCATTCTGATAATGTGTAGAAAATGTTCCTAAGAGATAAGAAAAGCCAGTAGCTTTAACATTTGAATGTATGGAGAGTACTCTCATTTAGTTTTCTTCTGAAAAAGAGAAATAATGGCCCGTAAACGAGAAGCCAGTTAAGCATCCACTTTCTTCCCTTTCACCTCTTGAACTTAATATTTCATTTTCATGCTGTAAAACGAAATTACAATCCATCGAATTCTTGCAGTGCCGACGAGAGAAATACATTATCTTGACCCCAATATTAGAGAAAGGAACATTATTTATTTCTAAATTAATATTAAAATTTAAAAAAAATCCATTTCATTTTTTTTATTAACTAAGTAAGTTGGCATTGAAGATCTCATGTTATATATAACACAATCAGATACTCATGTTTTATGCAAGAAAAATGTATATTAGATACATGTAATGTGAAACTGTTGAATTTTACGCAACTAATAATAAATTTCATCTATGAAGTTTAACATATTCTGGACGTCGTTACCGGTTTTTTGGAAATCTACACGTATTAAAAAGAGTTTATCATTAAAACTCCAAGAACAATTATATTCTGCAATATAGAAAAGTACAATTTATTCGGGAACATGATATGAAATTACGGACACAGGTGAATCAAAGTGAAGGTGTGTTAGAATGACGTTATGCTGAGAAGTTGGATATACGAGCTGTTATACTTTTATGTTAAGATGGAGGAAAGGAAACTTTGGACACTAATAGATTTCAGACTGGGCCTGTCAAGGGAGAAAATTCGGCAGATGGTCGAAGAAATAGATAATGGAGAGATTTTGACGTAATTGGTACAAAGTTAAAACACATATTGGTTTTATTGTTGATTGGTGATTCCGGGCATGTCAAATACTAAGGTCATTAATTCCGTAAGTGCAAGGCATGATTTTATCGCGGAAGTGGCGGTGATCTTCACCACTAGGTGGTAAGATCCGGCACCGACCTATACGTGGGTTGGGGAGATTTTCCACAACCAGGTATCTCCCACCAGCGCGGTACTGCCCCAGATGGGACACGCTTTAAGCTCCCGACTGGTCGCCCAACTTGTGTGGTAGTTTCGTGCATGTAAGTATAAGCGTGTGTAACTAAGTGGAGAGGATAGGACAATGAAGAGGAAGGAAAGAACGCGCGCGGCCCTTGGCCCGTTTAGTAGGGTACTGCTCCGGCATTCGCCTGGTGTTGATTGGGGAAACCACGGAAAACTACCGATCAGAGCTGCCGGCTGCTAGAATTCTCCTCCAGACAGCGACTGAATTCAATTTAGTTATGCAGCTAGTGTCGAAAATCTTGCCACAGTCGGACTCGCTCTAAGACCTTCCAGTCAGAGGCACTGCAATTACATCAAATATTGCTAATATTTATTATAAGTATATATATATATATATATATATATATATATATATATATATATATATATATATATATATAAAATAAAGTATTGCCAAAATAATTAATAGCAGCTATATTTCCATAAACTGCTGTTATTTATGTTGGCAACAAATAGGTATATAATAGTAAGAATTTCTCGTATGAGGAAACACAAATTGATGCCGAGAACTCTGCAAATATGTACGGATTTCATAAATAATGAGAAATAATACTCGTATTTCTCGAAAAAAACTGACACGTGAGCAATTCTAATTATTTTTAAGTTCTACCAGAAAATAACTCACAACATCTAGTAAATTGTGTCAACTTGTGTAGAGTAACGCGCATGGAAGGGACTAAAAAGTGCGTCCTTTACATAGGGTTAGCTTCTGGAAAACAACCATTCAAGAAGCACTTCATTGCTTGGCGGTCGCGCCGCCAAATAACTGTGAATGAAGTGTCGGTAGCATTCCTTTCCCTGACCAACCTTAAAATAGGCTACTCCACCTTTTGCTGTTGCTCTTCCCACCTCTCCTAGCTACACCAGCCAGCTTGCTCACGTTATATTTTTTTAAATATATAGATTTTAATATATTATTTATCAATTTGATATAACTTTATTATCATAAAATAATAACAGAGATTGAAATTTTTTTTCTATTCTTCCATTTAATTCCAATTTTCAAAACTTTTTCTACAAAATAGTTTATTTTTATACAATTTTGATACTATATCTTAACTTGAGCATTTCGTAAATTATGTTTCCGGCAATAAAAATATACATTGTGCATTACAGTTAACTAACACTTTTTAAAAATTATTAAAACCTCAAGTGGAAGCATTAAACTCGCCCTCCTTTTTAGCGAAGTCTCCAAATAGTTAACGATAAAAAGTAAGAAACACATAACATCTGCAACAGGCATCCTGAAAAACTACGTAAACATTTGTTTTCAAGCTTCAACACATTTCAAATGTGTAAATTAAATTCGTTAAATACACCTTCCATTTCTGAGGATCAACAATTTCATGATAAAGGAAGTACTGCACCATCGAAAAGTATTGCACAAAAAATTAAAATAACACATTGGATAAATGCGTTTGCAATTATTATTGTTTTTCTTGTTACGTTGCACTACTGCAGAATACTCTCAGCATTATGAACGCTGGAGGTAAATGTTCATCACACTTATTGTTAAGAAGACGCCAAATGTTTGGCGACAATATTACGCCATCCAAATTCGAATCTCATATGTCAATCCCTATTTAAAGTGTCTAATTAATTAAAGAAATTGTGCAATGATAATCTTTCTTAATTTTTTTGAAATTAGTGAGCCATTTATACCTAGATTAATCACATTAAATCATTCAAATAGGCTAGGCCCATGACTTTAACCCATGTCTAAACCACTTACAATTGAAGCCACATGCAGAATAATGCTGTTTTGACACAAATAAATCAATACCAAAAGATTATAAGCTATTTATCTCTTCTGTCCTTTCTAGAGGATCCTTGTAGTGTCATGCCTTCGGAAAAAATGGGTGTTATATGAAGGAAAAACCAATGTAGCAGAAAAACTAACCATAATGAGACTCTGTAATCTGAACGCTTGTAAATGTAACATCTGCGCTTGTACGCGATAAGTTGCCTTGATTTGCTACCAAAGTCTTAGTGGGCGTCAGACAGCTTCTTTAAAGGAACCTAAACATGTTTCTTGATAGTTTTACCGGTACTTATATCTCATTTAATAGTACCCCCATATTCCAATTTTACTATGTTCGGGATTACCGCATCACTTTCACCTACTCAGCACAGGTTTAACAAAACTATATCCGGTATGGGATAACACACACGAGACGCAGCCTGTAACCAGAAAATCAGGCGACAATACCTTTTTCGTGCCAGTTTTACCCGTCCAGGTGTACTGAATTTTGTGGTTAGCAAAAAACCTTTGCCCTCCACTGTCGCAGGTGGTCGCGCACAGTTAGTCAAAAGTATCAACCACGAATCGTTGTGAAGAAAATCGGGCGCTGACGTATTTTGTTCATGACAGTTTTACCCGCCCCAGACAACAGCATTTTTTGTGGTTACCGAACAACTTAAGTTTCATATGTTAAACAAAACTAACCATCGAGGATGAAGCACTAGCACAAACATTCAAGATTCAACTCTTCCAATAACCCTTAACCTGAAGAAATTCAGGCGCTGATGCATTTCGTTCGTGACAGTTCCTCCCGCGGGATTGAGGCCACAGGACGTTCGTTTTTACTTCGTCGGGTAAAACTTACACAAACCCCAAACGCACATAGAGGAGTTACTCTAAGAAGGGAGCAATTTGGCAGGTCGGGAAACAAATGAACCTCATGGAGGACGATGACATTGCAAGAGATACTGAAGAAGGCATTTACAAATGAGGTAACTGTAAACGAACGCACTGACGAAATGAGTGCATGGACGTAACTTGCAGTTATATTATTGTAATGGACTCTTGACCTTGATAAACAGACTGTTTTTTATAACAATTTATTTCTTGTTACACAATCCTGACGTTTCGACCCGATCAGGGGTTTTTATCAAAAAATCTAGTGACCAGCCTAGTTGACGTCAATTTATATACACGTAGCATTTTGATTAAAATAATTGTCACTGGAATAAAAAAAACTGGTAAAGTCGGAAACTTCGAATCGTCACCTGGACACTAGATTTTTTTGAAAAAGACCTAAAATAGATCGAATACATGGTTCTATAACAAGATATAGATTGTTAATAAAATGACTGAGTCATTGTTAGCAAAAAACTACTTTCAACTGAATTAAAACAAGGATTAATGATGTTCAAACGAAGGTTACATTAAAATGAAACTATTTGTGTGTAGGTTTCGTCTAAATATCATTAACCCCTGATTTACAGCATTAGTTTCCAGTTGTTTTTTGCTGTAAAATTTAGTTTCGGCTTATCAGCGTATTCACCGAGGTCAAAGATATATGCTTCATAGCATCTAATTCTACGCAAATGTCAAGAAATTTTACTTAGGTATGCCCTGAATCAACGGACAAAATTTACGCAAAATCCGCTGCGTAGCGATCCCCGAGTCGGCCAGCATGCGTTGGACTCACCGAGTGCGCGTGCGCGGTCCATGGCGGCGCGAGTGGCGTGGAGCTGCGGTGCGACCAGACGCGGCTGCGGGTGCCGGCAGACTGGCGGGCAGGTGCGCGGTCGCGGGCGATGCGCGTGGCGGCCCCGCAGCGTGCGTGACGCAGCGCCCCTCCCCCTCCCCGCCCTCGGCGCCGCTGGCCAGTCATTCATACGCCGCACCCTCCGCCACGCCCCCGCCGCTCCTGCCACGGGGGTTCCCGGGCCGCCTGACCCTTCGGTGGGAAGACCTGACCTGCCAGCGGGAAGATCCTGGAGAGCGGGCCCGGATTCGGAATTGGAGGCGGTCATTTTATGAGTAATTCTAGTGTGGTAGTGTAGTGCCTGTGTGTGTGTGTGTGTGTGTAAATAAGGGATGAGGATAGGTCAAGGAAGAGGAAAGAATGTTCGTGCGCGATCCGTGGCCCGTTTGTTAGGGTACTGCTCCGGTACTGCTCCATTTGCCTGGTGTTGATCGGAAAACTGCCGATCAGAGCAGCCGGCTACTAGACTCATGAGTAATTCTACGTTTCGATACACGGGGTGTTCCACAGGGTTTGGACCGGGTGAGGTGGATCAGAGCATCACGTAATGTCGCTGCAATGCCTCTTACCGAAAGGTTCTGGGTTCGAATCCCGACGGCGGCAGGATTTTTGACTCGAGCTAGGCAGTTGGATGGAATTCGTCGCTGTCTAGTGGAGAAGTCTAGTGGCCGGCTGCTCTGATAGGTAGTTCTGCGAACAACACCAGGCGAATGCCGGAGCTGTACCCTAACAAACGGGCCACGGGCCGCGCGCGATCTTTCTTTCCTTTTCCTTGACCTATCCTCATCCTTTACTTACACACACAGGCACTACACTTGCTGGGAGACCTGTCGGAAGCTTAAAACGTGTCCCAGCTGGGGTGGTGTCCCGCTGGTGGGAGAATATCCTGCTAATCACCTGCGTACACCTGGTCGGGGAATACTCTGCTAATCAATCAATCAATCAATCAATCCACAGGATTTAGTTGAGGCTCTCATGTTATCTAATGATTGCTGTGATAGTTTTTCGTATTTGAAACTATTTGAACAAACTCAATTATGATTAATTATTTATCAAGGTTTATAAAAAATACCTTTATTCACAAGAGAAATATTTATCTGAAGTAGATTCCGTTTTAAATCGCATGTCATACAAAATATGTATTTTCTTAAACAATTTTTCTTTTTTTATTTAGTTGTAATAATTAATTGCCTTCTTCGGGTGTGGTTAGGTGGTTGTTATGCTAGATGGTAGGTAATTTTTTTAATTCAAAATTCATGTAGTATATGACTTAGTGTAGGGATCACAGAATTTTGAAAATGTGCACACTTCTCCCCATAGCACGTCATAAGCAGTTTTAACTGTTTTTTGACGTAAAATAAATAAAATAAATAAAAATTTCACAATGTGCTTATGGGATGGCCTTTGTAGAATCTATAAATAAATGTTGCTCCTTCAAATATTTTAAAAGCCTGAAAATTTACTATAGAATCATAATTGTTGCCTGAAATATTAAATTAATTTAGTGAATAAGAACATGGAACAAACTTTGCAATTGGATAAATGGTAGGAGAGTGTGAGGCGTTTTGGAGATTTACTTGCATATTTCAGAATTACTATGAAATCAAAATCTAATAAATAATGATACTTGTGTACTATAATTCTGTGTTAAGATGGCAAAATGATATAAGTCATTTTGTCATGACATAAGATACAGAATGACAAGTCACTCGTGTTTGTTAATGTTTAGAAATAGGCGAAAGGTACATTTCTCCTGTAGTTTATGAAAAACAATGGTGGCAAATTGCAATATTACAAAAGCCACAGAGTAATTTTTCAGGATATTTTGATGTTTCAAATTGATCCCATGGAAAATTTCTAAAAGGTGACATATCATTTTGTCGTCTTAATGAAATATAAACACATTGGAGATAAATATTAAGTACTGACGATAACATTATGAGTGAAAGAAGAAACTTATATTTCCTAGTCCATGCATAATTATCTAAAGAACATTGTTTACGATGAGAAAGCTGTTTCTAACCGAAATTAATATACCACTTTAATTTTGGCAGGAGCTAAAAGCAGAGAAAAAAGTGTGATTTAAGTACCAGTTTTATCCGTTTAACAATAATACATTTTTGGGGCAGATCGATTTGGAGAAAATTCATTTTTGGGAAATTATGGGTAAAGATTAGGCGCTGCTCCTAGCAGACGGACGAACTAACGGGTGGACAAACAGTGGTATTGAAAAAAATACTTTTTCGTTAGCAGGGACTCTGTATGTGTTTCCGTCAAAATCTCCACAACCATTTTTTGCAGCATATCATATCTTATCTTCCTTGATGATGTGGTGGTGTGTGTGGGTGATGGTATTATTGGTAGACAATGACAGACTTGAATCACGTTTGGGAAGATAACAAAAATTTTTAGAGAATAGAAAACTCGAATTATATACGGTTAAGAACAATGTGATGGAAGTTATTCGCTGGATGAATTGACAAGGTTAAGAGGAGAAGGGATTTATCTAGGTAAGTAATTGATTCAAAGATATAAAGAACAGTTATTGCAGGAAGATAACAAAAAGATAAGAAACTTATTTTACCACAAATGGTATAAAATCATTCAGTTGGATGATATTCCAAATTATTTAAAGTGAAACTAAGGAAAGTGACAGATGAAGGATAACAAGATATAAGTTAGGAAATGAAACTAGAGCGAGTAGGCTAAATAGTGAGAAAAAATGTAAGATCTGTGAGATGGAAGAGAGAGATTGGGAATTTATATTAGAAGGATGTCGGCGTTTTGAGGAAGGAAGAATGTGAGAAAGGTGGAAAGTTCAGGATAAGGCGAGGTGGATATTAGAGAACAAAGGTGAAAGAATTAGTAAATTAGTACAGTAGAGAGATACACGAAAGTCCATAGTATGTAGCCTATTACTGAACATTACTTATATTGTATTTCATATTACATTGTTTGGTGTATGTGTTAAACGAATCCAACTTGTGTATATTTACTAAGTTGTAAATTAAAGAAATTCATAACTTTCTTTATTATATGTGTATACAGCGGATCTACTAATATACAACAATGTAAAAACATGTCTCTTACCCTCGGTTACCTTACTAATTGTGTCATATCTTAGTTCAATTACATTGTAAATGTTTAGACAATTTATTCTAATATGTACACAATTTCAAGAGAACATCATGTGAAGACGTGTAACTTGCGTAGCAATTGTGAGTAATAAACAGAGTTCTCTCAGACATTTTTAGCGCACGAACGAAGTAATTATTCTTTCACATCCTACAATTCAGAGGATATGTGATAAGATTCGGAGTGCGACACTCCATTTCTTCTCACAATGGGAAATTGAAGCGGATACATAGATAGTAAAAGTAACGACCATTTCTTGTGACTGAAAATAATAAATATTTAAAATATAGTAAAGTTGAAAATAGAATTTCGTTGTGGTTAAACTTTGTGTGATTGTCTTATCAATGTTTTACGCAGGTTGTTAGGAATCATGGAATCCTTTTATGAGTTTGCACTTGTGGATAGCGTTTGTTCAGTTGTGAATGAGATTCCTTAGACACGAGTCTTGCAACACCTGTAGGGATCGCTATACGGAAACAACACGAGGTCGTTCACCATCTTCATTTGTCATCTTTGGCTATGACTTCTGTCTCTGTATTACGACTGTATATTGTGAGATATGTCTCCAAACTGGAAAAGAATTATTAACCCTCCAGTTCCCAAGACCAAGAAAGAAAAATAGTTTGTAATTTTACATCATAATATTTTAGTTCTTGCTCATATGACATCATTTTTTCGAGTTTACAAAAAGGTATATTATAGAGTTTTAGAAAAATAGGCATCTGGATGTGCCGTTTGGCACTGTACAGTGAAATGCCTGTTGATGGAACTTTTATTTTCGTTTCATTGTGAGAACATATTTTGAATATTTACGTATTTACAGCATATTTACAATTTTTTGATCTAATTTGAAAAAACAGTGAACGTGCAATTATTTTGTACACTTCCTGCAATTTTTTCTAGTTGTTTTGTGACAAAGAACGCAATCTCGTGTTTGTTTCTTATTTCTTCGAGATTCTTTTGGAATATTTCCAGTCGATTCTGATATTTGAACAGATATTCCTGTCCAATGGCCCGGCGAAACTCTCAGTACTCGTCTTGGGACTTTTTGGGACTTTTTGGGACTTTTTGGGACATTTTGGTTCCGTTGATATTTTTTAGCAACCAACCATTATCACAGGTAGAATCAAGACCGAGGGCAAAGAGTGGGTACCACCACTTACGACCTTCAGTGATACTCGTATCAAATGAACTTCTGGTATATTTCATATTCAGTATACTCGTATCAAACCTGGTATATTTGGGTAATTAATATTAACTTTTTGTTTTCTCCCACAAATAGTACCTATTCTGTTTACTTTCTATAATGGAGGAGGGCAATGAAAGTTCCATAACGTTTATATAATATTCTTCCACAGCCTCAAAATTATTGGTATCGATAATTGTGTGTAGGCACTGCGCATATTGTTCAAGAAATAATTTGTGTTACAAAATAAAACAGATCAATTCCGTTTCAGGGGAATATTTCTTATTTTTGACCTCTATTACAACTGAAGATATCTACATCCTTTCAGAAAAGTGATCCATAAAAATTGTGCCTTCTTCATCACTTTCCTCTTCTCTATGAAACCCATTCGATGATGAAAATGAAGTTATTTAAACGTCATCAAATCATCATATTCTGCATCTCAAAATGCAACTATTTCGTGAAGAACGAGACTGAAAAGTAACGTTTGCCAGTTCACAGTCTAACCTTATAATGCTTCCCTCTGTGGTTCAAGGTACCTACGGGTGCCTCATCATTTTTATTTCGAAATAATTGGAACATAAATACTAAAAATCGTTTAAAACAAATTTAATCTCAATATCTTATCATTTAACAATAGAATAATATTTATATCAAAACAATACTTACGATTTTGAAGATGTTATTTTTTATGTATGTTTTTGTATGTTTTATGTGTGTTTTTAGTATGCAGTCAGCGCGCGAAAACACACAGACCCTGCTACACCTTCGAAATAAAAGTCATAAACAAAAGAAAGTGGGGCAACCACCCAGAAGTTTTCCACTAATATGGTTATTTAATACTTAAACTGAATATTAGATTCCGTTATGTCAAATATTAATGCATTAAATTAGGTCAATCATTCATTAAACATGTGGCACATCTACGTATCTGGAAATTGACGGATTAAACATAATTTGTAAAATCGCGAAACTTAATGTGATTTAATACTTTGTTTTCCAGGTTCTTCAGTGAAAATCAAAACTCATATTTTGGAAATAGCGGGTACGTAACATCCGTTCAACTGGCAGTCGAGGAAATCCTACAGTTTGGCGTTCCGGAATTTGTAAGTAGACCACCTGAATGTTTTGCAAGAGACATTTCTTTGGACTCCTGGAGATATCATTGACATTGCTTTGTTGGATTGTCAATTTTGGGATGAGTGTGTGTGTGTGTGTGTGTGTGTGTGTGTGTGTGTGTGTGTATGTATGTATGTATGTATGTATGTATGTATGTGAGTGTGTTGTTATAAATGCCAATGCATTTTAAAGCTTAAGGTGATATATGTTTGTTTATGAAATTTAAAAATAAAATTTTATGGTTCAAAGGTTATAATTTTTTTCAAGCGACAGATGATAAATTAAGTAATAAATTGTTTAAAGTCAAAAATATATTGAGATTATCACTATTTCTTTGATTTTTTTATACAGCCCAAAAATTAAGTAATGTTTAACATTAATTAATATGATTATTTGCCTATCGTCATTCAACAACTGCCGTATTTCAGAAAACTCGTTTGAAGTGAAATTACGTTGTTTCTAAAACGCTGCTGTTATATAGATTGATAGATGGATGTTTAAAGTCGGGTATGCTGCTCAAGAACGTAAAATCATGGAAGCAATGAATTTTTTGATAATGCAGAAGACGACGAAATTTGATTACTGTCATAACTGAATTTACGAATAGTGAAAGACATTGGCTCTGCCGTAATTTTTAAAATAACATTACGAAAAAATAAATTAAATATAATTAATTCAAAAATAATACAGGAAATATAACACATTAGCGTAATTTTAATTCATTAAATGGGTGTTCTTTAATTGTAGGAAATACCTCCCTTTCTCTACTCGCAGAATGATTTCTGAAGGAAATAAAATTTTTATCAAAATGCAAATAGTTTATGATCTGGTATGAATATTCTTGGTCAATAGGTATGTCAAAATTTGTCCTACTTTTTTATTACCGTTTCTAATGCATCGCTTTATTGGATATATGTTACCGTTTTATTGATAATTATCCATCATTTGACAAAACTTTCATTCAATTTTTAGATTTTTTGGAAAAGACCCAAAGTGGGGCCGAAATATCATGATTTTATAACAAGAAATAAATTGTAATAAAGAACTGAGTTCGTTGATTACGGTCAATAAACCATTTCAATAAAATAATCAATATAACATACGTTAAAATCATTATAAGGATAAGAAAATATTTTGTTTCGAGACGACGCCATTTACGCCACTTACGCCACTTACGCCACTTACGCCACTTACGTCACTTACGTCACTTACGCCACTTACGCCACTTACGCCACTTACGCCACTTACGCCACTTACGCCACTTACGCCACTTACGCCACTTACGCCACTTACGCCACTTACGCCATTTACGCCATGACGCCATTTTTCACGTAAGGTTCCGAAGCAATAAAAAAAGTATACGACGACTCGGATGTGTTCCATTGCAACGGAAACTAAACCTCGCATCATCACGACACTAGTCATCACCGTTCAAAATATCATTTCCAATTTGTTGTCAGCAGGAAATTCTTCCTGAGATGATTCACTTGCCAGCCTAATTTATCATTCTCTAAAAAATTACCTTAGAAACACTCAGTGACGCAAGTTCATTTAACTCGTAAGTACTCGTAATATATCGATGTCCTGAAGTTCCATTGTTACCACCCTACATATATTTTTTGTTTTTCGAATAAATTTATTTTCAGGGGTCTGTCAGTTCACGTATACGTATCAAGTATAGTCGTTATAAAGTTATCAATCCTCAGATTTCAGCATTAACGTAATTATTAAACATTTTTTTTATTTTAATCATTTCATTTAGATGAAATTAATGAAATTATACTATTTTTTAAAGTACTGTTGACGACTACAAATTTCAACTACATAGAAATAGATGGACGGAAAGAGTTAAAATTGTCAAAGACTGATCGAGAATCGTCTGGAGAAAATGAAAAATAATAAATATATAAAATGCGTTCTAAGGTCAGTGTCGTTTTGTTTTAACATGATTTCCGGTACTTCTGCAAGGTTTTGTTAGGTAATTTGTATCACAGCTTACATTTTTGAAGGATTTTACTATATGGATTTAACAGGAATAAGAATCCGTTTCTGATTCAATTTATAGAGCAATTTTTTAATTATTATTTATAATACTTAATAATTTTTATTTTATTGCAAAGAAAAAGAGAAGCCACGTAAAACTCAATATTAAGAATAATTTTATTTTTGAATATTAAATACTATATTAGGTAATCTCCAGAAGCCCTTGTTTTCTGTATACAGATGCATTTCGATGGTCTTCGCACTCATATTTCTGGAACACATTATGCAACACCAACTGTAAGGAGGTTTCCCTCAGTAAATCCTGAATGCAAGTTTCATTGTTCGTTGCAAGCTCAACATTTCTGCTCCAGTTTTATTAGATGCATTTTGAGAGTGTACATTGATTCTATTTAACAGAGGGAATGCTAATAAAAATATATCCACCCTGACTTAAGTTTATGTTGAAGTACTTTTTGTTTTTTACGTCGGTAAACACGCACTTAGCTCTGTAACAACCATCTAAACAATGTTTTAAGAGCGCATCCATAGCAACGGCCGTTAAAATCTTGAAGTTCATTAAAAATATTTTAGCGGACTCCCGGGATTAGGTTTTACCACTGCTCATAAATCTTTGGTTAAATATGTCCCTTTTGTACCACTTGTCCCGTTGTCCTTTTTGTTTCATTTCTCTCATTTGTCCCCATGTCCCATTTGTGCCACTTATCCCATTTGTACCCTTTAGTCCTACCTGCCCCATTTGTCCTTCTTTTCCGTTTGCCCCCTTGTCCCATTTCTCCATTTGTCCAATTTCTTCACTTGTCCCATTTCTCCACTTTGCCCCCTTGTCCCATTTGCACCATTTTCCCATTTATCCCCTTGTCCCCATATGTCCCCGTGTCCCCATATGTCCACTGGTCCCATTTCCCCCCTGTCCCATTTTGCCCCATTTTACCATTACTGTCTAATTCGTTCCCCGTTCCCCATTTTGTTCCTTTTCTTCCCTTTTCCAATTTTGTTCATTTTGTTCCCATTGTCCCATTTTGTCCCCTGGTACTCTCCATCTTCCTTTCCCTAACTTGTCCCACTTGTCCCCCTTTGTCTTTTTGGTCCTTCCGCTCAACCTATTTTGAAAACGGTACCAAAACCCTGTATCAAAAGCCCTCGCTGCAGAACATAGAGGGCAGTAACTATTCTTACTAGAATAACTAGAAATAACAAAACACATTGTACGTAACACGTTCTTTATTGTTCTATAATGATGAAAACAAGTATCTGCCGTTTTCGTCTTCTTAAGAATTTTCTTAATCATGTGCACAAGAAGCGTTTGTGAAAGTTGTTAATACAGAGTAAATAATAAATATTCATTCGTGCTTGATCATTTTTTGAAAAAATTGTAAAAACTCGGTAATTGCTAAAAAACTAATCACCACGAATAATTTGTATGATAATCGAAATATATTGATTAGTATTTAATCTAAAATGTATGTATGGAGCCCAGACCACATAGTCCCTCGGAAAACCCGCACGCAAAAGTTGCTTTTAGTTCTCTTACATTGAGATTATACAACTCGTGATATCCTTTTCAGATTCTGAGAAGTGTTCTCGACCTTTCCTGCTTTAAGACACAGAGGCATCAATAATTACAGTCGCAGATCTGCCGGCCCAAGGGAGGCTGGACCAGTGGAAGTTGGCTGGGAGGGTCCATGACGACGCACAGGGATGGGCAGGCGGCCGCTCGTGTTACATAAAGAGGGGGTTCCCGGGCGGCGAGTAGCGTGGGTGGAGCCAAGGCATTCCTGCGGTCGTGCGTACGATGATGGAGCCACATTTCCTCTTCCCCCAGACGCTGATAGGCTGGATCTTGCCTTCTATTGGCCGTTCCACATTTATATTGATCTAATATTGGTACATTTATGTCTCACAGCAGGAAAGGTCGACGGGTGTTGTTACCATTACCAAAATATGTCTAGTTGATGTTGTATATCAATGGATATAATAAGATATAAGCTTCAAATATTTCACTATTATTACGAATTTTATTGTTTCTTGATAACTAACACCTGTTAAATTGTGTCCTTGTCACACCCACGTGTTTATGATGTCATTATGCAATTAATTTTTATTGTATTAATGAATGATAAACAAAAGAACGTGAAACAATGATGAAAGAAGCATTGACTTTTCTTTACGTTTTGGAATGAATGTGGTTCCACCACTCCACTCCTTCAAAGCAACGTGAAATTTGAAAGGAACAATGATTAGCATAAACTGAAGTATTATTTTCGAGATGAATACTAATGTTGCGAATCTATAACAGACATCAAGAGATGAGGTAAATGAACTTGTTTGTAAAATAAAAAAGTGTGTATAAGAATGCGATTCAAAGTACGTTAAACTAAACGTTCCCCTTAACTTCATTCTTTAGAAGTAGTGAAAAATTAAACATTTTACTTCATTATTATAACAAAATCAGATTACCACAAATGAAAATGTTAAGAGAAATTTAAGATTGCTATATTTTTCTTCATTTTACTTGTCGGTACGTAGCCATGAGAGTTGTAGATGTATAATTTTTCGACAATTGTATCAACTTTTTGTCGACGCGAATTAATATGCCGTAATGCCTGTGCAAGTAGTGTGTAAATTATATTCAATTCTAAGAAGGTAGAGTAAAATCCGCAGTTAAGAAAATATGTAGATATTTCTCAAAATTCCTGTTCTACAGCTTTAAATTCGTTACGTGAAATTGAATGGGTGATTTCATTCAGTAGTGTTCACTTGAAGATTGTAAAATGTTGGTAGTGATTAGATACTCGATTAAGTAATGGCAAATAGACATATCCCTTTCTTGAACATTTTTGAGGCCAAAAAAGTCCGGAAAAACAGATTGAAGTTACGTTATTGTAATTCCATTATTGGCATTTTTTCAGATTATTCTTTAAATGCAAATGTAAGGGAAAAGAAATAAATTATCTTCACTCTAATCTTGAGCATTAGAACACAAACTTCACATCTGCAAGTTTGAAGCAACTGGAAAGCCTCCAAGCTCACTTTTCGAATGTAGTACGTCATGTGGCAACTTCTGATGCAGTGCCCTCTGCTAAGGTTGTTACTAGGATTTTTTTAAAATTATTCAATGTATAACCTTTTTTTTGCTGTTTAGTCATAAATCATATTCCCATTAACGAGAAAAACTTTTAATACATAGGATGTTATTGATGTTCCACGTAGTAAAAACCTTTGTGGATGGAGTTTCTTTCGCGAGGCTTAGGGGAGGAGTACCTTTCGAACACTCCATCTTCTCCCCATCAAGTACGAGTTGGTGAGTTAGTGGGCGAGTGGAATAGCGATTAGGGAATTTCAACTGTCGACTAATTACTTACAATTGGAATATCATAAATGCGGCTCAGTCATGCCTCAAGTACATCAACTTTCTCTGATACCAAACGCTTAGGAGGAGACAGAACTGTCAAAGTTTTGCACATACGTAAGGAATTTTTCATGACGTTCAGCTGTCAATGTATTCGGACAAAAAAAAACAGCAACAAATTATTCATCACGTTTTGAATCTTAAGACCATACTCTACGTCTTAAACAGTTTAAACAGTTTTAAACTCTACGTAACTACGTCTTAAACAGTTTTCAGAAACAACGTGACTACTAAAAGATTAGAACTAACCATTTCTGAGGTGGGTGAGTTCTGAGCACATCTAAACCCAGATGTATTTCTGGGAAGAGATGCAAGTCACTTGACAATCCCAGTCGTTGGTACTGTGTTGCTGTGAAAGTTCCTGAAGACTAGAAGTAAATGAGCGTTCCATCTCTCTACTTGGGGGCGGTGGGGGTGGGGCGGAGAGAGGCGAGGGCGTGGGCGCGTGACCAAGGTGAAGGTCTCCACGACCACGACACTCCTTTGTTTCAAGAGAATTTGCACCAGTCGATCAACAATCGCAGTTACGTGCCTTGTATATTAATGGCCCTATTAGGTAATATTCTGAGGATTTCCTCAATGTTTTTGTTATAAGAACATACGAAGTTCTTACCAGCAAGAATGTAACGAACAATGCATTTAAAATGCATTAGCACCTTTAGTCAAATAGTAAGTTAATTTTAAGATCGTGAAGCCTTACATCTCGTTGTGCTAAGTCACCCAAGTTGTTTTCTCACGGACAGGACTTTATACTTCGGTTTTATTGCTCGATTGTTTTTCTTCTTGATACACGAGTAAAAGAAAACTGAAATGTTGCTGATGTGTGCACTTAGGTACGTAGAAAGGTCATTTGTATGCAGTTCTTAGAAATGCCATTAGTTCATATTTATTCAATACTATTGAATGTAAGTAAATGATTCATAATTTCATCTCGAGATGTACACTATCTACAATCTCTAAAAATAAATATCCTGTATCATTTTAATCGTTATAAGTGCTATTTTGTAAATGCGCCCCCATCTGCAAGACGTTTTTACAAAATTATCTCAAATTATTCATTTATAGATGTTATGGTTATTTCTTTATCATTCACTGTGAGCCGCTATCGTTATATTCGTACATTTCTCAACCACGTATCCTTCAGCGGTGCCTCTTTAGACAATTGCAAACGCTGACCAATACAGACATAGGTATAAGACTTCACTAATTTAATGGATTGATTGTTAGTGATTCCGGGCGCGTCAACTACGGAGGTCATTAGTCCCGTAAGTGTAGTGCATGTTTTTTTCATCTGGAGATGGCGAGGTTGGCCCAGGCAGCTTGGGTTTTCCTCAACTAGGTATTTCCCACCCGCGGGGCACCGCCCCAGCCGGGACATGTTCTAAGTCATGTTTGTGTGTGTGTGTGTGTGTGTGTGTGTGTGTAAGGGGTGAGGATAGGACAAGGAAGAGGAAGGAAAAATCGCGCGCGGTCCGTGACCCGATTGTTAGGGGACTACTCCGACATTCGCCTGGTGTTGATTGGAGAAACCACGGAAAGCTACCGATCAGAGCAGCCGGCTGCTAGAAATCTCCTCCAGACAGCGATTGAATTCGACCTAGTTGAAAAGCTAGTGTCGAAAATCCTGCCGCCGTCGGAACTCGAATCTAGGATCTCCCGGTCAGAGGTACTGCCCTTCCATCAGTTGATGCACTGCTCCAGGGCCATTGCATTGACCAGGAACCCTAGGGAGGCTGAAGTCCCATGGCCCACAGTCCCCTCGCCCCTTAAGTACGCCAATGATAATTATTGCACAACTTGTTTCTAGTACAACGGGAGCATTCACACGGAGCAATTGGTCGTTAGCCAGAACTTATTCCTTGGGCCTCTCGTTGAACGTGCCTAGCGCACAGAATACCTGGCGTGCGAGTGTAGCTCTGAGCTCGCGTTGCCGAAACGGAGATGAGTCTCCAGGCGGCAGGAGAGATCGCGGCCGGCCCTGCCCCAGCGATGCGATGCTGATGCGATGGAGACGGAGGCGGCAGCGGCGGCGGCGGCGGCGGGTGCTTCCGGCGCGCGGCGTATTGTTGGGCGAAACAATGGACGCGCGTGGCCCCTCCCCCCCTCCCCCTTCCACCTCCTAACGGGGGTGGTTGCGTGGCGACGACGGCTGCAGCCAGGCGCGACGTGTTTGTTTTGAGGTGGCGCTCACTGATACACATGACGGTTCCAAACGTGTAGTTGTGAAGTTTTTGGTCAAAGAGAATCACATTTCAGAATCGCCTCGATTGGCGAATTTGTTATTCAATTGCCTACAAGAAGCCCATTTTATAATATGGAGATGAAACAGTTCATGTACTAGACTTGTAATTTGATGTGGATTGATTTTTTTAAAATTTAATTTGATGATTTGATCATGGATTTAATGAAGCGGCTACCTCCAGTTATATAGAAGGATTTTCCTAAGGATGAGCCAGAGTGACAATTTGCTAAACATGTGAACATCACATGTAATTCAGAGAAGTATCCCTCCGCCGGGACAGCTGTTCAGCTACGCCCCTTCGTAAAATGCTAATGGATCTTGTGAAAACATCCCTATGCAGAACTCCAAGCGTTTCGCTGAGGTATATGCACGCACGCGAGTCAGGGAAATATTTAAATTTAATTTCGTATATGGAAAATCTCTTAACATGCTCTTACAATCAGTAAAAGAAAACTGCCACGAATGTAAATAGAAACAAAAACGATTTGAAGCTGAAAACACGTGCATCGGTACGCATCTCGCATTCAAGTCTCGGTTTTAAAATAAACGTAATATTTATTACACAAAAAGTAAATTTAATGTAATGTTTATAGAAAAAAGAAGTTTTACAAAAGAGCACATAACACTGCAGTTCCTAATTTCAATTATTTATCGTGGCGCACTATATTTTTGTCGGACGGGGACATCACAAAAGGAAACTTCGATTTACAAGTTAGCCAAATGGAAACGAACGAATGCAGGAAGGGCGTCTAATGGGCTCGAGAGCACAACGACCACAGATCCTTCAATTATGTTGCCATCACTAGCTGTCACTTTGGCTGATCCTTAGAAAAATCGTTCTGTAGTAACTTCGCAGTGAAAAGTTGACGTGAAAGAAAGAAATAGTGATATGCGTCCCAAAACAACATAAGTTATTATAAAACAAATGAGTGCAAATACTATGGTTTTCAAAGAATATGAGTTATCGTATTTAAAAAGATAAATTTATAGGGAAAATAGTAGAGGAAGTAATATTGTGTAATTTAAATAATATCAAGATTTAGTAATATTATAGTAATAAACGAGTGTATAAAGAGGGGATAATTGAATGAATGGTACGTTCAAGAAAACGAGCGACGATAGGAGCGAGTTTTCTTATATACCATGAGTGCCATTATCCCACTTTATACACATGTTACGTTCATTATTTTTTCGTTTCCATTTACGAATAATTAAAGTTTTAAAACATCCAAACAGATCTTTTCCACATGCGGCATGCTTTTCATGGCGTTGTATTGCTTCTGAAAATGATCTGTTTTAGGGGGCCTTGCATTGTATTTGTTTCCACGAAAAATTTGCAAATACTGGAAGGTACTGAACATATGCCGATAAAATATTAAGCTTTTTAAGATATATATTTTTTTAAATAAAAACATTTTAAAAATATTAACATTTTTGGTATAGCATACTTTTTAGAACTGGTAAATACAACTGACGTTTAAATTTTTTACATTCGTAATCCTAAGACCAAATGTTTTTACATGTAAAACATTTAATATATTCACTTCAAATATTTTGTTGTTCCATAATTCCGCTAGCTTAGCGTTTACTTACCCAATTTAGTTTTATTCTTTCGTTGTTAATATATAGTTGTAGGTACGTAATATGTGATGTACTTTTTTGTTCATGTTTCATGGCCGACTACAAATACCTTTTCTACGTGTGTGTATAGTTTCTTAATTACACGATTTCGCTCTTTTTCTGAATTCTGATTGGTAGGTGTCAGTTTTTAATTGCACGGTGGAATTTTAGTTGCACGCATACTATGTACATAGAGATAATTAACGATTTTTCGTGGAATTAATTAGCATATTTCATTAACTAAACGAAAAAATACCGTAAAAGTAGTAAGGGTATTTCTTAAAGGGCTAGGTGAACGCAAGGTCAGAGACAGGATATTAGTTTCTCACTATTTGTGGGTTACAAATGATTGGACTTGATACAAACTCAGTAATTGTGTACACATGTATTTTTTAGCTCTACAGATGAGTCATGTATGTAAAAGCTACCATTCTTATTGATTTGAATTTGCATCTCAACTAGGGGCCTGCAGCACAAAAAATGCTGATGGACATAATTGCACTAAATTGTTTTCCAAAACGTAGCACGCACACTGCTCAAGAATAAATAAAATACTCTCGTAAAACAATACAATAAATTAAATACAGTATTTTAACAAAAACAGTTTTCTCTAATTCTGCAATAACATATACAGAATAAACAATATAAAATTATTTTTATTTCGCTTTATTTTATATTTTATTTCGCTTTATTTTATATTTAATTTGATTATTTTATATTTTATTTTATTTTATTAATAATATAGGGGTTTGTTAGTTATGTAATCAATGTGTAATCTTTAATACAGGAAAATTGCTATTCATTAACACAACATGTAAATAACAAATATTTAATGGCAGGCGGCGTCCTCCTTGGAGCCTTGCTGTTGCATGATGTCACCTACGTCGAAAGCAGGGACGTACTGAGGATGAGAATTCAGTCGGTGTGCGCAGTATTAGAAAAGGCGGAGTACAAATCAAATATTTCCGTTTTTCAGTCAAATCAGTTTCAACATACAACAACGAAAAATCAATGATATCGTATGATGAAGAGGACCGCGATATGTCGGTCGAAACGTCGGCACCTCAGCCTTCGACGCGGCGTCACACGGACAGCCAAGATCACAACAAAAAAATCAAGAACATCTTCACAAAAATCGAAACATTTTGAATTTTCTCAGAGTTCCTAAGTCTCTAACGAAACAATAGGCACTTCTCACGTGGCTGGAGTCTGCATAGTTATCTTTCAGTTTGTGCGTGCCCTGGAAATTAATAAGATAGGAATATACGAGAGAGGTTACACCAGACATAACTTGGTATTTTGAACATCAATCCAGCTATTCTGCTGTGGTGTGAACCTGGCATTGTAATAAAATCATGAAACATTTTAATGACCTAATTAAGAACTCGCATGATCTGAATGATGAGTTATGAATTATCTTCACCGGTAACGGTAGCTCAGTGCATCAACTGATGTCTCTGCAGCGCCTCTAACCGGGAGGTCCTAGGTTCGAGTCCAGACGGCGGCAGGATTTTCAACACTAGCTGTCCAGCTAGGTCGAATTCAGCTGCTGTCTGGAGGAGAATTCTAGCGGCCGGCTGCTCTGATCGGTAGTTTTACGTGGTTTCTCCGATCAACACCAGGCGAATGCCGGAGCAGTACCCTACCAAACGGGCCACGGACCGCGCGCGATGTGTCCTTCCTCTTCCTTGTCCTATCCTCTCCCCTTACACACACACTTACACTAACATGCACTACACTACCACATATTCCGGGTGACCGGTCGGGAAGTTAGAGCTTGTCCCGACTGGGGCGGTGCCCCGCTGGTGGGAGAGTCCTGGTTAGGGGGAAGCCCCAGTAGCCGACGGTAGGTCGGCGCCGGATCTCGCCATCCAGCGGGGGAAGATCACTGCCATCTCCCGAGAAGAAACATGCACTACACTAACGGGACTAATGATCACAGTAGTTGACGCGCCCGGAAACACGAAAAAATCAATCAATGAATTATCATCGAATCGTCATTTTGTTTTAAACGCTCCTCGCGATCAGCCGAATGCAAGCGGCGGAGGATGGTCTGTGGGGCCCCCTGTACTCCCGCGAGGCCGCGAGCGGAGGGCGGAAAATGGGGTGTGGGTCGGAGGAACGTGTTTGCGTCCAAGGCCACCCGGAGCGTTCCGCGCGCCTCGATTTTCGTGACGGCGTCGTTAACTCCGGTGACTGGAGTCCATTGCGCGGGCGCGAGCGAGGCGCAGCGCCTCTGGCGGCGACGCTTGGCACTGCGCCAACCTCCGACATCACCTGCTGCACACGATCACGTTGCTCAGAGCATCCGTGCGGCAGGAGTGTTCGTTTTTTGGTTAAAGAAGATAAGGATTAAGACGTAAATATATTCACGGGACACGGGTTGAGTGTGGTCTTCTGCGATGTCACCTGTATACTATGTAAGGTGTTTGTAAACTGGGCAATTTAATCCTTTTTCGTCTGTTTTTCCTTTTAAACCAAAGTGGTGCCTGGTTCGTATAAGTTTTACCGTCTCGTCCAAAATGTTTTCAGGGATAAGATTTGTATGTCTTTTTCAAATTTAAGCCGGTTTAGAACCAACGCTCTTAGTGATGGCCGACGGGCAGGGGATGTAACCCAAAAGTCCAGATAAGCATCACTCTATTTGAGTTCTTTGCAACATAATGTTTTCACTACCTTACCTAGAGGAATTGCTCTATAACTTAAATTCTTATGAAATATTTTTTTTAATGAAATAAGACCGTCAAAATTAATTAATAACCTTAAATTGAGAACACTGTCTTTACTAGTCCAAAATGCAGCAGTAAATTAAAAAATTACGAAACTTTCAGAGTAATATCCATTTTAAATCCATGAAATTAATTAACATAAATACCAATGTGATTCGTTTCAGATATTATACTTCTTTTCCCAAGCTTCACTTCCGCGCAGTTGCAGGATCTGCAGGGACATTTTACTGGAGTATGCCTGTTACGACAGAGTGAGTTCGGATGGGACTCCCCCAAGCCACAACGGTCCGGTTTGAGGGAGATGATAGGATACTACGATGGTGGTGATGGTGATGAAGTGATGTTAATGATATTGGGAAGGAAAGTTCGCGTGTAGTTCGTGACGCATGTGGATGCTGCTCCGGCGTTCGCTTAAAAGTGATCTGGGAAACCGAGAAAACCATCAATCAGACCAGTCACCCAAGGTTAGACCAGAAGGCGTCACATTCAGCGATGTGAATTAATCACAAGTAAATTCCCGGTACCTTCCAGACATCAAACCCGCGATTTTTGAAACACTTCTACACTCGATTATTTTGGGGAACACCAACTGCTGTCATTGTCCCGTAAATGTAGTGACTTTTCGTGCCCGGAGGTGGCGATGTTCCTCCCGTCTGGATGGTGAGATCCGGCACCGATTGACACGTTTATTCAACTGCTTTAGTCATTAGTCCCGTTAATGTAGTGGATGTCTTATCTCGGCAGGTGGCGGCGTTCCTCTCCCGCTGGATGGTGAGATCTGGCGCCGCCCTACCTGCCTATTCAACTGCATTGGTCATTAGTTCCGTCATGAATAAATATTTTGTCTGGAGGTGGTGGTATTCCTCCCCACTAGATGAAATCCGTCACCAACCCACACGTAGACTTTCGGGGATTTCCCTCTCCAGGTATCTCCCAGCGAAGCAGGACTCAACTGGGATCTCTCTCCAGCTGGAATCTCTCCAGCAGAACAAGCTCCATGCTTCCGATATGTGTGGTACTGTAGTGCATGTGTAAGTAAGTGTACGAGTAATGGGAGTGAAAGAAGAGAGGACAGGACATGGAATAGAACGGAAAGATTGCGCGCGGCCGGGGCCCGTTTTTTAGCGTAGTGCTCCAGCATTCGCCTTTTATTGGTCGGAGAAACCACGGATAACTCTCGATCTGTCTGGAGAAGAATTCTAGCGGTCAGCTGATCTGAAGTGTCAGATTAGTTGGCCATTAGAATTCTCCTCGAGACAAAGAATTCGACCTAGCTATATAGCTAGTGTCGAAAATCCTCCACTGTCGGGAATCGAACGCTAGGACCTCAGCAAAGGCAAGCGCCTAGGAATCGCTGCAGGGACAGCGATAATGCTGGCAACGAGCTAACTCAGCCGGTTTGCCTTGTTACCTATTTGATCGGTGCTAACAGACTGCGTATTTTAGATATGAGAAATAAATGGAAAATGTTCACTTCCTTATTTTTGGTAATTTACTGAATACCTCCCCAATTGTGTTATTAATACGGCGATATACTGTATAAAATAACGTATACAGACGCTGCACAAGAAAAATGACTCTCTAAAAAATATCAATTGGAGGAGAACGATTTTATAAAGAAAGATGCCGTTATTCCATTGTAGAGCAATTTTGCTGTATTCAGCCGCTCCTTTGTGAACTTTCTTTATGGAATGTGAACTAGTTTAACTTATTTTATTTTTTAAGTATATTTCCTCAATAAAAAATGAAGGGTTTTAGATGATTCAGTATTATTCTTAAAATAGTTATTACATCTGCTTGCTACATGACGTTTCTCTCTGGAGGAAGCATTAACATGAGAAGTTTACATAGCCTGAAATGATCAGTCACGTTCTCCATCTCAGTGATTTGAAGTGATATTTGGCATACGATACATAAGGACTGTCCTCTTCTTTGTATATTTGAGTTACAGAAATTCTAGTAATAATGAAAAATTAATTGGCTGCAACTGAGAATCATACAAGAAATGTAGTGCTACCCGTTTTCTTCAAAATATTTTGTATTACAGAAGCTCACCTTTTACTTCCTCGTACAGGTACGTAATAAGGAAATTATTCCAAGTATATAGTAAAGTTATGTAATGCCGTGGAAAATAGATTTCGAGATTTCAACGGAAATACACATTTTGGTGCCCCTTGATATCGAACAAGTGTTTTTTAAACTTCAACCCATCCATCCGTTTGTCAATTCATCCATCCATCCGCTTTTTCTCTCGTCGGTTCGTTTGTGAACCACACCAGCGCCTAAACTATTTGTACGATTTTTTGCAATACGATTATTCCTTGATCGATCTGGCCTTACTCAAGATCCTGCGAATTTTTTCATTAAAGAAATTTTGTTCCTCAGAATTAGTTCTTAAATTAATGTCATGTCCTTTTTTTTGAAAAAAATTAAAAGTTTTTGCTTAATTTTGTGAGAAGTATGGGCAATGTTAAAAGCAAACTTTTTCCTTAACCTTTTTTAGGAATGAAGTTAAATAAATTACCATGTCAGCAACGAGATATTACCGTAACCTTTTAATTTTTAAAGAATACACAAATGTAATTTTGTTGAAGAATCTCATACGGCGTTAATAGTTACACCTTCATGAGGACTTTCCACCAGGGATTGGATAGTGTATAATGATAATGATGATTGAAAAGGGGTTTTGCTCAAAATAAGTGACAATTCATAGGCGTTCGCGCGGCATTTGATAAGAGTTATTTTGAATTTTCTGGGGCACAGAAATTACATACCGGAATTTTTCTTCCAAAGAGCATCCAATTTGACTCTTGGTCTCGCAACACGAGTGTTGACGTTGCACGCGTCTTCGCATCAGTACAAATATTTGAATATGGAAGCTAACATTTTTAATTTTGTTTCGTATACTCGTGCAATAATGTTAATGGTATGAACATATTAGAGGACCGGAAAAATGTCGGTGTTCATAGGATGTGTCAAGCTGGCACAACCACCACAGCACAATCACATCAAACCAAAGGACTAATTTATTACACCAAAATTAAATTTATTACTCTTCCCGTTTCTGAAATGTGGTTGTACTGGCGTGACTCAAGCTAGAACAACCAAATTTTAAAAAATGGTCCCAATCGATTCAAACTAACACGAATATTTAGTACATATCTATTACTAATTTATTACTTCAAAATAAAATTGATTATTCTTCCCGTTTACGGAAAAAATATTGTTAAAAAGTGCGTGTTTGCATAATTATGAAGTTTTTCAAATTATTTATTTCATAAACGGCAATAGTATTAAATTTCTGTTTAGAATAATAAATTAGTATCAAATGTCTGTTAAATTATTATCTTGGTTTTATTTGATTGTGCTCGTTCGTTCTCTCTATGATCGAATTTGTAGCTCTGGCATGTTTGGACAACTATGATTCAGTTTTAACAATGTTTATTTAATACGTGGCAACGTTTATAAATATATCTTAGATGTAATAAATTATTAAATGTATATTCAATTATTAATAGGTTTTAGTTGTTTGTGGTTTTAGTTGTTTGTGGAAAGTACCAACATTGCTGTTGCTACTTTCCAATGTACTACTTGAATATCGTGCGTGGTTGCATAACTATATTATGCTAACTATTTAACTATGTTTTTACCAATATTTTTGGTAAACGAGATGAGTAATACATTTTATTTTAAGATAATAAGTATGTATATAGTAAGTAGTTATAAATATGTATTAAATATTCATATTAGTTTGAATCGATTGTGCCCATATTTTAATTTGGTTTTGCTTGCTTGACAGTCGCTCCAGCACACCACATTTATTTCAGAAACGGGAAGAAAAATAAAAATAGTTTTTGGATAAAAAATTAGTAATAAATGAGTACTAAATACTCCATTTGCTTTGATGTGATTGTGCTATGGTGGTTGTGTCAACTTGACGCAACCGTGTTCATACCGCCTTGACAGTATGCAACCCGCAATGGTGATATGTATATTGTGTTGCGTACATCCATGGTCAGGCGCCGCGTAGCAGAGCGAAACAAAACGCCGCGTAGCAGAGCGAAACATAGTGCTTACATTGAAGCATAGATTTTCTTCTAGTAAGAATTGTGAGATTGTCTTAATGATATAGAAAAAGGGAAAAGGGATTTCTCGTATGTTAACCATCTCTGTCCATCACAGAATATAAATGATTTCATGCTCAGCATTGTTCATTTAATTATGTAATTCAAAAATAATTTCATAAATGTTTTCTCCGCGTATAATCTAAAAGATGCTTTGTTTTTTGGAAGTGAATGGTGATCAGGTGAAAAAACACACATTTTTGAAAAAACAATTGTGGAATCAGGAAACATTGTAAAATCAGTAAGTATAAACAACTAGGGGTACGGTTGCTAGTACGGTAAGAACAGAGCATTAACTGTAACAGTTGTCATATTACTCTACATTTACCCTGAAAATATTTAAAAAAATGTTGGTTCATTTCAATAACTATTTACCGTACTACAATAATGTTACCTTTTTTCTAAAATGCAAGTTACGAAAGTTCTATCTAGTACATTACTCTTTAATTAACATACAAAGCGTGCAAAGTATTGCATTCATTGTAAGTTTTCTTTTGTTGATTCTCATCTGAGTATCCTTGCTATTTAAAAACAGGCATCTCAAAGATACATTTAATACAAACGTTATCCCCTTTTACCTCCATGGTAGAAAAATAAATATTAATTACATAGTTAACTATTTAACCCACATATCTCCGAAACTGCGGTTTCCTCCCGGCGTCGAAAGCCGACACTAGCGTTACTCAGCGGCATCCATAGGTATTACATGTACTCAGCTCGAGCTTTCCACAGGACCCAACAGATGGCAGTGGATTTCTTACTGAGGAAAAAGAAATGGTTTCAACGCGCGGCTGCTTTTCGCAGCTTTTTACACTTTACTGCATTACAAAGACACAGTCAGAACCGTGAATGACACCTTCTTATCTCATTTTCTTAAATCAGTGATGTTTTACATATTAAATAAATACTGTAGACAAAACTAAAAATATTGTTACACCTGAAGACACAGCAATTTGCTGTTCTTTATATTTCAGTCAGAAAACCTTGTCTAGCTTATCCATATTTCTAATTTCTAATGGGCGCAGAATTTGAAAAAAATGAAGTAGTCTCCGGCCATTTGAGGTGATAACGGTTTTGTTTGATATCCAGGAACCCGACAAAAATAGAAAAACAGTGAAACTGTTTCGATTTTGACTGAAAATGCAAATATTTGATTATCTTATTCGTAGTATATGTACTGACTGAATTCTCATCTTAAGTGCGTCATTGCTTAAGACATCTAACCTCATGCGACATCACGACATTTGAGGAAGAGGCAAGCCCGCCATTAAATATTTGCTTTTCACTAGTTGGGAAATGGAACTAACTTTTGCTATTCTTGCCGAGAAAAGAACTGTCGTACTATCTGTATAGTATTCTATATTCTTGTAGGATTCATGACGACTTTGTTCGTTAAAATATTTTATTTATTGCAGTGTAATACGAGGATATTGTATTTGTGATTTTTTTAGCAGGGTGCGGGCTAATTGTTTGAAAAACAAGAAAAACAACTTTGTATGGTTTTGCTCAGCAGAATTTGTGTTTCTGTAGGCTACTTACTAGTAATTCCTTTTGCTCATAATAAAAGATTCAAAGACAGCTTCAATTGCTGATGTTGCCAATTTCCTAAACCACTGCATGTGTGTATATTTCAATTCATTTGACTTATTGTCTTGATTAATGAATTTAGCGCCGAATATCAGTCAGGAACACATTAAAAAATAATGAGGTACTATTTATCTCAGGTGCAATGAAACTAAGCGTACATTAATTATGATCTGATGGAATATATTTCATCAGTGTGACATTTATAACAAATAAAAAAATTGTACAAAATTTATGTTTTAGTGCAAAATAAATATCTACAGATATGGATGCTTCTGTTTAATACTTATTTCAAAGTTGCGTGCCTACCACATCATAATGTTAAGGAGTGGGGTAGGGGTTGGGGTGGGGCTGTTTCTCTCATAATACTAACTTATTTCAAGCACTTTTATTATATTATTTTATCGTCTCCTTTATTTCAGTAGTATATATAATTTTTGCGGCTCCCACAAGCAACCAATCTTTATAAATGAGATATTATAAATGGGTATTTAGGGGAGACAGAATTTATCTTTATGGAAGTCTTGAAAATATTCGTCAAAGAAAATGGTATATTAGACCGATATTAAAGATGTGTGTTTGTTAAAAGTCGCCTAATAAGTTGAAGAATTTCTGGCTGTAATAATTTATTAAAGGAGTAATAATATCAATTTTTAGTTCATTGTGTGTTAGAAATGTAGAAAAGAGCATGAAGAATTTTACGGATGAATTTATTTTGGTGTATCTGAATTTTATTAATGTGAAATTTGGTTGCATTCGACCAGATAGAACAGGAATATAAAAGTATAGTTGAAATGATTGTAATATAAATTTCCATATCCATTTCTAAATTATGAAATAAACGTTGTAGTAGTGTAGTCAACAGTATTGTGTTTTAAGAAATTCATTAAAACATTGAGTCGAAGTGATGTGAAGACTCTGCAGTCTGACTGCCTCAGCCTTCTCCTTTACTAAATTACGAAATTAGTAATGAAGCCGTTGAATATTTAAAAAAATCTTTGAAGTTGAATTTCACGTGAAAGATAATCTTGACATAGGCATAAAAGCCATGAGCTGAAAGATAATCAAAACTTTACGAATATATTTTTTGTAATCACACTGACAACATGAAATATGCAATACTTCATCTTTTTTATATTTCTCGATTTATTCTTAGCATTTGCATAATCATCAAGTCTCTATTTGGACTCTAGTGTGAAGACATTCATGCTTCAGAAATAACAATATACGAGTGAAGTGTACCACCTATATTCTATACACAAGTGCCCTATTTACATCACTTATCCTTAGTCTCGTGCGCGTAGTTGCAACTCTCGGTAGAATTGCGCACTTTCCCTCTTTTGTAACAAAAGATGTTCGTAATATTTTGCACCTGGCCGCGGCAACAAAATCGTGACCGGCAAACGTTGACTCTTCCGGTTCTGCAGCGCGAAGACTACGAAAGTGATGGTGACATAGAAGTCTTTCGTTGTCTTGCAGTAGTTGCTACTCACTAAGGGCGGTATATTCTGGGGAGGAGCAATGAAAGTTGCTAACTGCGAGGAGAAAATGTACTGCCTCTGCGTTTCTGCAGAGTGACATCTCATTTTCTGAGAAGCCAATACAAGTCTTCTAGTGTGTAAAACCTACTTTCTAATGTGTGGATATATTATGACATGTAAAGCTATTAACGTTAATTTTTGCGTACGTTAATTTTTTCTTAACTTTCTGATCAATCGTATCTCTCTTGAAAACAAAAAAATTTAAATATTAATAATATATCTTACAACTTTTATTCGGTGATTCTCGAGAGACAAAGTGTAACCCAAAATGTCAGCCTTTCAATTGATATGACAATATCCAAGAAGTAAATACGTATTCGTGTAACTAATAAGAAGCTAATTCATTTATTTAAAATGATTTTCTGCTTTCATGTTCACTTAATCTATTTTACTTCGTACATTTTCACAAAAGCCATGACATGTTCTGATATTTAGTAATACTTCTAATACACTTAAAGACTCAGCAGGATAATTTAATAAATTAATTTTATGTTATCTTTGTTTACTACACCTGGAGTGAAGAGAAATAAAACGCCATGATTAATGTTTGTCGAAAATGAGAAATACAGTGAATGTTAATGTTAAAATTAAATTCATCATAACATCCACACCAATGCTTAATCAAAGGACTTGGGGTAGTAACAAGATAAGCCACAGGTAGTCTCCCGCTCTTCGTAAATTTTAATATCTGGATTTTGGCCAAAGTGTGTTTCTTTTGTTACTGCTCTGTATCCTTGATTTCCTTAATTCTCCCATTCAATTTGTATTTGTACATTATATTATGTGTACATTATATTATATGTATATTTTATTACTTTTTTAGAAAGACAATATAATGTATTAACAGTATTTACAATAGTATTAAAATACCAACAAAACAATGCATCTAACAGATTCAGATTGGATGTCTGTCGCAAAAACAGACCATTACGTCAACTTGCGGAGATTTTGAAAGCTTATAGAATAGTGTGAACTTTCAACACTAATTTATTAAATTTCCTTTCAACTTAACCATGGGTACGATGTACAACATATTACTCCTTACCTGTTGCTTGTGGACATGTAATTCTGTACAGAATCACGATTCCTGGAAGTTCTATTGATTGAAACCAATTATTAGATTGATGGCAACTAATGTAAATGATCAGACTTTTTCTACGATAAAAAATTAACATTTATTCTTATATGTATAATACAATTTCTATCTCATGAAAATTACTTTTAGATATATAACATTAAAAAACCGTACGGGTTTGATATAAGTTCGTAAGCTTACTATAATGTCTTGATAGATGGCTTCTCGGCTGACTAGCAGAATGTTTATTGGCCATGGAATCCTTCTTGTACCAATTTTAATTTTCGAGTCCTTGCATAAATTAAAAATTTCCAGAATGTCCTCAACGATTTTCTATCAGTTGAACTTAATATTTATCACAAAATTAATACGCGGCCGCGACTTTCGCTATCTGTGTTTCGTACGAAGCATCTACTCGCGACTGACTATATTCAGATACTTATCGAAAAATCCTTCCATCTACGGAGCTACCCTAATATGCATTCCCTCGAAAACACGGAGTCTATTTTATCGAAATTCCAACTATTGCAGTAATAAAATTCCCAATTACAATTTACGCAATGCCAAGCTCTCAAACATCAAACTAATCATAAATTTTCCCCTCACTATTATTTAAACAAAATCCAGCCAATGCTAAAACTTCGCTCGCACCTCACCAACTGCTTACGTGCGTTCGCTTCAGTAATTTTCTAGAGAGTGATCCCATGCCTCCTTTCACAAGACCACAGCTCTCAACGCCCGCTCCAAACCTTTTTCATATAATGTGTTCGGGGCCGTGTCTATCAGCATAGCGCCTACGACATCAAGCATGGAATATCACACTTTGTTGATGCGTAGTTCTAACAACGTGTTATCTTTGACTTCTGAGTTTGCAAACAATACTGTTATTACTAACACTGGATGTCGATTCTATCATTAAAACTAAGCCCAGGGTTCTTAGCTTGTCACAATAGAGACTATCAGTGAGAGCATAATTGCTAAGGTTTCTTTGGTAAGGTCATGCAACCTCATTCCCGACACAATAATCAAATTCTTCAAGCTACCGTCCCTTTCCACCGGCACAAAGTTCTCAGCGGAACCATTACGTATGTCCTGTTCGTTTTAGATCCAGAAAGTGGAAACCAGTTATTGCGAATCAATAGACAGCGTACATTCTCTAGAATCAGTTGAAAACAAGATCAAAGCAACATTTAACTTTTAGTATTACTGTCTTAATAGTAATGCTGCTTACAATTCACATTGTCACATCGTACAGCAAAACAATTAAAGTAAAAATCAAAGCAACGTGCATCACTTACTAGACAAGCATTTGCCAAATCCGAAGATTACTTTAGATTCCTGCGAAAAGAATACGCTTGGAGAGGTCGTCTTCAAGAGCGTATGGCCGGAGAAAATTAGACCCAGCGATGAACGCTTCCACGCACAGTTATTACGACTAAGAATACATCTGTCAGTTATCCGTCCTTTATCCGTCCGTTTTTTGATGATATTAACAATATAAATTTTTATCATGACCCCTATTGCTACAGTTTCCTTGCGGGGACTCTGACGACTGGGGAGTTGCACAGGAGCGCTCGATAGGAACAGCGGGAAGACGGGAGGCGCAATTTTCGTTGAAGCCCGCGTCGCCAAACGAACTTCGTGAGACGTGACGAGGAAACCGTGCAAACACGCGAATGGACTCACGCAGCCATGAATGACACTTGAGCGACGGTGATACGCCAGCAAAACAAGCAAACAAGTGTACTAAATGTGAAAGTGACAAAGAGATACGAAACGTTATCTCTAAGAGGAAAACGATGGTTGGATTGATTTATGTGCCATTTACATAGAGAAATGCACTTTCGTCAAGGCTGTGAGTGAGTATAACGATGACGGGAGAAATTATTTTATATTTATTATAAAGAATATTATAAAGTGAGAACTGTAGGCAATACAAATTAAATTTGTTTTATCAGATAAAGTGCAAATTTTTTCAATAGAAACTTTTTGTCAACTTTATAAAAATGTGATTTTAATTATGAAAAGAAAGAGAAACTGTTATGAAGCAATATTAGCAAATGAAACAATTGAACTGAATACATACAGTGAAGCAAAGAAAATAATGTAAACTATATTGAGAGGGAAAAATAGTAATGATACCCAACATGCACTCAGAATATCAAATGATGTATTATTACATCTTTGTTACTAGTGCCAAGAACGCAGTTGAAAAGTAGGTTTTACTTTTACATCTCAACGAGGATTGGTACTACATTATTTTAGTATTTCGGGAAGAAATATTTCCAGTACAGTTTGATTGGAATTACAATGTAATACAGACTGTCATGTTTCACAACCCGTTAAGATATAGAGAATGTGCATCTTTTACTGCGTAAAAGGCTGTTGATTGTGGTTTTTCGAAAACGCTTTCTGCCCGAGTTTCTGCGATCTTACTCCGTGAGATAAGTTAGGATTATAAATATATGAGAACAGAATATTTATATTTTCTACACGTTTGATGAAATTTATATTATATAATTAATTTCTATAATGAAATCTATTCTGAAATTTCTCTTAATAAGCTAATAAGCTATGGCATAGACTTTCTGATATTAGTTTGTCTCCTAATTTCCTCATTCAGTGTGAGCTGACATTTTTCGGAACCTAAAAGACTTTTTTCACATTTTTTCCGTTTTTCGGATCCGTAATTTTAGATTTGAAATGTGACTTTAAGAAGAAGAGTATCACAGAAGAGTACAACCTAGTCCTACATAAAAAATTACAATTAAAAAAAATTGAGCCTTTTTGGGGTAAATTATTTTAGAGCGTTTCTGAGAATGCGCAATTTTAAGTATATTTTGTCAGAAACGTTTGATTTTCCTAGAAACTTCATAAGGAATAATTTGAAGTACTTGTACTCACAAGTATAATGTAAAAACACACTTGTAATAACGGCTTGAGCGAAATTAAACGAAACACTTGTGTGATTTCCAAAATATCAAAATACTCGTATTACTTTAAAATGTTTGTCATATTAATCACTTCGTTTAGAACTATCCCTACAAAAATTTCAAAGAAATTTGGTATCGTCTTTGAAATGAATCTTGTTTTTAATGTTACCTATATTTCACTCAAAATTGCTCGGATACAACTAATATTCAAAAATATGTATTTGATATTAATTAAAGAATTAATTATGCAAAACGAAATTTCTTTCAAAAACGGAAGGTTTTTCTAAAAAATGTAGTTGTGTAAGGAGATACCAAAAAATTTAAAATTTTTGAAATTTTCAAAAATTCAGAGGTAATAGTGAAAATCAGAACAAAACCATTATCATAAATGTATTTTGCTTTATTAATACAAGACATTTAAAGAAAAAATTGGAGCAATTGTTTAGAAAACTTTGAAAATTTGAAGTCTGTATTTAAAGTTTATGGCCAGTATTTAAATACATGTATTTTAAATACATTTTGTATTTGAGCAACTATTTTTAAGTTTTTTGAACATGTATTTTAGAGACGTATTTAAATACGTAAAATAGGTGTATTTAAAAAAGAAAATACATAAAATACTTCAAATACAGATGAAGATAATGAGGATAGTTTTTTTGTTTGATTCTGTTAGTGAATGAAACTCATTGAAACAAAACTAGCTGTTGAATTTGAATTCTTTTCATTTTTAAACTATAAATCTAAATCATAAACGATGCTGAACAATTTTCCGACCACAAAAAAGCCTTTATTTCTGATAACTAGTCCCGACAATCCCCCTTTTTACCTTTTTTATTTCTTTGAATGTAATTTTAGGCAAGTTACCCCATTATAAATGTTTACCTCATAAATAGGTTTTGCGAGGGTTTTATAATGTCTATTTTAGAGATAATTGCCTAATCGAGCCTTAAGTACCTACATTGAATCTTCCGCATTTTTAATATTTTGTTTACTATATTTTGTTTTCTGCAATCATTTTTTGAGAAATCACTGATAGGTATTTTTTTTACCAAGCAAGTAACAACCGCGTAAAATTTGCCAGGGCGTTGTCCGATCGAGAAGCTCTATGCCCTGTGTGTTATTGCCTGTAACACTTCGAGGACGGATACTGATTAGAGACGTAAGAGAATCTGACACCGGCCGGGTTACCACATCTACTTCGTCGAAGCCCGTCAGAGAGCTCTAGAGAGAGTTTGCTCTCGTCTTTCCGATCTTCGCTATGATTAGTGAGATATCCATTCCTTACCAAGAACACAACTGTCTTCAAAAATAGGGCTCCCTATATCTTTCGCTTTCAGAAGGTAGAATTACACAAGATAGTCAGAGTTTTCTTCGATTATTTTGTATTGGTTTCGAAGTTTGGTGCATGCCAGATCAGTAAATTTGCTGTTCCTGTTAAGCCTATTTGCTACAAAGCCAAAAGAGAAAGTTTCAAGAAGTGAATTGCTAAAATAGTGGATTCATGGAGAATATTCACAGCACACTGGAAATATATTATTTGGCCCAATTATATTTGTTGTGAAAAGGTGGTAAACTGTACAAAAAATATTTCTTTTAACATAAAAACACTGCAGCTCGTGCAAAAATTGGAAAAAAGTGGGGAAAACTAATTAACCTTTGACCAAACCAAAGAAAAGGGATTTCAACACTGACGTGTGCCATACCGCAAACATACCATTTTCAAAACATGAAAATAAAATATTTAACCAATTTAACCAACGAAATATAAAATTCCATGCGAGTCAACTCTTAGGCAATCTAATGTTTTTTGTCTTATCTAATGTTTTTTGACAATCGAAGAAATTCGATTTGTTTTTAGAGAATTGTGTTCATCCTCTATGTAGTACGTATTACGTATACATTTTAATATAATTCATCCACAATGCCCATTTCCTTTCCTACTTTTAGCTTTTACTTCCTAAGTACCTGCTGTAACGGGTGCCGGCGGCGGCGTGTCCGTACACCGGCCTAGCCCGAGGCCACCGTTGTGCGGCCACTTGTAATACTTTCTACAAGCCCGGCACGTTAAACTGCTACTTGTAATAGATTGCCCTGCTCTAGCCCTTCTTATAAACAAACAAACAAACACTAGCCTCGCGTTGGGTTGCCACATATAATAATCTTCCCGTTCTCCTACTCACAATTGCCCGTCTGCTAGCTTACCTGGCCTTTTGACTCACCTGGGCGTGGTCTGCGGTGCGTCTGTACAGACGCGAGCAAGGTACTGCGCTCACGTGCGTGGATCAGTTCTAGTGCTACGTGAATGACTACGAACACACATTGATTTTACAAATCATGACCCCAAAGGTGGCCATGAAATTTATTCAAATTCCCTCCTTTCTCGTATTTTCCTTCAATTCACAATATCTAGTGCTGTAATAGCACTGGTGCCTCTGACGGCACACATTGACATAACCCAGCAACAAAAGAAACAACAACAAATAGATAATTCTCTTCCCACAATACACGAAACATGGACATATACTTTCTCATTCACACAGATTATTTACAACAAAAAACAAATGCCATTCACACATATGATTAAAACCCCAGAATGCATTCTGTCGAAATTTACGTATTAAAAATCTATTAATCACATAACTTGATCTTCGACAGAGCGTTCTTCACTTCGTAAAAAAGAACAAATGTCAAAATACTTTTGCTCACGTATGATGCTGCTTCCGCGAAGAATCCGGGTGTTTTGTGCGATTATCCACGCACAACAGCGCCTCCCGTTGTCGCCACCAGTTCCGGAACACACTCGCGTACGCATCACTGTTCACATAACATGTCGGAATTCACGCTGCCACCTTTTTTCATAAATATTCCAAGTTATTTGAAAATCTCTGAGTCCCGAATTGAATTCCGCGCCACTAATCGTGAATGCAACGTCGCGCTCCCCACCGTTGCAAAATTTCTCATACGGCCACGCTCATTATTGTTTGCTCTCGCGAGTCCAACGGGCGTTGCCGAATTTCACAGTAATTCCGAAAACTTTTTTTTTTATGAAATTCTTTTTCACGAAATATTAAATAATTTACATGAAGTATTCCCAGTTACTATTGCAAATTCTGTCCATTACTTCCGCACTTAAAAAAAATTTCCAAACATCGCCTACGCGAATACACGTCTTGCCTCCACCAAGTCTAAGCACGTTCTGGTAAAATTTTTCCAACTTAGCATTGTTATTTTTGCTTCAACAATTTTCCCGATCGCTTGATAACTGACGATCGCGTCACTTTGGTTCTCACAAAATATTTAATT